>CAMZMU010000107.1:4089317-4761931 GCA_947311845.1 Poa pratensis | reverse complement strand
ATCGAAACACCGTTTATTTCGAGTTTTGCTGCATTTCGCTCGCTGCCATTTTTATCACAAACTACATATACCACTTGTTAATATTCATATCACCTGCATTTACTATCTCTTCGCCGAACTAGTGCACATATACATCTGACAAGTGTATTAGGTGTGTTGGGACACAAGAGACTTCTTATATCTTAATTGCAGGTTGCTTGAGAGGGATATCTTTGACCTCTAGCTCACTGAGTTCGATATAACCTTGGGTTACTCACTTAAGTAAATTTGTTGTTGTTCTACAAACCTCTGCACTTGAAGCCTAACACTGTCTACAAGAATAGAAGTTATAGTAGGCATCAGTATGTCCGTGGCAACGACAACAATCGACGTCTTCCTCCATCATCGCTTGCAAGTTGCACTCAATGAGGAGGAGCTCGTTGCGGGTCGATAGAGAGTATGGTAGCATCCTCCGAATCGCTCCGGGAAAAGATCGGAGGACCGCGAAGTGAAAAAGAAGTCTAATCTACTGTTTCCGGGGGTGAAGCTTATCATGGCACCTGTTCTGATGACGTGGACAGTGTTGTTCTCAAGGGAGATGTTGATAACGCGCAAGGTGTCGTAGTCGTCGAGCAATAGACGCGGGTGCTCATGGCCGTGGTCGCAGGTGAGGTTGAACCCCGGCGAGTAGCACCTCGCTGGGCCCATGCTGAATGGGACGGCACGGCCACCCCCGCAGGACCTGCTGCACGGCGCCATTCCTGGTGCTGAAAAAAGCGTGCATTAATTAATTAGTGATGTTTTGCTCGAATAATATGCTTGTAGACACGTGGTAAGTGCTTCTTTCTGGTTGCACTCGTCAATGTCTAGTCCAGAAAATATCGATTAACTTAAACAGTTGAAAAAGGAAGAGAAAAAACAAACACATTGTTTTTTTTGAGATCAAGGGATTACAGATCGAAGAACACCGAACTAGTTCGTTTTATTAATGTAATAGTTTAAAAAGCTAAGAAGAAGAAAGAAAGAAAAATCCACTTATATCTTGTACCAATCTATGCGTCCACATGATCTAGATTTGTGGTAGAGGATTTTAGATCACGCATTCACGCTTTTAAACTTTTACAGTTCTTCTTCTAATATAAGGTCCTCGTATCTGTAAAATACTCCCTCCGTTTTTAAATATAATGTTTTAGGTGTTACACATGTTGACTAGATTCGCACTAAAATAAGTGCACATACGAATTAAAACACGTCTAGATACATGTGGATACATGTGCATGTGGAAAAGCTAAAAAAAAAAAATATTAAAAAACAAAGGAGTCAACTTATCAACTTTACTAAAAACACTGGAAAATCAGTTGGGAAGACCCGTACCACGTGTCATTTTAATTTATAACAGTTGCATATACAGAGAGTTAGGAGTTTAGTGTATATTACAATCTCATAAGGAATCTAGGCATTGTTGCGTGCCTTATTTAAGGTTAGGAAAATCCGTACATTGCAAAACATGAATTTTCTTCATTACAAATCGAAATCCGTGCATACAATTCCAATAACTATGTAGTGATGTTTTCACATTAGGATTAATTATCGTATTTTGTGCATATCTTACGAGTGAGAATAGTATGAACATTCTTAAAAATATTGATGGTTGCCGACAATAAACATCCTATACACAAAGATCTAAAAATTGGTTGTGTTACACATTATATGATAACAATCCACAGTGCGTGATGCAAATGTGTCATAACATGTGTTGCACAAATCTTGAAACAAATTGTGCCGGCTATAACTAGATAGTTGGAGGACCCTGCAACATGAGTGGAAGAAATCCATTCGAGAAGAGGAAAAAAGAGTAGTTCTCACCTCTGCATCCGTCGGTGATGTAGGGATTGCCTGTGTAGCTCTCATGGCAAGCGCACCATCATATTTCAGAAAAGTTGTGACACCTACTGTGGTTAGCATCATTGGCGGAGGGGCAAATGGGCGACAAAAGCATACTGGGATAGAATTGAGGGGGGGGGGGGGGGGGGGCAAATGGCTAATATCACAGTTTTTGGACAAAAAAAGGGCCAAAATGCACTGATTTTTTTGTTTGTGACTATTCTCATGTACTTAGGTTTTCTAGCTATTTTCTTGCACTAAAATGATTTTCGACAAATTTTTCTAAAGTACATAAATTTGAACAAAAAATGTTTATAGTTTAACTCTAAAAGGTGCTAAAAATATTTTTAAGGTACCTAAGTAGGAGTACGTAATATCCATAGAGGTGTTGAATTATGTAAGCCATTGCCATGGAAGGTGTGCCGACGAAATTTACTCTATTTATAAACTCTAAACAATACAATCATTTTGCATGGAGTCCTTTTATGTTTCTACCTATAGGAAAAAAATTCAAATTTGTAATATGGTAATTTTTAAAAAGTGTTTAGAAAATAGCCTATGATTTATTAATATTCCTGACTTAGAAGCACAGAGACTAGGGTGATGGTCATATCCACGAAATAGCACAGGATAATTTTCCATATTTCGTGCCATGGCAAGCAATATTGTGAAAATGAGTTTCTAATGTTTTGTTATACTCACCACTTGCTCTTCGGATGCGCCATCGCTCGGGCGACTTGGAGCCGGCTTGGCTGCCCCGTCTCGGGCTGCTCTCCGTCTGGAACCTGGTGGCGCCGATCGCTGCTGAGCCGGCGACATGGGAGCTATGCTTTGCCGCTGTCCTTTGGCAACTCTGGAAGGCCAGAACGACGTCGTCTTCAACAACAAAACGTGCTCCGTCACGCGTCGAACGATCTGGCCGTTTGGTCACACAGGCTGAAAGCCGATGTTAGAGTCTCGGCTAATGCCCTGTGTGGCTTTCTCTTACAATGTGCTCTTGTATGATTGTTGTTCGCCATGCTCTCTCCCCCCCCCCCCCCCCCCCGTTGTTTGCTGTTACATTGTAACAATTGGACCCATGTTGAAGGGTCGCTTCGAGTAATAATAAAAGTGGTGGGGAACCCCCCCCCCCCCCCCCTTATTCTCGAAAAAATGTTTTGTTATACTAGTAACCGTGCAATGCTCGTCTCACAAGTCAACTAATGCATTCTAAATTTGGATCAAGTCATCATCAATACTTGAAAAATTGACGATGCACACTCTTTATCTCGATCCATGAGTTTTTCTAAGTTTCTGAACTTCAGCTCGAAAATAACAGTTACATGCTAGACATACCTCTACCGGAAGACCCAAGCTAAACATTGAAAATATAGTTTTATCAAAATTCAGTAAATAATTGTCAAATTTAATGTATCCCAACATGTTTGCTCTTTTAATAGTATAGTATAGAAAAAAGATTTTGTATGGTGTTTTTTGAGTGCGAAGGAAGTGCAAATAATATTGTGAAAAATGGCATCGCACAAAGTAGACCATATTGAATGGTCAATTCAACAATTATGTTAAATTTTTAAAAGTCTAGCAGCTTTTGCATATTTAAATGAATAGCACCAATTACATGCGGACAAAAGCTGGCCCGGTGGAGTTTGAACGAGTGAGAGCCATTGCTGAAACAAGTTTGGTGTGCAATTGGTAAAGTCGTAAAGAGATAGGCCACCAATTTTGAGTCATGAGTAAACGGGAGGATCGGTCTGTCTTGAGATGAACCGATATTGCAAACAGTGGGGACGTGTTTGACTGCGAGGATAACAATTTTAGCTCTCAACTGCTGAGAACACGGAATGACTTGCGTCACTGTTCCGTTGTGCCCATGTGCGTCCCGCAGTAGCCTGGTTAGTTTTTTTTGAAGTAATACCTATATATTAGGGCAAAGCCAAACAGAGCACAGAAAACGCATACAAAGGATAGACTAGAGGGAGACGCATCTCCATACAAAAAGCAGAAAGACCCTCGGGAATGAGAGAATTACAACGAAGACCCCGAGAGCTCTGCCACACCAGTCCACCGCTCGACTCCGGCGCCGGCAAGCAGCACGAGAAGAAGACGGACACCCACACACCCAAGGTTGGAGAAGCTCCATCGCCATGACGGCTTTATGAACCCCGAAAAGAAGCACAAGAAGTGCCCACCTGTCGCTGTGGCACACGGGTCGGGGAACAACCCAAGCTCACCTCCAACCTCCAGATCGGCCGCTCCCGTCGACGACGTCGAGGAACAGCGCCAGATCCGCCTGCCGCAGACCTCAAGCCTAGCACGGAACACGCAGACCTCCAGCCCGCTGCCAGCCCCACCAGGCCAACCGCGGTAGCTCCTGCATAAGATCCCCAAATCTCCACGTCGGCGAGGGAGCAATCGCCGAAGCGACGATGGAGAAGGAGAAACAAAATCCACCACGAGATCGTCACCACCGCCATGACAATCTCGCCTGGAACCTTAACCACCCAGATCCATGACCGGCACGAGCCGAGGAAGCCGCGTCGGGGCCGGATCTGGAGGAACTTATTCGCCGCCACCGTCACCACCGTCGAAACCAAAGCGATGGACGAGCGAAAACCTAGCCCTAACCTATCTACACGCCATGAACAGACCAGCGAGGTTCCCCCCCCTCCCGCCGCCGGAGCGGCTGGCGGAGGAAGGAGGAACCCCTCGGCCCACCGGCGGAGAGCGGTGGCACTCGAGTCTTCTCCCTTATCGCCTGTCACGAGAGCGAGAGGATAAGAGAAAGAAAATGGCCCTTGTGTCCAGTAGCCTGGTTAGTTGGTTACCTGTATATACTACGACATGGGACGGCTCACCGACGGCAAGCCCGCAAGAGCCACGTCATCCATAGTTTTGCCACCCTCCTAGTGGCGTTTTCTTAGTACTCAATGAAGTGATTAACATTTTTTACGGGTCACATGTCGATGTAGCGACCTTGCCGTTTATACGCAGAGATCCCGTGTTATTGTGCTAGTACTCGGATTGAATAGCTATTACAAGCATGATCCAGAATTACATTTATTTCATTACAAATCGCATAACACATGGCTAGCATTATACAAAGTTCGGCAGCACAAAACAATAAAATTACAATTAGCCTCATCATTTCCATGTGCCACAGAATAACATGTTTGTTGCACACTCGAAACACTAACGAAACCCCACTTCTCGTCTAACGAATCTGTAACATTAGACGTTGCAGCCCAAAAGGATAAATGCATTGAATGAATTGGCACATGACACCAAAAAATAATATATATATCCTACACCTCTACATGAATATTTGGTTGAGTATAGTTCAAGGCTGACTTTGCATGCAGTCAGTTTTATCTTATCTTTTATTCTCCACACATGTGAGAGAAAAACACGGACTTATTTATGCATTTGATATTCCAAAGCCATGACACTAAATTTAACTGAATACTTTTTCTTGTACTTAATACAAATCGTGAGGAGTATTTACAACGGAGTTGGAGCCTGAGCAAAGCAGCAACAACGTCGACTCAGAGTCCATGCTCGTGATCGTGGACGTCTGGACGAATGGAATTTGGGAATTGTGCACGCATTCATGGGCTAAACTGAAAGGGAATTGGAAGGAAATAGTAGAACCGGGCCGGTCTGGGTCAGACGAGTTGAGGAAAGGATGTCTGGCCTTTCTTCACAGCTCGTCTGCAACGCAGTATTCACCTGCAGTTCAAGCCTGCAACGGTCAAGCCCAGTCCTGCTAACCTCTTTGTACGATCAGCAGATGTTCTGACTGGACTCAGTCTGACGAACAACACTCTCCCATAAAATCGACAACAAACGATTTCTCAAGAAAACCACAGCAGCAGAACACACCGAAACAGTCATGCTTTTGTGTCACCGGCTACTATTATAATCGACCAAACAAACCATAGTCTGGCTTGGCTCCACACTATGAGCCAAAACACACAACACTATTGACATTTTTATCACGTCATCAGAGAAAAATATATGCTGCTTGTTGACTGGGCTGTGGTTAAATCCGTCCACAGACGGTGGCACGAGTAACTACAGAAATTAAAAGCCCAAATCCAGGTTAAACTCGCGCGGACCTTTCTTCACCGCTTCAATCTGGAAATCCGCGCAACCCATGATTCACGCTATCTTTGTCTGTTCGATTTTGAGACCCGAGGCACCATCTACCAGCTGCAATGCAATGGTTAGTTTTCCTTCAATATCTCATACTAAGAACAATCAGTCACAACAACACGATACATGCATTAGTAATACAAGCTCTTCCACATGTGTGCACATCAACATGTATGAATGGGAGTAATAACATGTAGAAGAAAGCACGGATGAATGTCTCTATTCGCACCTTGGAGCATCTCTCTCCCCCGTCTACAGTACCAGGAGAGCGACTTTTGGGATCAGCGGCTCGCACCACCGCCTCGCCGTTGATCCGGTCGATTTCCCCGCCCTTCGGCGCCGCTCCGGCGGCGGGAGGACGGGGAATCGCCGGATCCGTGTACATAGGTAGTGTAGGTGGCGTCGTGTCGCTGCGGTGTCGCCATGGAGGAGGAGGTGGCTCGGTGGTTCTTTTGCAGGTGGAAGTCTTCCTCTGCGGCGGCGGCGATCTGCGGAGCTCGGCGCCGTCCTTCTGCCGCACCCGTGTTCGCAGCCCTGCGGCGCTGTTGTGCACGGTCTCCCTTCGCTGGATGCCGCGGGACGGCGGATCTGGCATCGACGACTCTCGTGCAGGAGGCTGGTGAGGTCGGATCGACGACGGCGACAACGGATGGTGTAGGTCCTCTGCGGCCGGCGATCGGCGACTTCCCATCCGCTCGGGGGTGCTCTTGATCCAAGGCTTGAAGAGCATGAGCGGCGGCGCGCCACCGACGGCGCCGAGGTTGAAGACGAAGTCGAGCTACAGTAGGGTTTGGACTGTAATTTCTATTTCTTGGAGGACCTTTCTGTAATTGCTGGATTTTCTTTCAGCCCCCTGTACTCGCAAAAAAAAAAGAATGTCTCTCCCAAGTATCACCTATTTATTATCAATGTGAATTCTTGTTAGTCTTAGTTTCATCCAATTTTCACCTGTGATCATGCGGATGGTTTACCATTTTCTCTTACCAAACCATAATGAATTTCAGGATGAAGCACAACAGGTGTGTTTCTACCTCTTCATGACTTCTAGATGGACAACGACCATGGAATAAGTTGACATGCACCAACACAACATTTACAAAGATGATGCTAGATGGAAAACATCACTCCTTGGCGTACTAAAGGGATCCGCGACACCTTCCAGCATCCACCAATCCACAATGCATGAAATGTTTTTTCACTGGCAGAGCATGGTAAGTCTCGCGACCAGGTGCCGCATTCTGCAGTGGCAGGTCAACTTCTCAATACACTCACGAGAACATATTTTCCTAGTGATATGTCCATAATTTATCTATGCCTTTAAAAGTTATTGTACTATTTTCTTGAATATGCCATGATTTTTTTTTGCGTGATTACTAGGGTTTTCGAGTAAATCTCTTTTACTTGTTATCTGAGGCTTTTTAACTTTCATGAACCTTCTGGACAAAAACAAATCGGGAAAAACTCATGCGAAAGTTTAATCGGAAACGAAGAGGACCAACAACAGAAGCACCGAGGTGGCACATCCAAACATATTTATGCATTGTAAAATTATTATATTAATTCTCCTGCTATTTACCATGATTATTATGTTACTTTAAAGTTTTGTTAATTTACCGGATATTTCACGAAACCTAATTATTTTGTTATTTAATTTTGAAAGATAGGAAATCCTTCTTTTCATATTTTTATATTTCAGAAAAATTGTGGAATCCCAACTGATCTGCTAAAGGAACCCCACAATATAATTTAAAATAAAGAAGCCTACAAGAAGTACACGAGCAGCTTACATGGTGGACCGTAGGGACCATCGGCTAGCCCCGACGCACCGTGGGGACTCACAGGTGTGCCAGATTATCGTTTTGCGCTGACCTTCAGCCAATGTATTCGTCTTTTACCTAAAAACACTACATAACCCCCAGAGTTTTTCACGAAAGAGAGAGGGCGAGATGATACATAACACGAAACAGAGAATCTAAAGGCCGCAACCAAAGCAAAGATTGGACGGTAACAACTGTTGCAGCATCTGGTGGTTCTATGTTTAACCTCTCCCTCATACGTTGTCGTCTCCATGATGAATGAATAGGGAGGATTCCACTGCTAGACTAAGTGTTTGTGACAGTAGATGATCTGAACTCTCTATGTGCTATCATTATTTTAGAACCATATGAAATACCCCACATGATAATGATAATTATTACAGTATGTATTTTTGATGTCTTTGTCTTATGAAATGATCTATTCAGTTGCCAATTTGTCCGTCCTTGCCATTTGTATTTGATATTATTATTAGCTTGTCCTTGTTTGCTAGATATTCCCGCATCATAGCACATTCAGGACCAGACGCCACGCATCATAGCACATTAAGGACCAGACGCCACGATCCACTGGAGTTCGTTTACTTATGCAGTGGATTATTAACCACAAGCCTGGATTACGTGGACTCCCAAATGGACGAACACGTCATGGATTTTTGGTACTTTGTTGACTAGCAGTTTACCGAGATGCTGAAACATGCATACATCATACATCCAACAAATAATATTAGCCTTAGCCCTGAGGATCAATTCTAGAAATGACCATAGAGCATTTAGATGTGCTTGAGTATTCCTCGAATCAGTAGTTCATTTGGGTCACAATAATACCAAAACTAACAAATAATGAAAATTAAATAAAATTCAAGGAGGCAAGTTAGTTTCTGTTTCTTGTTGGTTTACATACATTGTGAAGGGCCAGATTTTCACCACTACATGTCTGATAGTTTTGGGCCAATACAGGATGATATTCGGTGATGCGGGGCACCAGCCGCCTCGCTTACTTGCCCGCATCGCCCCGCTCTCCATGATCGTATAAAACTCCCGCGGTACCTTCCTGATCCTGAATCAAGCCTGCTCATCAAGTATTTGTTTGACGACCATCAGCTCATCTTGCATGGACAAAGAACCCATGGCCGCAACACACAAACTTGCAGCAATAGCTGTATGCTCACGCTAGGGGCCGGGTGACTTTCCTAACACTCGCTCTATCGCAACGTTTAGTTGTATGCCCATGTTCAGGGATCTTTTTTTTAAGGTCAACGCGCGGGGGGGGGGGGGGGGGGGGGGGGGGGGATTACTCCCACCTGAATTTTTTCGTATTTAATAACAGCAGGCCAAAAAGCCGAGATTACAGGGGAGGGACGAGTATCAGAGAAACAGGGAGGGGGGAGGGTCAGGGATCTTATTGCAGTGGCACACTTAATTGTTTTTCTTGAACAAATATGTACATGATCCCCTCCAAGATTGTACTTCCACAACCTATCAAATGTCCTATGGCTTGTTCTACTCCAATATCTTACATCACACAAATCAACTGTGGTAAGGAAGCATAAAAAATGGCAACATGCTCAAGTACAATAATGCAAAAACTTGGCTCATCAATTTATATAGAATATGTCTTTGCATTCAAGTACCAGCTAGCCAGTTCATCCGATTTTTCTCCACCGTCATGCAAGTATGGTTTATGATACTGCGTTTTAACTTCCAAGCATACTATTTCCGGAAGGAAACACACATGCGCGTGGCTGCGTCTTAATGAGTACGGCCGTCCAAATTTCACGCGACGTTTTCCAGTGACGGAGCATGGCAGCAAGAAGACGACCATTCGAGGATGAATGGACTTTGGCAAGGACGGAGCAGGATCATACGAGCTTTTTAACAAAGTAATCTTAGGCGCCTCAGATACATCTCCACGGTCAACTCCAGTAACTGAACGTACGTGCAGCAGTCAGCCGGACTGCCAGAACCATAATCACGCATCACCAAGGTTTCACACGATATGATCGGATCAGTTCACTTGTTCAGCCAGAATTACTAGCAAATCAATCAGCCGAATAATATTATAATCGTTGCAAGACAAAAACAATCAAATAATGAAGGGAAAGTCTACACAGAGGAGGCGCACCCGCGTCTCTCCCTAGTGGCGGCTGCTTTAGGATGCATGTAACGCATCGCGCACGCGTCCTCCCACCTGTAAGCCAGACCGAGTGTTAGATGTTATTTACTGTTCATACCTACACATGTACATGTACTGGGCTTTGCCCCCTGGAATATTCAGTTGCTCTTTCCCTGACATGGTATCAGCACAAGGTGCTCTCCTCCTCCTCCCCACCCGTAGCAACTCCGGGCTGTCTCCGTCGCCGGCCGCCGCGCCGCTGCCGCCGTCTCCGGCCTGCTGCGTCGCCGCCGCCGTGCAGCGACCTCCCTGCTGCATCACCGCCGCCATTCTCCGGCTTGCTGCGTCCTTGCCGCCATCCCCGGCCTGCCGTGACTCCACTTCCGGTCGCCGCCCGTGCCCGGCTTGCCGCGCCGCCGCCGTCCCCGGCTTGCCACGCCGCCGCCGCTGCTGTCTGCGGCCTGCCTCGTCCGGCCGCCGCCCGTGCCCGGCCCCACGTCTCCAGGCCCTTGGTGCTGTTCCATGATCGTAAAAAAAAAAAAAAAAAAAAAACAGAGAGCCCGCGATGTCCTCTTCGGGCTATGTTGCTGTTCCCCGGTGCTCGGTGATCTTTGATGGCACCAACTACGCCGAGTTTGTGGGTTTTATGCGCATCCACATGCGCGGCCTCCTGTTGTGGGCGTTCTCTCTGGCGAGGTCTCTTGTCCGCCGTGCCCCGTTGCTCCTGTGGCTCCTACTCCACCGGTGCCACCCGCTCTTGCCGCTGATACTTCTGAGGCTGATCGTGCTGCCGCCAAGAATGCTGATGATCTTGCAGTTAAAGCCTATGACCAGCAGGTATCGGATTACTCGGACTCCCTCTCTCCCTATCGGGATGCTCTGTCTGTTTACACTCAGTGGTGCAATGATGATGCTCGTGCTGCTGCTGTCCTCACTGCGAGTGTTCTGCCTCAGTTTGCTTCTGAGTTCATGGATTAGGCACCTCTGCTGCTATGTGGACTTACCTTTGTCAGCGCTATCAGCCCTCGGGTGATGCTCTCTACCTATCTGTGGTCCGTCAGGAGCATGATCTTCAGCAGGGTGAGTCTACTGTGGATGCGTTCTATACACAGTGTTCTGCCATCTGGCGTCAGCTTGACTCTCTGCGGACTGTTGTTTGTGGTACTTGTCGCTGCTGTCAGACAGTGAGGTCAGATTTGGAGTTTCAGCGTGTCCATGAGTTCTTGTCTCGCCTGCGTCCCGAGTTTGAGCCTCGGCGTGCACACTTGCTTGCCCGTGGTCGACGTGTTCCCATCTCAGAGGTACTTGCAGAGCTTCGCGCTGAGGAGACTCGGCTCCGTTCTGCTGGGCTGCTTGTGGTTCCCACTGTGCTTGCTGCCCGTGCTCCGGTGTCGTCTGTTCCACCGCTACTACCCACTCCTTCGCGGGGGGTGGGTGGCGGCCCTCTGCAGGGGGGGGTCGCGCTCTCACATGTTCTGCGACTACTGCAAGAAGCCGGGCCATCCTGAGTCTGACTGTTTCAAGAAGCAGCGTGAAATGGGTCGCTCCTCTCCTGCGGCTCGTGTGTCTCCGTCTGCACAGTCCTTCACTGCTCAGGATATTGCCCAGCTCAAGCGTATGCTGGCTTCCTCTGGCTCTTCTTCGACGGGCACCGTTGCCTCGCTGACTGCTTCTACTTCGCCACCACCGCCTACTCAGTCAGGTACATCTCCGTGGGTTCTGGATTCTGGAGCTTCCTTTCACATGTCTTCTGATTCTTCTGCTCTGTCTTCTCTTCGACCTCTTGATTCTCCTCTCAATGTTCTCACTGCCGATGGCACAGCTCTTCCTGTTGCTAGTCGTGGCACTCTTTCTACTCCGTCCTTCTCTGTTCCTAGTGTTTCGCATGTTCCCCGTCTTACTATGAATCTTTTTTCCGCTGCTCAACTTACTGATTCTGGCTGTCGTGTCATTCTTGATACCGACTCTTGCTCTGTTCAGGATCGTCGCACCCAGGCTCTAGTTGGAGCTGGCCCTCGGCGCCGTGAGGCTCAGGGCCTTTGGGAGGTCGACTGGCTTTGTGTTCCTTCCACCACACCCGCCAGCTCGCATGCTCTTGCTACCTCCTCCTCTGCGTCCTTCCAACAGTGGCATCATCGGCTTGGTCATATATGTGGATCTCGCTTGTCCTCGCTAGTGCATCAAGGTGTCTTAGGGCTGTCTCTGGCGATGTATCTTTACATTGTAATGGTTGTAGACTTGGCAAACAGACTCAATTACCTTATCCTACGAGTGAGTCAGTCTCTCAGCGCCCTTTCGACTTAGTTCATTCTGATGTATGGGGTCCTGCTCCCTTCGATTCGAAAGGTGGTCATCGCTACTATGTTCTTTTTATTGATGACTTCTCTCGCTATACTTGGCTCTATTTGATGAAATCTCGGAGTGAGGTTCTCTCCATATACAAGCGATTTGCTGCCATGGTTCACACCCAGTTTTCCACGCCCATCCGTGTTTTTCGTGCTGACTCGGCTGGTGAGTATATCTCCCAGATGTTGCGTGGTTTTCTTGCCGAGCAGGGTACTCTTGCCCAGTTCTCTTGTCCTGGTGCCCATGCTCAGAATGGTGTTGCTGAGCGTAAGCATCGCCACCTGCTTGAGACAAGTCGTGCCATGATGATCGCTGCCTCTCTTCCTCCCCACTTTTGGGCTGAGGCTATTTCTGCGTCCACCTACCTTATCAATATCCAGCCTTCGGCTGCCTTACAGGGTGGTATTCCTATGGAGCGTCTCTCTGGTCACTCTCCTGACTACTCCGCTCTTCGTATGTTTGGGTGTGTGTGCTATGTCCTTCTTGCTCCGCGAGAACGCACCAAACTAACTGCTCAGTCGGTTGAGTGTGTCTTTCTCGGCTACAGTGATGAGCACAAGGGTTACCGGTGTTGGGATCCTGTCGGTCGTCGTCTGCGTATTTCACGTGATGTGACTTTTGATGAGTCTCGTCCATACTATCCGCGTCCTACCACCTCCTCTTTTTCAGTTGACGATCTCTCCTTCCTTATACTCCCCGACACATCTCCCTCTGTGCCTATTGTTCCTCCTCCACCTCCACCTCCGCCGAGTCTCCCGGTTTCTGATACACCTCCGACACCACCCTCCCCTCCTCCTTCCTCTCCACCTACCGCTCCGGCGTGTCCTCCCCTTTCTCCCTTTCCTCTCCACTACACTCGTCGTCCTCGTGCTGTGGATGATTCCTCTGACATACCCTCTACTTCCGGCGCGCCACCTTCCCCGTCTACACCGGTTCATAACCTTCGTTCTCGCCCTTCCTTACGGTCTCCTGCTCGCTATTCTCCTTCCCAGTACGGTCTTTCTGCTACTGTTGAGCCCACCTCCTATCGGGATGCCATGGCTCAGTCTGAGTGGCAGCTTGCGATGGCTGAGGAGATTGCTGCACTTGAGCGCACTGGCACATGGGACCTTGTTTCCCCTCCTCCCGGTGTTCGTCCCATCACTTGCAAGTGGGTCTATAAGATCAAGACTCGCTCCGATGGTTCTCTTGAGCGTTACAAAGCTCGTCTTGTGGCTCGTGGCTTTCAGCAGGAGCAGGGACGCGATTATGATGAGACATTCGCTCCTGTTGCCCACATGACCACAGTTCGCACTCTTCTCGCTGTGGCTTCTGTTCGTCATTGGTCTGTGTCTCAGCTTGACGTCCAGAATGCCTTTCTCAATGGTGAGTTGCGTGAGGAGGTTTATATGCAGCCACCACCGGGGTACTCTGTTCCTGATGGTATGGTTTGCCGTCTTCGGCGCTCTCTCTATGGCCTTAAACAAGCCCCTCGCGCCTGGTTTGAGCGTTTTGCTTCTGTGGTGACTGCTGCTGGGTTTGTGCCTAGCGACCATGACCCTGCGCTGTTTGTCCACACCTCACCTCGTGGTCGGACGCTCCTCCTCTTATATGTTGATGACATGATCATTACTGGCGATGACTCTGAGTATATTGCCTTTGTTAAGGCCCGCCTCCGTGAGCAGTTCCTGATGTCAGATCTTGGCCCTCTTCGCTATTTTCTTGGGATTGAGGTTTCTTCGACTTCTGATGGCTTCTATATCTCCCAAGAAAAATATATTCAGGATCTTCTTGCTCGCGCCGCTCTTGGTGATGAGTGCACTGCTGAGACTCCTATGGAGCTCAATGTTCAGCTTCGTGCTACCGATGGTGATCCCCTCACAGACCCGACACGCTATCGTCATCTTGTTGGGAGTCTTGTCTATCTGGCTGTCACTCGTCCAGACATATCATATCCTCCACATTCTGAGTCAGTTCTCTGCTCCCAGTTCTGTCCACTATAGTCACCTTCTCCGTGTTCTACGATATCTTCGTGGCACGATCTCTCGCCGCCTTTTCTTTCCTCGCTCCAGCTCTCTCCAGCTCCAGGCCTACTCTGATGCTACGTGGGCCAGTGATCCTTCTGATCGCCGCTCCCTGTCTGCCTATTGTGTTTTTCTTGGCGGGTCTCTCATTGCCTGGAAGACGAAGAAACAGAAGGCAGTTTCCCGCTCCAGTGCAGAGGCTGAGTTGCGAGCGATGGCTATGTTGACGGCTGAGGTGACCTGGTTGCGATGGTTGCTAGCAGACTTTGGTGTTTCGGCTGCTGCACCGACTTCTCTACTGTTAGACAGTACTGGTGCCATCAGCATTGCGCGTGACCCGGTGAAGCATGAGCTCACCAAGCACATCGGCGTGGATGCCTCCTTTGTGCGTACGCTGTGCAGGATCAGATTCTTGCTCTTCACTATGTGCCCTCCGACTTACAGTTGGCGGATTTCTTCACGAAGGCACAGACTCGAGCGCAGCATGGGTTCTTCCTCTCCAAACTCAGTGTTGTTGACCCACCATGAGTTTGAGGGGGGGTGTTAGATGTATATTTACTGTTCATACCTACACATGTACATGTACTGGGCTTTGCCCCCCTGGAATATTCAGTTGCTCTTTCCCTGACACCGAGAACGTCCTAGTGAGTAACCGCTCTCTCCCCTGCTCTTTCTCTCTCCGCGCTCGGCTCCGGCGATTTCGACGGCGAATGCGCATTTCTGGCCGCGCTAACCGCAGTCCGGTGGTTCCTCACCGACAGAGAGGTTGGTCGTTGCAGTCCCTGTCCTGGTTAGTTCCGCATCTCTTGGTTAGTTCGAATTTGTGGTCGATTTGTTGTTCGGGAGCTTGTTCGGTGCTGATTCGACCACTGTTGCCGTTGACGTCAACTTGGTAGGGTAGTTTGCACCGGAGGAGAGGCTCGTTGTTGCAGACCCTTCATGTTGAGCTATGCACCTTCTGGATTTGATATATTTGGTTGTCGATTTCGTCGGTGAGCTCGTTTGGTCCTGATTCACCCCCCATTGCCGTTAGCGTCAACGATGTAGGGTAGGCGCGCGTTGTTACTAGCATGTCATTTTGTTGGTCGCTGGTGTAGAATTCTAGATAGGCAGTGCTAGGGTTTGGGTTCTATTGCCGAATCCAGTCGGTGGTGGCCATGTATTTGGTCTAGTAGCCTTGTGTTCATCTGTACAAGGTGATGCTTGATGTTGGTTGGGTGATGTGGCATGGGTGGACATGGGGATCGTGTTTTCGTGTGTGTTGCTGCTGTTGATGGAGTTTGATAGGGTAGTGGTGGTGAACTCTGATGTGCACTAATAGTTTTTTAGCGATTTGTTGATTGGTTGGTACATAGGAGGAGGGTTTGAGACTAGCGCACGACATGCCCGACACCATTGAGGTCGATTGTGTTGTCGGTGATGTGGTTTTTGAGGTCGATTACGTTGTGTTTTTCATGTTGGATCCTTGGGGCATGGGGCAGAGAGGGGGTATTATTTGGTATAGCTGATGGTTGTGCTACTAGTGTTGGTGGTGGTACTCTTTTTTCTAATTC
Organism: Poa pratensis; assembly: GCA_947311845.1. Classification (NCBI taxonomy): domain Eukaryota; kingdom Viridiplantae; phylum Streptophyta; class Magnoliopsida; order Poales; family Poaceae; genus Poa; species Poa pratensis. The sequence continues at coordinate 4,746,087 of CAMZMU010000107.1, read as the reverse complement.
TTGAAGCAAATTATTGGGCTAATGTATTTTGTAGGATGGCTTAGTTTGTGCTTCTTGTTTCCAGTTTCATCAAGTTGTACACATGGTGAATATGATTCTGTTTTTTCCCCAACCAGGGTTAGAGTGATCGCTAAGAGGAAGGGAAGCTAGAATAAAGCAGCTCGTGATGTCAGGGAGAAGGGCAAAAAGAAGAGGCCTAGTGTTAGTTGCTTATTCCTATCTTTTTTGTGCAATACTAGTGTAGATGCCAAGAAGGAAGGGCACGTCGGTTGTTGTAGGAACATTTTTGTTACATACTTACAACTTTATAACTAACTATTATATATTAGCTATAGAACGTGTGTACTAATGGCTCCCGAGCGGAAACCGTTTTTTGAAAAAAATTAAAATGATATTTTAAAGTTTAAAAATTAAGAAAAAAATCTCAGTATAGATAATGATGTGATATACAAGTGTGCAATTTTTTAATCGAAATACGTTATTTTGGGCTGGGAAAAATGATAAATGTGTGGATCTGGGTGGTGAAAAGTACATAGTTTAAATAACTTGAAAAATTCCTGATTTGTCTTTTTATGCAGCCCACAATAGAACGAATATTGAGTCTAAATTTTGCAAGCTTATATATCAAGACATTATCTGCATTTGGGATTTTTTGAAAATTTAAAGTACCAATTTCAAAAATTTCAAAAAACGAGCTATGTGTAGGTTGGGAGCCATTTGCAGATTCCGCTATAGAACTAGCTATTACCAGTATTAAACTTGGTCTTACCACTATTGGCATGACGATGCAGATGAAGCAGAAGCAAAGCACTCCGCACCCATTTGTTTTTTGGCGAACTCGCATGTGACGGGCAGAACAGAACGACCACAAAATGGAACTGCGTCCTCGAAATAAAAATACAAGGCGTACAAGTGTTGTTGTGCATCCAACTGTCGACTTGGCGAGTCTTGTTTGACCTGCATTATTGGTGCTGCTACCAAATGGCAATGTCAAAGGCCACTCACCTCGAAACAGGGCAGGACGGTGACGGTGACTTTGCTTTCTGCCAGGGTCAAGTCGCGTCAATGATAGCACAGCTGAAAACTACTGCCGAACACACGGTCCGGAATAACGACCGTGGAATACGGTACACACAAAGCTTCCTGTGGATGTGGAGCTTCATGTCCTCAGGCCAAGCGATTGCTACTAAAGCATGGAAGGTTGGTTTGAGGTCCGTGCAGCTCGACCATAGCTTCTTCCTTTGGCCAGGGCCCAGAGGCTGCTGAAACCACCATAAACCGACGAGCAACAACGACGATCGTTGCACGGATCGATCGATGAAGGCTCAGAAATGGCTCAACGCCTTCGTCCGCTTCGTTGCTTTCATGGAGAGGGTGGGCAACGCCCTCGGCACTCTAGCCTTCATCTGGGCCACCGTGGTTGTGCTCGGCGGCTTCATCACCAACCTGGTGCGCAAGGATTTCGGGTTCGCAACGGCCATAGTCTTCCTCGAGGCTTTCAGGTATTCATCAGCACTACACGCATGCATTACAGATCTCACAAATTATTTTGTTACTATCTACTGTTAGAGTATATTACGGAAAGAGTATATTTGGTAGTTTAGAGATTGTACTCCAAGTCTAGCTCTAATAGGTTTCGTAGTCCCCAAGTATTGTAACCTCGTAGTCCCCAAGTATTGTAGCCTTTATATACAGCCCACCGTGGCTCATTGTAATCAATCTAGTATCAATCAATATTGCATAATCCTACATGGTATCAGAGCGGTTAGTCTCACGACGCCGATCCTAGGTTTAGCCACCAACGCTTCCGCCGCGCCGCCCCCGGGGAGATCAATCTTCGCCGGGGGCCGCGCAAATAGTAGATTAGATCTTTAGTCGTCAAAATTTTCTCGTCGGTCGCTTGACCGGCGTTTCTTCTTCTTTCGCCGATCATAGATCGGATTGCGTCGCCCACCGCCGCATGTCGTCATCATCGCCACCGCTGCTCCAACCACGTCGTCGACTCATCCCGACAAATCGTCATCAGCGCCCGTGCCAAGGACGCTCTGCGCGGCGCCCCAAGGGACGCCTTCACGCGCTATCGCCGGTGCTCCGTCCGCACGTCGCCACCAAGCCGGCTCGTCTTCGACAACATCTACCGGGACATCAAGCTCGTCCCCGAGTACGCGCCTCGCCATCAACAAATGGCCTTGCCCGCATCGCTCATGGTCATCATCGCCGGCAACTATCTTCACCAACACCGTCATCGCACGCATCGCATCGTCGCCGCCACCATCACTCATCGTCCTCGCCAACGCCATCGGGTTCTTCTTCGCCTTAACCAGCGCCAATGCACCCTTGCACGTGGATAGCGCGGGTTCAATCCCCGGCATCTTCTATCGCTAACATCGCAAGAGCTCAATCGTCTTCATCAACCACCTCGCCGTCTTCGTCCACCAAGACCTCACCGCCAGAGTTGCAATTTCCTTTTTTTTATGTTTTTATTTTATTTTTGCATTGCACTCCGGCGCTAACGGCATCGACCGTTCACGGAGATCTACTTTATTGCTGCTCCGACTCTGGCTCGCATGGTTCATGGTGATCCCTATCTTCACATGTCCGGTACTGGCAACACCGGCGCGTGCCTTCGTCCCCGACACGCTCCCGAGCCTGGCAAGCTCGGCCTGCCGTGCCGCCTACCTCTTCTACACCGACAAAGCTCCGTCTAACTCAAGCTAGCTACTGCAACACCGCTACTATCGCTTTCTGCAACTAACATGGCGAATTCCCCCGGGCTCATCAACGGCATCGACTACAACAACATCAGCATCAACAACTACCACCACGGTGACTACATCATCCACGGCATCTTCGACCACGACTACAATGACCACACCATCTGCTTCATCGACATCGGCATCAAGGGCTCCCTCTGCAGTTCGCCTTCGGCTTATGCTCCAGCCGGACTGTCCATGACGCTCCTACTATTCGCGTCACTCCCGATCCGACTGCGGGGGGGTGTTAGAGTATATTACGGAAAGAGTATATTTGGTAGTTTAGAGATGTACTCCAAGTCTAGCTCTAATAGGTTTCGTAGTCCCCAAGTATTGTAGCCTCGTAGTCCCCAAGTATTGTAGCCTTTATATACAGCCCACCGTGGCTCATTGTAATCAATCTAGTATCAATCAATATTGCACAATCCTACATCTACCAGCCTCTATTTTCAATGCTCTGTTATGCTGAAGATCCAATAAAAAAGTAAGACAGTTTTTCTACCATAAGATATAGGCCACAAATCTCATTTGCTAGAACTAGATCAAACTAGCCATTAGGTAATAAATTACGTCAAAAGCATAAGCCATCATTTTGGGAGTAAATGGCAATATTTACCAGATAAAGTTTGTTCTGACACAAATTACCAAATTTTAAAAAGATTGACACAATTTACCAGATTTAAGAAAAACTTATGACACAGATTATCAGTTCCATTTTTAGGTCAATTATCAGATGCCACGTGGCATCCTATGAGTGGCACAAAAGTGGAAAAAAATAAAAACTGGTAATTTTGTGTCCTAGTTTTTTTTTTAAATCCGGTAAAATCTGACGATATGTTTCTTAAACTTGGTATGCCACACCAAACTTTATATCTGGTTTAATGATGCATGTATTGTATTCAACTCATCTCCCTAGTATGATCTTTCCCTTGTTATTGGATATAAATGCAGAGCGTTTAGCCGCAAAGCATGCCAGATGACCAACTGTTATTCAAGACTACAGGAGGCATAAAGCTCAAAAGGGTTTCGCTTCGCGGTGGATCTCTGTATTACGTGAATGCAGTTATAATGACGGTATGCCTGTGCTTAATCCCAGGGTACCTGATCATCGATCGCTACATTCACCTCCTTAGGAATTACCACTCGTTCGTTTTCTTGCCGTTACTGGCCTTAGTATCCAGCCTGAGGTTTTACCAATTTATTATGCTCCTGAGCAAGCCTGGAAGCCCCAAACTGCTGCAATTTAGCCCCTTTGCTGCTCTCCTAGCTGTATATGTAGTACGCTCTTTGTTTTATTCCCCAGATAAAGCACTTAGCTGGAGGGCTTACTTAATTCTCCCACAATGGTTCATCGTCTACCTCTTAGCGAGGGGTCCATTATCCAGGAGCTGCTCATCGTTTTCGCAAAAAGCTTACAATGGCAGTAGAAGTTTTTCATGTCATAGTTCTTGCTTCAATAATTTTGACATTGTCGACCTGGTGGCTCTGGCTCGCAAAGATATCGTTTTCGCAAAGAGTTTCCACTTGGTATCCTCTGCTCTTGCTAGGACTCCTAGGTGCACCGGTGCTAGGCAACTTGCAGACTCTAGTGGCATTGGCACAGATTGTGCTGTCTTGCAGGGGCCTTTTCGAACGGACTGAACTTGTTTCGAACACGGAAAACGCACATGTGTTGGCAGCATTGCGGGTCTTGTACATAATGGTGCTGTTCCAAGGGATCCTATACATGACGGCATGCATTTTGGAGTCATGCTCCACATTGCTTCGGAGATCAATGGCCCTTCGCTGTGGACTCGTGGATACCTTGGGGTGGGAGTCCGTCAATCTCTACTATCAGCATGCTTATGACAAGTTCTTGCAAGAGAGTGTGTTCGACGCAACGGAAATCAACCTTTCCACCTTCGCTGTGCACTGCCTCAGCTGCGATGTCTCTCGCGACAAGAAGCTCGCAGCGCTCAGAATCTTGCATTCCTTTCTCCAGCAAGAGGCCCCCGACTCCAAGATGAAGCTCGTCTCGGAGATCACCACCTCTACCAAGGCGATCACCTCCTTGTCAGCATGCTGGGATGGACAGTTCCAGAAGATGCAGAGACCAGACTGCTAGCCGCAAAGGTCACGGCTCATCTTGCTCCATATCTACAGGTCGTTCGGATCCCGGGCACCATGCAGATGGTGTCTGCGCTTCTTGATGAAGAAACTGCAGGGAATCATGGTGTTTCAACTTCTTCAAGGCTGGATATTGACATTGAGGAAGAGGTCTACGGCTCCTTAACCCGGGCAGCAAGCATGAGCTCCCAGATACGTAGACTCTGGCAGCACCTCAACATACTTCGGTCAATTCCACATGATGGCCCGAAGGGTGTTGAAGACTCGCTCCCTGCACTGGGCATGCTAATTCTTCAAGGGCTTGCTCATAACTCTGACAACTGCAGTGAAATCAGCACATCGACCGAACTCATTGCGAAGATCATAGGGTCGATAAGTTGCACTACCAACACCATGACGCCTATACAGAAACAGATAGTTAGCACTGCATCATTGACGCTAGTTGCAAAGCTTGCAAGCGTCAAAGGGAAAGTTGGAGTAGTGCTCCGGCAAGAGCTGTGCGAGAATCCTTTCCTGCTTAGCCATCTCGCTTCAACCTTGGAGGACAGCTCCAGCGGCCAAGAGCAATTGAAGCCCACCATGGTTATCATTGCCAAGCTTGCCGTGGATAGAAAAACAAGGCAGGAGATTGGGAGAATCCAAGTGATCATCCACAAGTTGGTTCAAGAATTTCTTCGGCAAGATGAATCGTTGAAGACACTGCGCACAGCCATAGGGGAAGCACTTGCAATGCTGGCAATGCAGTGTGTGGACAACTGCTGTGCTATCCTGGTCCAGGGCGAGCCGGAATACAGTCTTATGGTCGATCTCCGGGACATGCTTCATCTTGACGAGTGCCTATACCCCGTGGCAAGTCTACTTCAGAGTTTGTGTGCGAACTGTGGACAACAGATGCGGCATCGAGGTCAAAGCGACAACTTGTCGTCCACGTTGGAAGTGGTGAGTCATCTGATTGTGCTACTTCCACTGCGATAGAAGAACTAATCGTCAACTAATTCTGACATTTGGAGTGCACTATATGCAGGTTCTTGAAAAAATAATGGATGCGAGTGGCAAACAAATGGAGGCTCTAGTCGGTCTGGCCTCAGAAATCTGTAAAATCCTGTCCGAACGCATCACCCCTGCTCTGGGATCATGTCCAAATGTTGAGGTGTTTGTCCAAAAACTGGTGGGTGAACTCAACGCCCACAAGAAACCGAGTCCTGAATTTCCGAGCATGAGAAGGTTGCTGGTTGAGCTCACAATATGCATGGTGGAATAATGCCCTAGCTATGCAGACATCTTTAGAAAATATGGCATGATGGCCGCACTGTCCGCAGTAGAAAGTACCCCTTCCAAGGTGGAAAGTTATAGAGTATTCTTCGGGAGTGTAGGGGTGGTTTCAGAGGGGGGATTGCCTGTGTCCATCCTGGTCCCCAGAGCAAAAGAGCTGGTCAGATCATGAAACACTATTAATCGGACGAGTGTAATAGTCTACGAGTGATGGATATATTGCAGGACCAATTGTTGTTTTGCTGATTACCTTAACACTTGAGTCAAAAAAGTTTGTTTGTGCTCGCACACGTTGGTTGTCTTGACTTAAACTAGCTCATCGAATGCACAACTACAATACTACTCCCTCGTCCGGAATTACATGTCTAGATTTGTCCACATGTATCTAGACGCATTTTAGTATGTAGATAAATACATATTTAGACAAATCCGAGACAAGTAGTTCTGGACGAAGGGAGCACTATAAATGTTTTTGAAAAAGCAACCTAATTATCTCGGCTCCACTACAATACTACATACTGCATTTACAGATCTGGCAACGATTCTGCAGTCAGCACTGAAGACAGATCATCAACTCTGTTTAGAACTTTAGACTCACCATTATCGGCTCATGTGCGACAAACCCATGTTGAAGGATTTTTCTAAGAGTCGTGTATTTTTTCTTTGTTCAGACTTTTGTTTCAGAGCCTCTGGTAGAATTTGGTGGTGTTATCACTACGAAGGTGGATTCAGGTTGATCGATATCCGATTTTCATTCATTTTTTAATAAATATGGTTGTATACATCAGGTTATCTTCCTTAAAAAAATGTATATAACCAAGATTCACTAGCATGCAACGGTCAAAATCTTGGTTATATACAATTTTTACGAGTCAAAATCATGCGCGTGCCTGCGTTTTAACGAGTATGTACGACTACGACCGTCGGCCGTCCAAGTTTTCCATGACGTTTTCCAGTGACGGAGGACGGCAGCAAGAAGATGACCAGGCGCATCGGTTGGAACCGATCATACGATGCAGTCCGCCGAGTACTTTCCGGCAAGATGCGCAAGTTGTATCTAAACAGGCTGCTAGATAGATGCAGCTAGAGAGTACTATACACGCCACGCCCAGGAAAGGCGATGAGTGAGCAGGCGACGGGAGTTGCCACGCGGCGGCGGCGGTTAACCTTGCCGCCCAACGGTCTCTCGCCGGAGTTGTCCGCTCGCTCGCCGTCGTGCGCGTCGGGCGGCTCGCGTTTCTCGTGCCTACAGGAAGAATCAGAAGAGGTCAAGAGGATGATGATTGCTCATCTGAGGTTCCGTTTGACTCCGCCTTGGAGGTGCTGGATGACGAGAAGCCGGAGGAGGCTTGTTGGAAGACGGTGGTGAGGAAAAGACGAACGTCCGACGAGGAGCTGGCACAGGATTTTTGGAACGAGATTGGATTCCCGACTCCAGCGTCCAGGTTCTGGGAACGGGCGGCGCCTTCGCCGTCGCATTCGAGTTCGTCGCCTTCGCATGTGGACTCGCCGACGTCGTTGGGGATGCCTTCTTCGTCGGCTGGCCCTCGGCGTTGTGGTTCTTCTTCGTCGCCGTCGTCGTGGCTGGGGGCCGGACTATCTCGGCCGGTGAGGCTCGGGTGGCGTGGCCCTCTACCGTGCCCACGGGTCACGCCGCCGGCCACCTTGGAGAGGTTTCCGGCGGCGGTGCTGCAGGCCGGCCGGGAACGGACCACAGAGAAGCGGATCGCGAGAATTCCGGAGAACGCGATCACGCGATCGGCGGCGACGGTTGCATGAGTCGAACGGCGCCACCGACAACTGGGCCCCAGGCGCAGATTGATCTGTCCCCGTGGGCCTATCTGGGCCGCCGGTTTGCTACGCTCTGGAATTTCACAAAGGACGAACAAGCTAGGGTTCTTCCTATCGTTGCTTCGACCTCCGACGCTGCTGCCCTGCCGTCGATGCTGCCGGTTCCTCCTTCGCCCCAAACTCCTGGTACCCGACGCCCTCGACCGACAGCTCCCGTCGCACACCCTCGCCGTCGGCTGCTGCTGTCTGGCCGGTGACGAGCTTGCCGGCTGCGTTTCCGCGGTCGTTTGCGGACGTCGTCGCGGCGCCGACCGCTCCGATGGCCGGGAATCAGTTGGTTGGTGACTCGGGCGGACATCCACAGCCTGCACCTCCGGCCTCTGTGACTCCGTCAGCTGCTGCACCTGTTCCGGCTATGGAGACAAGGGCGCCGACGATTTTTGGGAGGGCGGCCGGCCCCAACTCTGGGCTGGCATCGGCTGCAGTCGCTCTGGGGTTTCACGGTGCTCCTTCGTCGTCCGTTGCGCTGCCTTCCATAATCCCGCAAAGCTCGATTAAGAAGAAACAGCCCGCTCTACCCCTTGCTGGGACGGGTCCTGCTGGTAATCAGCCGGTTACTCCTGCTGTTCCCGCTGGTGTTGCAGTGGAGACTACGGTGGCCGCGGCTACGGCGGTTCCGGGTGGAGGCAAGGCGAGAAAGAAGCGATGCGTGAAGTATTCAGTCACCTCCCTGATAGTGTGTTCAAGCCACATCTTGCTCCGAGTTTGTCACCCATTGCTCTTGTGACGGTGACTGGAGACGCAGTATCAGCGGATGTTATTCAGGCGTTGGTTGCCCGGATGTGTCCAGTACAGTCGGCTTGGAGTTGGGAGGCACTTCCACATAAGGAGAACTCATACTTGGTCAATTTCCCTACGGTGGAGGATCTGGAGAGATTGGACGGCTTCGTGCTAGTTGTGCCCAAGCAGAATTCTCGTATTTCTTTCGGTGTATGGAGAGCCGAGCAGATCATGCATACACGAGAGTTGACACCCACCTGGGTACACGTGACTGGTGTTCCACATATAGTTCGCCACTTCCTAGGGCTATGGGCAGTGGGTACACTTGTTGGTAAGACTATGGATGTTGATCTTCTTACTTTGCGTCGCCGCAATATTGTCAGAATCCTAGTGGCAATGCGTGATCCAAAGGTTTTCGAGACAAAAGTTATTAGATCGGATACCTTTCTCATGTTAAAAGGGTATACTTCCCGTTTTCGTAAGGAAGCATCCGACTATGTCTCCGAACCTGACTTGGTGCCTTTTATTTGGAGAAGTGAGAAGGATGATGATGGTAAAGGTATGGAAGAGAAGGAGTTTAATGAGTCTGTGGTGCAGGGTCCTGCTAAATCCGCTGATGTTCACACCCCAATGCCTCAAGTGCAAGATGCCACGGGTCCGGGGACTGCTAATATAATGCGGAGCTGCTTGGAAATGTGGGTGTTCCTTCTGGATATGCCGTCACTCCAATCAATCCAATCCACAAACTTTGAGAGGCAAAGAAATTGTAGCTCAGTTGCGTGCGTCTGCGTCGTCAAAGAATCATCACGTTATGGTCATGCAACAGAAGTGTACTACAGCTGATTACAATTTTCAGCCGATGCCCGATGGAGTTGTTCCCCTCGTCGACCGAGCCCTCGGTAGCTGCGCCTGGGAGCAGCTTCATGCATGCAGCTCAACCAGGAGGGCCGTGCGTGCGTGAGCTGCAGCATGCAGCCGGACCAGGAGGGTCACGCGAGTGCGTCCAGCTAGCTGCACCTGAGCTGGCTGCCGATCCAGGCGGGTCGGCGCCGGACCAAGAGGAGCAGCAGATTGACGGGCAGACGCAGATGCTGGCCAAGGATCCAGCGCCTGCCAGTACTACTCTTTGGCGAGGGCCATGCGCCGTAAAGCTGAGCAAAACCTCGACAACTCTGGTAAGCACAGCGCTGGTATTGTTAATTGTTCAAAGTCTTTTCTTGCATTTTCCAATTCTAGTATTTCAGCTAAATTGAATAATGTAGGAGTTTCTTTGGGTAATAATGACAAAAAAAATAACATTTCGACTAATGCACTAAGACATTTGGAATACGACCGGTTAACGGTCACTCCAAAAGTTTCGTGTAAGTCGTTTACTCCACATATAGAGGAGGAGGAGTTACATCTAGTTGGGGATGTAACGGAGGGTGGCTTGGATGAGGCGATGCTCAGCTCATTATATAACCTGAAAGCGTCTGACCGTAATTCTAAAGCAAACTCTTCTAAAAAAAACGTCACGTAAAAAGGCGAAATTGTCCACTTCTCCAATTGTTTGCCAATGAATGGCATGTTTGCGAATAGCAGAGGTTTTGGAAACTTGGCTAAACACGCACGTATTGCTGATTCTATTAGGGATCATAGATTGGATTTTGTGGGCATTTCGGAAACTGTCAAACGTGATTCCTTTGCGAGTCTACTTAACCGACTATCTGGTGGTGTAGATTTCACATGGAGATCTCGTCCGCCACGTGGCAGATCTGGGGCTTATTACTAGGCGTCAGAAATGACACATGGATGTGTTGGCTAGTTCGGAGGGCGACTTTCATATAAAGTTCCACATCCGTAACAAAGTTGACAACTTCACATGGAGTCTTGTCGCTGTGTATGGAGCAGCCCAGGATGAGCATAAATCTGCTTTTCTCCGCGAGTTGGTAAATCTGGCAAAAGATAATCCATATCCTATTATAATAGGAGGCGATTTTAATTTGCTAAGGTTCCCGCATGAGAAAAGCATAGGTAGATTTGACAACCGTTGGCCTCTATTATTCAACGCTGTAATTGACAGCCTTGACTTAAGAGAGGTTTCAATGATTGGGAGGCAGTTCACTTGGGTGAATAGCCTCCCAGAGCCGACATACGAGAAGTTGGACCGTGTACTAATGGATTCGGATTGGGAATCCAAATTTCCAATGGTCTCAGTACAAGCGCTCGAACGTATAGAAGCATTGTCAGGTCATGCCCCATACTAATAACCACGGGGACACCTAATCCGCTTTGTAAACGCCAGTTCTAGCTTGAATTGGGATGGTTACATAGGGAGGGTTTCTTTGAAATGGTTAAGATGGTGTGGGAAAGGCCGGTGTCTGGTCAGAGTCCGATCCAAAGGTGGAACAATAGAAAACGCGCTTTGCGTAAACACCTGGGCGGTTAGGCTAGACATATGGTAGACCAATTAAAAAAGGAAAAGCTTTGTTTGTCATCTATTATTGATGAATTAGAGGCTTTTGCTGAGGTGAGACCGTTGTCCACACAAGAGATTGAGTTTAAAAACCAATCCAATGCGAAGATGGCCGGTCTTCTTCGTGAAGAGGAGCTCAAATGGTATCAACGATCAAAACCCAAATTATTTTGGAGGGAGATTCGAATACGAGATACTTTCATAGTCTAGCTAATGGCAGACATCGGAAGAAACTCATTCATTCTCCTACCCAAGATGAGGGCACGATTGAAGGCCATGAGCAACTCAAATCATACATCACGAAGTACTATAAGAATCTGTTTGGAGAGCCATACGAGGGTAACTTCTCGATGGACGAAACCCGAACAGATGACATTCCGCAAGTTTTCGATGAGGAGAATGCCCACCTTACAACCCCTTATTCTGAGGAGGAGGTAAAGATGGCGGTATTCCAAATGGAACACAACAAAGCCCCGGGTTGGGAGGAGGTAAAGATGGCGGTATTCCATCTTTATACAACATATTTTGGATATTTAAGCTTAACTTAAATTGGACATTGGGCAACCCAATGCACAAATTGTATATGGTAGCTCTTTCGCAGTCTGGACTATCTAGTGGAAGTCTCTACACTTAGAGTAGAAACCTTCCACTTTGGGTAACCAATCTGAACTATCATTAAGAATACATAATGTGAATTAAAATTACTTTTCATTAAAAAAATATCAGTTTATGGGGAAACAAATAATGAAAAATTAAATTTTGACAGGCAGAGTTGCATAATTGGTATATAATCTTATTCTAAATTGGGCAAGCCAATACAATCATCTTAAAGGGTAGTCACGTGATGTTTTTCGAAAGTTTATATCAACTTATATTTTGGAGTAACTGAACCAAATATTTGTAACAAAAAAATATTGTTTTGAGATCGTCTTCTACATATGGCTTGGTTTATCATTAAGATTGCATAATGTGAATTAAAATCATGTTTTCATTAAAATATGTTTTGTCATTTTTAGAGCTAATTAACATGGGAGGAATAAAAAAATGTAAAACTTGTTAAAATAAGTTTATAAAAGTTTGTTATGTTTCAACGAAAGTCGAACACTCAATTGTTTAAAATGACAATTTCAGCCCTACTTTGGGATTATTTTCTACATTCTGGCAAAAAAACTCGAAGTATATAAAAACTTTTGTAAAATCAAAATAAGGTTACTGACCCATCTAATCCACAACATAAAGTACATTGTTTTAAAACATTACATTTCCAGTGTTTAACACTCTACTTCAGTTTAAATAGAATTTTTGTAAATTCTTTATTCAACCTTGTTTTTCTTCTTTATAGTCTTCTCGCTCGTAGTATGTGTAATCAATAATTATGTTTCCATTGTAGTTATTGTATCTTTCAAGCTCGTAATGCACGTCAAGTTGGGTGAAAAAATCAAAAAAAAATACCACCAAATTAAGCTTACATTAATTTGTACATCAATACAAAGGCGAAATAGGTAGAGATTCCCTTCAGCATCCTCAACCACTCCAGCAACTTTCTTAGTCACAACTTTTGTATTTTCCTTATTTTTCTTCCGCCTCTGCTTCCTCTTTTGCTTTCCCTTTTGTTTATCCCATTCCTTTGACAGAAAGGGTTCAATTTCAGTCTGCAATTTATTGCACTTCATCATCCTCCATTTCATGCATTTCATGCAGTTGATAACCATTTCATGCACTTGACGATCATCCTGCAGTCCCTGCACTTGATCATCAATTTGTTGGACTTCTGGTTCTTCGTCAACTACCTGCACTTCAACGTTTTCCTTTCCCTTTTCCCTGTTTCTCCCTTTTCCGCCTTCCATTATTTTCTTCCATTTATCTGAATGATAATTTTGAACTTCTGTATGTTCCTCAATTTAAACATGCAGGTCTTTAAGTCATGTGAAACATGGTTTTTGGATAACCTCTTGATATAGTAAAATCCACCACATCATTTACATTTTTTTCCTTACTCCTAACCTAGAACCCTTTTTACGAGATGCCTTGATCATAATATCCCTAAGCCTTCTAGGTGTCCTCGTACAAATTGGTTTTTTAAGTTTTCACTCGCCTTGAATCAGATCGAAAGCCATCTCCTTCTTATCAAACTCTATGTGGTGTGGAATTACAAATTAAACTTGTCGTGCTGCTTCCTTTACAATGCAGATGCTCTAATTGTTTGATTCTTTCTCACCCAATCAAGTATATTAGCAGCAATCCACTTCGCTGAAGCAGGTCTAATTTTCTCAACTAAAGCAATATTGGGCCAGCTATGTTTTTGAGTGTTCATTTTGATATGCATTGTAATATATTCACTCTATTCCATAAGCTATGATGTTTTAGATATTCCAATGCGGACTACATATAGAGCAAAACAAGTGAATGCACACAATAAAATATGTCTAGATACGTACGAATCTGAAAGAGCTAAAACATCTTATGTTCAGGAACGGAGGGAGTATATTAATAGATTATATAAAATTTTGTAAGATATAAGATGAAAACATATCAAGAATAAAAATTAGTACCTGAAATGGATATCCACCGCTCACCGGGATGCATGTAACACACTTTAGTTTCCCTACAACACATTCTTGGTCTTCTTTGGTCCCTATTTTCAGTGATATATTCAAGCTCAACTTTTATTACAGAAATAGCAACTGTGCAATCCTCCGCACTATTAAAAACTTTCCCATCATCAATTGTAGGGGTGTCTTTGTCAAAGAGTATGATTGACATCGATCTACTGATCTCAATCATCATATTGCAACTAATTTCCTCACCTTTAGGCCCCTCATCCTTATCAGTCCCATAGGCATGCTCAAATTTGGGATAAACCACATATTCCATATTTGCCATCATATAAGGATTAGTAGCCGCATATGGATATGCTTTCTCATCAGCATCATCATCTATCATCCGCTAAACCAAAATCATTCTCTTCCCCCAATTCCATGTCTTCTTGCTCACTTACCTTTTTGCATCGTACCAGAAAATAAGCTACTTAGTTATGGTCGGTTTAGTTATTTGCGTGCATGACGATCTGAGATGTTTACGGAGGTTAATTTGTACATAGTAAGGGCAGGTGGTCAGTGGTATATTTATTCCACATAGATTATGGCATAGTCATCGGATCTGCTATCCACCATCATATGCTTAGTATTATTCGGACGGGGCTTGCCTGTGCCCCCGCTGTGCGACCATCCGTGCGACTGGACGCGTGGCGAGCATCCAATGAATCCCGTGCCCGGCTGCTTATTCCCTGCCCAAAAAATTTATGAATGGCCCACCTCCATACAAATCGACTTGTATGAGTGGCCCCGTACGAGCGAAGCCGTACCTTCACCTGTCGCAAGAGCAATGGAAGGCCGAGGGGAGAAAATCGCCAGTTCGCCACCATGTCCTCCGCCGCTGTCCCGTTCCTCGGGTCATCTATTTATCTCACGCCCAGATCGCCGCTCCTTCCCCCGTTGGGCCACTTCTTCTCTCGCCGGACGGAAAGCTGGTCTCCTGCCGGGCCCGGCGACGGTGGATCCCGGGAACGCGCAGCTGCTTCTACGAGCTCGAGTGCGGCGGCAGATGCCGGCGGCGCAGCCACTTCGACCAGCTCTTTGCGGACGGAACGAACGACGGCGACGCGCTGGGATGTGCGCAGTATGGCGTCGACATAATTGCGCTCGGCGCCGCCCGCTGCGCGTGGACTAGAAGGTGATGGCGGATGGCGGCGTGAGGACATGCGGACGGCGAGAGGAAGGGAAAAGAAGATGATGGCGGATGGCGGCGTGAGAACATGCGAACGGCGAGAGGAAGGGAAAAGAAGGTGATGGCGGATGGCGACATGCGGCCGGCGAGAGGAAGGGGCGCGGCTTCAGGTCGGGTCCATGACTACACCTCGGCGACCTCGCGTTCGGAAGGTAGAAGAAGAAGAAAAGAACGGTTCCGTGTATTTTCTGTAGTTGGATTTTTTTGTTTGCCAAAACTAACCAGCAACCGGTGGAGTCGTTGGATGCTCGCCACGTAGTCTGGCCGCACGGATGGTCGCATGGCTTGGGCGCAGGCAAGCCCCGTCCGTATTATTCATGCATGCATGAACTTATATCCACCTTTACCTTCTTTTTTTGTTATTTGCTCTTGCGGCTGTGTACAACTGTGCATACACAGGATACCAGACAGAACGATTGAGAACGACAAGACCATTAATATGGTTGGCCGTTTACAGCAATGCCACGTCCGGGAACATTCCTTAGTTAGTTGGCAACATGATGAGCGATTAATGTTAGTGAGTTGGAAGAATATTTCGGACGTGGATAGCCGCCGGCCAACAGGAAGTGTGCCCTATATAAGATGATGAGATCCAGTACGGGTTCGTAGCATCGGCAAGCACCCTTTCACCATGTCGCAGCCACCAACTGGGACTGTTCCCTCTTCACACACCAACTACCGTCCATTACTTCCCCTGGCAGCAAGTGCTGGAGCTAGAGCTCAGCCTCTCTCCGGCGTGCTCCTCCACCGGCGGCTCCCACGTCCGGGAGGGCGCCATCCCAGCTGGGCTCTGCTCGCTGCCTCCAGCCCCACTGCCCTCGGTGGATTCATCTGTACCAATAACCAGCAGCTCGGTGCCAAACTGAGGTTATGGCCGGGCCAGTCCCTAAATCATTCCCAGAGTCGATAGATGAGCGGTTATGAGCTTACATAACTACATAGATATGATCCATAATTAACAGTGTTCAGTAATGACCAAATAGGGTGGACAAATACTTCGAAGCGGAGATGACGGTCCAAGATTGCGATCTAGACAAGTATGGAGTTGTCAACAACGCCATCTACGCTAGCTACATCGAAAAAGGTTAATCCGCTACATCTGTATTAATTCTCAGTACTCGATGCGTGCAAGTCAGAAGACTCGGCCTAGTTGGTTATCTTCTTATTTTCTATTCGACAATGAGTTTCTAAATTTGTTCTCATCCATGCATGCATGCGTTCAAAATCATATATACTTATACATATGCATGCAGCTCGAGAGGAGCTTCTTGTGAGCCTTGGCATCGGCCAGGGCTGGATCATATCCACCGGCAACGCGATGGCGCTCTCGGAACTCAACCTCAAGTACTTCACGCCTCTAAGGGTATGTACAAACGCAGACTATCACGCTCTCGGACAATCCATCACAAATAAGTTATTTGCTTATCACGCTCTGTATATGACTGATACATCTGTTGTTAACATCAGCGTGGCGACAAGTTCCTTGTCAAGGTGAGGCTCGTTCGGATCAAGGGTGTAAGGATATTCGCCGAGCACCGGATCGAGACGCTGCCGGAACGCAAGGTACATACATGCGCTCAATCTTGCAAGCTCACAAAATGGAGAGCAAACATCATCATCACATACTTATAAGTCGCTGTCTTCATATGATTCTTAACTTCATGATCATTCCATGGCATGGTATGCACAGCTCGTCTTGGACGCGACCGCGACCATCGTCTGCCTTAACAAGGACTACCGCCCGACTCGTGTCTTCCCGGAGATGTCGGCCAAGCTTCACCGCTTCTTCTCATCCATCAATGGCTAGTAATGTGGGATCGTTTCGTGTATAAACTGAGTTAAGCGAAGTCTTCTAAATATTTCGTTTCTTACAAAGCTCTTACTGCTATACATGTAATGTATGCTAAAAAAAATACATGTAATGTTTCACTGTCAAAAATATCCTTCATCAGTGGATGCTTCAGATCGAATACCTCCTAGGAGGTAATTGTCTTTGAAGAAACCACAACATGTTCGTGCGAACGTAATACAGACTTAACAGAAAACAAACAGTAAAACAACATTATCCCGGTTATAAACTGTTGCGACGTAATGCAGTATAAGCAGAGCATGCCAGCAAAGCATGTTGTTGCCAATTGCACAGAAGCAGCTGGATTCCCGCTAGGTCACGCATGTTATTTCAAATTTTCAATTGGTTTCTCTTTACCCTGCTGCACTGCGAGTGCATCGCCGTGGCCGCGTGGCGCTCCATGACCCGACGCATAGCCAGCTCGCCCACAGCGTCCTGTTCACTATCATCATTGCGGACACAGGGACACTCGTCACCTTCTCTTCACCTCCTCCGATCCCATGAAACTCGAAAAAATGCAATATATTTATTGAGAGTGGAAAATATCAAAATGATTGTTCTAGCGTGACACGATGATTTTTCATTACTTTGTTTCTTTTTTAGTTTGAAGCTAATGCCCTCTATGCACTTCGTGGGAAAACCAAAACACAAATCTCACCATTGTGGTACAACCTTCAAGAGGGCTAACGACTAACTAGTAAAAAAGCAACAAAAATACAAACGTCACTTTTTAGTTCGGCTACGACTTGATTTATCTCGAAACATATGTCAAATACTCACATGTGCGTATATGTTTTTGAAACAAATAGCCAAAAAGCACAGGTGTCCCGCGACGCACTAGTAATGGTTGGTCTTCTCATTTAATATCCAGATCCTCCCTTAGTGCCTCCCTCAAACGTCTTTCGATAACAAATCTGCACGACTTCTTATCCGTGGTTGCCAGTTTACTGCGTTGTCTTTAGGGGATATCAGCATACATACATGCACATGATCTTAACCTTTATCAGGGGCATGCATGTTTGTTCTTCTCCAATATCTCACATGAACTACATATAAGAGTTTTGACAACTAGAGCAAGTATCAGCTCTGATATATAGGAAGGAAACTACAAATGACTTAAGAGTAATAAGGGAAGAAACCATGCCAGCATCTGCCTAGCCACCTCACCAATATATATTGAAAGGGTCCTGCTTCGGTGTACCCTGCTCTCCAAAACTTAAAAGGGTATTTTTGTCTTTTAGACTAATTATAATTAGTTGGTGATTACAAGGCAGGCTCCAATTTAGGGGCGTGTCTTCCGTGTATAGCCTAGCTGGGCGAGAACCCGCGTCACGCCGGTGACGATAACGGTCATGTCCGAAACATCGACGGTCATTCCCTGCCCACAGACTGTGCCGACGACGATGATGGTCATGTCCGAAACATCGACGGTCGTTCCCTGCCCACAGACCGCGCCGACGACGATGACGGCCTATGTCTGGAACATCGGCGGAGGCAGGTCAAAAAGGCCGGAGAGGTGCCGAGAGAGAGCCGGTGGCCACGCACGGCGAGACGGACATGTGTGAGCACGAAAAGAGCTAGCTAGCTAAGCTAGCACACCAGCATCTGGATGGATTGGGCACATACATGTACGCAAGCTAAGCAGCCTAGCTGCTGGATGGTTGAGAGGTGTAAGCAGCTAGCTGTGCGAACGGAGGAGGCGCGCTGTTGTCTGGAGAGGCACGGCGCCAACAGGCCGGAGCAGGGCCAAGCTCGGAGCAACGGGGCGGACCGGAGCTGGCCGTGCCTGCAGCAAGGCCGGCGGGTGGAGAAAGGCCAGGGCGACCAGGATAGCGAGTAGGGACTAGGGAGGCGGTCTGGGGAAGAGGCTTGAACGGGTCGCCGGTGCGGACGGAGAGAAGGACGACCAGAGGCGGTGCTCGGGCGCACGAGACGGCATGGTAGAAGAGGAGGTCGCGGGCTTGGAGAGAGGAGAGCCCTGTGAGGTTAGGGACGAGGTCACCCGCGTGTCTGGCTGGACGCGAGCCAACTCGGTCCGGCTCGGGCCGAGCCTGCAAAAAACTCGGGTAAAAGTTGCCGAGCCCGAACCAGCTCTCGGCCCGAGCTTTCAACTAGCCCGGTGCAGCTCGTGAGCCTCAGCGTGGTGGGTCACGGGCGGGTGGGCCCGTCTTCCCCTGCAGCGGCGGAGGTAGTATCGGCGACGTGGGGCGGCGAGGCAGAGCTTGCTGGAGGAAAAACGAACGCCATGGCTGGCAGTCGACGCCGACACCGACGAGGGGCAGCAGGTCACGAGTTCTTAGAGAGGCTAGGCGGTGGCTGCATCGTCCTACGCGGCGGCGAAACTCGGTGGCGAACGACGGCCGGATAGAGTTGTGCTTGTGGAGCAGAGCAAGACATGGCCATCGCGTGTTGTTCTTTGCTTGTGGCGACTGCGGGCATGTGTCGTTGACTGCTTCCTCTAAATGGGCTGATGGGCACAGCACAAACAAAACAGGTAAGAGTTGGAAAGACTGTTATGCTGCTAAATGGGCTGCATTTCTGTGCCACCAAACGAGCCAACGAACTGGACCGAGCCGAGCCAGGCTCGTCCCGAGGCCTTTGCGAGCTGAAGAAGGAGGCTCGGCTCGGTCTAAATATTCTGCGGGCCGAGCCTAACTCGGGGCGAGCCGCAAAAGCTCGGGCCGAGGCCAAAAGCTCGGTTTTCATGTCCAGCCTCCGCGTGGGATCGGGCGGTTGCCGTCTAGGACGAGTGAGTGAGGCGGAGACCTGGAGCAGCACTGGCCGGCGGGAGCAAGCAGTAGAGACGACCGAGTAGCGGCGGGGCTGCTGCTGGCGTCGAGCATGAGGGCAGAGGGCCATCAGGACACAATTGGACCATCATACCCTCTAATATGAAGAGGTATGTTTTAATCTCCAACGTTGATTTAAGTAGGGGGTGTGGAGAGGGGGTACACCGTAGTAAATAGGTGCGACGGTTTATGCTAGCCGGCTCATTCAATTTTGCATTGCTGTCATGCACAAGTTCATGTGCATTCACATGTATTGTGCTTGTGGTGCTAATGTAGATGTCATACAAAAACTTGTGTAGTACTCTGAAGTCCCAACATACTTCTATCAGCAAGATAATCTGAGTCTAAGATAGAATCCAGTGCTCAACTCAACTCTAGCAGTGAACACAGGTCAACTTCAACTAGAGGTGAGTTTACTACAAGTGAGTTATGCAGCCAAAACCACTATAGATCCTACAACAACAAAATTTCAATACACCGGATCAACAGTTCATTCAATCACAATTACAATCAAAACAATCACAACACACAAAATTAGTTTAGAGACAATTCAACATGTTGCAATAAATCTAAGCAAGCAAGCATGCAGTTCGTCTCCCAGCATATATCTAAGCAAGCAATCACACAAATAAAAGTAGTTACAGACAATTCAACATGTTCTATAGAAACTTACATTTGTCAGCAAAATAATCTTGAGTCTTCAATAGAACCCAATGCTCAACTCAACTCTAGCAGTAAACGCAGCTCAACTTCAGCAGTAAACGCAGCTCAACTTCAGCTAGATGCTGAGTTATTCAGCCAAAACCATTATAGATCCTATAACAACAAAATTTCATGGGGGTATTCATCTCATTAGCATTTCGTCAAGTCACAATTAACATGAAAACAATCACACAAATAAAACTAGGTAAAGACATCTAAACGTGCATAGCAAGGAAGCAGTTCGTCCCCAATTCTTATCAGTTTGTAATTGCATCGAAGCTGGCTGAAACAAGCAATACAATCTGTTTCACGCGACTAGCTAGGCCTGCTGCATACCGGTGGCATTGCCGTGGCGCCGATGGAGCAGCGTTCGGCGGCCGATCGCAGCCGCCCGATGGGCTCCTCAACAGACAAGCCGTTCAGATCGAGAAGAGTCTCGATCGAACAGGCGATATGCGCGTACTGGCTCGGCACTTCCTGCAGGAATTTCTAAACCACCTTAATCTCCTCCACGGAGTCGCCGAGTTCGCGGAGGTTGTTGACGACGACGGTGATCCACATGCCGAACGCGTCAAGTGATTCACCGTCCTTGAAGGTGATCTGCTCGAACTCCCTGCGCAGTCGTTGCACCACCGCTTCCCGCACGCGGTTCATGCCTACGCGCATCATGCGGATTGCCTCCCAGGCTTCGTGTGCGGTGTCCTTGACGGCGAGCACCGGCACCATCTCCGGTGGCACCGCGCGTATATATCAGTGCCGACAGTGCCGCCATGTCCTCTCGATCGCTTGGCACGCCCATGCACTGGTTCCCTTAGCCTCTGCGCACGCAGGTTGATCTTCATGACGAGCGCCCACTCGATGTATACTTGGTCGACGTCAGCTTGGGGTAGACGATGTTGCCGCCGTAGCTCGCGCGCTCCTGCACGACGCGCTCCTGGACGATGACTTCCTTGCCGCCCCTCCTCACGACTCTCCGTCCGTGACTTCGTGCCCACGGGTGTGTCGGCGTGGATGCGGCAGTCGCCCCAGCCACCGCTGTGGCCGCACCTCCACCTCCCGCTCCGTTGGGTGGTGCAGACGGCGTGCGCTCCTGCCTGTTGGACATGATCACTGGATCATGTACGGGCTCTGATACCAATTGACAGTTTCGTTTGTGAAACTCAGCTCAATTCGACGAACGATTTAAGAGAGTTGAACACAGGATTTTGTGCCATGTACTGTCTACGGCTTTTCTATTTTCTCTTCCTTTTTTTCAGAACCGAAACAAAGCATGTCGTGGTTATCGCCACGTTCCCTACTGAATCGTGCCATCCCACAATCGAAACGAGCCCATGGTGATCCTACGAACGCGGACGTGAACGCACAGACTGCGTCATCGTCTAACAGAAAAACAACCGACAAAGCTGCAAAGCATGATTACCATCAGAGACTCTTGAGTATAATTTGTGCTCCTTGCTGAGGATGTAGTGTCAGGACGGTGTAGGGTGCACGTGCGTATGAAGGCGAGAGACGAAACTCAAAACGGTGCAGGATCTTGCTGAGCGCCATCTTGGCTTCCAACATGGCCAAGTTCTGGCCGATGCAAATCCTCGACCCCCAACCAAAGGGGAAGAAGACCGGCTGGTCCTTGGTTGCCTTGGAAATGCCCTCCGCGAACCTCTCCGGCTTGAACTCCAACACGTCTGCCCCCCATGCATCCCGGTTGTAGTGAACCTATATTATTGGCAGCTCAACACTACAGGAAAGCCACGAAACGCCGACGGCCGAAAGCCGTCGGCGTAGGCACGTTTGCCGTCGGCGTATCGCCATCGGCATAGCAGCCCGTCGGCGTAGCCCCTCTGTCGTCGGCGTATGCGAGGCCGTCGGCGTACGCCCTCATACGCCGACGGCAATGCCGTCGGCCTATGAATGCAATTTTTTTATTTTTTTGAAAATTTTGAACTTTTTTAAACTTTTTTTTTCTATTTTGAAATTTCTAACTCAGCTACATACTAAATCTCTAATTACACATTTAATCATAGGTCAAAATACTTACGCTGGTCAAAGTTTCCGTTCGGTCACCCATCCTCAAATTGCTCTAGCCCAAGCACGTTTAACCTTTGAGTTCCTTCATTGTTAGCTTTCAAATGAGAAATGAGAACTTACTGATACTTATATCATATCAATCATATTAACCCCTGATTTAGGATGTTACACTTTTTCATTGTTTAAATTTAGAAAATTCATTTGAATAAGTAACAATTATTGTAAAATAGTATATTTTTAATAAATGAAAAAATAAAATTATGTTTACTTTTATTTCCTTTTTACATTTAATATGGAATTTTAATTCCGTTAATCGAAATTTGAAAAATAAAATGTCTATGTCAATTAGAAAAATGAGAGGAATTCAAATATGACATCCATATCATCCTTTGCATTGTATAAACATCGATGGTTTTAGAAAATTGATTCTTTTTCCTATTTAAATGATTTTATGTCGATTTTCCAAAAGTAATTGAAATTGAACTACAAGTGTGTGATAGTTTGGTCTACTTTTTTTTACAAAAATACTTTCTAGGTACAAAAGTAGTGACTTTATCACAGAAACATCGATAGTTTCGAAAAATGTGACTCCTTTCAATGAATAGACACGACGGTCATTTTGACCGTTTTTTCACAAAAATAAAAGAAATTGAGAAAATACTCAAAAGATGAATTCCTTTGACATGGAGTCCTCTTATTTGTACTAGTTGCTAGGAAAAATGATAAACTTGAGTTTTGACAAATATTTCAAAAATATGCTTCACAAAAAGGTCTATCATCTATAGACATGTATAACTTTCGTGTCAAATGACCAAGTTATGGCCATCCCCATGCCATAGTTTGTGATAATATGTTTATATTTGAAACATAGGGGTGCCTTGGTAGGGCAAACATTGTTGCCAAAAACAAATTCCAAATTATTTTTATAAATATTATTTTCCATTTTTCAAGTGTCAAAAATGATTTTTAATTAAGCAAGTAACAAACATATGTTACAAAATGTCATGTGCACGGTGAAAAAGATTTTATAGATGTCATATTTGGATTTCTCTCATTTTTTAATCAATTTAGACATTTAATTTGTTAAATTCCGATTTACGGATTTAAAGATATGAATTATTTCATATTAAATGAAAAATAGAAAAAAGTATACGCCGACGGCAAAGAAAAACAGAAAATATAGGCCGACGAATGCCGTCGGCGTAGCTAAAAAAAGAAAAAAAGATCTACGCTAACCTGAACGGGTCTACGCCGACGTGGCCCTGACATTTGGCCGTCGGCGTATGTTCTGGCCGTCGGCGTCTTGAGGGTTTCCCGTAGTGTAAGGACTACGCCCGCAGGGTAGATGATGCCTCCAATATGCATTTCTTTGGATGTTTTCCGGTTCATGGTGACCGCCGGTGGATACAACCTGAGCACCTCATACAATAGGGCCTCGTCGGCGTATGTTCTGGCCGTCGGCGTCTTGAGGGTTTCCCGTAGTGTAAGGACTACGCCCGCAGGGTAGATGATGCCTCCAATATGCATTTCTTTGGATGTTTTCCGGTTCATGGTGACCGCCGGTGGATACAACCTGAGCACCTCATACAATATCATCGTCACCTAGACAAAATATATGGACATCAAAAGCATAGTCAGTAATGAGTCTTCAATGGTTTCAAGGGTAAACGTATAGTACAAATCATGATCTAAGATTGAGAAGAGCGTGAGAAGCACTTGCCGTTTTAAGTCGACTTAGGCTGTCAAAGTTGGGTTTATCCTTGCCGAATAAGGTCAGGACTTCTTCCCTCGCTCGATCCTGCCACTCAGGGTGCATGCCTAGCAGGACCAGCGTCCAAGTGAGCAATATAGATGTGGTGTCCATTCCCGCGAAGTAGAAGAGCTTGCACTTCTCAATCACACCCTCGGTACTCATCCTCATGCGTGGTGTCTCGCTGTCCTTATTCGACTCCAACATCAGGCCAAGCAGATCGTTGTCACTAACACCAATGTCCTCGATTGCGCGCTCCCTTTTCTTGATGATGCCTTTCAGGAGCCCTTCAATCTCTCGGATGATCTCCTTCATCCTCTTGTTGTTTTCGGTTGGCAAGAACCTTTAAAACGGCGAGTTGCATTATTTTCGTGGGGCTTGAAAGAACATACTTTAGCTATCACAAGGTAATAAACTTAGTTTACAAAGAAAAAAGTCTATATCAATCGTAAATAAAGGTGGACATCAAGTGTGCTTACGAGTATCCTGGGATGTACGTGTACTGGAAAGCCTTGATGACCCGTTCAGCTTGCTCTGCCTGAAGCTTGAAGATCTTTCGTCCTTCCATGAAGCTGCCGCCGAACAATGTATGAGATATCACGTCTCCGGTGAGGATCTGGAAATCCTGCCATACATCTAATTCACTAGAAGGGAAGGGCGCGCGTTGCTGCGCCCGCTCCATTATAATCGAGAGTTTAATGGAGGTTTGATTATGAATTAATAATCAGAGGCATATTCACGGGCAAGGTTTGTCAATGCAAAACACTTGGCCAGCATGAGCAACTAAGCACACGGCACAATCATGTATTTTACACATTGTATATTCCTATCCTATGATATAATGCAACCAATGCGGCAAGATTATATCCACAATATATAAATAGAACTGTAAGTTTAACATGACATAATCTAGAAGGAAATGTCTTGTGCCGTTCAATGCTGAAGGGGGCTTTTCTTCTTAATTGGGTCATATTTTGGTGATAATTGGAATGCTTGCATTTGATCAAATCAAAATCCTCGGATTGCACATATATAGTTTATTCTGACACAATCTCGCTAGAGCAGCAGGTGCTGTAGCGAAACTGATTGCAAAAAAGGGTAAATCCCCAATATTCTAGGTGCATTTGCCATAAAGTCAGAACTAAAACATAGACCAATTTTGAAATCAGGTCTTTGGAAATATCAGCAGAAAGTAACATCTCACCACTACGCCTTGATCAGATCCAATATGAAAATATATACATCTGAATATCACAACCATGCATTTTCTGCAGCTTATACGAAGCTAAATTTGTTTTGACACATCAAAAGATGAACTGAAATTAATCAACTTATCCTCCACTAAAATAGCATTACTGTTATAGGTAAAAAAATAGTGGAAAACACACACAAACTCTCTTTAAGAAAAGAATAGATAACTTTCAGAATGCTACTACACAATAGTACATACCGGAATCTCGAGTCTTGATCTTAATCTCCAACAACTCCGATGTCACAAAATAAAAAAAAATCTTCATTACTAAAATTATTGTTCATCCCACGGATCAGGCATGACTTGCAAGTGGTTCTTCTACTTCAAATGATTTCTCTGGATTGCTGCATAGATATACATAGTCTTCTTCTCAATACTTCCAAAAGCTTGCAAACTAAATGAGTGAAAATTCTCTATGCCTACAACAGTAGTATCATGTAGGAGACAGAACAAATAAAAATGGTGAATGTTTGCATATGAAAGCACCTCATCTAACCATACAAAAGAGTACCTGATCAATAAAAATGACAATTACACATATAATACATGCTACAATATGATGTCGACTCTTATCCCCTCACTGAAACCAGTAAAACTGATGGACTTAGTGAGACAGATATACAAAAAGTATGAGAAACATTCATTCCATCTCTGCCTGCAATTAGAGCTCCATTCTAAACTTGAAACACAGAAGTAGCAACAAAACATGTAATTAGCATCTGGGCCATAAATAGTAAATCAAGAATGCAAATCTTCTATTTCTGATAAAATAAATGTCAAAAGGCAATGGCAAAAGTATAGCTCATACTAATATGCTTCAAAATAGAACTCTTAAGATTGGTTCTCAATGGTTTCTCTATCCATAATAATATAAGTACAGTTATATGACCAAACATGCAAAGCATAACCTCCCTAGGTGTAAGATCAGGAAGCTATAAGCAGGAAATTACACCTTGTGTGCATGTTGGTACTATTTTAAAAGCATATAACCACAAATCTGTGCATTTTGTTGATAGATAATTCTTGTCTTTCCAATGTGTACTGTAATCGAATGGTTATCTTTCAGAAAAGTCTAGATAGCCACAATGGTACAAACTGTACTCACAAACCTGAACATCTGTCCTTTCTTGGTGATAAAACTTAGACGTGCTTAAACAACTTCAAGACTGTGGTACTACTAAAAGCCTAAATAGATGTATAAGATTGCAGACTTCATAGTCAGTGAGTTTTCAGACCACACCAAGGATTTACAAAAATATCGCCTCAAATCATTGCAGCTCGTGGCATGAAATACACTAAAAGAGAGCCAAGAAATCTGGTTCAGCAGTAACAGGAACTGCAGTGGAAAAACAACAGGATGAACGTGAGGCTGGGAACTCCATGGTAGGAGAAGGAGACGGTAAAACAAAAATACATAGAAGTGATTTTGGTTAGAAGGCGGATGAAAAGAAGAGGCAAATAGGATTTGTAAAAAAACATAGACAAAAATCACCGCGATGCTGACCTCCGCAAACCCCACATTAATTTGCCTAACAAATCCAGTTTACTCATGAGTTCCCAAATCCAGCGCAAATCAAATTCTCAATCTTTTTTTCTCCAATCTGGCCAAACCAGATAACCTTCTGGAGAAAGGAGTTGAAAGAGTATGGTGGTGGGACATGGAGCAACGACGTCAAGGAACGCATGAATCGAAGATATCGCGGGCGACCCGCTCCCCGGCGGCGACCTGGAACTACGAGGACACCTGCCGCCTCCTTCAAATCCGCCGGCGCTGTAGAAGTTAGACCTCTTAAGGGCAGGGCGTCATAGCCATCCGGAGGGAAAGCTTGTACGGCAGCCACTGCAGTGGAGGCCTTTGGTCGTCTGATGGAAACAAACGGGACATGGAAAAGGAGAAGAAAAAAAATCAGCACGCGTGCGAGGAGGACAACGCCGCAGCACACCCCACGCACAACGCCGACGAACTCTAGATCAAATCCAAGAAAAATCTCCACGCGTGCCACATGACTCAGGCCAAGACATGAACGGGGGAAGGGATTGCACACATTGTCGCGTGCAGAAGGTTCCATGGAGTCAAGCTAGCATGGGAGATGATGAATCTCCCTGTCCAGCGCCGGCGCATGTCGTCGCAGATCCGGCGTCTGTTCCTCCAGGACTCAGCACGTCGCCGTCGCCGCTGCCAGTGCCTCGTCGCGGGTGCGTGGTACTGCGGTGCCTGTGTTCACAGCTCAATCGGATGACTGCTGTTTGAAACCGACCTGGATTCCATCTATGCGATGTGGTCGTCGCAGTCCACGGTCGGCGTCCTCGTCAATAACGGACCGAAGGTTCCGCCGCCGTCTTCGCGTCACATGCCGGCGGCCTCCGCTGCAACCCCATGGACCAACAGGTCGGGTCCTCCTCCATCCTCGCCGCGGCTTCCTCCTCCATCTGCCCAATCAACACCGCTGGCGCGCCGCCGCCCCCTGCCCCCGCCGCCAGGTCGCCTTGTGGAGAGAGGGAACGGTCAGGACTCGGGAGACAGAGGGGAATTTGGCACGCAGGAGGAAAAAATAAGCGAAGGCTATTGGGTCCAGAAACGAGTCGGTCGGCGATGGGCGCAGAAGAAACGACGCCGACACGTGGGATGCTTCATATCGCTGTAATCCCAGGGAGCGGAGCTTAGTTGCTTATCAAATCGGAGCAGCATGCCGCGAAAGCCGGCAACATGCCCTGAAAATTTCTTCAGTTAACACGCAGAGACACGCGTAGTTGTAAACACTCTGACCGAGCTATATATATGAGTTAGTAAGAATATTTATATTAGTACCTTGAGCTTTTCAAGATGGAAAGCGGGGTTCAGGATCCTTCTATGCTTTGCCCATTTCTCACCGTCGTAGCTAGCAAGCCCAAGTGCTACCAGTTCTAGATGTCTTTTCGGGAATTTTTCAAATTGGCCGGACTTGTCTGATAGGATTTCTCTCACTAACTTTGGCTCTGCGATGACCACCTTGGGGATCGGGCCAAGCCAGGTTATGCAAACGTTACCTACATGCAGTATAACATTTCCGTAAAATTAATTTAGGAGAAGAAAATCAGTTTTGAGTTCTTATGTTGCACTTGGGTCAAGCTTGTGCAATAGTGACCTTGGACGTCTCTCCTCTCTCCCGCTACAGTAGAGAGAGGCGAGTTTTTTCGCCGCGCGCAGATCCACCGCCTCGCCGTCGATCCAGCTGATCCCTCGTCCTCCGTCGGCCGCTCCGACGGCGGGAGGGCGGGGGATCCCTGCGTCACGGGTGTAGATAGTGTAGGGTGTGTGTGCTTTCAGGCTGGCGGCGCCATGGAGGAGGTGGAGCCGTCGGCTTTTTTGGTGCAGGTACGTCCTTCCTCTCGCGGCGGAGCTCGGTGGAGTTCTGCGGTGCTGTGCCTGCCCCATTCGTTCCCTGGGATCCCTAGATCTTCTGGGAGCGCCTTCCCCGTCCTGGATCCCGCGTGGCGGCGGATCTGGGTTGACGAATCTGGAGCTGGAGATGTGCAAGGAAGACGATGGAGATCCAGCGGGAGCTGGATGGAGGCTCCACGGAGTTCGAGGTCCGGCGACTTCCCGTCCGCCAGGGGACGTCTTCTGATCCAAGGTTTGAAGGAAGACGCGGCGGCGGCGCGCCACCGGCACGTTCTGCTCTTCGCCGGCGTCTCTAGGTTGCAGAAGGACTGGTCTGTAATTTTCATCTTTATTGGGGTGCTTTCTGTAATAGTCTTCCTGTAATATCTTCTGGTTCCTCGCAAAAAAAAAAAAAAAAAGCTTGTGCAATAGTGGTCAATGATGATCATGTCAATAAAGATTCAGCATGTGCTTGCTCGACATATTCTTGAAATGTCTCGTATTAGGAATTTACAGCTAATTCTGACAATCTTGAGGCAACAATAGATCTAGTTAAAGCATAAGAGCAGGATTAAGTCATGAGCAGTTCAGCACTAGGAGTCTAGGAGCGAAAGAAAATGCCATCAGCAGTTCACTTCGGGAAACAACCACAACATGCTCAACCTGCGAGAAATTCGACTTCTCGGAACAAAAAAAACCGCGTACGCGCGTACCGTGTTCTTTGACATTGTTGAGGAGGTGTGGCGCCACACGAGGCACAATGTCGTGGCACGGCGGAATGGGCTTGGACCGCGCCTCCTCGTTGAGCCGGCCGTTCTCGGCGAGGTCGCCGGCGGGAAATCGGTACACCGTGCCGCCCAGCCCCTGCGCCCGGAGCGCGCGGCCGAGCCGCCACGGCTTGGTCCAGTATCTGTGCGTCGCCTGGAAGACCGCCCAAAGGACGAGCAGCGAAGCGAGACCGCCAAGCGTAGTTGCTGCTACGTCGGCCTCCATTGTTTGCCTATACTGATTTCTGTGCTCTTCTAGAGGCTGTCAAACTGATCGAGCTGTACAAGTGTCGGCGTGGAAACGGAATGTTTTATAGGCACAGAAAGTGTCGCCGGCCGGCGGCCGGTGAAAGGGGTGCTTTGCTCGGCATCACATGTTTTTCTGCTATTTGTTGTTATATTTTTCCATAAGGATTTCTTGGTGGCCACGGATGGGAATTGTCGAAAAGAATGTGCGAAACGAAGGGCGCAAGCAAAAGCTGGATTTGTTGTCTCCATCGACAAAACTTGGCAGCCACTTCATAATCTGTAAACCAGGATGTTGCTTTCGTTTAGATCGAAAGGATACCGCATTTGCAGTTACGTACGTGCTTTCCTTTGTTCTTTGGGTGGGACTTGCAAGCAGGAAGCAGCCGACTATGGCAACGCGAAAAAAGTTGGTCTTCCTTCTCTCCGACATCCATCTGCGCATAGTCAAAGCGAAGCAGGGAGCAAACTCTCGTTCTCAGTGACATGATGACCAAGGATAACATACCATACACGGGGTGCACCCTGCTGGCGAAGATCAAGAGGTGAAACATCTGGCCCAAGTCTCTGTAAATAAGAAGAGTCTCACTAGTCACTATAGAGTCCCACAACTCCACAAGTGTGTACAGACAAGTAGCAGAGGAAATTTACATATCGTGGCTAGTTTGATCAATTGGGGAGAAATCCCTTCACTCAGGTGTACCGCTGTCCTGCTGCGCTCTCATGGTACACGAATATCTCTTTTAATCTCGAGAACGATCTGCAGTGCCACACTCAGTTGTTTCTCACTAACAAATGTGGACGGCCTACTATCAACGCCCAGCATATTCCTCCGTCTTCTTCAGGGACCTCAAAGTACATCTATGCATATACTTGTAACGTTTAGCAGTGGCATCCATTTTTGTTCTCCCCCAATATCTCACATCAATAGCAAATTAATTAGTCTCGGCACCTACGACAGCTGCTTTGCCCCTATCCGCCTCACCAATTAATAGATGTGCTTGCTTCCTACTAGCCAGCCAGTTCATCCATTTTTGCAGTGCAGTCATGCATGTTTTGAAGTATACTCACATCTCGTTTATGATATCACACGAAATGCATGTGTGCGCTGTGTGCATTTTCACACTGCGCCGACGAGAAACTGCGTGGCCTCGCTGCTGAAGTTGTTGCAGTTGTAGCTCATCAGATGGTTGGCCTCAGCGGTGTAGTGCGGAGCAATGTCAGGGAGGGTAGTCCTCGAACACCCCTGTGGCAGGTGCGCGACACCTAGGTCCACCACCCGGACTGGTCACTCATACTACGCCACGACCGCCGCCACTTTTGTAATTCGGCAAACACTTTTGGTTCTCCACAAAAAAAAAAACAAGAGAGTAGAGACGGTGGTGCCATGTTGCACTCACATTTTCCGAGTGTCACATAGAGGACACAAGGACAACACAGGGATTAACGAGTGTCTCCTACTTGACACTCAAGGCAAACATTATGAAATAATAAATAATAAATATTCTAAATTCGTTAAAGAAGAATCTCTCAGATCGCATAAAGTAGATTATTTAGTCTAATTACTAATTGATAAGGTGACCTGGCGTCGTACTCTTGCTTTTTTGTAAAGTTGGGAGCTCGGAAACAGCTAGAATTGATAGCAAAAAACATAACACAGAAGATTGACAAAAATGTTGCAGGAATAAATAATATATCCTTCAAATTACCTATGCTTTTGACTCGGACTTGTAAGGTATTCCCTCCGTTCCATGTTACAGTGGCTAATTTAGTAAAAATAGTACTAAATGCACAACAACTAATAAGAAAAGGAGGGAGTATAAAGTATCATGAGACTAGCATCTTAGCAGGTAAGGGTTTATAAAATCACTCGCAAGAAAAATAAGGTGTAACTGAAAAAGGAGAAAAACTAATAAAAAGCTTGAATACCTATCTAAAAGGCAAAGAAAACGTGATGAATTACCAATTGTGTTCAATTTCAGTGCACACCTAATAGAATTTTAGCGAATTAAATTAATGTCAGTAACAGCATACATCAACATCAGAACCAAGCAGTATGGACAAGAGATACTTATACATTTTGAACAAGCCAAATTAACAATAGCATGGAGAACATACAGAGCTAAATCTTCAATGGAAAGCATTAACCAAAGCAAAAAATGTAATTTGGAGAACTATTAACACAATCATCAACTGAACATGACAACATTCGAAAAGAATGAACAATATTTGCTATTGCAGAGGATGCAAAAGCTTCAGAAGCTTTTATATAGGAATGGAGCGAAGCCGAGTTGAAATTTATTTAGAGAACAGAATATGCAGTATTGTAAACTCATCCTTGATAACACACTCATGTATGTATGCACTGGGGCATAAGTTCGGGACCCTAATGGTAGATACATTTGCACACTTGCACATGGAATTGCAATACCCTATGTCCCTGTTATTATGTTCATGCTCTCCAGCATCTTTTCCGAATAGTTTTAGTTCATAGCCATGTCATGCTTGTTTGTTTTCCCCCAATATCTCACATCAACTCCATATTAGTTTTGACACATGACAGCTAGGTGCAGTGCCTCTGCTCGACCACCTCGCTAGTTTATATAGACTTGTACTAACCTGCTCATTCAACTTGGCATTTCCAGGTCATTCAATTTTGAATTGCAATCATCCACAAGTTCATGTGCATTCACATGTATTGTGCTTGTGCTAATCTACATGTTCTACAAAAACTTGTATCGTACACCAAGTCCCAACATACATCTCTCAGCAAAATGTTCTTAGCCTAAGAAAGAATCCAATGCTCAACTCAACTCTAGCAGTGAACACAGCTCAACTTCAACTAGATGTGAGTTGTGTAGCTCAACTTCAATTAGACTAGTAATCGTGCACGTGCAATGCACGTATTTTGTATGTTGTATGTTGACAAGTACATAAAAAGTTAGATTAAATGTTTCCTATTAGATGAAAAATCATATATGCTTTCAAGTTAATGATGATATGTAGGCATAATATTGCAGTGTCGCAAAAGCATGCAATGCTTTCAAGTGTTACCAACTTCAAAGGAACTAAAATGATTTAAGGCATTCGAGAATGGCAGAGACATAAATCATTCAAGCAACTCAAGAACAAACGATTTACAAGCCCGGAGGTGGTGTGTCCATTGTAAACCTCCAAGTAACATACAAACTTGTTTGGTAACATAAACAATGTTGTGTTTCCACTTCTTTGACTTACAATAGAGCATTGCATCCATCCACTCATGGAGAAACTTTGAATATTTTACGCGGACCTTACGTTGAACTGATACAACGGTCCAACACCAGATAACCCACCTTCTACGGTTCTGCGTGTTTCATATTATTTGACCCAACAGAATACTTGCGAAAATTGATACGAACCATACTAAAGGGGGAAAGCAACTAAAATGGATCATTTTGTCATAGCTAATTGTTTTTCACCATCTTTTCGTGTATAGGGTAGCGGCAGCAAAACAGAAGTTCAATCCCAAAAGAATCTTCAAAAAATGAGGGAACTAAACACCTCCAGGAAGCGTCATAACTGGAGGGTGCAGCACAGCGGCCCTTCTTAAGCGACTATAATTTCAAATCATGACAACATAGGAATTATCCAATGATCGTATAGAAATAGTAAACGTGCACATGTAACACATGTGTAATAATAATAAATACAATAAAATCCTCACATGTAGATGGGTATAGAAGGTACTGGTGTGCAGAAGGTACTGACTATTCAATAGCATACAAAATCCAACAAACAGAATTGACACAAGTGAAATAATTAGCAATCCATCTTACAATAAAAAAGAAACAAGTATGTAAATCATGAGAGAAACAAGGATGTCATCGGTAATTCTTGAATCTAAAATGGTTTCATTTCTACAATTGTAGTCCTGTTTCAGTTGAACCTGTCAAGAAACTTGTGAATTGCAATCAGCAGCAAATTTCCAATTCTAGTATAAATAATCTTAGTTTGCAATATAAATGGGCTGCCAACAATTTTGTGCTGAATAAAAGAAGGATGTATGAGATTTGTTAGTACCTTGGATCGCTCTCTTTATGTAATAATGTTGCACGTGCAATGCACGTCTAGATTATAAATTCAGTTTGCCACATACAAGTATATTATTTGTCCATTTATTCAATGGAGTTCCTTTACAAATGACGGCGTATCTCTTCTATGGACATTGATCTAGACAAACTGCATAATTAGAAAATGATTAGCTAGATGAAGTGGCTAGCTTCAACAAAATATTCAAAACCGTCAAAGAACAAATTATATATCAGAGAATTAGGACCTACGACAAAAAAAATGATTGATTCTTCTCACGCAACATGTATAAAAGCACAAGGTATTATCCAATAAACATGTAAGAGGCTGTCCCAAGATGCATACTTCCATCAGAGGCATCGAATTTCCGGCGAAGCAAAACAGAAAAGACTACTCAGTTGACGGAGTAGTCGACATGTTGATCTGACCACTCTGAATCGTCAAATTATGTATCAATGTTTTAAGATCTTAATCAAGATCAAATAAATAATAACTAAACCAATCATATAGAATTTCCCAAACTGTTATGCAAAATGAAGAAAAAATTGTATATGAGATACAATGGGATTGTACAAGAAACATAGAATAAATAAAAAAAGTGAAAACAGAAAAGTGGTCTTATTTTTCTAGCAAGTAATAGGTCGTATTTTCATATTTATTTTATCATGGTATGTGACCTTTTACCATGGCGTGATACACAACTTCTGTAATGCTACAGTATCAAATGAGTATCTTCTATCCATCATATTGTACATGAAACGGTATGTATACACTCCTGCCTATAGAAGTATTCACAGCTTTAAACCTTATGAAAAAAGTGATTGCTCAAACATATGACTTCAGGATCCAGAAAAAAACTCTTGTTATGTTAGTTAGCCAATTGCAGACATAGGTTTGGATCAAAATCAATAATTGGGGGGAAACTATGTGCACGAATCAAGAACCAATAGTATACCAGATTGGCATTTAAAGTTTTTTATCTGGGATAGTTTAACTTACACACTAACATCTTCCCAAACTGTGTTCGGTGCAGGTCACAAAATATCTGAATTTGATACAATATGTGCAATCTGAACCTTGTGTTCATTAAACCCATCTTCTACAAATAAAGCTCCAAATATACACAATAGCTTCCATTGGCTAATACTGCAGCATCAAGAGAGGAAAATATATCAGCATTTTGATGTCCATACAAAGGAAATAACATTAGAGCGGGCAGCAGAGGAGAAGGTAGATCTTGGCGTCCTTGACTACCTGTATCGTACACCTTGTTCAGTTTTCCATGCATAAACCCCTCCATCAGCTGGAAAGCTACATGCACATTACTTCAAACACAAGGCAAGAATGACAAGAAACATGACAGTATCGATGCTAGGAGTGAAATAGAGCAACTGAGCTTCCCAGGGCTCCAATGGATTCCTCGGCCTCAAAATGTTCAATTGAGTTAAAAAGGCATGGAATGGATGGAAGCTACTTACTCGGTCCCTTGTCTATTTCAAATTAGACCAAATAACAAAAAAAGCACACCATTAAGCCAGACCAATCAAACCTATTATGAATAATATATATTTCAAAAAACGTGATAAAGATTTGTATGTTTACTTGGGGATTCTAGATCACCAAAATATAATCCTAGACATGGATTCGGTTGTCCTGATATGTTGTCAAGATCATATTTCCACTTCCACAAGAAGAAATATGCTGAATTAACTGTCCGTCCATGAACAAGGATGGGAAGAGTATACTTGGGCCTAAGTTTTCTTGTATCCCAAATAAGTGCCTAAGATTACAGAACTGATGTGAAATATCAAATACCAGAATAAAAAAGGGAGATGTACACATGGACAACAGAGCACCTCACATAATGGTCATGTCCGTTGTTTAGAAGAATTTCAGGTTGAGCAAGAGTGCAATGGTGGCCAGTTACCTTGCTACCCTTTTCATATATAATGGATAAATAAGTTACCTTGCCAAATAAACAAAATATGACAACTTATTGATCCATTATAATCTCTTATCTAAACACTTTTTAATGTATGGAACCCGGGACGATTATAATTCCTATTTCTAGGCTAGCTTCGGCCCATCATAGTTTGGGTCAGAAATATAATATTTTAAAATTTACAAGCTATATCATTACAGTATATATATAATAAAGTCAGAAAGTAGAGTTTGCTTCTCAGAAAATACCACCATGATGTGTGCTTGGATGTTCATTCTTACTGCTTGAATTGTTCTTGGATGACAATGCACCATGATGTCTTCCTGGATGCTCAATCTTGACTTGCAGGGGAGATCATCAGGGAAATTGCACAAGAAATTATCCATTAGATGAAAATCATTCTTACTCCCTTCCAGGCTTGAAGCAGTGACAATATTGACTTGCCGAATGTGAAAGGGTAAGACTCTGAGTACCCTTTACTCCAGGAAGACCAATTTATCACTTGTTGTGGAAAAATAAATAAACTGAAGGCCCCAGTTAGATACCATAGTCTTGAATTATGCTTCCGCAACAGCAGATCACCTGCAGGTCACAATCCAACCATATCAATGTAAACAAGGCAGCTATTTCACTTCCCCAATATAATTTTCCTATAAATGAGAATTCAGAAACCTAGACCTTAATTCAGATTTGTACTCTATTCTTGGATAGAGAGCAACAAAAAAATGATCAAATATGCCGGTGGAATATGTCCAAATAAACATAGCACCCCAACTGTGCTAGCCTGTAGCCATGAGCGACAACGGCTGATGCTGTCGCCCAAGATCCGGCTCTTAGAACTCCCAGGAAATATTATGAATAAAAAAAGCACAAAGGAAGGAATGATATTAACTTCTCACCATCTAACCAGTGAATAAAGGAATATACCAGATTGCATAAATCCAAGGCTACGTCCAGCTATAAACCTGGCCCAAGAACATCACATACCCTAAATACAGCTGATTGTTGCACTTGAGAACTTAAAGTCCAAAACATCAGAATAGAATAATAAGTTTCTCATGTATACTAAAATTCTATTGCACAGCTGAACAACAGTTATTGGATCAGTATTCATGTAGATCTACTTGCCTACTCGCGTAAATCAAACAATATGTAAAACTACAGACCTCAACTTCCAGCAGATGAATCAGAAGAGGAGAACAGAGAATACACCTTGCTAGTTTTGGGTAAACAAAATAATTATGGCAAGCTACACTGTCGATACTGGTATAATTAGATTTCCCTAAAAAGATGAAAGATCACATGAAGATTATCTATTCTGGGATCGTTGTCAGAGCTGAGGGTGCAGACCTTGTGGCCAGCCGTCAGAGCTGAGGGCAGGGACCTTGTGACAGCACACGTCAGAGCTCTGGTTGGAGAGCGACGTACTATGAGTGGCAGCGGATGACATGCCAGACACGGTGACAGGAAGAGACCTCAGACCGGCGCTTGACCCACTCATATCTGGGTGGCGCGTCGGCGGAAGGGCCGGCGAGACGTCGGCTGGAGGAATCCCGGCTGGAGCGGGGTGAGCCAAGGCAACGGTGGCCGCGCGATGCCGCCGCGGGTGGAGGCAGCCGGCACCGGTGGCGGCGGATCTGTGCCTGCTCGCTGTGCCTGGAGGAGGGAAGCGGCATGGACAGAGGAGTCCGTGCGTCGGATGGTGGGTGCTAGAAGATGGAAGCGTCGCTGCGCCGCTCGCTGCCTTCGAGTTCAACCGTGCCCGCACCCAGGAGGAGGGCGTCGCCTGGCCGTGGGCGAGAAACTCCGCAAGGAGGGCCTCGCGAGGAGGGCGCCGCGCAACGACGGGGTCGAGGAGCTCGCCGCTCGCCGACCTCGGTGACCGCCCCGGCCGGCCAGTTCACAACGTCGGTGTCGCCGCGCGCATTGAGGAGGATGTCGATGCGCGATGCGGAGGCTGTGGCGTGGAGAGCGCCGCCGGCGCTCGCTAAAGGAACCGTTTCTCGATTACCATCTGATTAGTGGGGTTGAGGGTGCGGGTCGTGAGCTCAACATTGGGTGAATTCTGGACGTTGGATTCAGCGGATGGACGGTTGTTAGTAGGGGGTACGACTACATCATTGGTTAAATCTGGATCATTGGTTGAAACTAATCTGATGGTTGATGTTATTTGGATCAGCCACTCTGGGTCTTTTTATATTAGTGGAGATGTGAGTTATGTAGCTCAACTTCAATTAGATGCGAGTCGTATGACTCGTATGCGGCTCAACTTTAACTCGATGCGAGTTATGCAGCCAAAACTAACTCACCTCCAGTAGTGAACACAGCTCAATTCCAACTAGATGCGACTTATGTAGCCAAAACCATTATAGATGAAATCTTTGATCCATCCAAGAGGCCGCGAGTTCTCGCTCCCGTGCCGCTCCAGGGGCGGCACCGGGGCGTCCCCCCTCCGCCGCCGCCAGGGCCCCTCCTCCGACCCCTGCTCCCGCCGCCGCGGTGGCGGCGGGCCCCCTGCCCCCAAATGGTGGTTGGGGGATTCCTTGGCCGCGCTGCTCCGGAGCTTCCTGGTCGCGTGGCGGCGCTCACCGGCCAGAGCTTCCCCGTCCCTCTCTTCACCGCTGGCGGCGCTCACCGGCACTGGGTGCCCCTCTCTGCTCTCTCCCGCCTATGGACTCGTGCGTGGCACGGCGGGTCCGGCGCAGCCGTGCGCTGCCCAGATCTGGCGGGCTCCGGTGGCAGCTCGTTCTGCCCAGGGCCTAGTGCACGCGTCCTGGGATGGGTGGAGGTCGCTATGGGTGGGCCACTTCGCTGGCCAGCGTGGTGCTGGGCGGCGCGTTGTTGCTGCCGGCGGTGTGCTGGCCCTTCGTGGCCGGCCATGTTCAATCTGCAGTGGATGCTGTTGTCTGCTCTCCTTCCAGGCGCACGGCGGGCGGCTGCCATTTCGAGGTGTGTATCCGGGAGAAATCCTGCTCTGGTTTGTACTAGGGCGTCCACGGCGGCGCAGGTTTGCGTCGCTAACCCTTGTTGAGGGCGTGGTTTGGGAGGTGCACCCATGTCAGCTGCTTGCTGTGGTTCTGAGCGAAAGCTCCGCGACGACGGTGCTTGAGGGCGCCGTTTTCCTTGTTGAAGGCGTCGTTTTTTGAACCTCGTGTTGCTTGTTCGGTGGCGACAAGCGGGCTTTCTTGGCGCATTTCGACTTCTGCTTGTTGGCAGTGCAAGCTTGGCAAAATTCGATGGGGATGGTAGCGGCATTGTGGCGAGCTTCGTGTTGTTGGTGCGGTCTCGATGGATCAGCCCCCTTCGGCGGCGAGGTCGCCTCCCCACCTTGCAGAGTGCTTGGGACTGCTCCTTTGGCTGAGCTCGGGGTCAAGGTTCGTGATGCTGGTGGATTCTCAGTCTTGCAATGCCCTTCGATGGCGTTGGCAGAAACTCCTCGCAGTTCTGGCCCTTTCAGCCGCGTGAGCTTCGTGTCTGCATCGCTCTCTCGGTGGAGTAAGGCCCTTCGGCTATACCAGCCTCACTCGTTGGTCCCCGTCTGCTCCTGGTTCACCGGCTTGTGGATAGTCGCCATGCAAGCAGGTGGTGGTGCTGCAACCTGCAATGTCTTGGGATTGTGATGCCCTTCGACGGCGTCGGACGCACTCCTCAACGCTCTGTCCTGCGTCTTCCTGGTGATGGTCGTCATGCGAGCATGCCTGATAGTGCTTCTCAAGTGCACATGTAACCCACCCCCCCCCCCCTTGTGTGTGTGTGTTTTCTTTATTTCTCCCCTTTGTAATCCCCGTATTCTCTGGTTCATTTGAACCCATCTTGTAGAGGCTGCAAAAGCTCAAGGCAACTTTGGAAATATATTCAGGTAGGGATTTACCCCCTTGAAAATTCAAAAAAAAAACCATTATAGATCCTATAACAACAAATTTTCATGGTGTACTCATCAAATCAGCAGTTCATTGGCCACAATCACCATTAAAACAATCACACAAATAAAATTAGGTAGAGGCAATTCAACATGCTGCAACAAAACTAAGCAAGCAAGGATGCAGGTCGTCCCCAATTCTTATCAGTTTGTAATTGCATCAAAGCTGGCTGGAACAAGCAAAACAATCTGTTTCCTGTGACTAGCTAGGCCTGCTGCATGCTGGTGGCGTTGCCGTGGCGCTCCATGACCCGCTGCATGGCCAGCGCGGCCGCCTCGCTGGCCCGGAACGTCCCGCTCGCCATGATCGCTGTGAACTCCTTCATCACCTCCTCCTGCACCATGCCCCTCGCGCTACCGAGAGGGTCAGCCGCAGTGGCGGCGGCTTTCTCCGGAGTCCCCTTCTCAGCCTTCTTCCCTGCTTCCTGCTTCGAAGAAGAGCCCACAGCCACCGCACTAGTTGCGGAAGCTGTAGCAGGAGCCTTGGTAGCCGCAGCCACCGGCGGCGGCACGGACACGGAGGCTGGCGCGGGCACGAACTGCGTGGTCTGCGGCGGGGTGTTGTTCCTCAAACTCGCCTCGAGGTTCTGGATCATGGGCATGATCATGGCGCCCCCGGGGCTGGACATGACCTCGCCGGGGAGGCTGAGTATGTAGTCGGGGATACCGGCGCCGACGAGGAACTGCGCCACCTCGTTGCTGAAGTTGTTGCAGTTGTGGGTCATGAGGCGGTAGGTCTCGGCGGTGTAGCGCGGCGCGATGTCGCGGAGGTAGTCCTCGAACACCTCCCGCGGCAGGTGCGTGACGCCGAGGTCGACGACGCGGTAGGGGCGGCCGTACTGCGTCGCGCCCGCCGCCGTCGACTGGATCCCGCCCCCGAAGAAGTACTCCTTGCCGTACACCACCACGCCAGTGTGCCTGGAGGGATGAAACGAACGCTGGTCAGCGTAAGTGTTTGTAGATCCAACGATTGGGGAGGGGAAGAGGGAGGAGAGGGGGCTGACCAGATGCCCTCGATGGGCTTGCCGAGGAAGGAGGTGGAGAGCTGCCGCGCGAGGCCGTTGCTGAGGTCGTACACGTTCAGCGACACCTTGTGCCCCTCCTGCCATTAGCAACGATAAGATGCAGCGTCAGATCCCGAACAAATTCGATCGATTGCGAGTACTGCCCTATCGAATCGAACGACCGCAAATCGAAGAGCATGAACGGAGGAGCGTTACCTCTGCCATTATCGCGCGAGAAATCGACGAATCGCAACACTTAACAGATAGGCGAATCTGGAGAAAGAAGACGCTGGAAAGGAAAGAGCACGCGCGGATCTGGGAGCCGGTGAGACAGAGACCGGGGAGAGAGGCGCGAGCGATGAATAAATAAAAAACGCCGGGAATTAAAAATTAAACCGGAGACGTAATGGCGGAAGGTTCTGGAGTCGTTCCGTTACGGAGACTTGCGGGGCTCGCCGGGCCGTCCGATGGGGCTTGGACGGTGGATGGCGTTCGCGGAGTGGCTTTCCTGGAAGATTCATGAGCTTGTCGGGATGGGACGGGGAGCTTCAAGAAGGAAAGGCTGGGAGGCGTTTGGGTTCGTTTGCGGACCGGGTCGGGCTCGATTTGGAGGGAAGAAAATCTTATGCGACCTGGTCGCACACCTGGCAATACGAATCTCAAAGCAGTCCGGCCGTCTTATCCCAACCCCAAGTCCCCAACTATGTATCTCTACAATATCTAACCGAGCAGGGATTGGTGAGCTGTGGTTGCTCGCAGGTTTTGGTGCCATATCGGCCGTTCGACCAGCCGTAGACGGTGCGGATGTACTGTTGCGAAACCGACTATAGAATCGATGTCTTGTAAGTTTATTTCACGGGGTGGTCAACGCAACGCGGCCATACGGCTAGCTTCCTCCGCCCGAGCTCGCGCCGGCTGCTCTCCACCGCATCCCCTCAGCTCCACCCTGCCGGCGACGACAACCTCGGCACCGTGCTGGGAGCTCCTGCTCGACCCCGTGCCTCGCCTCGCCTCTGCTCTGGCTTTTCCGGGCTCCGTCGCCATCCTCTAGCCTCTTTCCGTCCCCGTTCTTGACCACAGCACCCTGACTCGGCGAGGTTTCGATTCGGCCGGCGCGCCTCGTATCTCGGCGGGGATTGCGCTGGTGATCCGTCGGAACTCGCGAGCCATGGCCGTCGCCGCCGCCCCAACCCCGTCGTCCCAGTCCCAGTCCCATCCCACTTGCAACCATAATCCCCACCCTTTCAATCGCAATCCCACAAAGCTCACGAATTTAACCAACCTGGGTAACTGCAGCGGCCGGCGGAAAAGTGCTGGCGTCGAATGAGAGTTGATGAAACGGATTGTGGAGGAGGGGAGGATCAAAAGGGGGTCGCCGCAGCAACGCTACTACGCCCTGAAAACCTAGCGGCAGCAGCGACGCCCGATACGTCTTTCCCTGATGCGCCACTGTTGGAAGAGCAGAAGAGGCCTTAGCTTGCGGGAGATGAGGAGAAGAACGCCCAGGCCATCCTCCTCTCTGGTATGTTTTGCATGACATAAGGTGGGATTCAGTTCAGCTGCTGAAGTTTAGACTGTTCACGCCATGCAATCTTCCCACCAGTGCCTGCTAGGTGTTTGATGATTTGCCTTCTCTGCTTTTTTCATAGCTTCGTGGTGTCTTCACTATCCGAATTTGTGTCTCAACATTCTGTTGGCACAAATCATCAAGTTCCCTGAGATATCTCTTGCTTTGTGTTGAGCCAAATGCTAATATAATAAGATTTCTTGCCGCAGCTACACAACGACTGTTAAGTGCTACACTCTGGTCTACATTGTGTTTCCTTCCGTGTTGCTAAAGGTGCTTTTCTTTTTCAGATCAGCTTCTCTCTCTCATCTGTGCAAGGATGAATGCCCGTAGCAGCTCCACTTGGATTCATAAGGTCACATTCTTCTTTATTCCCTGAATTACCTACGTTATGTGGAAATTTAGCTAAAGAGTTATCCACAAAGATATAATTATTTAGTACATCAGACAATTAACCATGTAAATACATGTGTAATACCCTGTTGTATACACGACGGAGCATTGTTTTTGCAACTAAACGTGACATTTTGCTTATTTTAGTTTGGACTGAAACTCTAATTGACAAAATGATTTTCTTAGCTTGTTTCATAGAATCTGTCTGTATCAGTTGCCCAGTAATGTTGGTGATACACTCAGATTTACTGTTCTTTTTTTGCACTCAGGTTTTGATCATAGATCCTTCAAATGAGAACGTAATTCTTGTAGCAGAGGAGCTCCACATACGGCTAGCATCTTCAAGTGCCTCTCACCTTGATGGGAAGGATAATTTAAGTGGCCAGCATGATGGGAAAGGTGCCGAAGAAGATTGTAAGTTTAGTTGCGCTTCTTTCACATTACAGATGTCAGAAGCATGGTCTTTTGTTTTTCAGGTTTCTCTTTATTTGTAATATTCCTCAAAGTTTACTTTATCA
The DNA here is from genome assembly GCA_947311845.1 of Poa pratensis. Classification (NCBI taxonomy): domain Eukaryota; kingdom Viridiplantae; phylum Streptophyta; class Magnoliopsida; order Poales; family Poaceae; genus Poa; species Poa pratensis. The sequence goes on along the minus strand of CAMZMU010000107.1, from coordinate 4,702,989 downwards.
CATGTGTTCATGGGTAGTAAGACAATTTTCCTTTGAGATCCAGTAATTGGACAGACAAAGAACACAATGTTTGGAAGGAACACAAACATGTACGAAAATGACAATTGGGACGTAGCCAGTTGGCCACACCATTCTATTTTTTTCCTATTGGGTGTATATGACATTCTTTTTACCAAAAAATGAACCACTAACCCAAAACAGAGAAATCCTTACAACTTTTCATTGATCAAGTGTTATGTATAGAAGATGCAATTTAAAAAAAAAGAGGCAATCTTGGAGTATTGCTCCATGAAATTTCAAAACCCATAGTTTTCTCAAATATGAGGATTACTATGTGCATACATTTAATAAGCTGGAGGTTTTTCTACTTCTTGAGAGCACGGGTGGACTAGGTAGAAGCCCTCAAAGATTGCTAATCACAAGGATCAAATTGTTGGAAAGTCAAGATGCATCTTCAAGCTAATTATCTCAATTGGTTTTTCCAGTTCCTCTTCCATGTGCCTATGATAGATATAAGCCTGTCCCTACAGGTCATGATAGGAATTTACATTCGGCATCAAGATGACAAAACTCCGAGGTGGTACAGACGTGTTATCATGTATGTGTGATTCTGCTAACCGAAAATTGTTTAACCTTTTTCTTTTGAGTTTGAGTTGTTCGTCTTTTGCATTTCAGAGATTTGACCCATCGCAGAAGCAAGAGAGTGATAGTCATGTAAGTTTGAGGTATAGGTTGCATCCTCTTAAGATTTTAGGACACATATGTTTCCTATTTAGAATGTAAAATGGTCATGAGAAATACATGTCATTGTATTGTCTTACTTTAGGTGTCTATTTTCACATGCATGAGGGGTAATTCATCTAAAAATAAATAAAAACATACCTTTATAACTTGAGTAAATAAGTACAGAATCTACTGCTCATATTCTTAGCTACATTTTTCGCGTGATACCAATCTAACGCAAAATTCGTTTCTCCAAATGTGTAGCCAGGATAGAACCATTAGCATGTTTCCTTCTATTTATTTTTGGGTGCCTGTATTTTTCTTAATGTAGCGCGATCTTTGCAGCTGGGTGTAAAAGACCAACTGTGTTGGTTAGATGGGTAGCTTTGACATTGTGGTGTGAAGTGAATTAACTGTATGCAAACACTACTGAATCATCAGTTTTGAACTAAAGGTGTTGAAGAGCTTCTTTTTTATTTCAAAGGACCGAGAAATACATGTAGAATTTAACCTTAATATCAACATGTATAGTTTGATGCTTTGTTGTATATTAACCTCAAGTCACACATGTGGTTTCTTGTATTTACCATGTCTATGCTATGTCCTTTCTCGCTGAATGACTAGATCAGAGATGAAGATAGGGAAATATTTAATTTCTTGGAGCTCTTGTGTCACAATTTGTAGTATTTTGTTATGTCGAAATATTAATTTATCATCAGAAATATTTGTTCTACTTGATGTGCAGGCTAAAGAAGCAGGGCCAGTCCAAGAGTAGGTCACTCTTCTATAAACATGTGCATTTAGAATACATAGTTCATATGGAATCTTTTGCAATACTCATATCCTAGCATTGTCAAGGTACCGATCTGTAGTACAGATTGGTTCTTAGTAGTGATGTTCTGATTTTGAGCATTATGGGAACCAAAAACACGACCTTAGCTTAATATGTGTTCGAGGTTATGTCCCTTGATATTGTATTATGTGTGCTTCGTGTTTAATATTCCAGAAGCTTTCTAATTTTATTTCTCATGTTGTTTGGTAACCTTTTAAGATTTTCATGATTCAAAAAATATGGTAGCTCAGAAACATGGATGATTTTTGTTGACTTTGGAATTAACTTCTCAACTATCCATAGGAAAGGGTTTAAGGTGGCACCTTTGCTCACCATGACCTTTAAGACTCGAATTGGTGGGTGTTCTTATATATTATCTATTTTCACAGGCCAACCATGCCAAATAATGTATATATGGGTTGAAACCGTAAAGGCAAAATAACTTGCAGGAAAATAAATGAAAAAAAGTAAAGCTAGATTGTTCTATTGGGCGCAGCAAAGCGCGCCGTTTCCTTCTAGTTTTTTACCAAATTTGGCCGTTTTCACGGACTAACAACGAATCTGGCCGTTCCTGAGAACTAATTCCAAATCTGACCCTTTGGGTCAGCGCCATCCTCGATGGAGCCGACGTTGTGCAGGTCGGCGCCAGAGCCCCGACGCGCCGAAGTTTGTTGCTGGGCCCGGCTAAAATCCTACGTGGCGGGGTCGGCGCCAGGGCAGTTGGCGCCGAACCTGTGAACATTAACTGAATCCGACTCCTGGTGTTCGGCGCCGGCCTCGATGGCGCCGACCTATTAGGGTTATTATTTGCCCGATCTGGATCAAAACCGTCATGCACGCACTCGTTCCTCAACCTCCGCACGCACTCCTCATCTCGTCCCCATCCTCGACGCCGCCGGTCGCCACTATCCCCGCCGTCGGTCGCCTATCCATTCCCGCCACCGCCCTCCACCACGTCCCTCACCTCCGGTCGCCGCCACCCCCGCCATCCTGCATCGCCACCGCACCCATCCAATCTTCGGCCGCCGCCTCCCACCGGAATCACCGTGGCCCCGCCTCCTTCTTCGTCGCCGGCGCCGGCCAAGAGCCCGTCGGCGGCTTCTCCTCCTCCGTGAAGGTATAATGTGTGCCCACCCACCCCGTCCCTCCTACTGCACACAATGTTCACCGATTTTGACATTATTATGTAATGCAAATTTATTTTTCCATAAGGCATACCCATAATAGTATATGTGAATTATTTTGATGCCAATATGGTCTAGATTCGAGATAGAATGGATGACCGTCCTAGAAATTTGGGTCCCCCAAATTTGATTTGTGTTTCCGGTTGTTAATGGTTCCAATTGTGTGTACAATATATTTATTATTTTGGACAGTAGATTTGTTAATTAAGTGGCAATGTAGAATCAATTTGTTCATGGTAGCTATATTTGTTGGTTTCAAATTAATTTGTTATTGAGAGCTCTTTGTTTAGATAAAACATCATCTAATGGTAGAGCTATATTTTGGTTCCGATTATAGATGGGCTACAAAAAGATTGTTCATGTTCATCACGGAGGCCGTGTTGTGTCCTCTAGCTGCGGTGTTGAGTTTGTGGAGATGACGAGTAATGTATTGTTCTTCCCGCATAGTCCAAGTTTGGGTGAGCTTGTTGTGAAGCTCCAAATGGCGTTGGGTTAGCCAGGCATTGGTGTTGGTTTGGAAGGAAGATACGATGTCGGTGGCTCTAGGTCTTATACTCAGATGATACCTATTTGAGACAACAGAGGGTGGGAGTTGTACAAAGAGCTTGTTGACAACTCTGAAATCAAGTCAATTGTTGTCATTGCCGTGAAGGTCGACATCACCGGTCGTACCGGAGTTCTCCTTGATTTGAACAAGCATCCAACGGTTGTTGAAAAAACAATGATGACCGTAGTGAGTATGATGCGGGTCCAAGCCAGCCTCCCTTGTGGGAGAAGGAGAATGTTGACCATCAAGTTAAAGTGGAGTTGCTGAGGGAGGAGAAACTAAAGAGTGCAGCACGACCTGCAACTCGTGTTGTGTTCTCTAGTATGCCTAGTAGAGAAGAGATCATTGAGGAGAAACTAAATGTTGCATACTTGGAGGCGGTGAATGACGAGTTTGTTGGTGTCTCTCCAATAGACATTCCAACACCACCGTTTCTACCTCAGGTGGCATCCTCTAAACTTGATGGAGACCCATATACTTTCGAAGATCACAATCCCGAAGACGAGAGGGTTATGATCAGGCTTATGCGGCTCTGATGAGGATCGTGAGGAGCCCCAGTGGTCCGTGGACGAGATAGATGCCTTCATCAAGGTATGGGGTAGACATCCTAGTATTCATGAGTTCAAGGATGTTACGGAGGCTCACCTAGCCGTTTCCAACTCAAACCTGCGGGAATATGGCCCGCAACCTCCTAAACCCATCATCCAGGATGGGGATGGAGAAATCCGATGGCCTAGGGCGAGGCCTTTGATATATGTGGGTCTAAAATTCAAGGGTATATTGGACATGCAGATCTGGCTGCAGGAGCACGCCGTTAGGCATCATCGGCAGTACATTGTGTTCAAATCTAACAAGAAAGAGCGATATGTTGTGATGTGCGAGGACAAAGAGTGTGACTGGATGGTGAGAGCAAGGAAGACTCTTCAAGGTTGGTGGAAGATAAGTAGCTACGATGGCCCACACATGCGGCGACAAGGTCCTTCCTGAAAGGATCGTATGACACCTAGAGGGGGGTGAATAGGTGCTACTTCAAATTTTAGTACTTTTTCAAATTAGGCTTGACACAAAAGGTAAATTCTCTAGATATGCAACTACGGTGAATTTACATATATGACAAGCTAGCAACTAAGCAAGATACACAAGGTAAAGGTGGTAAACAAGGATAGAGGTAACCGAAGTGAAAGCACGCGGAGACAAGGATGTATTCCTGAGTTCCTCCTTTTTAGGGGAGTACATCTCGTTGGAGAGGTGTGAGCCACCACAACAGGTTGGCTCAACAACCCCAACAGGCTTCACCTTCTTCTCCGATGAACCGCACCACAAAGGATTGGTTCACCTTCAACTATCGGAATCCTTCAAGGAGGAGTCCGGAGCCTTTACAACAACAATCCGGGGCACAACCCACAACTGGATTGGGGGCTCCCGAATGGCTACAATCTGTCACAAAAGACAGCAAGTGAGTACAATAAGGGGCTAGGTTTTCCCAACAGAAACCCTAGCAAATGGTCCCTCAAGTGAATGAGAGGGAAATGTAAATCGGCATGGTGAAGATGTAGATCCGGGCCTTCTCCTTCAATCCTCCAAAGATCAACAAGTTTGGGTGGAGGGATTGAGAGTTATTGAAGATTTGAGCTTGCAACAATGGAGGTCAATGAATTCTGGGCGAGCTGCTTGGCTGGAGGTCAATGAATATCCGACCCCCCGGAATATCTGGCCTGGCTTCAAATAGTCTGGCCCAAAAGTCCGGTTTTACCAGACGCTCGCACAATTGGCTGGCAGCTGGTCCTTAGCCGAAATTCCAAGGGACCGGAATATCCGGCCCTGACTCAAATAGTCTGGTCCAATATTTCGGTTTTGACGGAGGTTTGCATAAGCTCTTTTCTCACATCCTTTTGGAGTTTGATGCTTATAAGATTTAATCCCTAAATCCTGCATCACTTAAAACACGGTTAAATTATCACTAGTGTTGTTGCCTAACACACAAAACAATCGAGGGATTATGAAATGTTCTTTCACTTGCCAACAAGGCCCCTGGCGACAAGGTTGTCCGGCGCACACACCGGCAACTGACATCTACTTTTATTGCTCACCGGTGCGTCGAAGCCATCAAAGCTACGCCAACCCTCTCAGCGACCTCTTTGATGAAGTTTATACATCTCATCTTTGATTATCGTGTCACGTATGGCAAGGCGTGGATAGCTAAGCAGATGGCTATGAACATGGCCTACGGCGATTGGGAGGAAGCCTATGGAAGGCTACCAAAGATGTTGGCGGCTATGGCCCATCGCAACCCTGGAATGACAAACGTTGTGCAACCGCATCCAACTTATACTTGCACGGTTGAAGGCATCAAATACCCAGTGTTTGGACGAGCGTTTTGGTGCTTCCGCCCTTGTGTCGAAGCATTCAAGCATTGTCGTCCATTTCTTTCTGTGGACGGCACCTTTTTGACAGGGGAGTTTAAGGGCACCCTTCTTGTTGCTATCTCTTGCGACGCGGACAACCATTTGGTCCCGCTTGCCTTTGCTCTGATCACAGGGGAGAACACCAACAACTGGAGTTGGTTCATGCACTTGTTGAGGACTAAGATAGTTGGCAGGGACAGGGTTGTTTGTTTGATATCTGATCGCCATCAGGGCATACTGAATGCCGTGAAGGATGAAATACCTAGGCATCCCCTTGTGAAGCACTGGTGGTGCATGAGTCATTTCGCGGCTAATTTCTACCATGCTTGCCGTAAACGGGAAATGGCCGAGTATCTTTGTAGGCTTTCCATGGTGTTTGAGGCGGATGTGTTTGACAGGATGTATGCAGAGTTGTATGGCTTAACGAATGCAAAGGGTAAGGCTTTCGTTACAGAGCATTTGAAATAGAAAATGTTGTGGTCCCAAGCATTCGATGAGGATGGGGTTCGGCACGGTCACATGACAAGTAACATGACCGAGGTATTCAATAAAGTGCTAAAGGGTATCTGTGCGTTACCGGTGAGCGCCATAGCAGCGTTTACCTTTGACAAGTGCAACGAGTACTGGGTTACGAGGTGGGACGAGATAGAAGTCCGTTGGGATAACGGTAAGAAGTGGCCAAAGACCATGGAAGAAGAACTTGATTATCAGGAAAAGAAGTCAGAGGCCCAAACGTGGATATGTTTCAACAAGGAGGTGTGGAAGTACAAGGTTTGTGAACAAGGAGGTACCAACGTTGGCGGTGAGCAATACGGTGGCCGCAAATATGTTGTTGTCCTAGCCTCTCCGTCTTGCACTTGCCAGATGCCGTCACAGATCCATCTACCGTGCTCACATATAATAACAGCGTCACGTGCTAGGGCACTTGACCCAACTAGCTTGTCTTGTTTGTCCCGGTTCTACAAACTGGAAGCGGTTCGAGGCACATGGGCTGGTAGATTCGAGACTTATTTAGATTCGAGACTGAAGCTGCAGCCGCGGCAGTCGCTAGTAACCCTTCGTCAAGTGTACGTGGAAGAAAGCGTCCGTGAGGAACTAGACATTACAGAGGTGGTAGGCGTCATCCCGATGCAATTGGGAAGTTAGCTGAACCAATAAAACGTAGAAGCAAGGTTATAATTGTCCAGGAAGCTAGGTTTTTGGTGCGATTGCAACATGGAAGCGAGGTTGTGCTACGACTGGAGGTTTCGCAATGCTGGTCAAAGGTACTGGGATTGTCCAGGAAGTGACGATCAGGTATGTCTTTAATACCATGTTATATAAATAATTATGAAAACTATCTTATTATTTACCCCTATTCAAAATATTACAGTGTAACTTGCAATGTGGATTTTTCAAGTGGTGTGACGATCCGTTTTCGGTTGAAGCAAGAGTGATTATCACGGACCAACGTCCTGAGATAGAAAGCTTGAAGGCCCGAATTAGAGCACTCGGTGGGGAGCCATAATATTATAAACATGTAGCCCGTCTATTCAATGCACTTTTATTTCATCCATTATGTTATCAGACCACTGTTGTTGTTGTCCCAGCAACATTGTTAGCTATCATGTCATATCAAATATAATAAAGTGACGGGTTGGTCCTCATCCCCATATTAATGTTACTTTAGTTCCGTCCGCTGCGTCCAGCTTTGTCAATAAATAGCGGTTAGTGGCTCTGTGTATTTCATTCCAATCAACCACACTCACCCATTTAGATACAAAGAAACACAATGGCCGGCGTGGGATCCTCTTCAGGGAAAGGGAAAGAGCCGGCCATGGAACTTTTAGGTCCTCGTAGTGGTTCATTCATGCCACCGGACATGCCACCAATAAAAGAGCTGGATGGTCATGTGCCGTGGATCATCCAGTGCGGTTGCAGTGTGGAGTGCTGCTACCCTGCAGATGATGAGAAGACCAAAAGTGGTGGATATGGTGGAAGCTGGGGATTTGTATACGCCCACACGATGGGTCTTGCGCCATATTTTGTAACTGTTCGTTTGATTTCCATATTTACTATATAAAAACCGATGGTACTAAGTTTTCTACTCTCGAACAGGAAGGAGCTCGTTGCAGAAAGTCATACTTTTTCGAATCCAACAGGCAGTATGAAGTGTATTGGTATGGAGAAACATATATACAGAACCAAGAGGCCAAAAAAATTAGAGGAGAAGATGAAAAAGGAGCACATAGAGTGCTACCAAAAAACAATTTGAAGCATGAGCTGCTAAAAAGATGGCCAACCGAAGGAACCGGTAGAACTTATATGGAAATTGCCAAGACAAATTTATTTCCTTATTATCCGTATTTCATTCCAAAAGGAGCTCTTGTATTGTATATTTGAAGAGGGTCGATGGTTAACATTTCCCGAGCACCATCATTGTAATGTTTACTTTCGTAACAAATAAGTGTATCTGTCTGGCATTTATCTAAGAGGTTCTCCTATTGATGCAATTCTGCCCAAATATGGAACGCATGCTTCTCTTCTTATACATAATAACGGTACAAATAGTGTGATAGTATTGTTGATACGTCCATTTTGCATCACTATTTTTATCATAATTTACTGCTATTCATTGATATATTTCATATTTGGATGATATAGTTATGTTATTTTATCTTGTTTTGCAAGTTTGATGATTATTGGAGAATTAACTGCCGGAGTCAGGATTCAGCTGGAAAAAGCATCGTCAAGACACCCTATTTCTGAAGATCAACAATTCACGGAAAATATACAGATGTTCCGATTTTGTCAGATGCCGGAGCCAGCCAAAAGGGAAGGCTGAGATGGGCCACGAGGGGCCCACACCACCCCACGACGTGGGCCCCCCTCTGTCGCGCCGTGGCATGGTGTGGCCACCCTGGCCCACCTCTGGCGCTCCCCCTTCGCGTATTTCATCCCCCAGAAACCCTAAGACGCGGGGAGTCATCGAGGAAATATTCCGCCGCCTCCACGAGGCGGAAAACACAGAGAGAGAAAAGCTCTCCGGCAGGCAGAAATCTGCCGGGGAAATTCCTTCCCGGAGGGGGGAAATCATCGCCATCATCATCACGCCGGACTTCATCGGGATCATCATCATCTCCATCGCTGTCACCATCATCTCCACCGCTCCACTTCGTTCCGCTATAGCATCTAGGGTTATACTTTGTGTAGTTCATAGGGGAAACTTTCCCGGTGTTGATTACTACTTGTGGTTGATGCTATTAAGTTTTATTGGTGAATTGAAGTATATGTCCAGATTGTTATTCATCATTATATCACCTCTGATCATGATCCATATGATGTCTTGTGAGTAGTTCGTTTAGTTCTTGAGGACATGGGAGAAGTCATGTTGTTAGTAGTGGAACTATGTTGAGTAATATTTAATGGTTTGATATTTAATTTGTGGTGTTATTCTTCTAGTGGTGTCGTGTGAACGTCGACTACATGACACTTCACCTTTATGGGCCTAGAGGAATGCATTGTGTATTCGGCTACTAATTGTGGGGTTGCCGGAGTGACAGAAACCTAAACCCCCGTTAGTAAACCAGTGCATGAGGGAGTGTAGGATCTCAGAGTTTAAGGTTGTGGTTAGATTTATCTTAATTACTTCCTTGTAACGTGGATGCTTGCAAGGGGTTTAATCACAACTATGTATTAGTCCAAGTTAGGGCAGTGCATTAGCATAGGTTCACCCACACAACACTTATCAAAACAATAAAGATTAATCAGCTGTAGGAAGCGAAAGCACTTGACGAAATTCCCGTGTGTCCTCAAGAACATTTTGCCATCATAAGTAAACCAACCGGCTTATCCTTTGCTCTAAAAAAGATTGGGCCACTCGCTGCAATTATTATTACTGTCTTTTATTTACATGCATTTTATTTATCTGCAATATCAAACACCCCTAAAAACTTGTCTGCTAGTATTTACAGTGATTCCTTATTCAAAACTACTTGTCAACACCTTCTGCTCCTCGTTGGGTTCGACACTCTTATTTATCGAAAGTACTACGATACACCCCCTATACTTGTGGGTCATCAAGACTATTTTCTGGCGCCGTTGCCGGGGAGTGAGGTGCTATTGGTAAGTGGAATTGGTAAGGGAAACCTTTACTGTAAGTGCTGTTTTTATTTCTGTTTGCTGCTTTATTTTATTATGGAGAGATCTCCATTCGAATCCCTATTTGGGAATATTACTGCCACTACTAAGGTAGTAGATGAACCGCCGCCTGCTGAATTAGATCCATTTAAAATACCTATGAAAATTGTTGAACGTGTTATGGATAACGGCTGTGTTGGAGATGGAACCATCCATCCTGGTGATCACTTACTATTTATACATGAATTATGTGAGTTGTTCAAGTGTGCAGGTATTTCAATGGAAAAAGTCAAGAGGGAGTTATTCTCTATATCATTGAAGGGCCGAGCTGCGGAATGGTATAAGATGCTGAAGAATGGCCGATCTATTGGCTGGGAGGAAATTGTACCTCTCTTTTATTCTAAATTCTATCCTCCTAGTGAGATTCATCAAGATCGGAATCGCATATATAATTTTTGGCCTCATGATGGAGAGAGTGTTGCCCAAGCGTGGGGGAGATTGAAGTCACTAATGCTCAAATGTCCCATTCATGAGCTCCCAAGTAATATTGTTATCAATAATTTTTATGCAAGGCTTTCTCTTCATGATAAGGATTTATTGGATGCCTCTTGTTCTGGATCATTTACACGTACTGAAGAAGAAGTTAAATGGGACCTTCTTGACCGTATTCAGGAAAATACTGAAGGATGGAAGAACGACAAAGGTAGAAAGTCAGGTATAAATTATGATTATGAATGCATTAAATCTTTTATGGAGACTGATGATTTCCGTAATGTTAGTGCTGTTTACTGTCTTGATTCTCAAGGTGTTGCAAATTATTACAAAGCTTTTGCCTCTTATCTTGATGTGCCTAAGAAATATTTGAATAAATATCATGAACCTTATAAAGATAAAACCAATTCGGCCGTTGGCAGAAGTATTGAAGTTCATACTGTTGATCACATTTTGCCAGAACCTTATATTGAAAAATTACCTTTTCCTGTTAAAGTCAAGCAACATTCTCTGATAGCTAGTGTGGTTAATGAAAGTGCCAAGAAACCTTTAGAGCCTGATGAACAAATAACTGTTGAACCTGAAGTAGCAATTATAAAGGATTTGGTAACTGAAAATGTAGATGGAGAACATATTATCTTTTGTGAAGATGCTTCTAATATTGTTTCGCATCCTGGTAAATTTAGGAAAACAAGTGTCCCTGTGCTTTCAGTGAAGATAGGAGAACATTGCTATTATGGTTTATGTGATATTGGTGCAAGTTCTAGTTCTATTCCTTTTGAACTTTATAAAGAAATTATGCATGAAATTAGTCCCTGCGAACTTGAGGATATTGATGTGGTTATTCAACTTGCCAATCGGGAAACTATCTCTCCATTCGGTATTGTGAGAGATGTTGAGGTTTTATGCGGTAAAACTAAATATCCTACTGATTTTCTAGTACTTGGTTCTAAAGCTAGTAAAACTTGCCCTATTATTTTCGGTAGACCTTTTCTGAATACATGTGGTGCTATTATAGATTGTAAGAAAGAGAAAATTTACACTAAATTTAATGGAGAATCTTATGAGTTTAATTTCTCTAAGTTTGGTAAGAAACTTTATGAAACTGATTTGCCTAAAGAGGACTCGAAAATTGAACAACTTGCTGCTATTGCTATTGCTCCTAACAATGCCTTGCAGCAATTTATGGAGGAACACGAAAGTGAGGTCTTTATGGAGGAAAGGAATGAAATTGACAATATCTTTCTTCATCAACCACCATTACTTAAGCATAATTTGCCGGTGGAAGATTTGGGTACCCCTGCACCTCCTAAAGAAGATCATGTTTTTGATTTAAAACCTTTGCCTGATAACCTTAAATATGCTCACATTGATGATAAGAAAACATATCTTGTTATTATTAGTTCTAAACTTTCAGGTACTGAAGAGGCAAGGTTATTGGAAGTATTGAGGAAACACCGAGGGGCTGTCGGATATACTTTGGATGATTTAAAAGGGATTTCTCCTGCTATATGTCAACACGCCATCAACATGGAAGATGATGCAAAACCTGTTGTGGAGCACCAACGTCATCTAATCCCTAAAATGAAGGAAGTGGTAAGAAATGAGGTATTAAAACTCCTCGATGCTGGTATAATTTATCCTATTGCTGATAGTAAATGGGTAAGTCGTGTGCATTGTGTTCCTAAGAAAGGAGGAGTTACTGTTGTGCCAAATGAAAATGATGAACTTATTCCTCAAAGAGTAGTTGTTGGATATAGGATGTGCATTGATTTTCGAAAGGTTAATAAAGTTACTAAGAAAGATCACTATCCTTTACCTTTTATTGATCAAATGTTAGAAAGGCTGTCTAAGAAAACTCATTTTTGCTTTCTTGATGGTTATTCTGGATTTTCACAAATTGTTGTTAGAGCGAGAGATCAAGAGATATTGGTTTGTGTAATGCTCCTGCTACATTTAAAAGATGCATGTCTGCTATTTTTCATGGTTTTTGTGAAACATTTGTGGAAGTATTCATGGACGATTTTTCCGTCTATGGAACTTCTTTTGATAACTGCTTGCAGAACCTTGATAAAGTTTTGTAGAGATGTGAGGAAAATAATCTTGTTCTTAATTGGGAGAAATGCCACTTTATGGTTAATGAAGGGATTGTTCTTGGACATAAAATTTCTGAAAGAGGTATTGAAGTGGACAGAGCTAAAGTTGAAGCAATTGAGAAAATGCCCTGTCCTAGGGATGTTAAAGGTATTCGTAGTATTCTCGGTCATGCTGGTTTCTATAGAAGGTTTATTAAAAATTTCTCTAAAATTTCAAAACCTCTTACTAATCTTCTCCAAAAAAATGTACCTTTTGTTTTTGATGATGATTGTAAAGAGGCTTTTGAGTCTCTAAAAAAGGCTTTAACCACAGCTCCTGTTGTTCAACCTCCTGATTGGACCTTACCTTTCAAAATTATATGTGATGCTAGTGATTTTGCTGTAGGTGCTGTTCTTGGACAGCGAGTAGATAAGAAGTTGAATGTTATTCATTATGCTAGTAAGACTCTTGATGCTGCTCAAAAGAATTATGACACTACTGAAAAAGAGTTTTTAGCAGTAGTTTTTGCTTGTGATAAGTTTAGACCCTATATTGTTAATTCGAAAGTTATTATCCATACCGATCATGCTGCTATTAGATACCTTATGGAAAAGAAAGATGTTAAGCCTAGACTTATAAGATGGGTGCTTTTATTGCAAGAGTTTGATTTGCATATTGTAGATCGGAAAGGTGCTGAAAATCCTGTCGCTGATAATTTGTCTAGATTGGAAAACATTTCTTATGATCCTGTTCCTGTTAACGATAGTTTTCCAAATGAACAATTGGCTGTGATAAAGGTACGTTCACGAGAAAGTCCTTGGTATGCTGACTATGCTAACTTTATTGTTGCCAAGTTTTTGCCTCCAACCTTTACAGCTCAGCAAAGAAGGAAATTCTTTTATGACTTGAGGCATTATTTTTGGGATGACCCACACTTATATAAAGAAGGAGTGGATGGTATAATGCGAAGATGTGTTCCAGAATTTGAGCAAAAAGAAATATTGAGAAAATGTCATGGAAGTGCTTATGGAGGACATCATGCTGGAGATAGAACTGCACAAAAGGTTTTACAATCAGGTTTTTATTGACCTACTCTTTTTAAAGATGCAAGAAAATTTATTTTATCATGCGATGAATGTCAAAGAGTTGGCAATATAACTAGACGCAATGAAATGCCTATGAATTATTCTCTTGTTATTGAACCTTTTGACTGTTGGGGATTTGACTTTATGGGTCCTTTTCCTCCTTCTGATGGTTATACTCATATACTTGTTGCTGTTGATTATGTTACTAAATGGGTAGAAGCTATACCAACATCTAGTGCTGATGGTGAGACATCATTAAAAATGCTTAAAGATATTATTTTTCCAAGGTTTGGCGTGCCTAGATATCTCATGACTGATGGTGGTTCTCATTTTATCCATGGTGCTTTTAGAAAAGAGCTTGCGCCTATGCAGGCTCTCACCTATGTGGAACGGATGCTTCTACTTGGTCATCAACCCTTGCTAAATATGATGTTAATCATAGAATTTCTTCACCTTATCATCCTCAAACTAGTGGACAAGTAGAATTATCAAATAGAGAGATTAAATCTATTTTGCAGAAGACTGTTAATAAATCTAGAAAGAATTGGGCTAGGAAGCTTAATGATGCTTTGTGGGCTTATAGAACTGCTTATAAAAATCCTATGGGTATGTCTCCTTATAAAATGGTTTACGGAAAAGCTTGTCATTTACCTCTAGAATTAGAACATAAAGCTTATTGGGCCGTAAAAGAACTTAATAGAGATTTCAAACTTGCTGGTAAAAAGAGGTTACTTGACTTGAGTTCCTTAGATGAATGGAGAAGTGAAGCTTATGAAAATGCTAGACTTTTTAAAGAGAAAGTGAAACAATGGCATGATAGGAGAATCCTAAAGAGAGAGTTTAATGTCGGTGAGAAAGTTCTATTGTATAGGTCTCGTCTCAGATTTTTTGCAGGTAAATTACTTTCGAAATGGGAAGGACCTTATGTTGTTTCAGAGGTTTACCGTTCAGGTGCAATCAAAATTAATTCGCTTGATGGTGACAGATCTCAAGTGGTTAATGGTCAAAGACTCAAGCATTATATTTCTGGGGATTCTTATAACGAAGACATTGATATTATTCAAGTAGTGACTCCGGAAGATTTTATTAAAAGTCAAATTCAGAAAACTGCAGAGTCTGTTTTCGAATAGGTAACAGATTTGGTAAGCAAAAGTTCACGTTTAACTTTCCAACTTATGTTTTTGTTGTTTTTATTAAATATGGAAAACTACGAGCCGAATACGGGGAGGAAACGGTGCCCGAGGCACCACACCACCCCACGGCGTGGGCCCACCCTTGGCCGCGCCGTGGCATGGTGTGGGCGCCCCGGAGCCCGTCTCCAGCCCGGTTTCGACCTGGACTTTCCTTTTATTATGAAACTTTTTGCTATATAATCCCCCGGATCCCCTGAGGTTCGTATATCGTTTTCTCGTCGTGTTTTGTTTTCGAGTTGTTTCTGCCAGGAATTGTTTCCAGATTTAGAAGCATCATGGTCTCCAACAAGAACAACAACAACAACAACAAGAGCAAGGAGGCTCTGAAAGATGATCTCAAGGATCCCAAGCTGGAGGAGGAAGTCAAGAGTGAAGCTAAAGATGAAGTAGAAGAAGACCCGCACTCATACCCGCGCGCCACCATTGCAAGTATCGGAGTGGTGGCAAATCCATTCAACCCAAAGAGGAATGCGTGGATGAGCACAGGGGGGAAGGTTCCGCGTCATTTCTTAGCTCCAAGAACATCTTCTCCAGGCACCAATAACCCTTTCCACACTTTAATCCATAAATATCAGTTTGAAAGAGTTCCTGAGGCAGAATTACCCACTAGTTGGAATATAGATTGTTCTAACAATGTAGGAAAAGGAAGCTCTCAGTCTGATGAGAAGTGGGGAAACAATTCCAAGAGCTGGGACTCACAATCTGATAGGTTCATGAACCGTATTGAACACAACACGGAGTTGATTCATGCTCTCACTTACAAGATTGACGAGTTGAAAGAGTTGGTTGAGAAGCTTATTAGGGATTCACCATCACCACCGAAGGAGTAATTCATCATTGGTATTGGCATCCCCTCAGTTTGTTCCAAGCTTGGGGCGAGTGCCGCGGTATCATCACCATTATCTTTTACCTTTTACTTTTCAGTCGAGTCATATCATGAGTAGAGAACTTATCATATAGGATGGTTTGCAGTGTGGAAGTATCTCTCTTTAGTTGGTCATCTATGTATCCCTTGGTGTGAGTTGCCGTTATTGGAATATTAATGAGAAGTTTTATCATTTACTTTCTGCACACTTTATTTTACTTTGCAAATTTCTGGCATATGAATGATCTTGTTGTTAGTGTTGGCATCACTTTGGGAGCATCAAGTAAATCTATTTGGTTATGGCAAACTTAGCATTGGTCAGTAGCAACAATACTTTGAGGCTTAAGTAGAAAAGAGGGGATTGCATGTAGATACATTATCTCAGTATCTTTCTTTCTTGTTGGCTCGTGAGCTTAGTATTCTCAAGTTAAAATTATTTGTGTTCACAAGGAAGATTGCATGATTGTTTCTATTACATCTATATTTGTTTGTATCCCTCCACTCTTATGCTTGCTACCCAGCCTTGCTAGCCAAAAACCTGTACTGAGAGGGAATGCTTCTCGTGCATCCAAACCTTGAGCCAAAACCCATGCCATTTGTGTCCACCATAACTACCTATATGTGATATTTCCTTGCCACTCCAAGTAAATACTTCATGTGCTACCTTTAAACTATTCAAAAGTTACTACTCCTTACTTGTGTCACTGTTTACTAGCTCATGAGGACGGGGTGGATGTCTTTATGTCAATTGTCAAACAGACTTTACCCCTAGACTAGCGGCATATACATCCGCTTATCCATTAATTTTGCAAAAAGAGCTGGCAAATGGGGTGCCCAGTCCCAATTAATTACAACTTTAAATGCTTAATTCTCTTCACATTTTTGTCCTGATTTATCAGTCAAGCAATGACAAACAGTGAAATATCTGCATGTGTAAACAAAAGAGAAAGAGGGATGATCTGCCTTTCTGGTAGAAATAACGTCCTTCATGGGAGCCGCTCTTAAAAGTCTGGTTGGCAGGGGTCATATTGTACTTTCCATTTTCTGATTCGTTGACAATTCTCATACACCACTCAAAACTTATTTTTACTCTCTTTATGATTTCAAAAACTTAAAAAGCTCTAGCACATGATTTAATCTCTGCTTCCCTCTACGAAGGGCCTTTCTTTTACTTTTATGTTGAGTCAGTAAACCTATTCCCTTCTTTCTTAAGCAAGCATTTGAGTTATTGTGATTCAACCATCTATATATTAATATTATCAATCATGTTTGTTATCCTTCCTTGTTTTGCACAAGTCTTTTATCTGAAGGAATATAACTTTGAAAGTTATCAATGACTGTAAAGAGATTGTGATAATTGAGTATGTAAGTTCTGCAATATAGCTCCGATATAAGGACTCTACTCGAAAGATAAGTACAATCTGTTAATTGTTCTCTGACCAAGAACGAAGTTTGCCATCACCAAACTATGATTTTCTTTATACACCTTTATTGTGATTTCCATTACTCGTTCCAAGATAAGTTATATGAGGGGAAGTTGCTGACTAAAATGATTTGTGTATTAATTTATGTTGATGCTTCTTGTCCATATTCTTTATTATCGACGCTTCACTCCATAAACCTGTGATCTTGTTTACTGAGTTCAGTTTTCGCTTGGGGACAAGCGAGGTCTAAGCTTGGGGGGAGTTGATACGTCCATTTTGCATCACTATTTTATATCATAATTTACTGCTATTCATTGATATATTTCATATTTGGATGATATACTTATGTTATTTTATCTTGTTTTGCATGTTTGATGATTATTGGAGAATTAACTGCCGGAGTCAGGATTCAGCTGGAAAAAGCATCGTCAAGACACCCTATTTCTGAAGATCAACAATTCACGGAAAATATACAGATGTTCCTATTTTGTCAGATGCCGGAGTCAGCCAAAAGGGGAGGCTGAGATGGGCCATGAGGGGCCCACACCATCCCACGGCGCGGGCCCCCCTCTGCCGCGCCGTGGCATGGTGTGGCCACCCTGGCCCACCTCTGGCGCTCCCCCTTCGCGTATTTCATCCCCCAGAAACCCTAAGATGCGGGGAGTCATCGAGGAAATATTCCGCCGCCTCCACGAGGCGGAAAACACAAAAAGAGAAATCTGCCGGGGAAATTCCTTCCCGGAGGAGGGAAATCATCGCCATCGTCATCGTCATCACGCCGGACTTCATCGGGATCATCATCATCATCTCCATCGCTGTCAGCATCATCTCCACCGCTCCACTTCGTTCCGCTATAGCATCTAGGGTTATACTTTGTGTAGTTCATAGGGGAAACTTTCCCGGTGTTGATTACTACTTGTGGTTGATGCTATTAAGTTTTATCGGTGAATTGAAGTATATGTCCAGATTGTTATTCATCATTATATCACCTCTGATCATGATCCATATGATGTCTTGTGAGTAGTTCGTTTAGTTCTTGATGACATGGGAGAAGTCATGCTATTAGTAGTGGAACTATGTTGAGTAATATTTAATGGTTTGATATTTAAGTTGTGGTGTTATTCTTCTAGTGTTGTCGTGTGAACGTCGACTACATGACACTTCACCTTTATGGGCCTAGAGGAATGCATTGTGTATTCGGCTACTAATTGTGGGGTTGCCGAAGTGACAGAAACATAAACCCCCGTTAGTAAACCGGTGCATGAGGGAGTGTAGGATCTCAGAGTTTAAGGCTGTGGTTAGATTTATCTTAATTACTTCCTTGTAACGCGGATGCTTGCAAGGGGTTTAATCACAAGTATTTTTAGTCCAAGTTAGGGCAGTGCATTAGCATAGGTTCACCCACACAACACTTATCAAAACAATAAAGATTAATCAGCTGTAGGAAGCGAAAGCACTTGACGAAATTCCGTGTGTCCTCAAGAACATTTTGCCATCGTAAGTAAACCAACCGGCTTATCCTTTGCTCTAAAAAGGATTGGGTCACTCGCTGCAATTATTATTACTGTCTTTTATTTACACGCATTTTATTTATCTGCAATATCAAAAACCCCTAAAAACTTGTCTGCTAGTATTTACAGTGATTCCTTATTCAAAACTACTTGTCAACACCTTCTGCTCCACGTTGGGTTCGACACTCTTATTTATCGAAAGTACTACGATACACCCTCTATACTTGTGGGTCATCAATTGTCCACATCAACTACATGAATAGAGTACTCAACATTACAGTAATTATGAAATATTCCAATGATTCCGAAATAAAACATCTTGGTTCGACATAAAGTTCATCATGACAAACAAACCCACAAAATGACTAGAAACAACCTTGCCTTTCCTTCAACCACGAATGCTAATCAAGGCCACCTCCTGAAATAGCCCGCGTTGTATTTCTTCAAGAATTAATTCCTTGCTTTCATTCACCTCATTCCTCCTCTCCTCTTCCCTTTCCTCTTTCTTCCTTCTCTTGGCTTGTACCTCCCTCTCCTTTCGGTCCTTCTCTAATTCCACCTCCAAGAGTTCTCTCTTCAAACTTTCTTCAGCTTGCTTTCTCTTGCGCTACCTTTGCCATATCTCATTTTCTTGCCTTTGTTCTTCATCAAAAACCTTCAATGACTCTTCCAAAGTGTCGGGGCCGTAAAGGGGGCACCACTGTGTCATGTCTTGGCAATGCTCACACCAAACCAATGGTGGAGCCTTGGGTGTGGTTTCGTCTAATTTCCATAGAGCCGGTGGAGATGGAGGTGGACGCACAAGACGTGTCCAAGTCTCAGCCGGCCATGGGCCCGCAAGAATTTCTACATATGGTGAAAGAAGGTACTCATCATACACATCCGGGCCATCAATCCATTGGAAAAAGTAGCATGTACAATATTGTTGTCAATGTTGTAAGCAAATAGGACATCAAATATATATAAATTTCGAAATAATAATAAGGAAGATAAATAAGAAAACTCACGCGACGATCGCTGCACATGTAGAACGCACGACCGGCAGTAGCGGCGTGCATGGATTGTGAGATTTGACAAACCTTGCCGCAAGGACAATTCGAAACCGGGTACCTTGGTGGCACCGGAGCATCTTTGCATGATACATTGGGATACTTGCCTTTTGTTCCTTCTACTATCTTCATCTTACGTCCAAGCTCTTTGTAAATGTCAGTGGAATCTAGTAAACCAAAAATGAAACATAAGAAACTATATGGGAGAGCCTAAAGGCCCACAAAGTTAGCCACCATGTACATATATGCAAGAAAAATGAAATATAACAAACTATGCAAATCTCCACATGCATATGTGGTAAAACTATTTATTCTACAACCACTCACATACATTTATAATTAAACTAACCACACCCAAAGTTAGCCACCATGTACAAAGTGCCTCCTACAAAGCTAACCACGATTTACAAAATTAATTTGCATTCTACAAAGTAAAGCATTAGTGCATCCTAGAAACTTAGCCACCATATAATCTCGCCACAACATATATATTCGAAATTTAGCAACGAAATATAATGCATCTAATGTCTCCTATAAAAATACCCACCTCATAAAATTCTAAAAGAACTTACATGTTTCCAACAAAAGAACTACTAACCACAAATCAATACACACATACATTAACTACTTCAACAAAAGATTGCACCAAAATTTTAGGTCCTAGAAATTCGAACCAAAATGACATGAAATTTCATAATAAAATGGATGGAAGAGGATGGAAAGAAGGAGATTTGAGAGAGAATACCTCCAAGAAGAGTTGCCATGGTCTAATTTGAAGAAATCCACAAGTTTTAAGTGGATTTGAAGTTTGGGGCGGAAAACAGGAGAGAGAGTGCTTGGGGGCGGATGTGGGGGAGGAATGAAGTGGGGGGAGAGGCAAGAAAACGACTAGGGTTTAATCTGCGAGGTCGGCGCCATCGAGGCTGGCGCCGAACACTAGGAGTCGGATTCAGTTAATGTTCACAGGTTCGGCGCCAACTGCCCTGGCGCCGACCGTGCCATGTAGGATATTATCCGGGCCCGGCAGCAAACTTCAGCGTGTCAGGGCTCTGGCGCCGACCTGCACAACGTCGGCTCCATCGAGGATGGCGCCGACCCGAGGGGACAGATTTGGAATGAGTTCTCAGGAACGGCCAGATATGTTGTTAGTCCGTGAAAACTGCCAGATTTGGCAAAAAATACCCCAACTACCGCATCGGACTAGTACCTTGGCCAAAACTAGCCTGGGCAAGCAGATGGCGCGGACCACCGGCCGAGCCGCGATCGATGGCGTTGAGGCGGATGGGCATGGCGGAAGACGCAGTGAAGTTAGGTCGCGGGGGCGACGAGACGAGTGGTCGCTTATGCTAGGGAAGAGCAGCGAGCGCTGTGGAGCTTGGACGTGGATGCCAGGGAGAGCCGAGAGCTCGCCGGCGGAGCTGCGAGCGACGGTGTTGAGTCAGATGCCCATGGCCGAAGACCGGTGGTTCGCGACATCGTTGGTGCGACAAGAGGCGTGGTCGTGCACGCCAAGGGAGAGCAGCAAGCTCCGGGGAGTGTGGCCGTGGACGCCGGGGGCCAGCCACGGGCTCGCTGGAGTCCCCAAGCGACGGCGTGGAGAGAAAATAGGAAAGGGGAGTCCACGGCCAGGAGAGAGCCAAGGTTGAAGAAGGAACGGAAAGAGTAAAAATATCCGGCCGGATTGCTTTGTGATTAGTATTGTCAGGAAAGAAATCCTATACGACCCATCGATGGAATGACCCAACGGTGGACCATGTCCAGCATCGTACACGTGGTTCTCCTGTTAATCAAATCCCGTCGCTGCACTGATTGTTTCCAGTTAATCAAGATCGTACGGTGTTGAATATGGTCCACCGTTGGGTCGTACACGGCTAGGTCGTATAGGATTTTTTCCCGTATTGTCACGTGTGGTTCGGAGGAGTTGGTCCAGCCATCCAGGGCGTGCGACCAGGTCGCATAAGATTTTCTTCTGATTTGGAGTCCTACGCGTGGTTTTTTTTAACGCTAAAAACTTATATTCATACGTATAGGAAAGCAATACAGATCCGAATACAAGCAGCTACAATACAGAGAGGATACAGAAAGCAGCACTGCTGCAGAACATCTTCTTCAACCTCCAGGACGCCGATCACACAAGACCTCCATCGTCGAGGACGACGCAGGATCCAGCCGCCGACATCCCTCTCCAACGGAACGGAAGAACTCCTAGCCCGAAGGCTTTGACGAGCCGCATCAGCCACCAGCTCCGACGAGCTGGATCTGAAGCCGAAGATGGTCCATCAGCCGGGGGAGCCCCCAAGCAACCTCCGCCCAGATCCAGGGCCAGCGCCACTCCACCTCCACAGAGGTGGCCAGATCTTCAACCTGCAAGCCTCGATCCCGCGCAACAGCAGCCTCCAACCCCCTCCGCACGCCTCCAGAACACCAACCAAAACACCAACCGCAAAGAAAACACCAGCGCCGGAGGAAGCACCGGTGGAACAGGGCAGCAGCCAGCCGCCGCCGTCGAAGAAGACGTCGGGAGCGAGGGGAGGCTGCGCCCCCAACAAAACGACGACGGAGGCCTTCCCGCCTCGGCCCCGATGCCCGAGATCCACCCTATCCACACCCTATCTACACCGCCGGAGCGCAGATCCGGGGATTCCCCATCCTCCCGCCGCCGGAGCGGCCGCCGGAGGGTGGGAAATCCCACGGATACGCCGGCGAACGCTGGTCGCCTCGGGGTCGCCCTCGAGTCGCCCTCGAGCCTACGCGTGGTTGGTTGGTTGGGCAGTTGCGTGCGTACGAGTCCGTCAATCAGACGTGACGTACGGGTTCGTGTTTGTTCGCGATTCTACTGGAAACGTGATTCAAAAACGAGGTGAATCATGTGTGACGTAAGGCGATGCCTCACTAAATTCACTAGGGCTCGGTTTTTGAAAATATTTGAAAATGGTACTTTGGAGTTCAAACAATGTCTAATTTCTTCCATGAATACATACACATGTTTGGTATACTTGTGCAATGTTTCGGTGAAAAAACTTTCTACTTTGGGCTAGAAAAAACAAATTTGTGACTATAAAAAGGAATTAAAAACTCTAATCTTATCCTGAAATATTTCTTGTTGTGTAGCCCAAAACATAATGAATTTTAACAGAACTTGTGCCTATGAACAATATGTTACTATGTAGATGTAAATTTTTTTGGTACTTTTTATACCCAAAAATACCGTTTTCTAGTTTTTGAAAAAAAAGAGCATTGGTGCTCAGGTGAAAAACTAACATTGATCTCGGGAAATAGAATAGTCAATATCAACAAAGATCTTTATATAAGGTTTCACGAGTAAAGGACCTTCTAGCTTGAGAGCGGGGTTTTGTAGCCCGGGCTACATGTAGCCCTATATTTCGAAAAAATTTAAATCGATATTTAAAGTTTTAAGAAAATCTGAAAACATTCACGATGTAGGTAATGATGTATTCTATCAATATGCAAATTTTTAACAAGAGATACATTATCTTTTATGGTGTGTAAAAATGACTAAATGAAGATCTGAAATAGTGAACAGTGCCAAAATTGAACCTCATATTTTGTCAAATTTGTGTTTCTTGTGTGGCTCAAAATACAGTGTTTTTCGAACTGAAAATTTGCATGTTGGTAGAACACATTATTATCAACATCTAGAATTGTTTTCAGAATTTTTTGAAACTTTAAAAATGTCGTATTCAAAAATTTTAAAATAAGAGGCTACATGTAGCCCGGGCTACCTTTTGCTTTTTCGCTTTTAGCTCCAAATTCTGTTTCTCAAAACTGGTAATACAAAATGGTTAAATTTATACACTAGAGGTTTCAATAAATATGGTTACATGTCGTATACTAGAAACCACGATTAGTATATTTGTTAGGTCGTACACTTAAGAGATCATTAACATATACTCCCTCCGTTTTTTAAGATAAGATGTTTTAGCCTTTATCCACATTCATATGGATACAAATGTATCTAGACATGTTTTCGTGTGTATTTTCACTCACTTTGGTGTGTATCTAGACAACATGTTCAACACCTAAAACATCTTATATTAAAAAATGGAGGGAGTACTTATACACCATAAGTATTTTGGAATTGTTAAAAATTCATTCATGAAGAAACTTTGTTTGTAATTATTGTTTAAATTTTAGTATGACACAAATTTTCTTGAATATATGTTTAAATTTTATACTAAAGAATATTGCAGCGAACAGTAGCAACATTTTTATTTTGTCAACTATGCCAAAATTATAATAATAATTACACTAGTTAACAAAGTGGTATAAAAATATATATTTAAAGTATTAAAGTTCAGTATAAATTGGGTTTATTTTAATTTGACTTATGTATATAATCTCAATAGACCGGGCCTTGCTGTCCGTTAGTGACACACATGCGTAGGAACAAAGCGACCTACCATCTGTCGGTTCGTGCGATCAGCTCGTCGAGGTGCATGTGCAAAGTAATCGTCGGTACACCTTCTATAATCCTTATATTCCCAGCGGTGCCGGTTTAGAGTTCATTTTTATACCAACATCCGAACACGGTGGGACAACGTTTCGTGACGACACGATCATTCACATCAATTGAAGCAGGGGAAGCGGCTCGGGCTAGGGAAAATTGATTCCCGGACATGATTTTCCTTTTTTTGTGCAGGTGGTGTTTATGGTCTCAAAAGTTACATTTGTCATTGGTATAAAATAAAGTATGAACAGCAGCAGGTCGGTGAACTGTACAACTTTAATACATAGATCTATATATCTATGTGTTGCAATGGTCCTCGTAGTTTAGCAAGCGCATATGGTAGTTCGACATGCCACTTTTACTTGGGAATAGGTAGACTATGTGATTTCTCATTTAAAAAGAAATATACGTCATTGTGATATCAGTTTGTTAAATGTGTAATTAATGTATATTTTGGATGACCACATGGTTGGACTTTGAAATTGGATGGACTTGTATGTAACCTTCTAGTTTCTATCAATGAATGTTCTCAACAAGAAGCTTATGTTGAAGAAAGAGTAAACTAACTTATGAGTTTACCTTCCATAACAATTTAATTGCTTTTTTAATAATACACCTGGCAGGTGTATCGATTTTTACAGAAGAAGAGCCAAGTGGCCGATTACAATATCGATGAAGCAGCGAGATGCCGCAACAAGGGGTGCAAACCTCCACAAAACCCAAAAACCTACTATGCACACAACAACCACTCTAGAGTCGGTGGGGGGGGGGGGGGGGGGGGGGGGGGGGACCAAACACTGTGCCATGAAAAGGGGCTAGCCCGTCTCCAGGATTCGGCACCAACACAATCAAGCAATTGATCAAGAGGCGTGTTGGTCTAGCGTCGTCGAA
Organism: Poa pratensis; assembly: GCA_947311845.1. Taxonomy (NCBI): domain Eukaryota; kingdom Viridiplantae; phylum Streptophyta; class Magnoliopsida; order Poales; family Poaceae; genus Poa; species Poa pratensis. Next base: position 4,678,125 of record CAMZMU010000107.1, on the reverse strand, counting down.
AACTACTTGTTCCGTTGATGCCATGCACCAAGATATGCGGAGCAAGGCCGTCCAAAGGTTTCGCCGATTACGACGAGGAGCTGTTCTCCCCCCAACAACCACACAATCAGACTAGCGCCCAGTTTAATCAGGACACCAATCCGGCCACCACGGGCTCTCTGAATAGGTGCCCAAATTTCCTGCCAGAATAATTTAAATACGACAATCAATATTGTTTTCTTTAACCTCTCCAAAGAATTTAGTTCGGCCCTTTTTATTTTTTTTATTTAGTTTACTTAGGTCAAACAAGCAGGATTCTCTTGCGTGTTTTGCATTCTAGATAGCGCCGGCGGCATGTCAAAACAGCGTGCGGGGACAAAATAGTCAGTTCGCCCAACGACTATTTCTGCATCGACCCAAGCTGGTTTACTGGGATTGCTGAGGAACATGGCAAAATGGCCAAGAACCTGATCCTGGTTTACTGGGATTTGCGGGTACCCGAATTGTCGGGTATCAAAAATTTCAGCCAAATTTCGGGTGTCATTTTTGGAAACCGATTCTCTGATAACCGAATAACCTGACCCGAAATTTCGGGTAAACCCAAACGCTCAGCCTGACTTCTCCTGCACTGGACATGGCTTAAATGTTAGGAGTAAAAATAGTCTGCTATCTCATTAGGTCATATTTCCTAACTCTCACTTTTCCTCGCGCCACAACAATTTGGATCAAACGAAATCAATTTTGTTCTCGCCCTCATAGGCGGTCTATAGAAGGACACATCACATAAAAGGAAATTGTTGTACGTGAAGAGGAAGAGATGGTGACAGGGTTTTTAGAGAGGAACGCTAGAAGTAGGGTCATGTGATGTGTAATGCAATGTTCATAGAGTTTTCTTCAGTGTCGATCGATTTTGATGTACTCAACTTCTTACCTGTATGAAGTCTTCACATTTGCTATGTTGCTGCACATGCCAAGTAGTTGTGCTCTCAATAATCATAGTGCTAGGAACCTCTATTTAATGTACTGATTTTTTTTTGAGGAATCATATATTAACTTCTTTTTTCCAGAAGACTTCATAGAAAAGAAACACAAGTAAAACACATTAACTACAAACATGATATGACAAATGCCAACTTAACTAATGCTAAGTTCATTTGTGCATGTTCAAGCTCCGAACACCAGATGGAGATCAAAATTTGGCATCCAACATCATACGACCCAAACAATGATCTTGTATTTGTATATGTAGAGTCTCGATCAATCGGCCTCAACTCGCTGAGGGCTCTCATGGTGCTTTGTTCTCTTGTTCCATTCAGACTTCTCTCCATGGTAAAATGCTCTATTGTTTTCCTGAACAAAACATTCATGGCTTTCTACTAATGTTTATCATTTTTCTATCCTGTCTTCATGGATCTCAGGTTAGATACATCAGCACATCCGCAGTGTCTATGAATAAAGCGCTTGTTTGTTCTTCCCCAATATCTCACCTTGTCGCATTTTGGTTTTGTCAATCATGCTAACTATCAACTTCCATTAGAAAATCAACCAAGAATGGCTTAAGAGTAACATGTGTACCAAAAAGGAACTGACTCACTAATTTATACTGAAGCAGTACACTGTGTTAGAAACACTGAACTCACACATAGTTGGTGACATTATTTACCAAACCATTCTTTTTTTGAAGGAAACGCAACATGCGTGTCTGGGTTTCAAAAGTTCCTTTATTCGGTTATGCAGTGTAAGTTGTAACTAACAGCTGATTCATTCAAAAAGTAGTAACTACCGCAGGGATGTAGTTTAATATATTCGTTAGTCATTCCTCTTGTGTTAAGTACCTCATGTAAGCTGTAAGGCCATGCTAATAGTTTTGAACCGAGCTTCTGATGTCTCTAACTTCCTATAATCATCATGCATGGAACGTTGAACCTGAATTTCCTTGTACGTCAGATTCAGATGGAGCGGCCGCTCGATCACAGTACAAGCTTCATTCATTTCGTGTTATCGTTTGCTTGCAGCTTCGGGTGACGTCGTAGGAGCGGAAGCCGTGAGCGAGGGCGGCGCACCACGTCTTGTCGACGCCGGCCGCCGACGCCGGAAGGCCGGCTTTGCCCGCCCGTCGCCCCCTGCTGGCTGCCCCCTGGCCCCTGCGGCCGCGCCCATAGAGATTTCTCCTCGCCTTCTAGGTAATTTCTCTTCATCAGTTCGTCTTTAGGATATGATACTATGTCCTCCAACTGATCGTGATAATTTTGTTTTGGTTGGGGTTTGAAATTCAGGAAGGAAATGTAACTTTATTGGCTGGATTGTCCTCCAACTGATCGTGATAATCTTTTAGTTGTTGGTGTGAGGCTGTGAGCTTTGCTATATATATCCAGACAGGAGGCAGCGCTGATGCGTGCGAGAGAGCAGCTTAGGAACAAGGCTCGTGAACTGGTTGTTCTGGTGCAATACTCTGTGGTGTATGTTGATTTTCTTGTGCACATGTCTAAAGCACACAATTTTGGCACACAAAGCACAGTATTGCATCTGATGATTTCTTGTGCTTCCTTTTTAAACAGCCTAAAGCACACAATTTTGGTACTGAATCATTTACAAAGGTGGGCTTTAAAAATTGGAAAGAGGGTCCTGGTGTTCTTGATGTTCATGTTGGTTAAAGCTGATAGTGCTCATAATAAATGCTTGTGCTTTGGTAAGTTCTTCTATTTGTATTTTGTTTGTATGCATGATTGAATATTTTACCTATACTTGTGCTTTTTCTTATGACAAAATTATTGTCTTTTAAGGTTTTGGTCCTTCTTCTACCATTGACGAGGCAATTGGAGGCTCGGATGAAGTAAACAATTGATTTTGTCATCTACCTTGTGTACGTTTGTACTACTTTCATTAGAATTTTGTCATCTTTATGTATTTTTGGTGGACCTTTTTGTCATATTTTATGTACTTTCGGTGGACCATTAAGAATCATAGTTAAAAACATGAGTTCATATTTGCAATCGTGCCAAATTTTTATGCCATTACTAGAGTTTTTTCTGTAAGTTTTTTTGAGCAAAGATTTTGGCTCGGGTCTTGCTCAAATCCTGGCTCCGCCACTGGCGTGCACGATCCACGCCGCTGTCGCTCGTGAACTGAAGATTAGAACCGAGACATTTTTTTGTGCTGCTCAAAACCCTGCAGCTTATCTGATTTTGTTCATCTCCTAATATTCTGAGTATAAAGGTAAAACGTGGCATCCCACGAACGGATCGTGAACCCGTGTGACCCGCTCCAAGTTGCTACCGCAGAACCGGAGCTAACTCTAACCGAAAAAGGGCTAACACCTTAAGTCTGACGAGACTGAAGAAAATGACACCTAACACTGAAATTCAGAAATCGCCAGCAGCAGGGTTTATCAACAACCGTCAACCGCGCACCACCGCTCATCGGCCGTCTCGCCAGCCAGTTCTGGTCTGCGACCAAAAGAAATCATCCGCGTACACATCATCGCGCGTTCAAATTTACGATCTGCAACACGCTTGCACCAGTCGATCGTTTTGGTTCTCGTACGAGTTCGGCACGACGAGCGCCGGCCGCCGGGTGGAGCATTGGAGTGGTACACGCAGTCGCCGCGGGTGTTGGTGCCAGGGCACGATCTTGCTGCTCTCCTTTCCGAGCAGGAGCACGTTCTTGGCGGCGACGATCTTTGTCTTCAGGCCGTGCATCCTGACCACGTACAGCTCCGCGTTCCTGTTCAGTTTGAACCCATGTACGCGTACTAACTTTTTTCTGAACACGTACTTCATACAAGATTAAGAGCAGTGAAAACAGAATAATTACAAATATGATATGCAGGGATGAAAGTTGCAAAAAAAAGGCAAAAATAAAGAACACGACTTGCTACATTTCCGCACATTCACGACTCTGAACAGCAAGAACGGCATACAAAAACTGCCATCCACAGCATAGACCTAATCACCGAACAACAATCTTGTACATGTACAAGTATAGCCTCAAACAGTGTGTTCTCCACGCGGACTCTCCTGGTGCTTTGTCCTCTTGTTTCATTTCGACTTCCCTCCATGGTAAAATTCTCTATCGTTTTTCTCAAAAGAAGTTACACTGCTTCCTATCAATGGTTGGAACTTTTCTATCTGGACTTCATGGACCCCAGGTTATATACGACACCATGTCTCGGGTGGACATGAATAAAAGGCGTGTTTGTTCTTCCCCAATATCTCACCTCGTCGCGTAATGGTTTTCTCAATCGTGCCAACAATCAACCTCCACTAGAAAAACAACTAAGAATGGCTTAAGAGTAACATCCACTTCACCAATTTATATTGAAATATTACACTATGTTCGAAGCACTAGATTCACACATAGTTGGTGATATTATTTTACAGAACCCTTGTTTTTCGTGAGGAGACACAACATGTGTGTCTGGGTCCAGAAAGTTCCTTTATTCGGTTATGCAATGTAAGTAGTAACTAACACTTGCTTCATTCAAAAAGTAGTAACAACCGTTCTGATGTAGGATCAATATATTCGTTGTCATTCCTCTTGTGTGAAGTACTTCATGGTAAGCACATGCTAATAGTTTTGAACGGAGCTTATGTTGTTTCTAACTTCCTATAATCATCATGCATGGAACGTTGAAGCTGAATCTCTTTGTACATACTTGATGCATGTAAAATGCATACATGAACTTTACATTTTATTACATGTTATTTGCATCATATAAGGGTTATATTCATGATTTATATTGAGTTTTGGGGATAATTAACAATTCCCCATTTTTCTGGAATTAACCCTGCACTGTCAGAAAACCCCTTTTTCTATATTTTTACGTTTCAGGGACCAAACGACGTCCAAATGACCTGAAATTTTACGGGGATCACTTTTTTGGAAGGAACGAAACGTAGGCGCAAAGGAATCGAAGAAACGGAGACCAGAAGGCCAAAAGGGTGGGCCCACGCGGCCAGATTCCCTGACCGCGTGGGACCCCCATCCTGGCCCTCGGGCCTCCGCTGCCGTCGATCTTCTTCCCGAAGCTTCGTCTTGACCTAAAAACGACTATATATAGACCCCCAGGGCTTTCGCGAAAGGGAGCGCCGCCGAAACACAGAAACCACGAAACAGAGACCTGGAGCTGAAGATTGGAGGGGGAAAACTCCGGCGGGGCGCTGCCGGTGTGGTCTCCTTCCCCTCCAACAACATCTCCACCGACACCATGATGAAGAGGGAGTAGTCCACCCCTGGACTATGGGTTTGTGGAAGTAACTTATGTATCTCTCCTCTCTATGAGCTTCACTAATTAGTACCGTATGAGCTGCTGAACATGATTACGGTCATCTATGTAATTCCTTTGTGGTGGATCTTTATTATGAGTTAATACATGTTTGAGATTGCAATGGTTTTGTTTCAGTTATGAAAGTAGATGCATATTATGTACCCCGTTCTTATTTACTTGTCATGATCAAGCATGTTTATGAGAGCATGTGAGGGGGAACGTGTGCATTAGTTGGAGTAACGGGGGGTGGCTAGTGCAGTGAACGTGACAGATAGTTCTGCGATCCACTTGGGTTTTCTACCTTACTTTGTTGCCTCACTAGGGATAAACAAAAATACCATGCTACCGGAGAGTGGATGTGACCTTGGCCACTACCTCCATGACTAGATCTAGCATGTTCTTATTTTAACTTCATGTCATTGAACTTATTGCTATGCTCTGATTTATCTTAATTACTAAGGTGTTATGATTTAGTTCGCATCTTGGTGGAGCATAAGAGAGAGAACAACTTATACTTGAGATCTCTATGTTAGGACGTGATGCCCATATTATTAATAACTTGTCAAACCATGTCTTGCCATCTTACATGTTAATTTTAGTGTTCCATTGTCTACCACGTTATCAAGAGAGAGTGCATTTGTGAAACCATGAACCCCGGTCCATTTTTAATCATAAGAAACACCTTTCCAACACTTTTATCACCACTTTTGTTTGCTGCCATTATTAAATCCGAAAATACAAAAACACTTTTACATCTTGCATTCATATAAAAAACCCAAAAATATCATTTATCATTTCCACCATCATTGCATATTTATTTTACCATCATTGCATATTTACTACTGTTTGCATATTTATTTTATTATCATTCTCACACCTTGTGCTTGACAACCACTTGGTGAGGTTGAGGGCACAAAACAATTTATTTTGTTGCAGGTTCTCAAGAGAAGGATAAGGAGATAACACCTGAAATACTGGTTCCCCGAGAGTTCGATATTAAACCCTCGAGTCACCCCTCGTGGGGAAAACTGTCTTCCACTACTACATACACTCTGCACTTGGAGTCTCAACCTAACCCATTTACTTTTCACGCAGGTAACACGAAGGGCCTCAAGACTGTTTTCTGGCGCCGTTGTGTAAGGGCCATCAAGACGTTTTCTGGCGCCGTTGCCGGGGAACCATAGCTGAAAGGTTTATCCAAGGATCACTCACATCAAGTCAACTTCATCACCAACTTGTGTAACAACCTAAGCTTGGGGAGGTTGCACCTACGTGAGCATCATCTTATCCATCTTTACCTACAATCATTTTATTTTGTTTTGTTCTTGTCTTGCATATCATCTTTATATTTCGGTTTGCATATTTATATTCAGTTTTGCATTTTTGTGTTGCATTTGTTATTTCGAGTTGCATTAGTGTCATTTTACTTTCAGTTTTGCATAAAAAATTAAAAACACATAAAAACTTGTTAAAATGGGAGATAGAACTAAATTGTGTGACTACACAAACACTCCTAATGATCAATTTATTGCTAAGCCTATCACCACACCTGAGATTACTGCTGAGAGCTATGAAGTTAGTCCTAGTTTGTTAAACTTGATAACTAGGGAACAATTTGGTGGTAGTGCTGTTGAGGATGCCTCTATGCATCTTCATGATTTTATTGAAATCTGTGACATGCAAAAGTTTAAAAATGTTGAAAGTAATGTCTTAAAACTGAAGTTATTTCCTTTCTCACTTAGAGGAAAAGCTAAAGAGTGGCTACATTCATTACCTACTGGTAGTATTAATTCTTGGGATGATTTAAAAGAAGCTTTCATTAAGAAATATTATCCCCCTGTTAAAATACTGCAAAATAGAAACAATATCCTCTCTTTTAGGCAAAATGAAAATGAACATGTTGCCATGGCTTGGGATAGGATTAAACTCATGCTTAGAACTTGTCCATCACATGGGGTTAATGAATGGACCATTTTACACTCTTTTTACAATGGTCTAAATTACATGTCTAGAAATATACTTGATTCAGCTGCTGGAGGTGCTTTCATGGGAAAAACTATATTAGAAGCTAAGAACATTTTGGAAAGTATCTTGCAAAATTATAGTCAATGGCATACTGATAGAGCACCTAGTTCATCTAAGAAAGTGAACTCTATAGAAGAAACAAATGATTTGTCATCTAAAATGGACACCATTCTTGCTTTTATTAATAAACAAAATTTTGAAAATATGCCTTTGCAAGAACTAGTTGGTAATAATCCTGAAAATGTTGATGTCAACTTCATTAGGAACTATGGTAATAATGGGTATGGTAACAACAATTATAACTCTTATAATAAGCCCCCATATGTTCCAAACAAATATACCACTAGTAGTAATGTTTCTAGTGATTTGGAAAACACCATTAGATCATTTATATCTACTCAAAAGGAGCTCAATAAGGAGTTCATATCCAAATTCGAAAAACATGATATTTTGTTTGAAAGAGTAGATCAACTCACTAAGGAAGTTTCCTCATTAAAGAACATCATTATATCTCAAAAAGAGAAAAGTTGAGGAAGTTAAAATGCTTAGTGAAGTTAAGGAACCATTTGTTGATTTAGAGAAGTGTAGCTTGCATGAATTAATTTCTATCTTACAAAAATTTGCAAGTGATCCTTCTGTTAATATTAACCAGGCTGGTTTTGGTTCCTATATTGCTAATCATGTCTTAAAAGAAAAGATTGCTAGGTACAATCAAGAAGCTATGATACCACCTAAGCTTGGGGATATCTGGATCCCTAAGGTACTAGTAACCATTGGAAAAGAGACACACCATGCCATTTTAGATCTAGGATCTAGTGTCTCTATATTATCTAAAGAACTATATGAAGTCCTTGAACTTAAAAATATTGAGAAATGCTCTATTGAACTTGCACTTGCTGATGATTCCATTAGACATGCTCTAGGAAAAGTAAGTGATGTTATGGTAGAGTTACACATGACTTTTGTGCCTGTTGATTTTCTAATCATGGACATGGGGAATAAAACCTCTAGTCCTATTATTTTGGGAAGACCTTTTCTTCGTACTACAGGTGCCATTATTGATTCAAAGGAAGGGAATGTGAAGTTTCAGTTTCCACACAAGAAGAGCATGGAACACTTCCCAAGGAAGAGGGACACACCAAGGTTCAAGCTCCCTCATGAGCTACGTCCCCTTTGATTATCAAGTAAGTAAGCCTAGCTATATGGCTATAAAGAAAGCGCTTTACGGGAGGCAACCCGGTTGTTTTTGTTTGAGATTTTCTTTGAGTCCTCTTGCTGTAACAAGAGAGTAGTTTGTTAGTTTTGTTTCTGGGATTTTTAATAAAGAACCAAGTTTTACCTATTTTGGGTTTGAAAAGTTGCTATTCATTTTCGGAGAGTTTTCTGCCTGCACGAAGTCTGTGCACGGTTTGATTTTTCATTTTTTATCTGTAACTCCGATTGAGCTGTAATTTGAACTGTAGCTTCAACTTTTCATCCTCTGTATACGTGATTTTTGCAGATTTTTCTGACGAGTTTAAGTAGGGTAGAAAAATGCGTTTTGCTGCTGCTGTTTTTCTGGACAGATTCTGTCTTGATATTGTTTGATGCATTCTTTGAGCTTTTTGCTTGAATCTTTTTGATTCAATTGAGTTTATGAGTAGGCATACAACATTATATACTCTCTGGACATTCATATGAATTTTTGCCTAAGGATTTTATGCAGCAAGGAACCTATTTGTTTATCACTACTAATATCACCCCACAGAAAAGAAATGGGAGAAACGGTGTTTTGAAGTTTTTTCACAGGGATTAGAGGAGCTGCACCAAGAGCTATCCAAGGATGGTGAAGACCATAAGCTTGGGGATGTCAAGACAACCCCACTAGACCAACACACTCTCGGTTTGCACACGTCTAACTTCTGTTTTTCGATCAAAGCACTTTATCGTATAAACTTGGAGCGTCTGTTTTTTTTTGCTTTTGTTATTTCGGTTTGTTAATAAGACCACCACTATCATTTATATATGAGAGAGCTACTGGAAGTTTGGGTTGAATTATGTTGGATGCTATTAAATATATTGGGATAGGGATGTTTGAGTTGATTTTAAAAGATACATATAGTTGCATAATTCATGTGCTTTGAATGAATGTTAATTTGCAAGTGTGTTGTCAAGAGCTATCTTTTACCATGTTTAGATGTTGAATTTTAACTTTACTTGGTTTAACATGGATTGATTAGTTCTATGGACACTTATGCATGCATTTAGATGGTCAACTTTCTCCCTATTGCTAGCCCAAAAATTACAACAAGTAAAAAGCTTGTTTCCCAACACCTTCAACCAAAGTTTTTCCAGTGAGTCCACCATATCTACCTATTAGCTTTATGCTATTCCAAGTATGTTTATCATGTTATATTGTGTTATCTACATTTCTGAATTTAAATGCTTATGTTATTGATTGTCATGGGAAAAATTGGTTAAAAGCTCTCACGAACTTGATGCACAATTTACTTTTATTGCATTTAATAAGCATGAACCATTGTGATTAAAATTATGAAGTTGTGGGCTTGACAATTGTTTTGGTTGGGAGTTAGCCCATATGTGCTGTCACATGGCAAGCTTTCAACATTGCACTTATTTATATTTAGTTGATGTCATGTACTTTTGTTTATGGATGCCTATCATGGGTGAAATGAATGTGGATACTTAGTAAGTTCAAAGAGTTTGTATAAATGGTTAGAGAAATGCCTGGGCCGCTAATCTAAGCCATGCATCATTCATGGTGGAAATTTACAGCATAACCATAATGTTCATTCAGTGATGCACCTCATAATAAAAAGCTATACCCATAGTAAATAAAAGAGTGCTGAGATTGTTCATTGTCTGTTTGTCTTGTTGTTTTGACATGGGCTTGTTCATGTCAAGGGGCAAGAGGTACCCCAGTGCAGTTCTTGATGATACTATTATTACTTGCAATGACCTTTATTTGAATTTACTTTGTGGACCAAAGTGAGTAACACATGGTGTAGGTACTTGTATTCAAGGGACATGAGACATTCAACCAATACATTGTCAAGCACACCACTCATATTTGCTTTCACTTTAAACATTAATCATTCAAGATGCTATGATAGGGGTAATGAGAGCTCCACACCAATGACTACCACATTGCAAGCATTAACTTAAGTAGAAGTGTTTGGAAGTTAGATGAAACTTATTCATGCTTTACCTCTACTTATTTATCTATCCAAAGTGTCCACCTTTTATATTCAGTTTTCATAAGAAGTACTCTATGACCACCATAGGATGTTTTTACTTTTCATTATGCATACATTTGGTCCATAGTACTTTCTTCTATGTTACACTTTGTGAATTTATCATTGAACATCTTTACATTGAGTATTTGATATCACTTCATAATTTATCTTGCATATTGTTATTCCTTTGAAGAATGAATCATTTGACTCTATGTAGCAATAGTAATCACCTTTGATATCCATTGATAGTATTAAAATGCAAAGTCCATGTTAGTTTTATCACCTTCATACTCGGGACGAGCATGGGTTAAGCTTGGGGATGTTGATGCATGTAAAATGCATACATGAACTTTACATTTTATTACATGTTATTCCATGTTATTTGCATCATATAAGGGTTATATTCATGATTTATATTGAGTTTTGGGGATAATTAACAACTTCCCCATTTTTCTGGAATTAACCCTGCGCTGTCAGAAAACCCCTTTTTCTATATTTTGATGTTTCAGGGACCCAAACGACGTCCAAATGACCTGAATTTTACGGGGATCACTTTTTTGGAAGGAACGAAACGTAGGCGCAAAGGAATCGAAGAAACGGAGACCAGAAGGCCAAAAGGGGTGGGCCCACGCGGCCAGATTCCCTGACCGCGTGGGACCCCATCCTGGCCCTCGGGCCTCCGCTGCCGTCGATCTTTCTTCCCGAAGCTTCGTCTTGACCTAAAAACGACTATATATAGACCCCCCAGGGCTTTCGCGAAAGGAGCGCCGCCGAAACACAGAAACCACGAAACAGAGACCTGGAGCTGAAGATTGGAGGGGGAAAACTCCGGCGGGGCGCTGCCGGTGTGGTCTCCTTCCCCTCCAACAACATCTCCACCGACACCATGATGAAGAGGGAGTAGTCCACCCTGGACTATGGGTTTGTGGAAGTAACTTATGTATCTCTCCTCTCTATGAGCTTCACTAATTAGTACCGTATGAGCTGCTGAACATGATTACGGTCATCTATGTAATTCCTTTGTGGTGGATCTTTATTATGAGTTAATACATGTTTGAGATTGCAATGGTTTTGTTTCAGTTATGAAAGTAGATGCATATTATGTACCCCGTTCTTATTTACTTGTCATGATCAAGCATGTTTATGAGAGCATGTGAGGGGGAACGTGTGCATTAGTTGGAGTAACGGGGGGTGGCTAGTGCAGTGAACGTGACAGATAGTTCTGCGATCCACTTGGGTTTTCTACCTTACTTTGTTGCCTCACTAGGGATAAACAAAAATACCATGCTACCGGAGAGTGGATGTGACCTTGGCCACTACCTCCATGACTAGATCTAGCATGTTCTTATTTTAACTTCATGTCATTGAACTTATTGCTATGCTCTGATTTATCTTAATTACTAAGGTGTTATGATTTAGTTCGCATCTTGGTGGAGCATAAGAGAGAGAACAACTTATACTTGAGATCTCTATGTTAGGACGTGATGCCCATATTATTAATAACTTGTCAAACCATGTCTTGCCATCTTACATGTTAATTTTAGTGTTCCATTGTCTACCACGTTATCAAGAGAGAGTGCATTTGTGAAACCATGAACCCCGGTCCATTTTTAATCATAAGAAACACCTTTCCAACACTTTTATCACCACTTTTGTTTGCTGCCATTATTAAATCCGAAAATACAAAAACACTTTTACATCTTGCATTCATCATAAAAAACCCAAAAATATCATTTATCATTTCCACCATTTGCATATTTATTTTACCATCATTGCATATTTACTACTGTTTGCATATTTATTTTATTATCATTCTCACACCTTGTGCTTGACAACCACTTGGTGAGGTTGAGGGCACAAAACAATTTATTTTGTTGCAGGTTCTCAAGAGAAGGATAAGGAGATAACACCTGAAATACTGGTTCCCCGAGAGTTCGATATTAAACCCTCGAGTCACCCCTCGTGGGGAAAACTGTCTTCCACTACTACATACACTCTGCACTTGGAGTCTCAACCTAACCCATTTACTTTTCACGCAGGTAACTACGTGAAGGGCCATCAAGACCGTTTTCTGGCGCCGTCATAGTAGCATCATTGGGTATCAATACTCATATCCATGTTTTTGTTATTTTTGTGTACCTCAGAATAGAAAGTATATAAAATTGATATTTTGCACTTTTGTGGGATACACCATTGGCTACATCCAAATTATTTTTTTGATGTTTTTTGAAACGCAGAAATGTATTTTTTTATTTCTTTTTGAAAATAATAATTGGATCACAGAGGAATCTCAGAAGTCAGAATCCACTCGATTTTTAGTCCATAAAGTCGGGCCGCACCGCAACATCTTCTTTGTAGATTCGGAGTTGGATCGACGCGGTGGCGGCATCTCGATGTCGTTACTCTGTTGGGAGCATCGCGCTTGGAGGCCTGGCTTGGAGGTTCTTGTTGTGCTCCTCCAGTGCTTGTCGTTGTCCAAGGTTGATTGTCACGGGCGCAATGTACGTCGTCGCCGGAAAGTCCAAGATGATACCTTTCATGGAGGCCGACCAAGTCCCTTCATCTGCTTGCCTTCTCCAGGGTGGATGATGCGTTGATGAGGAAAGTCTAGTGCGAGTTGTTGATCTTCGGAGTCTCCGGTGTTGGTCGAGACAGCAGTTGTGGTGCTCAATCTAGGATAGGCTCTTTTGCGTTTAGCTGTATTGTCTGTGGAGTTGGTACTGCCTTGTTGTTCGCAGCAAGTTGTAGTCGTTCTTGTACTCAAAATTCTGCCTTCTATAAAATTATGGTACGCCTTGGCGTACTCTAAAAAAAAAGGTTCACATCTCGACGAACAGAAGATCCTCATACTCGCACTTGTTCATTAGCTGAACCACACAGATACTACTACAAGTACAGGTAGTAGTGTATATACCCCAATGCAATTACGCAAGAGGATCACACCTAACAGAACAAGGAGAAACCGAAGATCATACGCGCACTATAGCGGAGAACCTTCGTACATGATACTCCTAGTAAATATATCAGATTCAGACAGAGCCGGTCGATCGATCGATCAGTGGGCAATACGCCTCGTTCAGTTGGCGCCATCGTTTCCCTGCAGCTTCGCGTGGGCGGCGTCGTAGGGGCGGAAGCCGTGCGCGAGGGCGGCGCGCCATGCCTTGTCGACGCCGGTGACCGCGTCGCCGCACTCGTGCCCGGCCCACTTCTCCAGCGCGTGCACGATCCCCGCCGCGCGCACACGCGCTCATCCCGCCTCGGCAGCCAGTTCTGCATGCAAGAAAAATAATTTGAGACATTGGATCGATTGATCGATCGATGCGTACAAAGCTAAGCATTGGTCTGTGTTGCATCCACGACACTGCGATGTTTCTGGTTACCTCGCAGGCGTGGAGGTTCTCGTAGGAGCCAGGCACGACGAGCGCCGGCGTGCTGTGGTACACGCAGTCGCCGCGCGTGTTGCTGGGAGGGAACTGCGAGTAGGGCACGAAGTGGACGCCCGGCTGCGCCCTCCCTGCTCCTGCGCCGTCAGGCCGTCGCCGACGAGCCACACCTGCAAAACAACACATTTCAGGCCCAGATCAGCACGTCTGAGTTGCTAGGCATCCAAACTAATTAATGCAACTAAACAAACTGTAATCGGTCAATGCCAGATTAACCATTCAAAAAAAATGCCAGATTAATCTAAGTACCTTGCTGCTGTAGCTGCAGGACAGAGCCAGGTGACTCTGCAACTCAGGACGCAGCTGCTGCTTCAGAGCCTCGTACAAGTTCTTGTCTGCCACCCGGACCTGTTTAACACCAACCAAATGATCAAATTAATCGATCATGCGTGTGACTTAATGTAGATTCTTCCTGTCAGAGTTAAGTTTCCTTCTGAAGGAGAACAGTGTACTGTACGTGAATATCTCGCTCGCACAGGGCCTGAGTCAGCACGGCCACGACCTTGCTCTCCTTCCCGAGCAGGAGCACGTCTTTGGTGCCCCGAGGGATCATGTGGAGCACGGCGGCGACGGCCAGGCTGGTGCCGTCGACGATCTTCGTCTTCAGGCCCGGCTTCCTGATCACGTACAGCTCCCCGTTCCGGTTCATTTCGAACCCCTGCATCCACACGAACCAACCGTCATCTCAGCAACTTGATCAATTGGCATCACCTTAATTCCAATCTTACGGTACCACTAATCCGGTGTTGTTTCAGGTTCACTGAGTTCGAGTAGTATTTAGCTGAAGATTTTTCTTGTTTTTTAATGTCTGTGCTCTAGAGTCTGAAGATTTTTTAGAAAAAAACAGCATTCACTTCCTATACATTCATGAATCTGCTGCCGTCCTGCACCTCACACCCACACTCTGAATCTCGCATTCAAGCCCGGTAGTGAATGCTGGCGTCAGTGAGTGAATGCAGTGTACTGCTGCATTGAAGAAGGTGGTGGATCAATGGATGTGCTTGCCTGATTCAGGAGGCCCAGCGTGAGGACTGCAGCGCCACTTGCCTCGGCGTCAGACACCGCCTTCTCGATCAGCCGGCTCACCGCGTACCCATCCTTCTTCGACGTGTACTGCATAAATAAACACGCATTGATTAAATTCCCAGAAGACACATGAATCCTTTCAGCCCCGTCAATAAAAATGTTACTTGTCATAAACAAATATATCAATCCTTCCAAAAATATAATTTCAAGCAAGAACCTGAAATTTTAAGGAATGATGGTCATTTTAAACGAATGATTCTTCGTCTGTTGCTGTTACCTGGGAGGTGTACCTCGGCACGACCCACGTCTCGACATTGAGCTTGCCCATCCGGTTGGCCTCCGACCGGAACGCCGTCCTCCCGAACACCGACGCCAGCACGGCCAGGGGACGCTCCAGCACCGCTGACGCCGCCGCCAGCGTCGAGCCGGAGACGAGCGGCGCCGAGGCGAGGGAGGCGAAGCCGAGGCGGAGGTGGAGCAACGAGCCCGGCGTGGTGAGGTGCGTGAGGTGGACGACGTCGGGGGCCTCTTCCCTGACGCCGTGCAGCGTGCGCTCGTACAGGTCCTCGCTCGACTTGTCCATCGTCCCGTACACGTAGTCGTAGAAGGGCACGAACAGCGAGTAGTTTGTCCTGAACTGCGTGTGGTGCAGCGAGTGGAACCTGCACATACAAAATCAACCAAGAAGATCAATGGAAGCTGCACGCAAGCAGATATTCCATGGAAACCATGCTAATGCTCATGGGCAGGGTTCAGGGGAACTTGACTTACGATGGCGTGTACATGAGGAGCTTGAGAGGGGGGAAGAGGTCGAAGAGGGCCTTGGGGACGAGCTCGAAGTTGCAGTGGCCCAGGTAGTTCATGAAGTCGATGTAGACGAGGTAGCCGTTGGCGACGGCGACGGAGCCCGTGCCGGTGGCCATCATGGTGAGGAGCGGGATGGCGAAGAGGCCGAAGTAGACGGCCTCCTCTGCGAAGGGGTGGATCACGGAGGTGACGGGCTCGGTGACGATGGAGGCGTGGTGGTGCGAGTGGTACCGGGAGTAGAGGTAGTGGTGGTGCAGCGCACGGTGGATCCAGTAGTAGAGGAACTCGACCGGGCCGAGGTGGAGGAGCGCGGTCATGAGCAGGCCGCCGGAGTTCCACCACGGCAGGCCCTGCGTCATCGGCACCACGGAGTTGACCACGTAGTACAGCAGCGCCGTCAGGATGATCTGGTCGTCCCTGCATGCACAAGAACACATGATATGCATCAGCCATTGCCACGCATACGCTGCATGTGCAGATTAAAATGCCCCAGAAATCGACATGCACAGTGTAATATTGAAGAGATTACCAGTTCCTCTCCCGGTCGACCTGGTCGAAGTCAAGGCTCTTGTTGATGATGCGGTGCTTGGACCGAGCGGTTTGGTGGCGGGAGACAGAGATCCAGAGCTGGGTGTAGAGCAGCCGGAGGAGCACCGTGGGGAGCACGAAGAAGCTGAGCAGGTCGCCCTCCTCGCCTCGCAGCTTCGCCGCCGCGAAGCTGTAGGTGCTGTAGGCCGCCCACGGAGCCACCAGCGCGTACTTGAATCACAAGAAAACAGAGTCGATCGATCATTACAAGTTCTTGCAAAGATGAATGGATGCATGCCGCATGTGCATGTCGCAGACACATATGCATGCATGAAGCCATGAACATACCTTGTAGTTGCCGAGGTCGTGCCATGGCCACCGGGTGAGAGGGCCTGGCTTGGAGGCCATCTCGTTTCAGAGAACGAGCTGGCTGTGAGAGGTGCTGAGCTTTGTGGCGCGCACTTGCAGGATTGCAACGGAGGTGGGAGGTGGCCTTGGCAGAGGATGCCCTGAAAGGATTTATAGTACTCACGGAGGTGTGCAGGCCATGGACACAACCCACAGCTTGGGTGGCCAGTGATCCATGAGACACCGAGCTTTTGCCAAGGACGGAGAGGCTTTTACGCCGTCCGGCATGGCTCGTCGTCATGCATCACGGCACATTTTTACTGCATTGCATTGCCGACCTCCATCCACGTGGGGTAATTAAGCACAGCACGGCGCAGCTGCTACGGTATGCACAAGTACTCTACTCGATCGGAGTAAACCAAATACTGTATTTACTTTTACCGTGCTGCTCCGAGGGTGCAGTAGGAAAGTTCTCGAAGCTTCTGGATTCCTTTCCCCTACGTATTTGGTTCTGTATTTCTGCTGTGTACTTTGTACGTGGTTTTCGGTTTGAATATACGTGGTGAAAAATGCAAAAAAAAGGAAATACTCCTATGTTGAATACGCATGCAGAAATTGCACTGCGTGCAGAGATATGCGGCTTAGTCATACGGCGGTGAACATGGTGAACATTTTGCTCATCCCTAAGGTCAACGGTTAATCCTGGCCGTCGGATCGCTGAATCCGACGGCCCAAATTGCGCATGGGCGCCCTTAGGGATGAGCAATTTCTTTTTCGCACTCGCCCCCTACAATCTTGACATCCTGTCCGTCCAGGGCTATAAGATTTAAACCGCACTGGCATACCGGTGAGTGTTACCGGTCAATAACCGGATTATCAGAACCCGGCAAATGAGTTTACCGAGCAAAAGAATTCGGACCATTTCAGTTTGGATTAACTACTTCCCCAAAACGATTTTTAATATTTCTTTTATGTTTCAAATTTTAATTTTAATTTTGTATGATAATCTCGGCTTGTAACCACGGTTACCAGAAATCCCACCCCCTCCAAGTTTTTTTCAAACCAGTATCCAAATCATATTTTGATCAGAGTTTGTCTGAGCTAATAAATGCAACCAGGCCCTCATGTTTACATCATCCCCCGATTCATGTAATTCTATTTTCGGTGGTACAATCTCCCTCTTACTCAATTAAGAAACTATTAGTTGTAACATCCACATGCCATGTAATTGTCAGTATCATTCATCGCAAATAAGAAATTGATTATGATTGAGACTAATCCTAGTACCCTAATAACAATGCTAGGAAATATCATTTTATACATGCATGTATATCCTCCGGACAAAATTTAAAAAATTAAAGTATCTCAAAATTTACAAAGGTTCCGACTTTTATCGATTTCAAAATTAAATTCTTGCACTACTACAAAAATCATCAACATGCTGTAAAGGAAAAGGAGTCGCCAATGCAAAACTTTAGTTTCATCATACATGCTAAGACGATTACAAAGATTAAATATTATATATTTTGAATTCTATGTTTTATAATTCTAGCAAGGTAACAATTTGATCTTTCATCAAATTTAAATTCGTACAAAAACAAATGAACTGATGAATCATAGGAAAACGAAAGAAGATAATATTTTTTTTCTCTCAATTGTAATTTATTATTAGGGAAAATTTGCTACTGGACACCGTTATTTCGTGTCCTTTGCCCAAACACACTAAACTTTTGTGTCTTTGGTGAGTACCATTACAATTTTGTGGTCATTTGCTGTAACACACTCCACTGTCTAAAACGGAAAGATTAATCATTGTAAATGATTTAAAAGTCAAAAGGGTCGAAAGGTAGTGATGTTTCCCCATTGAACTGAAGCATGTGTCGTTCCCTTTCGACTAGAACATGTGCTGTTATTCCGTGCTAGTTTAACTGAATCTAGTTGACCTGAACATAAGCCATGTTTGACGTGCTTGTTATTTGGACGTATGTTGCCTGCTATTTTCACGTGCTCTGTTGGACGTGAATGCAATGCCGTCCAGTGGACGTGCGTGTTATGTTCTGCAATGTTTCTCATCCTGAATTGTCCAGGTTTGTGTCTAAAACCTGTTGTGTCATGTTGTTTATCGTGGAGATGGATTGCATTATGAAGCACCAGAAAAAAGAACGAATGGAAGTTGCATAAGTGGGTTCTGTGATGAAGCGGAAGAACTTTCAGTCCGTTATTGTTGCGCCGTCATTTGAAACCAGCAAAAAAAGGTTTGATTAAGGATTTAGAACGGTCAAATCTTGCACAAAGATCAACCTTTCCGTTTTAGTCCGTGCAGTGTGTTACAGCAAATGACCACAAAATTGTAATGGTACTCAGCAAAGACACAAAAGTTTAGTGTGTTTGCGCAAAGGACACGAAATAACGGTGTCCAGTAGCAAATTTTCCCTTATTATTACTATTTCCATCGGAAACATTTACCTTGTATTTGAATTAGTGTTGTGTATCGATATTTCATTGGTTTGAATGTCCTAGCTTATAAACCAGTTGGCACATTAATACCGATCCGGCCCAGAAATATCGTAATGCTGCGTAAATGAAACAATTAGTTGTGTACGTGTCCAAGAATAGAGAAGCAGAGCGAGCCTGGACCGCTCCCTTATCCCCATCACTGTAGCGACAAGGCGTTTTCTGAGACCTCCCGTGCTGACCACCTCGCCGCCGTAGATCCGCTCGATCCCTCGCCTCCGGCGGCCGCTCCGGCGGCGGGAGGTTGGGGGATCGACGGATCTCGGCGTGTAAATAGTGTAGGTTGGTGTGGGTTGGCTGCCGGCGGCGCTGAGGAGGCGGTGGCGTGGCCGGAGAGCCTTTTGAAGACGGTGGTCCTCTCCTCCGATCTGGGCGCTCCGGTGGAGCTCCGGGCCGGATCTGCTGTCCCAGGTGCGTTCGTCTCTCTGTGGAGCTGCGGAGCGCATCTTCCCCTCGCCGGTGTCCGTGAGATGGCGGCGCCGGTCGTTGACGACCTTGGAGGAACTGATGATGGTGTCCAAGATGGCCTCGTCGAGCGTGGCGGAGGATGGAGGTGCTTAGGTGCCGAGGAACGTCGACTTCCGGCCGCATGGGGAATCCTTCCAGTCCAAGCTTCAAGTGGAGGAGACGCGGCGGGTTTCGCCGGCGTAGCGTTCTCGGCGACGAAGACGAAGTCAGGGCTCAGAAGGACCTACTTGTTATTTCCTTTGATTTCTGGGCTTTTCTGTATGTTTCTTGGATAATGTAATCAGTTTCTTCTCCGCAAAAAAAAAGAATAGAGATATCAAGGGGTTAGCAAACTTAGATGTTGTGACCTTGTGCTCCACTCGGCGAAGACAACACCGACACGTGTAATGGTACACCGTACCCGCGTTAGTCGCATGCGTGCACAGCTTGGTCTCTCAAAAAAAAAAAGTCTCTGAGGGCAAAGAAGTTATCAGCGCATTGCATAACTACCCATGTGTGGAGTGGAGGTACGTACTAATTAAGTACTGTACGTGTCTACTGTCTACTCATTTTGGGATTTGAAGTTGTGAACACCATCACAAGCTAGGTCAAGTTGACGACAACCGGTCGGATGCATGAAGCAAAAGCTTATGCATGCATGCACGTATTTCCCTTGGAGAAAATGGACCATGTACGGCTGTGTCATTTGCATGCAAGTACTTCGTACGTAAAGCGCTACTCCTGGCTAAGCTACTATCTGCCACCTTTTTCCTTGCATGATTAGCCAACCGTAAGTCGTATGTTCTCACGCTTATGTTTAGGCTGCTAGTGCAGGGTTGATCGATGCGATGCTGGTGGTTGGACACTTATGAATTTATTAGGACCACGGCATTCAATTTATTACCCTGGCTTCTGTTTTTTTTTTTGCGAGTCTAATGTGAGTTTAACTTGTCTCTGGAGTATGTCATTGCCATGTCATGTTTGTTAGCATATAACCATCACGTGTATTAGTTGACATGTGCTATTTTTTTAATATACTAAATAACATGCCGGTGCGTTGCAACGGAAAACACAACAATTGTGTCGCGGAGGCATGCAAGGCTAGTTGACATGTGTTATTTTATTAATATATGGCCAACCATAGAGTGCTTAGGAGCACGTTCCACAGTTGGCTACTAACTTACAACCCGCTTCTATTCTCTCTTTTCTTCTCTCCTTCAACTAAACAAAATTATGATATTTGATTCCTTATGCCTTGCTTACATATGCTTATTATACTTGCTCTTACGCGAATCCATCCAGTAAAGAGAGCGAGATGATGTCGTACCGATTCCTTGCATGCTAACTCTGACGCGATCGACAACGTAGGTAGTAGGGGACTCATTGTAAAAAAAAAATGTTATATTTGCGCCGTGACAAAAAAAAATCTTTGATTCAGCATCTTCCATCAGAATTTATTCATAAAACATGTACACAAAATTCACACAACGACTTGAGTACATAATATTTGCCAAATTTATTTCCAACGTATATACTGTACTGTATCTTCGACGACAGTTTATACCAGAGAGCGGAACGATGCATCCATGACTCTTAAACCTGATCCACCACCAAGATGCAAACCAACCAGAAGCTAAGGCAGGTCTAAAGCGAACGTACTTACAGCGGTGTCCCGGCCGGATCACATGCCACCGTTTGTGCACCCCGATCGATTAACCGTGAGTCCGTGACCCATCTTTACATATTTTTCATGCACCCGTACAGTGTACTACGTATCAGTTGGTTGGTGCATGCGGGAGTAGTTGGGAACTTGGACGCCGGCCCATAGATTTCTGGTGGGCGCTGGTCTTGAAGTTACTGTCGACGGATCAGTAGTCGGCCTGCTGAATCCCGGGGAGGGAGCACCTACCCAGTGTGGCAATTTCACAGTTTCGGCTAAAACGGCACAGCTCTGTCTTGTTTTTTCCTCTTGAAACATTGGCTGGCTAGTACCGTGTGGTTAGTTGCTGACCATTACTTCATACCACTACCTGATCTGCCGGGGGTGGAGCAGTAATGCCTATACCAACCCGTCTGTACCGTCCGCTATAGGATGGTCCGGCCAGCGTCAGCGTGCTAAGCTAGGCTAGCTGTGTTTTTTTTTGTCGCACGAGTGAATAGTGGTCGCAGAGGACGGGCCATGGCGCACGGCCCGACTAGCCAGCAAGCTTAACGGCGAAGATTTTGAGTCCATTCCACTGATCGATTCGGTAGCTAGCAGCACGTAAATTGCGGCCGCCGTGATCGCTCGCCAACAAGCGTGTCCTGGCTATCTCTGAGCCGCCGCACCGGGCTCCGTCAGAGATAACCACAGCTAGGCTCCTTCGTCATGGCGGCCGGGACCGGGACGGAGGGAGAGGTGGTTTGCTTGCTCGTGTCTGTGGGTGGGTGATCGCTCAAGCCGCGCCCGGTTTCGCCTCCTCGATCGTCGTCGTCTCCACGGCAACTTAATTCATTGCAGCAAGGATAGTAGTACTTACCAGGGAACGCACTCTGCATGTAGTCTGCACCGTGCAGCGAGCAGAAATTAGCTGGACGCGCCGTAAAGCTTAGCCAGGAGCCTGGCAGCTAGCGTCGTCAGGTAGCTACGACACAAAACACAACGAGAATGGCCATCCGTCGGCCCCCGTGGTTGGCCAGAGCCAGCATCTGTGGCGCTCGCCCGTGTTATATATAGAATTGGATGGAAATTTTATTTGCATTCACCTCGACTTACCGAGCTAGGAGGCCACAGGCCAAGAAGAAAGCCGATGGGATCTCCAAGGGAAGCAAGCTCCAGAAGTTCATGTATTTTCTTGTCGACCGCGCTCTCACCAAATCTAATCAAGATCTATAGCTGCACTCCATGCTTCATCCTAGGGCAGGGCACGGTCGACGGCGAGCGCTGGCAGGACCGCCACGAACTTCTCGGACTCAATTGTTTCCCTTACAAATTTCATCGACCTTCTTCTTGGACTCTCCGTTGCGACAACTTGACCACGGCTTCGTCATCGCTCCGGCAAGGAAGATGGGATCAGATAGGTGAGGTTGGCTTCACGTGTCACGTGGTAGCTCTCGTTCAGGTGCGAGAGGTCGGATATGTTAGATTTAATCTTGATAATATGTAGAGGTAGGTGCGAAACCTACTAGCTGGTAGTTTCAGTTAGAGTACATGCAGGGTGAGACGCCGAGGTGCCGCGTGAAGCTGGCCTTGCCGTGAGAAGCGGTGCTGCATGGATGGATGGAAGTAAGCCAACGGGCTGCACAAGTTATCTAGGAAGTTGTTAGCTGCATGTGTGCCTAGAGCGAGTCTAGGAATAGATCAAGTCAGCTAATTGTTAGTGGTTAGCTAGTACGTGGACTCGTGGAGTTAGTTGGGTTAGTGGCCGAGTGTGATGGCCGGTAGTGGCGTGAGTTCATGGTACAAGTGCCTGGGTCCTTTGTATATATACCGCATTCAGTTAATGGAAAACTAAAGGCCGTGAGGGCTGAGGCAAAACAATGTAGTCTCTTGTTGTTCATCAAGGAAGAGTGGGCTGGGCAAAGCTTCGTGTGTTCTTCTTCTTGGTGTATGCGTGCGTGTGTGTAGTTTGTGTTCATGAGAGAGACACAAGTGAGAATTCAGAATTAGAGAGGTAGAAGAAGAAGCGGCGCTGCGAGATGCAGCGCCAACAGGATACGCAGGTCTCTTGTTAAGGAGTGATGACTGCCGGTACACATGCATGGTTAACACAGTAACTCCACTACATTCTTCTTCTATACTACTACTAGTTGTTGTTATTTTGTTAAGCTGTTTAATTTCCTTGAACATTGTACGTGCATACACTGTATATATTTGGTCAGGTACTCAGGTTGCCTATTTGTGTTGCCTGATATAAACCACAGGAGCGAGGGGTGCAGCTATGGTTTCAGCCACGGGGAACAGAGGTATTTGTTTTTAGGCGAGGAACAGGGTTTGTTGTAGGTACAAAAAAACAGATGATTCGAGCAAGACTCCAGGCCCATTATCTTTGGCTATTTCAGCATGACCATGTTGGGCCTGTTCTGGTCCTTTTGCGCTTCCTCGTGTGCTGCAGACACCGGCCGCACAATGATCCGTAGCTCATGGCCGGCATCACTCTTGACTGCTACGCCATTGATCTGCCCCAGAAATGAGCAGGTCAAAGCATGCTGATGCGGGTAGGTCTCGATGCCGGTGCGGATCAAAGCACATGCATTGCACGCAAATACGCATACGTGATCTGTAGCTCCTTGACTTTTTTTTTCTTGTTTTATTGTCGGAATTCCTCGATCTTTAAACCTTTTTCTGATGATAATATACTCGATCTTTAAATTGTGGCGGCAGGCATACGGGTAGCTAGCCCGCTGAGCAAATAAATGCATTGCCACTCTTGGATGATCTGGCTTTAATAGTTTATCCATGCGGCCTGCATGCCGATTAAACTAGGTACGTGCTCGCGAGATCTAGATGGATCAGATCGAGCAAGCGAGCGAGCGAGCTTGAAGACGATCGACTGGCTATAAGTAATACTAGCTCCGTAGCTCGAGCAAACCACACTACATCCATTACACGTACACTCACAAACACATCACCGAGCCGCAAGACAAGGAACCCCAACACCAGAGTCACCAAGAACGCCAATGGCGGAAGCCTGCCCGGCCTACCCATGGCAGCAGGACGGGTACGTGAGCAGACCGATCGATCGATCGACGCTTGGTTAATTTCTAGCCAGCACTTTGTGATCAGGGAGATCTTTTTTTAGGATTAATCTGTGGGGTTTTTTATCGATGGAGCTGCAGGGCACAGAGCGGGCAGAAGATTTTCATGTCGGGGGGCGGCAACTGCGCGTCGTGCCACCAGGGCATGTTCCGGGAGCCGCCGAGATTGCCTTCGCCGTCGCGGAGGAGGCGCTGCCGGCGGCCGTGGTGACCCCGTGCGGCGCCGCGTACAAGCCGGACCTCGCTACCCAAGGTTTTGGAACTGGAACAACGAGCGACCATGTGTTGTGTAGACTGATAGGGTTTTCCACTGCCTGTATATATACTGCGGGCCGAGTAGGACGTGGGCGCAGCCCACGATCGATTCGGTAAGAGCCCCACGATTCAAAAGAATAAAAAACGGCTAAGCGATAAACGCGTCCATTAATTACTGATTAATGACTCACTAAATTTTCTTGAACTGCAGAAATATAGGCATCAGCTTAGCTCATTCCCGAAACCCAAACGCGACGCATCGTGACCTATCGTGGCGAGGCGATGCGAGCGAGGAGGAGGAGCGTGCGGGAGGCTTCCCTCTTCTCATGCTCTTACTAGTGGTAGAAGAGCTCACTATATAAAGTGGTGCAGATCACTCACAACTAACAGTATGAGACTAAACGTTTATCCTAAACCAGTCATACTAATGGGGCATGCGATTTTGAGAATTTAGTGGGGCCATGGGTAAAAACCCACAAATTTCAACTATCCCCCACAAAGTCTCATTGGCACATCTCATTATTTTGTTCCAAAACATTGTTTTATATACTGGTGCTTAGTGGAGACTGTTAAGTTGAACTTCCACTTAGAAATTTATACTACACTAGATCACAACTTGAATAGTGGACTATGCCTTGAACTACAAGTTTGCTGAGATACTAGTTTCACACAAATCCTAAACCGATACTGGGCTGCCGCAAGGCTTCTCTGCGGGTGGAGCTTATACGTCATAATATGTGTTGTTGTATTACTGTATGTACATGTTTGGGAATATGTTATCTGACAGGGATTTCTTAGATGTTTCCCCTAATTTTTAGTTGTTTCACACATTTATGTCAAGAGTTTGATGTTCGATGTTACATTTTGTTTGTACAGAACACCTTACATATTTACCTCTTAGTATGATCTGAACTTCCAAGTGCCCAGTGTAAATTGAAGAGTACTCTAATTTGGTTTGGAAGTCAAACCATCCTATCCCCAAAGCTGCATGCATCACACAAGGTACAAACCTCGTGGAAAACTTCACTAAAACGGCATGATTGGATTGGCTCGCATTGACCTGTTTAAAACCTTCTTTAGGGTTAATGTAGCAGTTGTACCGAAGACATGGATTTAAGCAGATGTCGGGGTCAGGGAGGAGGGTGGTTGTCCAAGTGGGGATGCTCCACCCTCCACCGTGATCGCGCTTGCCAACAATTCAGAACACGTGGTCACTAGACTCGAACTTTTTGCGAGGACATCAAGATATAGAGGCCATGCCACATCGATGAATCCAAAGTTGTACTTATTTATTTTAAATCTGTTGCAATGCACGGGCACTTTTGCTCGTAAACAACTTAAAGAGCAAGTTGCCGTTCCAGATAAGGAAAGTACTCCTTGTTATTTATGCTTGCACACGAACGAAACATCGCCAGCAAACGCAAAAAATGGAAGAAGAAAATCAGCACCCACCGATTAATAATTTGCAGGCTAGTTAGCACTCTCTCTCTCCCAAATGGAACTTATTTACTACTGCAACCATCACGGCCGGGAAAAATAAGTATCAACAGGTTAAGATCCTCTAGAGACTAGATATATTGGAAACTACCAAGCGTGAACAAGACATCAGTTACATGTACATATCATTTGTGCATTTCTAGTAACAATTGTACAACTGGCCTACACCTCTGCAAAATGCAAATCAACATACACACAAAACTAGCTTGCTTCCCACCACCAAAGTTGAGCATACAAGCAAAACAAGCTTTGATTCCCTATGCAGCACCGCCAAAGTTGAACATACATGCAAAACTAGCCATTTATGGATACTAATTAGTCAACTACACAAAGATAAAAAGAGTTCACTGTTTGCGCAACACATAAACAGGAGCATTATTATTCCTACAAAGGGAAAAAATATGTGCACAACACGCGCAGTCCTAAATCATACAACCACACCACCGAGTTCTAAATAATTAGATCATCATCAGCTCCATGGCCACAGAACAAAAAATAGTGAAACCTATCGCAGTAAAACGAAACCAACAGGAAAGTCGTAAAAGAAACTGGTCACTGAAGCTACCCTTTGACACTATTCATTTTAATAACTTGAGGTGCCTAAGGATGTCATCTTGCTGATGGGAAACATTCATTTATTCTAAATCTATAGGGCACCAAGCTAACTTGTAGTTTTTATACTACAGTATCATCTATCTAACCGTTGGTCACAAGCAAAAACACACAAGAATATTATAAATCATCCACACAAAAATCATCAATCATAGGCTCCGACACAATGATGTTGGAAGGAACATGGATGGATAATGATCTAAGAAAATCAACTGAGATAGACCCAGATGCTATGATGTTGGAAGGCCGGAAGATTGATGATCAAGTGCACAAATAAGGAGGTGCACCCATTTTTTTAATTAATGTTGCATCTGACCTTATATAATTTTATTTTCATATATCATACTCCCCCTGATCCGAAAAATATGTCAGAGGTTCTACATATGACTTGTGCTTCCTATGCTATTTTCTCATGACAGTTAATACGAACTGGAGGGAGTATTTCATTTTAGCGGATCAAGAGTGAGACACAAATGGATTCTATCGACCTTGAAAACACATCCAAATGAGGAGCGTATATAGAGATGTTTTATTTCTATATATGAATATTTACTTTTTTTTATGTTTGCATGTCTAATATTTTCTAAGACGTAAAAATTTATATGACCGTTGCAACGCACGAGCATTCAACTAGTCTTAGTGATCTCTTAGCAACAATATGACTCACCGCTTTTTTAGGATATCTGGTTGCTAGAGATAAGACAGTCTTATCAACCATTGTACATCATGTTTTTATTGTCATATCTGAATTAGTTGGCACATCTAAGATAAGTCCGTCTTATCAACCATTATACATGTCCTAATTCATAGACAAAAAACTCCTTCCATAACGAGAGGCAGAAAATGTAGTTCGAACAGCAAAAATCCACAACCGTAAATACCATGATACCGGCATCTCGCAATTTTATTCACCTAGCTAGGTATCACACACAAAAGTAGCTGAATGTGCAATGATGTCAGTCACACGTGCTGCTTTCCTCTGGCCTGAGCTTGTTGAGGTGCACAAAGTCAAAGGCCACCACGACGCTGCCGTCCATCCTCTTAACCTCGAACCTCTCCACCAGCATCGACCGGCCGGCCACCTTCCCGGCTTTCTCGTCAACCCACCCAGTCCTGTACTCCTCCCACCTCATCCTCTCCCACAGGCTCGCACACACCCCAACACTCTGCCCGGCCAGAGACCTGAACCACACGTACCCGTCGCCGTGCCCGTTCGACACCTCCTGCCTCGCCTCCAGGCTCCCGCTGATGAGCACCCTCGAGCCACCGTGGACCGGCTCCCAGCGCTGCTCGAGCGCCACCTCGTAGAACGCGCCACGGTCCATCTGCTCCGACGGGGACACGCCGTCCTCTTTGATGAGATAGAACGGGCAGTACCATCTCCCGACGGCCGTCGACACTGCCGCCGGGGCGAGCTGGCGCGACCGGAGTGCCGCGTTGAGGCCCGGCGCGTCGGCGAGGTCGAAGTGGCTCCTGGACGCCTTGGAGGCGTACACGCACCAGTACTTCTTGCGGTAGAGGAAGTGCGGGAAGCCGTCGGTGGCGACGGCCCTGGCCGTGAACCGCCCGCGGCGGCGCTGGACGATCTCGATCTGCTGGTAGGCGTCGGCCGGGTCGAACGGGCGCGGCGTCACGTCGTTGATGCAGCGGCAGAAGCAGCACTGGGTCATGTCCTCCTCGCGGGAGCACGCCCTAACGAGCCCCCTGTGCTTGCCCGTGGCTACGACGGCGTAATAGCGGTTGGAGGCGACGGGCTGATCGGGGACGGGCACGAAGACGACGGAGTCGGTGTGGGTGTGAGTGGTGCTGCTCCTCCTCTGCCCGTGGTGGCGGCGCTCCGTGTAGCGGAGCGTGAGCACCCGGTCCTGCGGGAACGGGAGGTCGCGCACGCGCGTCCCGCCGCACTGCCCCCAACAGCACGTCTCGTCGCCGTCCCCGTCCTCATCGCCCTTCACAACGAGGTAGCCTGAGTTGCGGCCCTCCGGCGGCGGCCGGGAAGCTGCGGCCGGGTGGCTCTTGTAGAGGGACAGCGGCTTGGTCGCGTACATGGCGGCAGACTAATGACGATGATGTATTGATCCTGTACGGTACGGTACGCTACCAGTATTATATAGGAGTACTGTACAACACACATTGGATATACAGTATATGTTTTTATTTTACGATGGGCTTGGCTCAAGGAACCACCTTACTTTGACCAATGGAGGAGTTGACCGAGAACAACGGCTGAACATCAGAACATGGCCTGCCATGATCATGCCACTATACGAACATGCATATATACATTTTGATCATCCGATCCCCCATGTGCATCTGACGTGTTACACGTTGACTTATCCTTCGCCTAGCAAACGACTCCCGATGATGGATCTTCCGTGATCTATATATATATAGCTAATAATAAAATTTTCCATTATATTGCTTCAACGAAAATACATCATCCGCTCTGAACCTACAAGCAAAAAAAATGAAAATAGGGAGTATACAAACGGCAGGAAGACCAGGCGTGCGACCCCGCCATCGAAAGCCCTGTTAGATGGTTCGAGGCCCTTCTCGGACCAGGAGGTGGCGGCCATCGACGACCTTGTCCTCGCCGTGAACAAGACCAAGAAGAAGAAGACGACGACGACAGGGAACGGGATGGAGCGGCAGATGCCGCCGGGGGAGGCCTAGATGATGGAGGTGGCAGCTTTGGTGCGGGAGGAGTTGGCGATGCGGGCTTTCGCCCACACACAAGATCCCGGAGACTAGTTTTTGTTGATTTCCATGTAAAGAGATTTTCTCCCTAGCTCGAAATTCTGTACATAACACTCTATTCTATCTACTCGGATGACGGATACGACCGTCTTAAACTTCAAAAAAAAAACCACGCCACGAGACAAAAAACTTATCACCTAGACTACAACAAGGTTCATGAAACAATAAAATCATCCCAAGTACACGAATTACATCGAACAGGAACATAACATCTCCAACCATTCCTAGCAATCAAGTCTTCAACATCATCCCAAAGACATGCCATCAAACAGCAGATCCGTGAGTATACGAAGCACGACGCGACCAATATCAGCAAGGCCTGGACACTGGCTCGCCAGCCATGCAACCTTGCGCATGAGCTGATCGGCTCCTTCCTTGATCCTCTCGTGATCGCCAGTGTCATACAAGCCTACCAAATAACGAAGAAAAGAGCACCAAGTATATACTGTCACCAAGGGAGACCGAACGACTTCCTTCTCAAAAGTGATCATGTTTTGAGTCGTCCAAATAGCCCAACATGTAGACGCAAGCAGTAACATGTGAAATTTTGCACCATAAGAGCATAACTTGTGAAGCCAAGTAACACACGGCCACGGATTTTTACGCGAAGGTCCCAGAACGGATCCAATCCATCACTTCTTCAAAAGTCCATTCCTGAGCTTGAAAAATATCAAATAAAGTTGGATATGAAATATGCAAAGCACATCCATCCAACCAAGGGTCCCTGCAAAACCTCACCAGGTTACCCTTTTTAAGCATCACTTTCCTCCCTTCCAAATATGTATCTTTAATTTTCATCAAGGCTTTCCAACAAGGGGAGTCCGACATTCAACTTTTAACCAAGGCCACTGATTTGTTTCTCAAATACTTAGCCACACAATTCTTTGCCGCAAACCATTTTGAGTTTCTAGTTTTCACCACCACTTACAAAGGAGACTAACATTTTGTCTATGTAAATTCTTAACTCCCAGGCCACCCTTCTTTTTTGATCTACAAACCCATGACCATTTAACCATTTAATATTGTTTCTTAGCGCCTCTCCTGGCCCAAAAGAATCTGCTCCTGTGCTTATCAAGTTTCTTAATAAAAAATTACTCGGCGGGAACATATACATGTAATAAAAGGGACCCTGTTGGACTAGAATCGAGCAGGGTCAACCTCCCACCTGAAGATGCAACATCCCAAATAATGAGTCTAATTTTTCAGCATTTTAGCATCAAGAAAATCCCATTCAATCAACTTAAGATTTGAAAAGGTGACAGGCACACCAAGCTAGTTTAAAGGTAGCGGCCCAACCTGGCAGTTAAACATCTCCGAATAAAAGGGGGCAATATCATTATCTCCTCCAATAACAACTCACTTTTCTCAAAATTAATTTTCAAGCCCGACATAAGCTCGAACATGTATAACAAGAGTTTCATGTTTATAGCGTCCATGTCATTACAATGCATAAAACGGTATGGTCAGCATATTGAAGAATAGCCACCCATTCTCATCCAAATCAGGTGCCAAGCCACAAAGTGTGCATTGTTTTGTGGTTACAAAACCCTTTTACTAAGAGATTCGCCAACCATATTGAACAACAAAGGAGACAAGGGATCACCTTGCACCCTATGTTTTGAAGGAGACAAGTTTTTCTATAAATGTGTTTTCTTATAACTTTTATCACTTTTATCGAGTGTTGCCGATCTGAGTGCACTACAGAGGTTAGTGCTCATGGTTGGATGTTAATCTACCACAAAAGTCAGGCGCCTTTTGGCAATGCTCTGGCGATTGGTGAGGAGAAACCGGCTCACCATACCAGCCGAAAGGCGCCTTCCTCACCATGTGGCACCCAGCGTCCACGTCACCACAATCCAAAATCAAGCACGCTCCACACTCCCAGGCATAAGGAACTCTTCATGTTGGCAAGTTCTCAAGTGGAGCGAGTATCAACGATGGTCTTTGAGTTAATGGCACCCGCGGTCACACAACTCGACGCCAATGTGCACTTAAGTCACACTTCTTCAGAATGCGATTATTTGGTCACACAACTCGACAAGTGCGTGCACGCAGGTCACTGGCCCCACTTGTCAGTCCGTTTTGGACGGTAAATTTTCAGAAAACCCCCTGGAGTAATATTAATTTTACAAAATGGTCCTCCTAATTTTACAAAATGAGCCTCGTGAGCTACCAAACTGCTCTACTCCGCTCTGGAGTATCAAAAACTGGTGGACAAAAAAGGTTGAATACGGGCTTTTACCATGTCTAGACAAAAAGAATACTCCTTTTATAGAGAATGGAGCGGGTAGCGGGAATCGAACCCGCATCGTTAGCTTGGAAGGCTAGAGGTTATAGGGACCATTTTGTAAAATTAATATTACTCCAGGAGGTTTTCTGAAAATTTACCGTCCAAAACGGACTGACAAGTGGGGCCAGTGACTTGCGTGCACGCACTTGTCGAGTTGTGTGACCAAATAATCACATTCTGGAGAAGTGTGACTTAAGTGTACATCGACGACAAGTTGTGTGACCGCTGGTGCTATTAACTCATGGTCTTTATCTAACACAGATGCTACGTATTGGTCCACGTGTTACCTTATGATGTTGTATCCTTTGTGTTGCCTGTTATGAATCTATGTCAAACTTTTTTATTTTCATGTATTTTTCATGCAGAAGCCAGGTGTAACTCGTACGTGTGTATCGTCTTGATGCGAAATATTGAGTTAATAAAAACTCCTTTTATAGTTAAAAAATGTGTTTTCTTATAACTTTGAGCGTTTTCGATATGAAGGCACCACAAAGGTGAGTGCACATGCTAGTAGGACTGGAACTAAAACTCAAAATTCATGGGTTAAACAAGTAGCTTGGAACTCGACTCGGCTTGGCTCAAACTCGCTGCTAATCAAGCCGAGCCGAGTTTTCATTTTAGACTATAAACGAGTTCGAGTTAAACGAGCCGAGTTTACCGAGTAATCGTTTAGCTTGTTTAACTTGGTAAAAAACTGTCACATGATCAATATTCTTATCTTTGTGAGCAATTGTTTCGGATTATTATAGTTTAGCGACTAGATATTGGTTGATTGTGTCATATTGTCATACATGCCCAAATAGTTAGTAAAAAATATATAAGAAACTATGAATAGTGCATGCTGGCAATATATGGAGCTAAACTAGTTAAACGAGTAAACTCACAAGTTTTGCGAGCTGAGCCGAGTTTCAGTTTTGAACTTTTTTTGTTATAAAAGACTCGAATTTCATGCCTACATGCTAGACTCTTGTCCTTACCATGAGAGCGTGTTTTAGCAATGCTCTAACCCGCCTTAGTGAGGAGAAAACGGCACCAGCCGGAAGGCGCCTTCCTCGCCATGTGGCGTCCAGCATCCACGTCACCCCCAATCCAGAATCCAGAGCGCTTCGCTCCACTCCCACGACAGGCTGTTAAAATCTGCAGAGTAGGCGAGTTGCAGCGGCACCTGATCATCACAATCACCTTATCGCCACCCACACGCCGGTGACCACACACGCACGGCGCCGGAGCTCATCTGGTGGTCGAGCTCGCGTTCCGATTCCGATGGCCGCGCCGACGACGACCGGGCTCGCCTGCCCGGCCTACGCATGGCCGCAAGACGCGTAAGCACAGTCCACAACCCCATTAAGTTGTCACGGAGCCTTTTCCTGAAAATCTCGTCTGATGAGGCAGGACGCAGCGCGGGCCGAAGGTGTTCATGCAGAGCGACTGCGCGGCGTGCCACTCCATGCTCCCCTACGCCAGCCTCCGGGACGCGGCGCCCGAAATGGTAGCTCACCCGGCCGAGATCGTCGTCGCGCGCCGCCATGGAAGAAACGCAGCCGCCGCGCGGCGAGGCCCCTCTACGGTGGCGCGCCGGACCTCGCCACCGTCGCCACGAAAGTAAGGAGCGCACCACCAGACCAACACATTGTCCTCATTCTCGTTGCCACCATCGAAATTGGAAATTGCTAACGAGCTGTAACTATGTTTAATATACTTTTGTTCCTTGGATTTTTCTTTTTGAAAAGGTCCAGGACGGGCTGCGGTACTCCAACCTGTACTCCACCGGCGGCGCGACCACGAGCGGCGGCCGTGTGCCAGGAGCTGAAGGTGAAGATGGCGCCGCCGAGCTCCGTCTGGGTGCGGTTTGCCCAGCCATACCTGAGGGCTTTCCAGGCAGCTTGATCGACCCATCTTCAGTGCCACGCTCTTGCTGAACGTCGTCTTGTTTCTGTCCAAGCTGTATATGTCACATACTCACATGTATGCTGAATCACATTGCATCACATCTTGGGTCTTGGACCAAGCAGTATTGGAATAAATAAATCAACCTTGTACAACTCTCCATGTTAAAATTCTCGCATTCGACGGTAAACTACAATATGATGATCGAGCATGGTTTGTTATCAACAAAAGAAATGTTCCGTCTTATAAATCAAAAAATATATGTGTAGCAAAGTCAGCTCACAATAGTACAATGCCTGAAAAAGGTCACCTCGGAGGGAAATCCATAAGCCAACAGGGCGGTAACTAATCGTCTCAATCTAACTGACTCTGAATCTCGCTTTCTGCAGCCAGTCGGCCTGTGTCAAGCCTGCTTGTTTGCAATCCCAACGAATGGTTGGTGATCATTCCTTTTCTGAATGGCGCTCTCCCGCTGAACCGGTGCCGGCTGCCTGTTCTCTGTAAGCTTCTTTGTGACCCACAGCCGGCGTGTTTGCGTTCTGAGACCTTGGCAGTGCACCGAGCAGTCTCAAGCTCTCGCCCTGCTTCGCGATCACCATCTCGAGGTACTTGCTGTGTTCTTCGACTTGCATCTGCAGCTTTCTCTGGATCTGTGGAGAGGAAAACACAAGGGACGCACATTACGAAACTAGATAGAAGTTTGCATGCCGTTTCTCATCAGTTACTAACAGTGTACCTCAAGCTGTTCATGGATTTGCTTCTGCAAGCCAATCTGAGTTCTTAGCCCTTCACTAGCCTCCATGTTTCTGCACAGAGTATGAAGTGAACACTTAGAACTCCGGGTCTCGCACACACAAAAATGAAGCACTACTATGAACAGGCACAAGTCTGAACCTAAAATAGGTTACTGGTGGCATACATATCCTTCCAGGTTGGTGCACAGGTGGAATCTTACACATACGCACAGCATAGTTTAGGTCAAAAGAGTCTTTACAACATTAATAAAAGCAAAGATGTATCAGGTAAAGACTATCTCACTTCAAGTTCTGAGAGAAAACTTCATCCATTTGGCTGCTTATCTCTGCCGAAGTGCCTGCTAAAATAAAGAAAATAAGAATAAGCATAAAATCCTACATTTCAAAATTGATAGTCATCGTATGGTAGTAATGTAGTAGACTTCTAGTTCGCCACAATATGATAGTCATCGTATGACTTGCAACTATAACATTAAACCAGCGTTGCAACATAGAGAGACACACGTACCATCAGATGATTCAGATCGATGACAAACTGTACGATACTTCTGCAAAAGAACCATGGCCATCAGGAAATACATAAGAAATATAAAACTCACTGAAAACCCAGAGGTAACAGATAGAGACCTGTAGATGGCTTTTTACATGGTATATAGTTAAACCTTCAACCTTCATAACTTTCTGGACAGCCTTTGGAGTTGCTTCTGCAAGAAGAGGGCATAGATAAATGAAAATTTCTAGTAAAATAGTAAAATAACTAGCAATATGACTCCCAAGTAGAACATGTAACTATCCCCTGATTTAAGGCAACATTGTCCTGTACAATTTTTATCAATGAGCAAGTATGATTACCACAAAACAAAGTGTAAGTACGATTATCACAAAACAAAGCGTAAGCAAAACTCCGTCAAAAAGCATAAGAAAGCACTTGTGATCATACTTTCACTTCCACCAAGCTTGTTAACAGCGTCAACAAACCGCTCATGGAGCTCAGGCGTCCACCGCATCCTTGACTTGGTTGGAGCAGTGTCTGAAGGGGAATTGTCACTGCAAAGTTCATCCACATTGAAAGGACTTGATACATTGTTCTGCTCATGAAAATATGCATAATTTGAAGGTGTTGTGCTTCTTGCATCAGCTGCCTGCAAATGAAGTGGTAATGGCATTAAGCACGTGGGACAACGGTATTAAGTATTTATAGATAGTAAAGCCAAAAGAAAAGAGAGGACACTAGAACTCCTAGAATAATTAAAACAAATCACGAGCAAAAAGTCAGTCAAATGAGATAGATACCTTAAGCACAGAGCCACCACCTGAATTTTCAAGAAATTGTCCTGAACTCCCAGATGAAAACCACTCTTTTTGATTTGCAAGGTGGGTATCACGATCCACTGTAATGGTGTCTTGGGTTTGCAGGCTAACAATCACGTTTTGTCGATCAGAAACATCAATGCTCGCTGGATATTCAGATACTCCTGGGAGCGGTTCTTCACCCCAACAGAGCTCTTCAGATACTTGGGGACACACCATCCTTAAATAACCTGGATTACCCTTGTAGTATGATGATTGTGCTGATGGCAGTGAAGTATCACAACCAGATATTGCAATAAGATGTGATTCAGAAGACAGCTTCCCGTTAAGCAGTCCATTGTTGTCGTTGATACAAAGATCTGAAGTGAAGTTGGATGTTGACTGGAGGCCACCATTGGCAGCCCAAAAGGTATTGAACGGGGGGACAGAACTATCAAACATATTCTTTTCAATGTAAAATGTCCTATACCCTGTAAAACTAGGAACTGTGACTTCAGAGAGTGCTGGTATGACATTAATATCTGATGAAAGATATCGAGAAACTTCTCCGTTGACAAACTGACTCATTATTGTTGTGTGGCCGTGTGCATTACCCCTAGGATGATCCACTTCAGTCCATTAAAACGGATCTTTGATCATATGTGAGGGTCTATCCAATTCAAACTTGGAAAGGAAATCAGTGAACAAATAAGTTTCCTGTTCTTGTTCAGTCATTCAAATAATCAGAGCTTCTTATTTTCCCAGGTCGCCAACTAGCGAGAATTTGTCTTCTACAAATTCATAAGCCAATAGACAATTATTACTATAGAGTCCCAATTAGTGAATCTGAAAGGTCCTTAAATTGTGAATATCAAGCAGGTTTATGCAATCTTACTATAAAAAATTCTAGTTGAATACTGAAATCACGATGTGAATTGCACATCGATAATTGCCAATTAATACTTCTAGAGACTGCAGGTAAACTCAAGATTGCAATCACGAGGTAACAGGAACTAACTGCAAAGGATTGAGATACATGTGCAACATGATTTGCAGATTTAACCCCTTCTTAAACATAAAAGATAAAAAAAGAAAATATGTATTCAAGAACTGAATAGAACAACCCAACTGTTCCAGCAGTTTCAGGAAAGAACAAAATCGCGGGAATAGAACAACCAATAACTAATCTTCTTTTTTGAAGGGAAAACAAATTACCAATATGGGAGAGAAACCAGACAGAAAAGTTGCAAAAAGAGTTACTTGATGTGGATTATGAGTTGCTGTTACAGAATTAGTTGAATCTATGTTGCCACTTACTTGTTTCTTCACAGACTTGAATCGAAGATGAAAAGGGAATAAGCTTTTAAGCAAAGATGAAGACTAGGATCATTTCAGGGGCTAAGAATGCCAAGAAGTTCAATTTGTTGTGTCCTGTGTGCATTATGGGAGGGTAGGTGAGGCTATGGTTCTACAAGGGGACTCTTAATCTGCTAGTGTATCTAATTTTCTAATCATCAAGCTGATAGTCTACCAATACTTTAAACCGACTCCATTTTATTTTAAGAGTGGGGACCACATGGAGTTACTTCCCGTGTAGTACTAGATATTTCAAAAACCTACTAGTCAACCACCCTGAAAGCACCCAGCGTTAAATTCTTAGAAAAAAAGTAAACTTTACAAGGCTGAAGAGCACAGATACAAGGGATATATTGCATCAGATATGCTTAATAGCTGCTAGTTTGGTCTGAATGAAACATGAATGTTGTGAATTAACCTATTACACGTTTACCTACTAGGCAGTATTAGGACCTGGTACAGCTAACTTGTCCAGGCTTTATGCTGAGTACTAACCGTGTGGATGAAGCAATATTCCATAAAAGAATCCAAAGAATGAGCTTTCAATCTCGGAGCATCTTCTTTGGCAACTAGTTGCAGTGCTTTGGAGTTGACAATCCCATTTTGGCATGTAAGAGATGGTTTTTATAAAGCTGGCACGGCAATGTCGCATTTTAAATTACCTTATCCAAAACTATGCATCTCATTTTGTAAGAGAAGGAACAGCTGGCATACAGAAGTTCACAAATAATATATCAATCATGCTTTGGAGTTCTGACCTAGTGCAGGTGGAATATAGAAGAGAAAATGACAAAATGCTACGACATTTGAGGCAGAGTTGCTACGAAACTATCATTTTTTGAGGCAGAGAAGCACCAAGTGGCAAAATAATTGGGAAAAAAGTCAGCCAAGTATTGGTTAGATGCAGACTGAAAAATAGTAATCTTCAGTAACTTTATCAAACAAAAATGCATTTCCATCTGTTGATTAATGTAAGCCGACTACCCTTTCCAAGATTTACACTTGACACACAATTAATTCGACAGTATCTATGAAGACCTTACTCTACAACAAGTTTATGGTCAGAGTTGAACTATAAAAGCATGGGCACCTTATGTAGATCTACTGAGGGAGTATACTGATTGGTGCTTTTTACAGATGGAATTCGTCTGCCATGATGCTACCAGCAGCCTAACAAAACAAATTAAAGAGATCGGATCGCATCAAAATCCAAATACATCGAAAAAAGCGTACAACAGACATCGGTCAAACCACAATTGATGAACAAGTACCCCCAAACACTTTCATTGACCAGAAAAATAAGCGCGAAATAGAAGAAATAAATATGATGCAAATAAATCACCGAAAGTAAACATGGGTCATACCAGAAGATAGGTATAATTCAAAATTCATCATAGACTGTCAACTTGGAAGAAAGAATAAGAGGAACAAGAACTATTCGATCTTCATATTTGACCAGTCTATATACAGCCACTGTCGATCAATAATTCAATATCTCATCTAGATAAACGGTTTTGAACTTTTCAATATGCAAGAAGGGTATTGATTTTCCACTGTTTAATGCTCATCAAATAACCACAATCGTACATTCATAGTAATTAACTGCAGCCAGCCTGGAAAATCAATACTCGAAATTGAAGTGCACATTGCTAATCTCCATCATTATCTTGAACTACCACCACTAGTGAACCGCCAGATGAGGTTGTTGAACATGGAATATGTAGAGACATTGAATCCTTTCGGCAACATCACCTGAAATGGAGGAAAAAAGTAATTTAGAGAGTTCGGACCGTTTGGATGGTTTTTCTGTTTGAAATTTGGGAAACAGAGCAGATAA
Organism: Poa pratensis; assembly: GCA_947311845.1. NCBI lineage: Eukaryota > Viridiplantae > Streptophyta > Magnoliopsida > Poales > Poaceae > Poa > Poa pratensis. The sequence goes on along the minus strand of CAMZMU010000107.1, from coordinate 4,639,233 downwards.
AATACTACTAGGAAATTTCTTACAGTTATCATGCTGATCTATTCCATCTCTCCTGCAATTACATTTTCTGAAATTGAGGCAGATTTTTTTAACAATGAGAACTGGTACAAAACTTGGAACATAGCTTATGGTAAATACTTGGCTGTTGGAAATACCGATCTGTGGAAGCAGCTTCATCAAATTGCTTATCTATTTCAGCAAGGTATATCTCAAACAAGGACGACCTATAGGATCCAATGCAGATATTAAAATGATAGCACGGATCAGCAGACATCCTTTAGGGTGAAGGCAAACAGCTTACCGTGGCGGAATTGCTGCGGCGGTAAGAACAGGAGGTAGAAGCCATAATATGTGTGGTTTACTCTCTAACGACTGCCTTGCATACTCAAGAATTTCATTTTCCTGTCGGAGTTCAAATGTTCGGTTAAAGGGAATACATTATCTTTTCCTTGAACAAACATCAAAATGTACAAAGAGCACACCATTATTTAAAGATGGTATACTAACAGCTTCGATAAAATGGAAGGTTGAGTGCAAAGGGAAAGTGCCAACGGCCAAGTGGCAACAGAGGAAAATACTAGATTTTGCTAATATTATGTCAGCGTCACATACTAAGGGCATGTTCTATATAAATTGCAACTAATAAAGTCATCAGGCAGCCTAGTGCTCAACTGTGAAGAACTTTTCCTAAAGATATTGTGATATATTTCTGAGATATGATGTGTTGTAAGAGCTAAAAAAAGGATATAGGTTTGCAGACCAATTCACTGACTCGAGTAATGTATAAATCAAATATCACCTACATCAAACTAGTTCAACTATAAACAGCACTATGGTTTTCGTCACTATTGACTGAACTACCTAAGGACTAAGCATTAACCATTTGGCTGCTCTCATCAATGAATGATCCATATCAACTTCTTGCCAGCTGCCAAAGCACGGCTTCAGTAACAGTCTATTGAATTTGATTTGATCGAGTTATTAGTGTTCCTTTCAGATTTTTAGTACAACATCACAGTGGAGACAAGCACATTAGATAGTTGACACAATGGCGTAACAGTACTGGGTGTTCAGATGTACTTCTTTGTATAGTTGATTCAAAGAACCTGCATATTAAGACTCTTGTCTGGGCATTCATCATGATAAGGCCCCTGAAGCAACTGGTGCAGATCAGCATACTGCTTGGATATAGGAAGGGAACTAAAAGTATGCGAGATGAAGCTCTGTATCAATGGGTCCCATCGCCTTGAAACCAAACCCAGCAAGCATATCTCCTGTAAATATAGTGCATATAAATATTGATGAGATAATGCAGATAATTGGTAGGAGTACACAGTAGTGCAGATGATTAAAGGCTAAGCGAAGAATAGGTACAATGACTTCAACGAGGCCACTCTGAGAAGAATCCACAGAAACTTCTAACGGTTCAAACACTTTCATCCACTGCTCCTTGGGAGCACTAAAGATAAAATCAGACCCAGACACAATCCGAACGTACGCTCATCAAGCAAGTACGACAAGCACCGCCGTCTCCACTGCTTCCACAGAAGAAACTTGTCGACGATTTGTGAGTTTCTGCGTCATAAAGTTTCAGGTGAGTTAAAACTGGAGCATGCTGAAAAATACAGAAGCTGAGTGCTTAAGAGCTTATGTACTTAGGAATCGCCGGGGCGCATGACGTGCTCCCGCACCATCGAAGCTGCTCTTCTTCACGCTGTTCAGAAGCGTGCCCAGTCCTCCCTCAGCCAGAGAAATACACGACGCCGAATCTAGCCGCTCCAGAAGCTCTGTCACCAGAACCCGCGAATGACCCATAGAAAAGGATTCCGCATACAGTTCATCAGAACTGGTGGTGGCAACTCCGACATCACCGCCATTCTTGGCCGCGTCAAACTAGACAAATCCGCATCCAAGATCGACTTCACATACTCCTGGCACGCGTCGCGCTCGCCGCTGGCACCAATGCCCTCTATGTCCATCTCCACAACCGCTTCGAGAAGAGCAAGCAGGTTGTCCACGCTCGTCGTTCTGGCTTTCAGGAAATGCCTTATGACCAGCTGCCTGGCCGCCGAGAGCGTCTCCGATCGCACATCGGCGAGGCCCTGCGTGCGTGGCACGAAGCAGAGCGTCAGCATTCGCAAAATCATACATTCATACTAGTGAACACTGACTGAACACGTCGTACAGGAAGCGGTTGAAAGGGGAGAGCACCTTGGGGAAATTTGGGTTTGAAGTGAGCTCCGCAAGCGCCGCGTCGAGCTCCCTCGCGGAATCCTCGTACTGCCCAGAGTCACGCAGGTTGCTGAAAACCTGAAGACAATGCAGCAGAAAATTGGTCATACTACTGCTCCGCACTGCAGCAATCCTGCAGGTGGGCTAGTGAGGTCTTGAACTGCGTGAGCGGCGCATCGAAGGCGGGAACCCCAAACTGCGCGAACGCGCATCCAGAGGCGGCAAACCGCGAACGCCATGGCGACGAGGGGCGCAGGAGGCGGCGAAACCTAGAGCGAGCGCACGGAGCGGCTGAGGGGGAGGGGCGTTACCTCCTCGAAGAAGAGCGCCCACCGGAGGGCATTCTGAACGTCGCCGGAGCGCCAGGTGGCGGGGGAGCCGGAGGAAGTGCGGCCGCCGGCGAGGACTAGGATGTCGACGAACCCCGGCACCAGTGCGAGCACCTCCATGGCCACCGCCTGTGCGCCCATCCCATTTCCTACAATTCCAGGTTTCACAGGGACAAATGAACAAGATACACTCCAAAGCCCTCGACTGTGCTACGGCCTCGGGCTTCATTTCCCATTTAGCACCCCGTACTATTTTACACTATCACTTCAGGGCTAACTCACGCTTGCCTGGTCAGCCCGGAGTATGTGAGCGTCGTTACAGATGTATCTCAGGGGTGTAAGTGTGTAATGGCCGCAAAGCCCTAGACCCCGCCGCTATATAACCGAGAGGACCGCGTGTCCCGCCGCCGCCTCCGCCGCCGCCGGACACCACCCCCTCTTCCGAGATGTCGAAGCGAGGTAAAAATTCCCCTACTCGTGTACTCCTGGTTAGATCGCGCGGTGGCATGCTTCGATTTTGATCCCACAACGCATGCTCTCTCTCCCTAGTGATCATGATCTGTATGCCTCGGATCGCGTCGTGAGAGCCAGCCGTGGTTGATTTGTTTGGTCCGCTGTCGCTTTGCGGTTGTAGATGCATCGTATAATTTGCGATTTCGATCATGGTTTCTGATGCAAATTGTGCTTAGTTTAGGTTCGTCAGCGGTTACTTAGAAATGCAGTTCTGTTGGGCTGTTTGTTGAATTATCGTTGCTTTGTAAGATGTACGTATGTGACTAGCTTTACTAAGTCAAAATGGCGTGCCGCTTGGTAGATGTTCATTAGTTGATGGAGTATGTGGTAAATTTGTGTTTGGATTTAAGTTTCAATATGTTAAATGTACTCTTCAGTATCCGAGCTGTTGTGCATGGTGCTTTAGTTCTAATTTTTTAATGGACTGGGGAGTTATAGCGTTCAATTAGTTGCATTTCTCAGGCCAGTGAATAGATGATTGTAATTTTTCTCAATTCCATGTTTTGCTGTCTTGGTTTAGTAAATGGATGTAATCCTTTTTAACTTCTTAGGCATTTTCATGATATCATCTAACCATTATCACATTCGTTGTTTGGTGACTGTCATGCATCTGTATATTACTGATTTAGTGTACTGAAGACATTTGGATTTCTTGTATCTGATTGTGTTGCTGCCGGTGCTCGTTCTTGAACTGCAGGGCGCGGAGGTTCCGCTGGTAACAAGTTCCGGATGTCGCTGGTCTGCCGGTGGCAGCCACCATAAACTGTGCTGATAACACTGGAGCCAAGAACCTGTACATCATCTCAGTGAAGGGAATCAAGGGACGGCTTAACAGGCTTCCTTCTGCCTGCGTTGGGGACATGGTCATGGCCACTGTGAAGAAAGGAAAGCCTGACCTGAGGAAGAAGGTCATGCCAGCTGTTGTTGTGAGGCAGCGCAAGCCATGGCGCCGAAAGGACGGTGTCTTCATGTACTTTGAAGGTACTTCTAAGTTCTTACGTTGACTGAGTCATTGTAGTATTTAGTGATTTGATCATTATAGTCATGGCATGCTTTTACAATGGCATTTTGGTGATGTACCTATTTTTCTCTCATGGATTAATTGCTTGCTATAAGCAAGCCCTTGTTTAAAAATGTATGAAACCACTCTTCGCATGAATATGATTCGTTGAAATTTAATGTCTACAGTTTGCAGTCTAAAGCTGATATTCTGTTTAGTTGCCATTTAGCCATTCTAATTTTGAGAAACCTTTTGACGAACAAGTTAAATTGAATTTCTGCGAAATTACACTTGCGCCATTAGAAGTGATGAAGTTCTCACTGCATGTTTCAGAATCTAGAAATAGTTCTTTTTGCGCCTCCATCTTTCATGGTATTGCTTCATTTTATTATAATATAAAGAATGGCCTTTCACTGTGGTCATTTGTCACAAAGAAGCATAGATTCAAATTGGCCAGTTAACACACCATCGTGCGTTCTTGTCTTGCATTATGGTATGAATCCTGGGTACATGTTATCAGCAGTCCCTGCCCCCTCTACAATTTCTGTGGAGGACACATAACCTTAGTAACGTTTATTCCTTCTTCTGTTTTGTACTCATATACACTAGGATTGTTGTTTCCGTGTTGATCTGTCATCATTTGTCCCTGGAAGTTCCATTGTATCATATTTACTGATTTTGTCCTGTTTTAGTTTCATGATGCCGCTTCATACTGTCACATGAAAGAGTGACCATGTTTCACGGTGGTCAAATCACAATGAAGCATATATGCAAATTGACCAGTTAATCATCATAGTTCGTTCTTTTCTCGCATTATGTAATGACCACTGGTCACATGTTATCAGCAGTTCACCTGTGACGTTTATGTCCTGATCGGTCATCCTTTGTCCAGAGAAGTTTTCGTAGATCATAATGACTGATTTTTGGTAAACTTTGATTCTAATGTTTGCTTGATGTCATATTTGCAGACAACGCTGGAGTCATTGTGAACCCAAAGGGAGAGATGAAAGGTATACATACTATGGCAGTTTCATTGCTTTTAGACATCTGGAAAATCTGTACAACAAAAATTGAAGATCATCATGGCATTGCTGTATGTATCATTGGATATTTAGTTAGTGCCCAGCTAACTAAAGCATTCTCCCCCAGATTAGTACATGTAGCTTCACTAGCTGTTTCCTTGCAACATTTATCATGGCTGGATGAACAGCCTGATTGATACTTGCTCCGACTGTGCAGGTTCTGCCATCACCGGACCTATCGGAAAGGAGTGCGCTGATCTGTGGCCCAGGATCGCCAGTGCTGCAAACGCAATTGTCTAATCGAAACAGCTAGATTAAGCTTAGTAGTTGATGATAGCATGTCCCTCAATTTTTACTAGTAGTTCACTTATGACTGGCCCTTCAGTAGTTTCTTGGATGGTGTATCCTTTGGGTTCTGGCCTGTTGGCTTCTGAGATTTTGCACTCTGGTATTATATACTTGATGGATTATGTGTACTGTTGCATAATGTACACTTCAGGAAATCCGGAGCCTTTCAACAACGATCCGGGGCACAAACTACAACGGGATTGGGGGCTTCCAAACAGCTACAAGTGACCACCAAGGGTCTCAACCACCACGTGGGCGTCTAGGGTCCAAAGACCCAAGAGTAACAAGTTCACAAGCTTTCAACTTCCACGAATCCTCGTGGAGAGCATAAACCGATGCAACAAAGCAAATGCAAGAGCACAAGGTTCAAATCCTTCACTCTCGAATCCCACCACAAGCAACTAATGCTTATGGGGGAGAAGAGAGGAAGAACAACGAAGAACACAACAAATGGAACTTCAAGAACTAGATCGAAAGGGTTTCCCTCACTTAGAGGAGAGATTGATTGGTGGAAATGTAGATCTAGATCTCCTCTCTCAAATTCCTCAAAGATATGCAAGAATCATGGGAGGAATTGGGAGAGAGGCAAGCTTTCCAATGTCAACAATGGAGAGAGAGGGAGAAAAACGTGCTTGGAAGAGCTGGCTGGAGGTAGGTGGAGGGGTATTATACCCCTCCCAGAAAAAGAGCCGTTGCAGTCCACTTAGACCGGAGTTTCCGGTCCAGGAGGGCTGGAGACTCCGGCCCGGGCGGAAACTCCGGACCCCAGAGGGCGGAAACTCCGGCCTGGGTTCGGAAACTCCGGGGGCACTCTGGGGTCAGTCCGACCTCAAAACAGCGACTACCACCGCATTGCTCTCTTCTCAGCAAATCCAGATGGGCCGAAAACTCCGGCCGGTCCGAAAACTCCGGGGAAACTCCGGACCTACTCTGGCCTCGATGCAGCGACTGCCGCCGTGAGGCTTCAAAGCTCGGTGGGCCGGAGACTCCGGCCCCTGAGCACCCTCAGGTCGGAAACTCCGGCCTAGGCAAAACAACAGAACTGCAAAATCTGAAATGCAATAACTTTTGCAACGAAGCTCCAAACGAGATGAAACCAACGAGGTTGGAAATATTAAGGGTCACAAATATAGAGGAGATATCACACATGGGACGTGTGGACCTTATCTCGAGGAGGACCGGTAATATTTCTAACCCCGAGAACGCAACAAGTTTTCCATTCGGACTCCATTATCTATGATCTTGGTCTTGCTCCGAAGATAATCACAAGCACTACAAGATCATGCATATACACATTATAGTCCATCATGTGAGGAGGATAACACAAGAGGAGAGTTTTACATCTCTACAAAAGACGAACCGGTAAAACCTCCAACATCAAAAACACCACAAGATATTCAAATGAAATCCGTTTTTGATGAACTAGAGCTTGGTATGGAGATGAACACAAGCTCTAAATTCTCACATGGATAAAAGTCAAATAAGAACCAAGAAAGATGATATGCCAAGTATGCAAAGGTTTGAGCTCTCCACAAAGATGCGATCAAGTTACTCACTTGAGAGCCCCTCTTGATAGTACGTCGTCTATCCTATAACCCGGTCTCCAAACTAACAATATGAGACCGGTAAAATAGAAACCCTATCAAGATCATACCTTTGCCTTGCGCATTCCACTTGAGCTAGATGATGACGATCTTGATCTCTTCAAGCGGACCACATTTCTTGATTGCGCTTGCTAGCACATGCTTGATGAAGACTTCTCCACATACTCCCCCATACACCATGATGGGATGGGAGAGCCTTGCTAAGCTCCGTCTTCATGAATCCACTTGAACTTCATCTTCTTATCTTGATATATATGATGGCTTGAAGATAACATGAAGTTCACTCAATCTTCTTTTCCAAGCCATGCTTGTAATAAGCTCAACTCTTCACATGACCATTCTTCATATAAACCCTTGAATAGAGCATTGGTCATCATGTAATCTTCTAGAGTCCAACACATGAACTACAATCTTTTCCTATGGACAAGATCTACAAGTATATCTTAATGCAAACATTAGTCCATAAGGATTGTCATTAATTACCAAAACCACGCATGGGGCAACACATGCACTTTCAACAGTCCAAATGAGGAACGACGTGCATTTTGTGATTTCCACATTCCATTGGTAATTCCTGGTACCTTCTCTGCCCATACTTATAAACTCATATCCCTAGTGTGCCACACACCACATAATGCACGAATTTAGAGTGCATACTTCCAACATAGACAAGTAAGACGAGAAATAGGTTCTTCATCCTTTGCTCAAAGGTGGCTCGCTCCTTATAAATTGAGCTAGGTGACATAAAGTCGTGGTCCTTCGGTAGGCCAATAGATAACAATCCTTTGATTATGACCTCGGTCCTTGGGTAGGTAAGAGCATCTCCAAACTGTCCTATTTTAGGATACCACTTTTCTGTGTTTTGTAACTTTAGGGCACAATTTATTTCTGTCATTTCAGCTGCCCTAAAATAGGGCACCCAATACCAGATCCGACATTTGGGAGGGACAGAGATGTATCTAACGAACAAAGCTTGCCCCCGTTTCCCCTGCTACAGTAGATAGGAGGCGGAGAGAGGGCGACTCCGAGTTTCTTGCTTGCGCCGGCGGATCCGCCGCTCCCCTCCGCCTCCGGTCGCCGTTCCGGCACCGTGAGGTGGGGGGAGCTCCGGCTCTTGCGTGTGCGTGTAGATTAGGTGTGCGTGCCCGGGCGACGCTGTCGTTGACGGAGGCGATAGTGTCGGTGTGTAGGGCATGGTGCTTCTCCTCCTTCCCCCGTTCCGGCCTCGTCGCTGGGGAGGCCGTGAAGCTTCGTCGGGCGCTCTTCTTCTCCTGTGTTTCTCTGGCCGGCCGTGGCGGCGAGGGGAGAAACTGGAGGTGGTCGGTGTCCCGCTTTTGTTGCAGGTGGTTCTGGGTGGTTCTCTCTGGTGGTCCTGCTCCGGCCGGCCGAGGTGGCGAGGGGAGCAGCTTCTGGAGGTGGCTTCGTGCAGGTGATGGTGGTCCTGGGCGCCGCTGCGGCGGCTGGAAGAAGGGTGGAGGCGAGAGGGTGGTGCTGTGGCCGTGTTCTTTCAACGAGACCAGATTTCGTCGCTGCGCGGCGGATGGCTCCTGCGGCTGTCTACTACATGTGGTGGCGCTTCCTCTCGGCGGTTGGCGGTACGGCGTCGCCGGCGGCGCTTAGGAGCTTTGGGCGCGGCTGTGGGTCTGATTGCGTTTCTCTCCGGCGGCTTAGGGTGCTTTTCGCACTTTACTCGGTTTCCTTGTATTTTCGTGTTTGTTTGGGGACCTGTTTGTAAAATGTTGAGCCTCCTAACATATGAATCAGATCCTTCCTCAAAAAAAAAAGAGATGTATCTAACGATCGTCGGGCGCCGAGCTCAATTTCAGCGGTAGTGATCGCCAGAGGCTGATTAAATGCGGCAAGGGCAGGGCAGGGACCGGAGGGAGATGGGATGGGGCCAAATCCAGCGGCGCCAAACTGGATTGCTAAAAACAAACTGAACTTGCATCCTACAAATTGTACAAACCGAATTCGTGATCGTAATCACATAAAAACACAAACATATACCGGGTATGTATATCAGCTAGCAGCCTAGCACAAACGGCATGTAAAAAAGAAGCTAGCGATGAGTCTGGACGGCCTGTATATGTGCTCGATTTCCAAACTGATAGCTAAAACAGAGAAACAGAACGATGCCTCCAGCTAGCCCACGCACACAGGATCGATGCCTCCAGCTCCAGATCGGGGACTAAGCACCGGCAGGAGCCCGGGGTGTCAGCCAGGACTGCAAATCCGGCCGCCGTGCAGGGGGGACGGGCCGTGGTGCCCGCGAGTTCCATGGCGACGTTGCCTTGGCGGGCACCTGCCAATTTCTGCCATGGCCGACAATAATTCATTTTGAATTCCTGAATTGTGAAAAGATCCTTGACATGTATGCATGACTTGGTCACCACAACCTTCTTACATGCATGCATGGACGTCAGACGGAGACGGTTCGTGGGGCACGTTCCCTTGTTAGATTAGCCGATTATTAAAATAATTCAAAAATATTTTGAAACCAAACTAAGTCTGAAACTTCCGGATGGCAGTTGGCTTTGCGCGCCCTGCTATTTGAGTTTTTGGCACATCGTTCGTGCCCTAAATATACCACCATAGGCTAGTTTTTTTAACAGCCAAAAAAATTTGTGGGCATAGAATAGGGATTTGGTAGCTATTGGAGCAGCGTTTTTTGGCACCACTCTATTTTTAGGACAGGTGTTGAAAATGCTCTAAGCGACTACAAGAGATTCATCATTTAAAAAAAATGAATCTTCTCATGTTGTTGTTTGCGTTTAGTCAAAGAAAAAACCGTAGGAGAAGATATTCTGTATTCCACCATTAGCTCATTATCACATAATTCATTTACATGTTGTAGCAGATGATATTTCCTGCAAAAGGAAAAAGCTTAGCTTGAATAGGTTTGTATCCAAGCTTTGGATATCAATGACGCACCACCTTTTTCTTTATATGTCAAATACATTATAAGCATTCTTGGTTTATTGTTTTTGAAGGTTTTCCCTTTATCTGTATACTAATTGAGTTTTTTGAAGGGCATGTCCCACCATGTCAGCTTTTTCATCTGCAGCTTCGTCAGGTTCTCCTTTGGCAGACCGAGTTGCATAGTACCAAGGGGGCAGGTCTTGTCGCCTCCGATGGTGGCGGTAGGTCCCACGTTTCGTCTGCCTGGTGTGCCGCCATAATAGATTTGTCATTTTGACTCACTGGTGGTCCTTTTTATCATTCCACTCGACCATGTGGTCCTTTGAGCCACAAAATTGTGAGAAAGAGGACCAACTTCATGTGAGTGAGTGATAGTTCAAATGAGGAGGGGAGTGCATTTTGTGATTTCCACAATCCATTGGTAGTTCCTGGTGCCTTCTATGCCCATATCTCTAAAACTCATATCCCTAGTGTGCAAAGACACAACACATAATGCATGAATTTAGAGTGCATACTTCCAACATAAACAAGTAAGATGCAAAATAGGCTCTTCATCCTTTGCTCAAAGGTGGCTCGCTCTTTATAAAGATTTGAGTGGTAGACAATTACATAATGTCATTGGTCCTTCGGTAGGTCAATAGATAAAAATCCTTTGTTTATGACCTTGGTCCTTGGATAGTTAAGCGGCAACAAGAGCTTCATCATTCCTTAAAACAAAATTTGAATATTCTCATGTTGTTGTTTGCGTTTAGTCAAAGAAAAAAATGCAGGAGACAATATATTGTATTGCACATTTATCCTATTTTCACCTAATTCGTTTGCATGTTATAGCGGATGATATTTCCTACAAAAGGACTAAGCTTAGCTCGAATATTTCAAGGATCCATCTTCATATTTCAAATACATTCTGAGCATTCTTGGTTTATTGTTTCTGAAGGGTTTGTTAGTCTAGCAGAAGTCTATGAAAAGAGCTTACAAAGTAGAGATCACTAAAGCTGATTAGTTCCGGTAGCCAAAATCTTTATTAAATAATTCTGCCATGTTTGTACTTGTCTAGCGTGTCATTCTTGAGGTGGATGGACTCGGGCATGAGCTATGGGGGGATGACCTACTGCCCCGCGCTTTGACAAAAAATTGAAGATCATCATCGCAATGTTGTATGTATAATTCTATATTTAGCTAGTGCCCAGCTAACAAAAGCATTCTCCCCCTAATTAGTACTGTACATGTAGCTTCACTAGGTATTTCCGTGCAAATCTGGCATAGCATAGCTGGATGACCTGATTTTTTTTTTTGAACAAGAGATGGGGTGGAACGACCCCGATGCTGCATTATATTGAAACACGTGGCAGGAACAATTTTACAAGGAGGCCATTTACATCAACTCGCACTAAGAACCTAATATTTGAAAATAAGGGCTCCAAATTTACAGAAACCCCCCTAACACAACAGGATAGAATGCAATCAGGTGCTTGGGGGCCGCTGCCACAAATCGCCGGCGACCTCGAGGCGCTGTGAACGCCGAGATCGGAGAGCGGAGTGCTCGGACTCTCGCTTCCAGCGATGAACCATCTCCGCCAACCAGCCCGCCATCTCCGAGGACGAACCACTTGAAGGCAACGAACGGTCGAGCTCTGGCGAAGGATCCGAAAGGCCTCCACGTCGGAGGTTGAAGAAAGGTCACCATTTTGGCCGAAGATCACAGCAGCAATCAAGGCTACCATGTAGGGTGCGCAAATCTGCAGCATAGATACGAACCACCACTTCACAGTAGAAGAAGAGAACCAAAAGTACCTCATCCACTCCTCGCCACCACGGCCGGCCAGAGGAAGAAGTAGAATCAGCTCGTCTTCCGCTGCAGAGCAGTTTCCATTGATCTCCAGAACCAGAGACCAAACTTCGAGCTTATTAGAGGAGCACGCGGCCGCGGATCCACCTCCCTGCTGTGTTCTCTACCATGGAGCACCGCAGTAGAGAAGCCTCTCCACGCACTGGTCACCGCTCGGAAGTGACCAGACCTGCCACAAGACGACCTTATTCTTGGAGATCTCCGGGATCCAAATCTCCACCTGCTGCATCTCCGGTCGCCGGAGCAACAACAAGAGGAAAAGGAGCCACAGCACGCCATGGATCTGGCCGTGAGGATCCAAGAATCTACTCCAATTCGCCATATAGGACAAAAGCTGAACCCGAAGCCTACTACTAGAACTGTACAGAGGAGGACGACCTCCCCCTCCCACACGCCACCGGACGGCAGAGACTCCGGGGATGTGGGGAGGAGGATGACCTGATTGATACATGCGCTCCGGTTACGAAGGTTCTGCCATCACCGGACCGATCGGAAAGGAGTGCGCCGATCTGTTGCCCAGGATTGCCAGCGTTGCAAACGCCATCATCTAATCAAAGCAGCTAGGTCAAAGTTTGATAGTCGATAACGTCTTAGCTTCTAAGATATTGCAATGTGGTATTGTGCCTTGCCGAGTTTCGCTGCTGAGTTCCTAGTGTTGCCCCCATATTTAACATTACTACCTATATGAAAGACGAGCGGAATGCCGCGCTGAGAGCGCTCGCGCTACTGTTCATTAGAACAGTTGCTATAGTGTTGAACAGTACCCCTGTGGAAGGACCTATTTGCAATTCCTCGAAAACTTAGGGACTTTCCTGCAAAAGTGCCTCCACATCTCCCCTCCCTCATCTCTCTCTCCCGTGCGGCACCGAGGTCGCCGCCGGCTGCCGCGGTCAACGCCACCGTCTCCGGCTTCCCCGAGACAAATTGAAGACGGCACGAGCTCCGCCCCGTCTCCCTCTTCCTCTCCGTGGAGTGCCGCTTGCTGGAACTGCACGAGTCGCCGGAATCGAGCGCATCTTCCCCAACTCCGGCTGCCGCGTTTCGAGGTCGTTTCCGACGCCGTCCGACCTTCCCCGACCTCTCCATCCTCTCCATCGGGTTCCTGATGAGATTACGCTGCTGCAGTACCACTCCGTTCGAGCTATTGCGTCCCGTAGCGTCGTCGCGCTGATGCTCGCCGCCGGCCGCCGCTCCGCCGACCTCCAGCCGGTGCTACGGCGACCATTTGGTCTCCGCGCCGCCACTTTTCGGTGGCCCACGTCCGTGCGCGTGCAACGCGCACAGCCGCGCCAACCCGCCGACCCTCCTCCGGCGAGCCTCGCCGTGGCTGTGCCACCGAGATTCCCCTGTGCCAATGACAGGTGGGACCCACTGCCAGATTCTTATTCTTTGTGAAAATAGCAAAAAATTGACAAATTTCTGACAGGTGGCCCATCTTACTCAAATAATTCCAGAGTAAATGCATTTTCCCTAACTACGGAGTTAAATTAAAAAAATGCTTCAATTTTCCTCCTAATTTCCATCCGCATTTTCCCAATTGTTTTTCCCAACTTTTAGCAATTTTATTATGTTTTAGAATGGCCTAAAAATATAGTCAAAGTCCATGGATGCTCTCATCATTATTATGGAGCTTCCCACATTTTTGGTTCAAATTTCTATTTTTTACCACATTAACAATAAGGGGAAGGTTTTGATATTTCAGAAAAAATCCTATTTATTTTGAGTGCGCAAACTTCTAAGTGAGTTTACAATGATATTCATGCGTGAAAATTAACTATGCTACTAAATTGTCCCAAAAATGTTAAGCTAACTACATTGTCGCTATGGGCTCGGGAGTTTCATTGATCCCTTCTTCTTAACTAAATTTGATGACACGTTTTACCGGCATTTCTGACACTTCTTATACTACGTCGATGCCATTATTTTAATTTGTATTCCCCATTTAACGTCACTCTTTCTGACTGTATTTCTTGGTAAATTCGATGTCGATTCCTAGCCATTCTCGACGTGCACGATAATATTAATTTTTATCTCCTCTTAACTTAAATTTAGCCTTTTTCCAAACGGTATTTCTCCACTATAAATTCAACGTGAGATCCCGACATCCACGACGGCAATTTTGATCTGATAATATTTAATCATACTAGACGATTTGACGAGCATACCATATATTAGAACATTTCGATTCACCAACTATTTAGACATACTCTAGACAAAAAATTCCACCGGATTTCAACAATTCGAATTACAACGGGTGCGATGAATATCTAGACAAAATCCAATTGACTTCCTCTAATTATATGCATTTAAATTTATTAAATTTCCAGCAAATGGAAGTATCTCTAAAAATTCCCATCCGGAAAATATGAAAAAATACAACAAAATGCTCTGAAAAATAAATACTAATTATTTATGTCAACAAAAAAAATTGAATATTTCGAGTTGATGAATATTTGAAGAAAATCATAATGCACTTCCTCTTTAGAACAATTTCTACAACATGAAAGTATTTCTATAAATACCCTCACAAAAATAAATGCTGATTATTTGTGCCATATAATCAAATTTCAAATTTACATACTTCAAAATTTAAAACATCTTCGAAATCTACTCATCCTACAAACGTAAAAATAATTTGAATCTGAATAACTTCCCAACTTCAACAAATTTCGAAACCTGAATAATTTTTAAACGTAAACTTTCTTCGCATTACTTTCCGATGCAAGTTCAATTGCCAACCACTAATAATACTTACCAACTATACTATGCAACCGGAACAAAAAGAATATCAACCATTATTTTCACTAAAGGCGCGGCGTGCCGTCGCGCCAAAATTCAACTAGTAGCATAATATGCTTGTGCTCTTTCCAGACCATTTAAAACTTGCAATTTCATGTTGTTGGTGAGAACGATGGGATATTCTTCTGCCAGCACCAGCAAACTTGCCCTCTTTTTCCAACCGTCGCAGTGATAACTCTGCGAATATATCTGCTTCACCATTTTGTTCGAGCCTCCCTCCGGGCATGTGTCCGGATGCTCCCATGGAGGACAATATTTTGGGGTTCTGGACACAAAACGGGGCGTCGCTCGAGGTGCTCTTAGACACTTGTAATACATGCTAGTGTTGCCCCCAATTTAACATAGCATACTATGGTTGTGCTCTTTCCAACCTTTTAAAACCAGCAATTAATTTCATGTTGTTGGTGAGAACGGTAGGATGTTCGTCTGCCAGCACCAACGATCTCGCCCTCTTTCCAATAGTCGTAGTGATCACTCTGTGAATATATCTGCTTCAATCCCCATTCGGTTTGAGCCTCCGATCCACACTCTATCCCAGCCAAGGCATCAAATATCTCTTACGCGCTTCCTGCTAATGGAGAGCCTGGCATGCAGGCCATCAAAAGTAGGCGAGGATGAGGCTCCATCGAGAAGTTGAGTGCATGATGTTATTTTGGTGATACATCGGTAGTTCCTGGTGCCTACTATGCCCATAACTAACCAACTAATATAGCTAGTGTGCAAAGACACACCAAACAATGCATGAAATTAGAATGCATAATTCCAAAAAATACCCGCAAGATTAAAAATAAGTTCCTTCTCTAGGTCAGTAGATAAGAATCACTTGGTTATGACCTTGGTCCTCGGGTAGGTACAGTTACAAAAGCTTTATAATTCCTTCAAACAAGCGATAAATCTTCACATGTCGTTGTTTGTGTTCAGTCAGAAAAACTGAATAACAAAATATTTTGTCAATTCTAAATTTAGCCCCCTACCACCTAATTCATTTATATGTTCTAGATGATGATATCTCCTGCAAAAGAACTAGGCTTCGCTTGAATAATTTTGTATCCAAGCTTTTGGACATCAAGGATACACCACATTTTTATTCGTATTTGAAATATATTCTGAACATTCCTAGTTTACTATTTTTGAAGGGTTTTTCCTTTGTCTGTTTGTTAAGTGAGCTTTCGTAATAAAAGTACGCGCAAAGAGCTTACGAGTAGAGATCACCGAAACTGGCAAGTTTCGGTAGGCGAACTCGGTTCATGGGATATGGGTTTTGTTGCCAACATTTTTGGCGAGTTTATACGCCAGAAAAGAGTTCTAAATTTTTGCTTTGTTGCTTATTGCTCAACCAAAAATTCATGCTTGGGTGAATGTTGTTATGTGTTATCATGTCAAACATGTGCTTCTTGCAAGTATTTTGTATCCTTGTTGGGAGGTTGTTTGCACGCTCCATTATCCATAATATAGCCGAGTTCTGGTGTGATGCGTCGATAGGTCGTGGTATGACTTGCATATATTTGAGCTACGGTTTTCTATGTGTGTGTGCCTAAGTGAGATAGTACCATATGTAGTACTTAATGCTGGCAATGGGTTTGGACCAAGGTGCATATGATTTAAGCTGATCTATATCTAGAAAACTGTATTACATGATAATTTCAGGCATTTTGGGCTGACTAATACAGTCTCTAGATTTTCCACTTCCCTTAGGCCCTCGTAAGATATGTAGCTAAAGTTGCCTCTAATTGAAGCATTAGTTTCACATGCCCTTCGTGTCCTCTTTCCAAGTCCAAGGAGTTATTTGGTCAGCAGGGCTAGATTTCTATCTAGGCTAAGATATGATGATATGAAACTTAGTCATAACATATAATTTTGCATCCAACTAATGTCGCGTACTTCTTTTGAAACTTGCGATTTCAGTATATTGATGAGAGCATCCCGCCGGTGTCACAAAGCCACTTCGTTGTCGTCTTCAATTATCTCGTCCTCTTTTGACAATCATCACTTCGGTGATAACTGCTTGAATCCCCATTCCATCCAAGCCTCCAATTCCCACTCTATCCTAGATGAGCCACCACAGATCTCCCTTCTGCTTCTTGGTAATGGCACGAGAGCATAGCGTGCTTGCCATCAGAAGTAGGCGGGGATGACGATTTGTGAAGCAATACGGTGCATGTTTTGATCTCGGTGGTCTATCAGTAGTTCCTGGTGCCTCTTATGCCCATAAATAACAAACATATCCCTATTGTGTGCAAAAACTTAGATTGCATACATTCAACATAGACATGTGAGACGAGAAATATGCTCTTATCATTTGCTTAGTGGAGGCATGACCCTTATAAAGACTTGGAGTGGTATACAATGACATGAAGTTGTTGGTACGTTGGTAGGTCAATAGATAAGAATCCCTTGGTTTTCAGGTAGGTCGGCGGCTACAAGAGGATCATTATTCTTTCAAACGAACGATGAGTCTTCTCATGTCTCTTTTTGAATTTAGTCAAAGAAACAAATGTGGAGACAACATTTTCACAACTCTACCATTTAGCCTATTTGCACCTAATTCATTACATGTTCTACAAGATGATATCTCCTCCAAAAGAATTAGGCTTAGCTCGAATAAGTTTGTATCCAACCTTTGTATATCAAGGGTGCAACGTCATTTTATTCATATTCAAATACACCCCGAGCATCCTTGGTTTATTGTTTGTGAAGGGTTTGTCCTTTGTTTGTTTATTAAGCGAGCTAGTCTAACAAAAGTCTATGGAAGAGCTTTACTAAATAATCTTCCATGCTTGTACTTGTCCAAGGTTTCGTTCTTGAGGCGGATGCAACCCTAGTGTTCTACTCGCCTTGCCAAGCTGTCGATGATTTCATTTCAAAAGTATGTAAGCAGTAAGCTATAGTGACTCGGCTTCAATGCATCAACATGAACAGCATTGCACTGACTCTGCAATGTCAGTCACCAACAATAAGGCGTTGTGATGTGAACCTGTATTGCATGTTTTTGTACAGAAACTTCTAGAATATGGATCCTGCACCTTGAACTATCTCTCCATTTGAACGTTGCTGAAAAATTTAAAATCTTATGTTCAAAAAATCTCAAGCTTGCAACGCTGCTGAAAAAATCAAAATCGTTTAAAACCTAGCTGCAAAAACAAAATGCCGATTTTTTGGGGTGTAAAATCCGGCATACTGGCCAGCGCCGGTATCAGTTGGACTTTTCCTTATCCATCATGCCAACTCGGACTTGGGAAAATGCAACTCCGCAACTATTAGGATCTTCCCCGCCCGTCGATTTTGCTTTACGACCCGTGTACAAATTATCAATACATCTTCAAATATCAATGCATTATTAATAATTTCTGGATTTATGTATTTTATTTTTTAGATTCATGTACTACCAAGAAATTTATGTCCATGCGTTGACAAAAAAATTAAAACCACACATTAACATGTTTTTTTGTTTTATCAATACATCAATTAGTAGGAAAAATATTGTTCGTTGGATGCAAAATCAACGACCATGGTAAGCGGGGGAGATCCTCATAGTTGTGGAAAAAGTGCGTTGCTCGGACTTGGGATGTCTCTATCCTTGCTGGAACGTTGTTTGTATGCTCGATTATCAATATACATAAATTGTGGCCAGAGTTCATATGTGATACAATGATATTGTTGCTGGCTTCAATTATCTCACCTTCTTTTGCCAATTATCACCGCGACGACTTGCTCCAATCCCTGTTTGGTCCAAGCCTCAAGTCCCTCCTAAACAAGCCACCGGATATTTCTATTGTGCTTCCTGATAATGGCACGAGAGCCTAGGTTGATGGCATCAGAAGCAGGCGGGGAAGACGGTCCGTCCAACAGCTGAGTGCATGTTTTGATCTCAGTGATCCATCAGTAGTTTCCGGTGCCTTCCATACCTAACAAACTCATATAAAATAATTTACGAACTTAGAGTGCATATTTCAACACAGACGAGTAAGATGGGAAATAAGCTCTTCATCTTTTGCTCAAAGTAAGGCTTGCTCCTTATGAAGGCGTGAGTGCTACATAGTGACATGAAGTCATTGGTCCTTCCGTAGGTAAGTGGATAAGAATCTTTTGGTTATGGCCTTGGTCCTCGGGTAGGTAAGTCGGCTACAAGAGGTTTATAATTTCTTTAAAAAATGACGAATCTCCTCATGTTATTTTCTGTTGTTTTATGCGTTCATTCAAAGAAAAATTGAAGGACATAATATTTGCTCAATTCTACATCCAGTCCCTTTCCACCTAATTATTTTACATGTTCTAGCGGATGATATCTCCTACAAAAGAACTTGGCATTCTAATGCATTCTTTTTGCTCATATTTCAAATGCATTCTAAGTATTCTTGGTTTATTGTTTTTGAAGGGTTGGTCATTTACTAAGTGAGCTAGTGTAGCAAAAGTCTTTGAGAAGAGCTTACAAAGTAGAGATCACTAAAGCTGACAAGTTTACTTAGTGCCCAGCTAACTAAGGCGTTCTGCCCTAGATTAGTAGTAGCTATTTTTGTGAAACCATTTGGCGTAGCATAGCTGGATGAACAGCCTAATTGATACGTTCCCCAATTACGCAGGTTCTGCCATCACCAGACCGATTGGAAAGGAGTGCGCTGATCTGTGGCCCAGGATTGCCAGTGCTGCAAATGCCATTGTCTAATCAAAGCAGCTAGATCATAGCTTGATAGTTGATAGTATATGCCCCTCTTTATACTAGTAGTTTACTTATGACCCTTGAGGAGTTTACTGGATTGTGTTGCTGATGGATTATGGCCTATTAGCTTAAGATTTTGTACTGTGGTATGGCAACTGTTGCAGACATGGTGAGTTTATTATACTACAGAAATCAGTTTATCTGAATTTTTGCTTCGCTGTTTATTGCTTATCCAAAATTCATTCTTGGTCAATGTATGTGTTGTTATCTGAGGTAAAACATATTTCTTGCAAATATTTTTCTGTACTTGCTTGGAGATTGTTTTATTCGATGATAGGTCTTGCTATGACTGGTACATATTTGAGGTAGGATTTTTTGTGTGCGCAAAAGTGAGCTCGTACTAGTGGCACAAAGTCACTTTGCTGCCGATCTTTTGCGATTACCGCGACGACTTGTCATGTCGTTGGACCTTAGTTAGGTTAGGGGCTACATGAGCCTCATAATTCCTTCAAATAGAAACGATGAATCTTCTCATATCGTTGTCTGCGTTCAGTCAAATAAAATAGAAACAGGAAATGACAATTGGCCCCTCACCCAAGGCTCAAAAAATTTAACTGCTAAGACACCGCTTATCTTAACTACATCTTAGGCGCGCCTAGGTGCAGCTTTGACATTTACGGACATATATAAGCCTGAAATAGTGCAAGCACACAAAGTTAAACAACAGCAGCATGCAGGGGCGGACCCAAGTACAATTGAATGGGGGCCTACGCCCCCACTCAAAATTTTGAATTTCCTTAGTATTTGCTCATATTTGAAAGAAAAAATAAAAAATCCTGCAAATCTGTACATGGAATTCCCCCAGTCAATTGATTTGCCCCCTCTCAATATTCTTTCTGGGTCCGCCCCCTGGCAGCATGCCATCGCCCGACCGATCTTTGGCCCAGGATCACCGGTGATGCAAAAGCCGCCGTCTGATCGAAGCAGCTAGACTAGAGCTTGGTAGCATGTAGTAGCAATATAGCATGCCCCTTATCCTACAACTAACTAGGCCCTTGACGAGTTTCCTGGCTGATATATGAAAATGAATTGTGTCATGCTAGCTTTTAATATTTTCACTGTTATCTGGGTACTGTTGCTGACATTTGGCGAGTTTATTAGACTCAAGAAAATATTTATTCTGAATTTTGCCTTCACTATTTATTGCTCATCCGAAAATACTTGTCTGGGCGAATATTGTTATGTGTTATCATCTGGAGATAAAAGATTTGTTGTTGGATTACTAGGCATAATTTTCATGATTAATTTCAGAATACAAAGCATGACAACCACAGCTGCTAACATGTTAAACACAAATATACTAGATGTACTAATTAACATGAACAACAGCATGACATACGCCAACACATCCATAGTAAAACAGTTCGGTTTATGTCGCACGTACCGAACAGTTGTAGATGAAGCAGTCGTTGAAGTAGCGACGGCAGCAGCTTGAGCGGCTTCGGTGGCGGCAACAGCTCGAAGAAGACGACGTTGGAGACGAGCTGCCCGCTGATCCGGCGATCATCCAGGAAGGCGAACGTGATGAAGAACTTGAAAGCAGTCGCGCGGAGCGCTTCCAAAAACCTTATTCGCCCTCTCCCGTACAGGATCACAAGGACGAGCGGTTCCGGAAACCTGCTGTCCCGTTCGCCGGTGCACGCCGGCGCACGGGATGGAGTAGACTACAGTGGCGGCGCAAGGCACGAGATTGGCAAAACCTAGATTGGTTCGGTGTGTGACGGCGCACGCAGTGCACGGCAATATATAGTGCGGTTCGGAAAACCCTAACGGGTACAACGTGGGCCGGCCACGTCGCACACGTTTGAGTCGGTTACAGCAGCCCACGATCCGGTAGCGATCCGAATTGGCTAAGCTGTACACGTACGCTACACGACTCGTTTTTCCTGAACTGCAAAAATATAAGCATCGGCTCATTCCCGCAACCCGCGGCGTGTCGTGACGGACGGCGGCGGAGGAGGAGGAGTGCGCACGAGAGAGCCTTCTATTCTCAGCCAGCACACCAAGTGATAGAACACTCCACTATATAAAGTGGTGCAGCTCTCTCTAAGCTAGCAGTATGGGACTAAACTTTAGTCACGTACATGCACCTCCAAAATTCTGCCATGCACATGGGCCAATTTGAGATTTCCAGAATTGCTTATATGGGCTGCCCACTAATGGGCCCAATATTCTAACAATCCCCCACCAGATCTCAAATTCCCATTTAGAGATTTTGCCAAACCTCGTTTCTTGTTTATATACCAGTGTTTCAGCAGAGACTGTTAAGTTGAACTTCTGCCTAGAGCTTCAAGCTACATCTACCAGCAACTTGAACAATGGACGAACCTTGAATTGCAAGTTTGGTGCCAATAGACTTCACTCAAAGTCATAACCAGTACGTGGCTGCCAGTAGCCTACCCCGCGGGTGGAGCATATGCGTCGTACTCCCTGGTCTCTTCATGAGTTTACTAGAGATCACCCAAATCTCATAGACTGCGACGTTTAACAGTCGGACTCATATAGGTGTGTTCTTTCAAGGTCGCTCTGTAGGATAGCACCTTTGCTACGAATAGCCAACAGAAACACATTAAGGCATGTCGCAACCTGCCTTACAGAATTTGAGAGTTATGCATCTTCACATAGAGAGGGTTAAATAAAAACTCTCCTCTGTCAAACCACTAGCTTGTTCTTCCCAGGTCCTAATTCACGGGATCTCCGATCACATAGGTTGGGTTACCACTATGGTGTAACGCTCACGGGTCTCAACCCCATCTCTCTCGATGCACTGTCTATCACATTACGTGATAGTCCCTTTGTAAAGGGATCTGCCAGGTTTTTGTCAGTTTGAACATAACTAACAGTCATTACTCCGGAGTTTCTCATTTTCCTGACAGACTTCAAGCGTCTTTTAACGTGTCTTGATGACTTCGCATTATCCTTAGCACTGTTCACTTTCATGATAACCGTCTGGTTGTCACAATTCATAAGGATGGCCGGTAATGGTTGCTCAACCACCGGCAAGTCCATCAAGAGCTCACGCAGCCATTCTGTCTCAACAGAAGCTGTATCTAAAGCAGTAAGTTCTGCTTCCATGGTTGACCTCGTCAAAATGGTCTGTTTGCAAGACCTCCATGACACTACGCCACCTCCAAGAATAAACGCATATCCACTTGTGGCGTAGAGCTCATCAACATCTGAGATCCAGTTCGCATCACAGTATCCCTCAAGCACCGCAGGGTGCCCTGAATAGTGAATCCCGTAACTCATTGTACCGTTCAGATAGCGCATGACCCTTTCAAGTGCATGCCAATGATCAATACCCGGGTTAGACATGAACCTGCTCAACTTGCTCACAGCAAAAGAGATGTCAGGTCTTGTCGCGCTCGCAAGGTACATGAGTGAACCGATCACTTGAGAATATCTTAATTGATCTCTCGTTTCCTTCTTGTTCTTTCTGAGTGTCACACTGGGATCATAGGGTGTTGGAGAAGGCTTGCTGTCTATATAACCAAAGCGGCTCAAGACCTTCTCAACATAGTGTGATTGCGTTAACGTAATCCCACTCTCATCCCTAATCAGCTTAATGTTCAGGATCACATCAGCTTGTCCCAGATCTTTCATATCAAAGCTCTTTGATAGAAAAGTCTTGACCTCATTTATCACTATCATGCTTGTACCGAAAATCAGTATGTCATCAACATACAAGCATAATATAACACTATCGCCCCCACCATGGCGATAATATACACACCTATCAGCCTCATTAATGGCAAAGCCTGCAGAAGTTAAAGTTCTGTCAAACTTCTCATGCCATTGCTTAGGTGCTTGCTTCAGCCCATACAAAGATTTTAACAATTTGCACACCTTTCTCTCTTCACCTTTTACTACAAACCCATCAGGCTGGTCCATATAAATCTCCTCTTCCAGCTCTCCGTTAAGGAAAGCTGTCTTCACGTCCATTTGATGAACGAAGAGATTATAGGAGGCAGCCAGGGAAAGTAGTACACGAATGGTGGTGAGACGAGCAACAGGTGAATAGGTGTCAAAGTAATCTTCGCCTTCACGCTGGGTGTAGCCCTTGGCCACTAGCCTTGCCTTGTACTTTCAATAGTACCATCAGGCTTTAGCTTCTTCTTAAACACCCACTTACAGCCCACCGGTTTGCAACCGTAGGGTCTTTCAGATAATTCCCAAGTTCCATTAGAAAGAATCGAGTCCATCTCATTATGGACAGCTTCTTTCCAGTCATCAGCATCAGGAGATGCAAATGCCTCTGCAATGGACGTGGGAGTATTGTCCACAAGGTACACAATGAAATCATCACCAAAGGATTTTTCGGTCCTCTGTCTCTTGCTCCTCTTGGGAGCTGATTCATTGTCATCCTTCTCAAGGACTTCCTCAACAAGTGGTTGTTCAGAATTATCAACAGATGTACTAGGTTCAACAAGTATCTCAGAAGAAATTCTAGCAATGCTATGCATATCCTTCATAGGAAATATGTTCTCAAAGAATGTTGCATCACGAGATTCGAAATAGTATCAACATGCATATCAGGTATCTCAGATTTAACCACTAAAAATCTATAGCAAATGCTCCGATGAGCATAGCCTAGAAAGACACAATCCACTGTCTTTGGTCCAAGTTTACGTTTCTTAGGAATTGGCACATTGACTTTCGCCAAACATCCCCAAGTGCGTAAATAAGAAAGTGATGGTGTTCTCCCAGACCACTCCTCGTAAGGGGTCTTCTTTTTATCCTTGTTTGGAACTCTATTCAGGACATGACACGCAGTCAATAAAGCCTCCCCCCACCATGCCTTAGATAAACCAGCAGTGTCCAACATGGCATTCACCAAATCGGTCAGCGTGCGGTTTTTCCTCTCAGCAACCCCGTTTGATTGGGGAGAATAGGGAGGCGTCCTCTCATGAATAATACCATGTTCCTCACAGAATTCATCAAATATTTTGGAGAAGTACTCGCCACCACGATCCGACCTAAGACGTTTGATCTTTGGGTTTTTTAATGGATTGCCCTTAGTTGCCTCCTCAGACTCAGTTTTGCCCCTAGGTGCGAATCGTCCTCAGTTTTGCCCCTAGTTTGTTCGCGGCTGCAATAGTTTGCCCCGAACGGCAAGTTTGAAGTCTATTCTGTCTGATGGCGTTACTGACAGTGGGCCCTGGTGGGACCGCCTAACTGCCTATGTGGCCGGAACTTACAGGAATTTCTTTCTTTTTGAAGATTAAGAAAGATCCGAAATAACTTGAAATAAGGTGGGACCGCCCAACTGCCTGATCCCCAATCTATCAGTGCGCGCCCTGCTCCCGACCGGCCGTCGCCAGCACCACCACTAGCGCCGCCGCCAGCACCACCTACGCCGCCACGGCCGTCCCGCGTCGCGACCAGATCCCACCACCAGATCCGCCGACCCCATAAGATCCGCCGCCGCCGCCAGGGGCGCTCGTTCCGCCACGGCGGCCGCCACCTGCTCGACCCGCGGCGGGGCTCCTTCCGTGCGCCTGGCCGGAGCGCTGACATTTGAGGGGCTGGTGCACCCCACCAGGACATTGGCGGCGAAATGGAGAGCGGCAGCGACCCCGGAGTATTTGGCATGGCACGCATCGGGCCGGAGACCCGCCGCGTCCATGACTGGGTTCCCGAGGGGTAAGGCTTCCAATTTAGCTTGTGTGTGCATTTCAACAGTGGATTCGACATAGGATGATATATATTTCTGCAATTGGACATAGATTGCTTGTGCATTTGAGGTTAATTCTGCAATTGGAGTTTTGTGTGCATTTGAGCTTTTGCTGATTGCGTCTCTGTTTTCTTTGGTTAGGATGGAGTTGCGGTATGCTTTCTTGTTGATCATTAGAAGGGACCGGTACATCGTGGATGTAGACAGTAAGAAGAAATTCCATGGAGGTTTCGATTATTCTTTGCCAATGGATTGCAACTGGAGTTTCAGACAGTTTGGGGAGGTCGTTTGCAGCACATATCCTTGGGGTTTGCATGACGAAGTGGAATTCAAATATTACGATGGGGACACAAATTGGGTGAAAGTTAGCAATGATGCAGAACTGGCTACCATGTTTGCTAAACATAAGGAGACAGATACATTTAATGTGAGGCTGCAAGTTGATGTGGTTGTGCCGGAAGTTAGACCTAGGGAGACAGGTTCATCTTCTCGGACAAAATATCTCGTCGGAAAGCCACTTCTAGCCAGAATAGTTCAGTTCATCCAAATGGACGTGGTGGCTCGACAAGCGTGGGCAGAAGGGACCCTGATGAAGTGGAGGCAGATGCTGACATCTCTTGGGATGATGAAGAGAGGCTATATGGTGATGTTGTTCAGAATTTACGACGGGCATCTGGTGCTGCTGAAATCCCAGATGAGGCTGACAATGAGGAAGAAGATGATGAGGAGGAAGACCTTCCAGCTGTTGAGTGGGATCCTGAGAACCCTCATATGGCAGTAGGTACAATTTTTGCATCCATGAGTGAGTGTAGAAATGCCTTTGTGACGTACTGCATCAAGGCAGAACGTGCGTTCATCGTTGACAAGAGCGATAAAAATCGTTACACACTGCATTGTGTGACTGAGGGTTGTCCATGGAGGATGCACGCATCCAAAATGCGAAGAAGCAGGAATATTCAGGTCAAAGTGAACCCTTTTAGCCACACATGCGAAGAATCGACTCTCAGGAAGGAAACACTCATGAAAGCCAAGTCAAAATGGGTGGCAGAAGCAGTAAAGAAGTGGGTGACAGAAAACCATCAAGTGGGTACAAAGGAATTAATGAAAAACATCAAAGACAAGTTCAAGATAGATTTACCATACATGAGGGTTTTCAATGGTAAACAAAAAGCTATGGAATCTATCTATGGTAACTGGCATGAAAGTTTTGAATTGTTGTATTCATTCAAAGCTGAAGTTGGGAGGACCAGCCCAGGAAGTATTGTTGAAATTGATCACCACTCCGTGGAGTACACATTGAAGGGAGTGACAAGGACCAAGGAATGCTTTAGGAGGGTTTTTGTGTGCTTTGAGGCTTGTCGCCGTGGGTTTTTGGCAGGCTGCAGGCCATATTTGGCTATTGATGCTACCTTTCTCACAGGGAGGTTTAAAGGACAGTTAGTAGCAGCTTGTGCAGTTGATGCACACAATTTTGTATTTCCAGTTGCATACGGTGTGCTGGAGACAGAGTCTGAGGAGAGCTGGACTTGGTTTTTGCAGAATCTGCGGCGTGCCATTGCACATCCAGAGGGGTTGGTAATTCATACAGATGCCTGCAAGGGTTTAGAGGTGGCTGTGGACAATGTGTTCCCTGGAGTAGAGCATAGGGAATGCATGCGTCACCTTGCTGCAAATTTTGTGAAGAAATTCAAAGGAAAGATATATGCTGACAATATATGGCCAGCATCTTTGACTTGCAGTGTGAGGAAGCATAACTACCACATGAGGCAGTTATACACGAATCCCAAAGTGAAGGAATACTTGGAAACACACCACTCCAAGTTATGGGCCAGAAGCCAATTCAGTGAACTGAGCAAAGTTGATTATGTGCATAATAATCTTGCAGAGTCTTTCAACTCAACCATCCGGAAACTAAAGGATCTTTATTTGGTGGATTTGCTTGACAAGATAAGGATAGAATACGCGCAGAAGTTTCATTATCGTGATGGAATAGCTGAGGCAAAATTCATGGGCCACATTATCATCCCTTCCGTGATGAATGAACTGAAGCAGAAAACAGTAGGCTTGGTAATGAACATGATTCTATTGTCGGATACCACAGCAGAGGTCACAATATTTGATAAAAACGAGAAACCCTGGAGATATCCAGTGGATTTAGAAGCTAGAACTTGCAGTTGTAGGAAATGGCAAATAACTGGGTTGCCATGCATTCATGCTTTGTTTTTCATCACTTCTCTGTCAGGTCCAGCAGGGAACATACAGCAGTATGTGCATGAGTACTACTCTGTTGCAAGGTTCAAAACCACATATGCACTTACCTTGCCTGCTTTGGAGGGAAAACAACAATGGGACAGGGTCGACCCTGGATTCAAGCTTTGCGCTCCAGTTCTGAAGAGAGCAGCAGGTAGACCGAGAAAGAGTCGGTTCAGGCGTCGCAGCGAAGGAGCTGGACTAGGAGCAAGGATGCGTAAGTGCAAAAGGTGTGGTGGGTCTGGTCATTTCGGTAACAAGTGTAATAATGCAGTAGATCCAGCGTTCGGAGAGTTTTCCGATGAAAATCTTGGTCCAGATGATGCTGCTGAAAATGAGGGTTTAGATGCTGCTGCTGAAAATGAGGGTTCAGATGCTGAACCAGAAGATGATGCAGATGCTGAACCAGAAGATGCTGCAGATGCTGACAGTGATGATAATGATGGTGACCAACCTTCTGCTAGGTATGTAAATGTTGTACATTTATCACTTTATGTTCTGCTCCAATTTGTGCTGAAAATTATCTCACTTTTCGTACAGATCACAAGGAGAAGAGAAGAAGAAAGTTCTGCTCCAGAAGAAAGTTAAGTTACCGACACCCAAGAGGAGAAGAGAAGAAGCAGTGAGCACAGTGATGACAAGGAGCACAAGGAGCAAAATGGTGGCAAGTACCACAAGGATCACCAGGAGCAAAGTGGTGGCGCCCTTTTGAATGAAACATTATGAATAAACTTATGTGTTATAATGTTTTTCATTGAGAACTGTTTTTCATTCATGTAATAAACTTATGTGTTATGATGTTTCAATGTTTGATGTACAGTTATGCACGTTAGTTCATTAATTCTAGCCATTTTGTGAGGTACAACTCATCGTCGCCGGAAATGTGCTACAAATGTGCTCCAAATGTAGCCCAAACAGCCCCATTTCTAAGCCACTCATTTTTTCGACCTTCCCCAAATGATCTCAAACTCTAGGGTTAACATCTATTGCACTAATATAGTATCTCCAACTAATTTTTAACTCAAAATTTGTTAAAATTTGGTTTGACTTTTGTTGACCAATTTTGAAATATTCAACAAACATCAAAAAAATGCACATCCAGTTCACATGGTCTTAGTTTGTCATGTACTAACATCTCCAACTGATAAACAAGGTAAAGATACATATTAATCAAGAAATGCTTCAATATGGTGTGAGATTTGAGATGTGAGATTTCAAAGCACTTCTTGTTTAACATGTATGTAGACCTTGTTTATCTGTTGGAGATGTTAGTACATGATAAACTAAGACCATGTGCACTGGATTTGCATTTTTTTGATGTTTTTTGAATATCTTATGATTATTTCAAATTTGGTTGACTTTTGTTGACCCGGTTTTGAAATAATCATAAGATATTCAAAAAAATAAAAAAAATGCAAATCCAGTGCACATGGTCTTAGTTTATCATGTACTAACATCTCCAACAGATAAACAAGGTCTACATACATGTTAAACAAGAAGTGCTTTGAAATCTCACATCTCAAACTATAGATTCATAGTTTGAGATGTGAGATTTCATACCATATTGAAGCACTTCTTGTTTAACATGTATGTAGACCTTGTTTATCTGTTGGAGATGTTAGTACATGATAAACTAAGACCATGTGCACTGGATTTGCATTTTTTTGATGTTTTTTGAATATCTTATGATTATTTCAAAACCGGGTCAACAAAAGTCAACCAAATTTGAAATAATCATAAGATATTCAAAAAACATCAAAAAAATGCAAATCCAGTGCACATGGTCTTATTTTGTCATGTACTAACATCTCCAACAGATAAACAAGGTCTACATACATGTTAAACAAGAAATGCTTTGAAATCTCACATCTCAAACTATAGAGTTCATACCATATTGAAGCATCTCTTGTTTAATATGTATCTAGACCTTGTTTATCAGTTGGAGCTGCTAGTACATGACAAACTAAGTTGCATTTTTTTGATCTTTTTTGAATATCTTGTGATTATTTCAAATTCGGCCTATTTCACACTATATTGAAGCATAGTGCAAAATCAAATTCAGGCCAAATCAAGACAAATCAAGACACATATAATGACTATGTGCGAAGGTTTTGTATTTTTTCAATTTTTATTGAATTATCTATGCGAAGGATTTTAGATAAACCCTACCGAGCATCCTGGACCGTTCATCTGACTCTGCCGCGCTTAACTGCTGCCGTGCGATCAGGTCTTCTAGAAGGAATCACGAGCGATCCGTGGGAGCACCGTTTCTTCGACATGATTGGCCAGCTTTTTTTCTTCTCTCCGACGCGAGAACTGTTTTTTTTTTTTTGAGAATTACGCGAGAACTGTTGGACCGTTTCAAATACCCCGCCCGCCGGCGACCCCAGGTGGCTCGCGCTGCAGGAGGAGATTTCGGAGACCACCAACTCCGATTCCGATTTCTCCTCAGACTCCGACTTCGAGTTCTAGTTCATCGATTCGTAGTTATTAGGGTTATTGAATCGAGTGTTTAGGGTTTAGGATCGAATCGTCTGTTCGTGTAATGAATCGTGTTCGTCCAAGTTCATCTATATATCTATATTTGCAGTCTATTTTACTGTATTTTTTGATTTGATTTTTATTTGCAAAAGAGTCTGCTAAAACCATCCGCGCCAACTTTTACCTGCCCCGAGTGTAGAATTAATGCAAAGAGGGCCAGACTTTGACAGTTTTTTCATCTCTTTCCATTAATGCACGGGGCACGCGTTGGTCCGTTCTGCCTCTTGCTTCCTCGGTCTCCGTTGTGCTGCACAGCTAGTTAACGCAGAGGTTTTCTGCATGCGTGTGCGTAAGACTTTGGACTTGCTTTCACCTCTTTGCGTTAATGCACGCATGCAGGGTCACGTCGTGCAGGGTCACGTCGCATCCTAGCCCAGCTATTTTTGCAGTCACCGCATTGACCGCAACGCAGCTTCACGACGTGGCGCGCGCGCACGTACTACTAAGCCTAATTCACACTCGTCATCACGTCTTTCACACAGTTGCGCCCGTAACTTCTTCATCTATACCAATTAATTCACACTCCTCATCGGGTCTGTAAATAGTGCCAAGCCAACTTCCCTTCTTCTCATCCATCTCCAGCCCCTTTGCCTCCTCCTCCCTCTACCACCATGTCGACCTACTCTCTCCCTTCCAGCCCCGAGTCCGTCAGCGACGAGGACAACCACCCAAACCGTCGATGCTGGTGGGAGGCGCCGGAGGAGCCGGAGGAGAAACCTCCGAAGCGTGTGCGTCGGCATCGCCAGCCGTGGGCGTCGGGCCCCTTCGTCCACAATCCCGACCCCGACGAGGTCAAGAAGATCGCCAACCGCTCCGACAAGAAACGCCAGCGCGTCCTCGCCATCCTGGAGAACAAGGAGAAGAAGGAACTCGACGCCGACGAAGAGAGGGAGGAGGAGAAGGCGGCGGCGAGGGAGCGGCGCGCCAGGCTGAAGCCCCGAGAAAGGGAGGATAAGCGGATCCGGGAGGACAATCTCCGGGCCTTGTCCAACCGCGAGATGGCGGACAGGGCGGCGGATTGGAGGGCGGTGGCGGCGTCGGCGTCGGCGTCGGCGTCAGCGCTCCCAGCACCGCCGATGGAGTAGGCCAACCCCCGGCGGTTGGCCGGCAGACGGAAGGGCGCCCGCAGACGAAGGGGCGCCAGCGGTTAGGGTTTAGGGCCCTATATGATTTTTTTTTCTTTTTTTAGTTTAATATATGTAATGTGGGTAGGACCCCTCTATATGTAAAGTGGGGCCAATGTTTGTGTTAATATAAAATAGTGTTTTCTCGTGTTTGAATTATTTTTGAACAAAAGTAATCCACTAACTTCTAAATTAGCTTCACAACTCATCATCAACGAAAATCTGCGTCAAATGTGATATGGAAACATGCATGAAAACTTCTAAACCAAAACTTATTCATATTATTAATCCCAATAGAAACATGCATGGAAACTTTTAAACCTAAACTTATCCAGCAATAACATGCTATGGAAATAACATTTAAAACTAAACCTAAACCTAAAGTGTGCACGTCTGTTTTTTTGCTGAGAGCACTTCTTTTAACATTGGGCCTATCTAGGTTTTACATGGGCCTGGCCTTTTCTCGTAGCCGTTTTCAATTTTTTTTTCTTCTACTGAACTGAACCTGAACTGAACATTGCACAAAATCATAAGAACTGAAACAAACCAAATCAGGGCTGGATTCCTGACCGTCGGCGGCGCTACCCGTGGACGCCGCCCTCTCCGTCGCCCGCGTCCGGCTCCTTCCTATCAACAGGGGTCGCCGCCCACCTCTGCGCGTGGCCGCCCTCTCCATCGCTCGGCTGATTTTCCTGCTCACCGCTGCGAGCTCCGGGGCCGCGCTCCGCCGCTTTTACAGCGCAGCCGCGCCAACGGTTGTCTTCTGGGTCCCATAAGTCAGCAGTCAACGGTTGTATTCTGGGTCCCACAAGTCAGCAGACCTGACAGAGACGGCAAGAGTCACGGAACGAATCCTTGCGCACAAACTAGGGGCAAAACTGAGGTCCATTCGCGACTGAGGGTAAAACTGAGGTCGTGGACACAACTGAGGGCAGTCTGATAATTAACCCTTGATCTTTCTCTCTAATTGATTTTCTACTTCAGCTTTATAGATTTTAAATTAGTCCATAGCCTCATCTTTAGTGTGCAACAAGTATACATAGCAGAACCTAGTAGCATCATCGATTAAAGTCGTGCAATATTTCTTATCACCTTTTGTCAACACGCCATTCATCTCACACAGATCCGAATGTACGAGTTCTAGAGGTGCCAAGTTTCTCTCCTCGGCTGCCTTGTGAG
This sequence comes from Poa pratensis, assembly GCA_947311845.1. NCBI lineage: Eukaryota > Viridiplantae > Streptophyta > Magnoliopsida > Poales > Poaceae > Poa > Poa pratensis. Next base: position 4,607,133 of record CAMZMU010000107.1, on the reverse strand, counting down.
GCTTTCGAGGTTGCTTAGATTGCACACAGCTATGGCACTTAGAACCTTTGGCAACGGTGAAAGTAGGAATTAAACGCAAGCTGGAAAGTCTACTCATTAAACCAAAATTAACATGACATAAACGAGAGTGCCACACATCGGCATCCGAATCCACACTGCCACAAATATGGTTTACTGACTTATTACAAAAATCCGATAATGAAAAGCGGAACAAGCCTCCGCACTCATACCCTTTACCAATAAATTGTCCAAACTTTGACACAACTACTTTATTGGACTCCAAGACTAATTCAAACCCATCTCTGCACAGAAGGGAGCCGCTCACGAGATTCTTATTCATAGTAGGGACATGCTGCACGTTCCTCAGCTGCACGATCTTTCCCGAAGTAAACTTCAGATCTACCGTGCCAACACCACGAACAGAAGCATGTGATCCATTCCCCATTAAGACGCTTGAATCTGCGACCTGATAAGATGTGAACATAGAGATGTCAGCACACACATGAACGTTAGCACCCGTATCAATCCACCAACATGGAGATTGAAATACTGAAAGCACAAATGGTAAATTACCATACCCATCAGTATTGCTAGCGGTCACGACGTTGACATGCTTCTTCCCTTTCTTGTCTGCACGATCTGGGCAGTCCACAGAGAAGTGTCCGAGCTCTCCACAAGTGTAGCACTTTAGCTCAGATTTGTTCAGCATCTTCTTCTTCTTCTTGAAAGAAGTAGTCTTGGTAGGCATGTTGAAGGAAGGCTTACTCTTTGCCTTGTTCTTGCCATGGTGAAAGTTCTTCTGCACCATATTGGCGCTAGACTGACCTTCACCTTTCTCACCGGTGTCCTTAGCCTGAGCCTTCTCCTCAACATCAAGAGACGCTATCAGGTTTTCAACCGATATCTTCGGTCTCTTGTGTTTGAGAGTTGTGGCGAAGTTCCTCCATGAAGAGGGCAACTTTGCAATAATGCAACCAGCCACAAACTTGTCAGGTAAGGCACACTTAGCGTGCTCAAGCTCCTTCGCAATGCACTGTATCTCATGAGCCTGTTCGACTACAGAACGGTTGTTAACCATCCTGAAGTCATGGAAGCTCTCCATGATGTACAGTTCACTGCCAGCATCTGCTACACCGAACTTAGCGTTCAGTGCCTCCCAGAGTTCTTTGGCATCTGTGATGTGCATGTACACATCAAACAGTTTGTTGCTAAGAGCACTCAGAACGAGTCCCACAAAGCCAGTATTGGTTTCCTTGAAGTTATTCTGATCTTGCTCAGATATAGTTCCTTCAGGTAAACCCTCACTAGCATCGAACACTTTTAGAGATCGCAACCACAGTGTGGTCTTGTACTGTCATCTCTTAAAGTCCACACCGGCAAACTTGTCCGGTCTCAGCGCATCGGATAGATGTCCCATGTTTAACTCAGGAAATTGCCTATAACACATATAAGGTTTTTGGATTGTTGGATTACTAGGCATAATTTCCATGATTAATTCCAGAATACAAAGCATGACAACCACAGCTGCTAACATGTTAAACACAAACATACTAGATGTACTAATTAACATGAACAACAGCATGATATACGCCAACACATCCATAGTAAAACAGTTCGGTTTATGTCGCACGTACCGAACAGTTGTAGATGAAGCAGTCGTTGAAGCAGCGACGGCAGCAGCTTGAGCGGCTTCGGTGGCGGCAACAGCTCGATGAAGACGACGTTGGAGACGAGCTGCCCGCTGATCCGGCGATCGTCCAGGAAGGCGAACGTGATGAATAACTTGAAAGCAGTCGCGCGGAGCGCTTTCCAAAAACCTTATTCGCCCTCTCCCGTACAGGATCACAAGGACGAACGGTTCCGGAGACCTGCTGTCCCGTTCGCCGGTGCACGCCGGCGCACGGGATGGAGTAGACTACAGTGGCGGCGCAAGGCACGAGATTGGCAAAACCTAGATTGGTTCAGTATGTCACGGCGCACGCAGTGCACGACAATATATAGTGCGGTTCGGAAAACCCTAACGGTTACGACGTGGGCCAGCCACGTCGCACACGTTTGAGTCGTTTACAGCAGCCCACGATCCGGTAGCGATCCGAATTGGCTAAGCTGTACACGTACGCTTACACGACTCGTTTTTCCTGAACTGCAAAAATATAAGCATCGGCTCATTCCCGCAACCCGCGGCGTGTCGTGACGGACGGCGGCGGAGGAGGGGGAGGCGTGCGCACGAGAGAGCCTTCTATTCTCAGCCAGCACACCAAGTGATAGAACACTCCACTATATAAAGTGGTGCAGCTCTCTCTAAGCTAGCAGTATGGGACTAAACTTTAGTCACGTACATGCAACTCCAAAATTCTGCCATGCACATGGGCCAATTTGAGATTTCCAGAATTGTTTATATGGGCTGCCCACTAATGGGCCCAATATTCTAACCTTTGCTTCCTGCAAGTATATTTCTATCCTTGCTGGGAGGTTGTTTGTATGCTCGATTATCAATATATATAAGTTGTGGCCAGAGTTCATATGTGATACGATGGTAGGTCGTGCAACGACTTTTTACATATCTGAGGTAGGATTTTGTGTGTCTGCATAACTGAGATAGTGCCAGTGACATCAAGTGACTTTGTTGCCGGCTTCAATTATCTCACCCTCTTTTGCCAATTATCATGGCGACGACTTGCTCCAATCCCCGTTTGGTCCAAGCCTCCAGTTCCTCCTAAGCAAGCCACCAAATATTTATTTTGTGCTTCCTAATAATGGAACGAGAGCCTAGCGGGATGCCATTAGAAGCAGGCGGGGAAGACGGCCCATCCAGCAGCTGAGTGCATGTTGTGATCTCAGTGATCCATCGGTAGTTTCCGGTGCCTTCCATGCTCATCCCTAACAAACTCATATAAAATAATTCACACACTTAGAGTGCATATTTCCAACACAAACGAGTAAGATGGGAAATAAGCTCTTCATCTTTTGCTTAGAGAAGGCTTGCTCCTTATAAAGGCTTGAGTGCTACACAGTGACATGAAGTCATTGGTCCTTCCGTAGGTAAGTGGATAAGAATCTTTTGGTTATGGCTTTGGTCCTTGGGTAGGTAAGCCGGCTACTAGAGGATTATAATTTTTAAACAATCGAATTAATCTTCTCATGTGGTCTTCTGCATTCATTCAAAGAAAAATTGAAGGACATAATATTTACTCAATTCTACAATTAGTCCCTTTCTACCTAATTATTTTACATGTTCTAGCGGATGATATCTCCTACAAAAGAACTTGGCATTCTAATGCATCCTTTTTGCTCATATTTCAAATGCATTCTAAGTATTCTTGATTGTTTTTGAAGGTTTGTCATTTACTAAGTGAGCTAGTCTAGCAGAAGTCTTTGAGAAGAGCTTACAAAGTAGAGATCACTAAAGCTGACAAGCTATTGGTGATTTTGTTTTCAAAGTATGCAATCCATAGTGACCAACATTGAGACGGATGTTCTACTCGCCTGGCCAAGCTGTCGGTGATTTTGTTTTCAAAGTATGCAATCCATAGTGACTCGGTTCATGTGTAAACTCTCTTGTTTCAACGGATCAACATGACCAACATTGCATATTTACATTCCATCACCAGCAATAGGGCACGATGACATTAGTACGGAAACTTCTAAAATATGGTCTCTAAATCTGGATCTCTCTCACTTATCACGGTTTAAAACGCTACTGAAGAGTTTAAAATCTCTTGTTCAAATAATCTCAAGTTTGAAACGCTCCTGAAAAATATTGAATCTATTTTTCAGAATCCAGCTGCAAAAAACAATATGCCGATTTCTTAGGCTTGCTGGGTATAATCCGGCATATTGGGCCTAATGCAGTTCACCCCAAGAATGTAGAGCCTGGGCTGGTATCTGTTGAACTTTTCCTTATCCATCATGCCAATTCAAACTTCGGGAGTCTCTACGCCCTCCTCTGCCAGAAAAAACACAATGCATGTTTTTTTTGCGAAAAGATCATAGATCTATTAATCATCCATGACAGTACAAAAGAACTAAAAACAAAACAAAAAATAGGTCGTTCGACCACCTAGCGACGACTACGAACACTAGAGCGAGTCGAAGGCACGCTGCTATCCTCGACCCTCCTTCATTGGAGCCAGGCAAAGCTTGATCTCGGTGGTCTATCAGTAGTTCCTGGTGCCTCTTATGCCCATAAATAACAAACATATCCCTAGGGTGTGTTCACGAACTTAGATTGCATACATTCAACATAGACACGTAAGACGAGAAATAGGCTCCTACCCTTTGCTTAGTGGAGGCCTGCTCCTTATAAGGACTTGGAGTGGTGGACAATGTCATGAAGTTGTTTGTCCACCGGTACGTCAATAGATAAGAATCCCTTAGTTTTCAGGTAGGTAGGTGGCTATAAGAGGATCATTATTCTTTCAAACGAATGATGAATCTTATCATGTCTGTATTTAAATTTAGTCAAAGAAAAAAACTCTGGAGACAAAAATTTCTCAAATCTACATTTAGCCTATTTTTACCTAATTCATTACATGTTCTACAAGATGATATCTCCCATAAAAGAATTAAGCTTACCTCGAATAAGTTTGTATTCAAGCTTTGGCTATCAAGGGTACACCATCATTTTATTCATAGCTAGATACACCCGAGCATCCTTGGTTTATCGTTTGAGAAGGGTTTGTCTTTGGTGTTGTTTATTAAGCGAGCTAGTCTGACTGAAGTCTATGGAAAGATGTTTACTAATTAATCCTCCATGTTTGGAGTACTTGTGTAGGGATTAGGGTGTCGTCCTTGAGGCGGATGCACTCCTAGTGTTCTACTCGTCTTGCTGAGTTGCCGGTGATTTTGTTTCAAATGTATGTAAGCCATAGTGACTCCGTTTCAGCACATCAACATGACCAGTATTGCACAGACTTTGGTTCTGTTTGGTTGGGCTTATTTCTGACTTTTTGACTTTTGGCTTATAAGCCACAAAAATAGCTAAATAGGTGTTTTTAACTTTGGCTTTTGGTTTGAAACGCTGCTGAACAGTTTAAAATCTCAAGTTTGAAACACTGCTGAAAAATCAAAATCTATTACCCAAAAGGTTTAAAACTCAGCTGCAAAATTTTTTTTCGATTTTTTAGGCCTTTTGTTGGGGGCAAAATCTGGCATACTGGGCCGGCGCCGCGCATCAGTTGGACTTTTCCTTATCCATCATGCCAACTAGTCTCTGCTCTCTACGCCCTCCTCCTCCACTCCTCTGCCAGAAAAAAAAACAGAGCTCGCCGTCTCCGGCCAGGCCATGTGGTCCCCACCGCCGCCGCCGCTCCCCCTCCAGCTCCGGCGACCGACGCTGCCCCCTTATCCCAGGGCCGCCACCGCAGCCGTCGCCTCAACCGCATCGCGGCCTCGCAGGAGGACCCCCTCACCGCCCTGTCCCGCGTGCTGTGGGGCCGCGCGCTGCCGCCGTCGCAGCTCGTCCTCGCCGTCCGCCACGGCTGGACCGCCGCGTGGCGGCTCCTCATGCGCCAGCTCGCCCCCTCCGACCCCGCCACGGGCGCCTTCACCCGCACCCCGTCCCGCTTCCGTGCCGTCGTGGCCGCCCCCTCCACCGGCGCGCGCCTCCACCTCTACGTCGGCCTCCCCTGCCCCTGGGCCCACCGCGCCCTCCTCGTCCGCGCGCTCCTCGGCCTCGCGCCTCGCCTGCCGCTCTCCGTCGCCGTCCCGGGCGACGACGGCGCGTGGTCCTTCACGCCGGACAGCCCCGACGCGCTCTACGGCAAGCGCAGGCTCCGGGACGTGTACGCCGCCCGGCGCGGCGGGTTCGAGGGCCGAGCCTCCGTGCCCATGCTCTGGGACGCCGACCGCCGCGAGGTCGTCTGCAACGAGAGCATCGAGATCGCCAAGTTCCTCTGCAACCTCGCCGCCGACGCCGAGAGCCTCGACCTCTGGCCGCCGGAGCTGCGCCCGGAGATCGACCGCTGGTACGGCGTCATCTACCCAAGCGTCAACAACGGCGTCTACCGCTGCGGGTTCGCGCAGAGCCAGGCGGCCTACGACACGGCGGCCGGCGAGCTCTTCGCCGCGCTGGACATGCTCGAGGACCACCTGTCCAAGTCCCGGTACCTGTGCGCCGCCGGCGGCAGCATGACGCTCGCCGACGTGTGCCTGTTCACGACGCTGATCCGGTTCGACCTGGTGTACAACCCGCTGTTCCGGTGCAGCAGGAGGAAGCTGGTGGAGTACCCCAGCCTGCACGCCTACACCCGGGAGATCTTCCAGATGCCCGGCGTCGCCGAGACCTGCGACATGGCCGCCATCGCCGACGGCTACTTCGGGACGCTCTTCCCGCTCAACCCCGGCGGTATCCAGCCCGTCGTGCCGGCGAGCTGCGACCTGGAGGCGCTCATGAAACCTCATGGCAGAGAGGCAGTGCCATCTGGTAGGCAGCTAGAAGCAACCGCCAGTGTTGGCTTGGATCACAACGCTTAGTAGTGTAGCTGAATTGTGTAGGTCGCCATACTACTTACTGGATGACTGGGTATATAGAGGATGAAACAAATGGCAGAATATCATTGTAACGGAGATTTTTCATGTCATATAAATGCTTTAGCAATATCTTCTGTTAGCCGACAAACCGATACATTAAGAACTACATAAGGAAGATTCGAGAACCTTCCACTAGTAAACTCCTTGTGTATTGTGGATAGCATAGTGATCTCCATAAATTTGCATCATTCATGATGCTACTGAGCAGTCAGACATCTTTATTTCATATAGTGCTAGCTGATCGTCGTTTCTCAGATTTTATCAAAAGATTAATGCCCACAGCTGCACAGCCCATGCTTGATCTTTTTGAGAAGGCTTCCAGCTGCATTGTTATAAACAGAAAGTTTTAGAACCAAGGATTCTCATCGTGGACAGTGTATTGCGATATGAGTTCACAGATGGAAACATCCATATGGAAAATGGAAAATTCGAAAGACTGCTTGGGTAGAGGCAAATATCACCATTGTCATCATCTGGTATCACTCTCTTCAGTTTCTGTGTACAGTTTGTGCTCTCTAATATACTCGATTATTTCGTCACAAGTAAGGTACTTTATTGAGAGACATCTTCTTATACATTCTCTGCAATTTGATCAAAAGGAAATACAGGAATCAACATCGTAGCATGAGATGAAGGGAAAATGAAGGTGGTAATAGCATCTAATTATACAGAAACCAGCTCAGATGCAGAAACCAGCTCAGATAAAATGATACCTTACTCTCGATGAACTGATCTGATTTGGCACAATCTCATCAACGGAAATGATGTTATCCTGAAAAATACACATAGGCAATACATACGCGTGAGTAAATTGTCATACTTCATCGGGTAGTAAGCTCCTCAAGCTAGAAGTTTCACCCTGCATTCTTGCAATGTCTCACTGCTGGATATTAGCTTCTGAACATCTTTTCCTTCCCTACGGATGCAAACAACACCGAAGTCTTTACATATAGCCCTGACCTGGAAACAGGGAAACAAAAGAACATATATCAAAGTTTGTTCTTCAACAAAGGCAATTCAAACAACAGCTAAACTGGACACCATGATTTCAAATTAAGGGGCACATAAAGTTTGTTGTGGAGTTATTGATACCAAAAATTGTTAAAGTTTTATACCTGATCTGGAATCCAAACTCCTGGGGTACTGAATGATTCGAGCAGGTCAGAACCACATAAAAGCATTACCTTGAGACTACCTGAAAGAAAACACACCACGTAAACAACTGATACATATACAGGGTAATAGCACTGACAAACTACATCTGAATGGTCCAACAGTGTGTTAGAGGGCATACTGTATTGCAACAAACATGCCTCGCTATATACCTTCATCGGCTAAGCCGTCCTTGCACAGAGAGTTCTTAACTCTCGAGAGAACAGTCAAGGTACGCTGATAACCTTTCTGCATTGCCTACATTAAGAAAACAACAACGTTTCCATCAAATACTGGATTACCAAATCGCGAGTATCTTAATTTACAGCACAAAATCCAATGGTACACGTCTACTGACATGAAAAATGAAGTTACCTCCCACGGATCGACCATCACGAAAGAGGAGCTTCCGCATGCCAATTCACAAAGGCGAATTCGGTGAACAGCGGGCAAGAGGTCCTAACAGGCTCCAAATTTGCGAAATTCAGTCAAGAGAACAGCGATAGTATAAATCCATGAACAGTTCAAATCCACACGATACCTTCTTCTTATACGCATCGTTCACCGGGGACATGTATCCAGCTAACACGGTGTACCCTCGCTGCTGCAACTCATCCTTTGCCAGCTCTAAATGAAAAAAAAATCAATAATTGAAAAATGAGGAAGAGATAATCTTGTATGCTGTCATTCTCAGTTTCTCATGTAATACAACACTTGATAGGTGTTGAACAGATTAACTGACAAGTGTTGAGGCTTTACCAAACATGCGTAGGTGCATGTAGGTGGGAGGGTTGAAGCTCCCGGTGGCCACCAGCACAACTCCACCTCGCTTTGCCCATCCCTGCCGTTGTTGAGGTAGATGGATTAGCCTAGCTATGAATCAAGAAATCGAGGCAATCCAAGATCGTATTTCTTTTCTTTTGCTACCGATTTGGATCCACGGAGAGCTTCGCCGTGGGGAGAGGCGCTTCCACCTCCTCCATGGCCACGTCCTCTTCAAATTCTCAGCTGAGCGAGCAGCTGGCACGAATTCCTGACCTCCTCGGTGGGCCGCCCGTCTGAGGTCGCGCCGCCGGCGAGACGTCGGCGATCCGGCGTGCGGTTGTGTAGCGCAGCAGCAGCAGCAGAAGATTCTGCTCGAGTGCTTGGACCAGTCTGAGCAGCACGAGTCGGGCAATGTGGGCCGTACGCGAAAAAGTAGGCCAGGCCCATTATAATAACCCAAAAGGTCCAACGGGCTGGGTCTGCGTAACCTTGGGCAGCTCCGCTCACCCTATAAAGGCTCCTCCACGCGCCGCTAGGGTTCGGCGCGTTCTTCTTCTCCACTTCCTCGGCGGCGGCGCAGGCGCAGCGGCGACAAGACAAAGGCGAAATGGTGAGCGATGCTTGTCCCCCGTCGTCTCTCGTCGGAATCCCCTCCCCCGCGTCCTCCTCCTCGTCTAGACTAGATCCTGACCTTTTTCTTTCCTCTCGTGCTTTGTTGTAGACGAAGGGTACAGGGAGTTTCGGCAAGCGCCGGAACAAGACCCACACGCTGTGCATCCGCTGCGGGCGCCGCAGCTTCCACCTGCAGAAGAGCACCTGCTCCTCCTGCGGCTACCCCGCCGCTCGCATCCGCAAGTGTAAGATCTTCAGATCCTTTCATATGCTTCTACAGTCCAGTTGCTTTAGCTAGATGCGATGTTTGATTCTGGTGTACGGTGCCTGTCTTCGCTTAGATTTTTAAATTTGAGGTCTCATAGGCTCATGGCTACTTGTTTGAATTGCTTGCTATAGCTCTGCGGCTCGATGTGCGAAAGGCCTGACATGATAACATGCTGTTGTCGCTAGCTAAACATTCGTTATGATTAGCACATGTTCGATGTTATGTTAGTGATGCATTGGGTTTTGATCTTGAGCGTTATACCAGCTATAAAATTGAACAGTTGTCTTAGATGCCCTGTTACACTCTGGTAGAGTTGCAAGCAACTAGTAGCTGATAATAGGGTGGTGATGAACTGGTTGTGCAGTTGTGCTATGTCTCCTGCCCATGTTGTTCATTGTATGTTTTGGATGGCAATCATGTCATTAGATTGCACATATTAGCAGCCAGCTTTCATTGAAGTTTTGAGTTAGTACTTGGTAGTTATAAGTTATCATCGCATTGCTATCGATATGTCATCCATTGTAATGTTGAACATAACTCTCACATTTTGCTGCTTACTGAAACAAAAGTGGTGTGGGTAAGATTCTCACAACTGTAAATCTATTCTTGAAAAACAGACAACTGGAGTGTCAAGGCCATCAGGAGGAAGACCACCGGCACTGGCAGGATGAGGTACATGCGCCACGTGCCTCGCAGGTTCAAGAGCAACTTCAGAGAGGGTATACTTCCTTTCTCCTTATGTCAATATGCATTTAATCCCCTCACCCCCATTATTACGAGTTCTGTTGTGCTAATCTTCAATCCTCTTAATATGCTCTACAGGAACTGAGGCCGCACCAAGGAACAAGGGAGCTTCGTCCAGCGGCAACTAGGCGTGTGGCAGTCTTCACTCGTTAGGCTATAAGCAGCGCCCTGATTGTCGAACTTAGCTTTTTTTGCTGCTTTTCTACTGGAGAATTCTATGAGGCAGACGATGCCTGGTTTTATGTTATTTGCACAATTGTCGTGGACGTTAATCCTTCAGTTTTGAATGTTGAATCTCCTCCGTGTGTCTTTGTTGCTGCATCTGTCGATAAGCTGCACAGTGTTAGCCAGTACCTTGCATTGTTGTCGTTCAATCTCTTAATCTTTCTCCTGATTGGTGATGCATGTTGTGTGATTGCAGTTGTGCATTGATTGATTACCTGTGTATGAGATGTGGTAGACAGTTTCGGTAACTACCCCAGATGATCCAATTAGCTAGAAATATTTGGTGATTGTTAATTCTGAAACAGCTCTCTTTCCACATGTTGTTCATTCCACATCATACGGATGAATATGTGAGCCTTGCTTAGAGCACCATAATGGAATCTTTCACGAAATGTTTGAAGACCGTACTGGAGTTATTTGGGGATCAATAGTCGAGGGCACTATTAGACATATGACCGTGAACAAAGCAAGAGGGCACCAGCATCCTTGGTCGTAGTAACGATATGCATTGGAGGTGAAAGAAATGACCAACAGCTTGAAAGTTGCACTACTACGGGCATGTGGATTGTCCACCCATGATTTTTGAAGATGTTGCAGGTCAATACTTGTGGATTTGGCATAACATTGGCCCTCCGAATTCCCTCGGTTGTATAAATGTGCACCACAGGTTCACCGTCGTTTCAAAGGCTCACTTCAGCTTTTGTGACATTGCATAACATGAACATTGTGAGCTTTGGCAACTTCGGATCCGAAGTTGAGAACTTGAGTTACAGTTAGGTTTTGTTTGTTTACTAGCTAAATGCCCGTGCGTTGCTACGGATCGACGCAAGAAAATTAGTCATTGCTCAGCTTTTCCATGACACATATTTGCCTTCTTAAACTGGTAAATATTTGTTATAAACCACGACACATATCTGCCTTCTTGAACTCTGGTAAATATTTGTTGTTAGATGTTCCTATAGCCTTCGACGATGAATGTTGCCTCTGCTCCCATTCTCATGTTTCATACGCTGTATATCATAGTCCTAACAATTCGAGCGACGTCTCTCCATTTTTTTCTAGCACGACTCATCACAAGCGTATTGTGTATATGTCTGTTATACAAATAGCCATTGGCCAAATCATCCATGTAACTGGTCCTCTTACATAAGAGATGAAAACGATTATAGAAAGTATACCACATGCATAACTCACAAACTTTCTAACATATTGTCAAACATCTTATGCATGTACTCCATTGAAAATGTACTCGTCTTGGCAGAACCAAATACTTCAAGCAGCTAAGATAATGTTCTCCATAAATATGGCTTGCTTCAGACACAAGAGATTATTACTGCAATCAGACTAAAGGGAACTCCAAGGACAATGTCAGCTCCAGCGGCCTTTGCAAATTGGTAATTGAAGAAAAGGTTATCTCTTTTTTTTTTTTTGAGAAAGCAACTTGTATTCATAATATACGAAGGATACATAGCCAATAGAAGAGCAGAAAAACGAAGAAAACAGGGGACCAGGAATCCTCCCACTTCCACTCGAGATGAAGATGCCGAAGAAAGATCACCATCGCTGAACCTTGGAGCAAGCAGAGCCTCTTGCCTGAAAGCTTTGTGAGCCGCAAGAAGCACCATCTCCAGCGAGATGGATGAAGCCGATGGAGCCATATCGGCCGGCGCCGAGCGCCAAGCTCCGTCTGCTCCGGATCGGGCCTCCCGCGAAGGAAGCCGACAGATCCCTCTCCAACACGCCATCTGCACCTTCCTGGAACACCGCCATCTTCGCTCATCGCTCCGTCGAGCAAGCCGTCGACGCCGGAGAAGAGCAGGTCAGGCCACCAACCAAACCTGACCGGCGAGGAACCGACGAGAGCCGCCCGAACCACACCACACCACCCCATACCCTCCGCAGCCAAGAAGGAGCTGACCTTGCTGCGACGAAGAGAGAGCCAGGGGACAAAAGCTCCATGCGCCAGCCGCCGTCCTCGCCACGCCGACGACGCCCGAGCACCTAACCTCACCGGACCGACAGATCCGAGAGGACCTACCTCCGGCAGCTCGCCGACGCCGCCGCAGACGACGCCGGGAAGGGGAACGAACTCCGGCACAAAATCTCCAAAGGGCCACCACCAACCCCCACACGGCAGCGGCACCGGAGAGACCTAACCTACTATCTACACGCCGGGGACGCGGAACCAGGGTTCCCCTCCCCTCCCGCAGGCGATAAGAGGTTATCTCTTGACTTGAGAGCCTGGAGTCACACATCACACAGAAGTTTAATTGCAGAAAGAAAATCTCCATTTGTAGCGTGACTCTAGTATTCAGCCTGATTACAGGACATGAACCTGTAAATAGCATGTTGGTAAGTAAAAAGAAGAGCAAGGAATGTAACAAAAAAAAAACGTAAAGTTGTTAAGGACCAAGTACCTGCAGCCAAAATAAAGAGCTGAGTACAAATTTTAGGCCAGCCTCGGAAAGCACAGCCATGTTAGTGAAATACTCCCTCCATTTTTGTTTAAAGGGCGCAGCTCACAAGTCTCTGGGACCAAGGTGTGTACCGATTGGAGGAAAAAACGTGGACGTGGAACGTGAAAATAGCATCGGGGGTTGAATAGACGCGCCTAACTTATCGCTAGAATAACGTTTAGTTAATCCCACGCCCAGTAAACGAGCCTTCTGCTTGCATGCATTGATGTAGACCGTTCCCACTTGCATGCACACATCGTGTTCCCACTTGCATGCACACATCGGAAGGGAAAAGGAAAGAGAGAAACCAGCAGGCCTAATTCCTCTCTAAACGCCTCAATTAATAGCGTAATTAATGATATGCGCCTTATTTCGCTCTCATTCTGAAAATGCATGGATTTGGAGCTGCGCCTTTTAAACAAAAATGGAGGGAGTACTAAAGACCATGAGGACTCGTCGATGATATCATGTCGGGTGGACATTTAAGAGAAAGGGTTAAGAGTGATGGTACGGGTTGCCCTCCTCCTGCCCTCCTCCGTTATTGGACGCGGGGCGCCATGTAGTACTACCGTTATGTGTTGCTGGATTCTGTGCATCCTCTCCTTCCTGTAATTCTGAGCATTGCACTGATCAGAGGAGGGCAATAAGATGGCTGGGAGAAATCCTCTGTAGGCCCGCATTTCCGCAACGACAACAGCCGTCCTATCTAGTTCAAACCATAATTGGGAGATCGCTCCTAGATACGTGACAAATTATTTTTCAACATCTGTTTTCACATCAGTAATTTTATTTTTAAGATACTAAGAAACATAAACTAAGTAACGAATGCAAATCTGCTCCCATTCACTTGTCTGTAGTCAAATACATGAAAAACATGATGAAGAGCATTCAATAAGAAATCCCGAGAACGAGCCAGTGGCTCGGTGGTAGGGTGTGGCAGTGGCCAGCCCACCCCACCAGAGTTCGATCCCTGGATCAGCTCGCGGTGTCTCACCTGCGTGAACAGTGCCCACGCGAGGCACTGTTCACGTGAACAGTGCTTCTGGGTCAATTCCACCGTGGTTCAGTCAGAGGTATTGTGGTGTGCCCACCACCGCAGGGGTTTCCCAGTAGGTCTAGGCTCACGGGACTCAGAAGCTTAGTATAGTCTGGTTAGATCTAGCTTACGCACATGTGGCGTGCGTGTGGTGTTAAGTGTGTGTGGAGTGAGTTGTGCGTGAGTTCAGATACTACAGCTGTACTGTAAAAGACCTGGAATTCTCAAAAAAATCCCAAGTGGCGATATCCATTAGTACATAAGTACCTATTAAATGATCATGTTGAACTTAGAGGTCAAGCTAGAGATATAAAAGTAATAGGAAGATATCAAGATGATACCAAACATATATAGTTAGAAAAAGGTCTGTAACATACAACTGCAGGAGTAGTCAAAATCAGGATTTAAAGAAACTTGCATCTTCGTTGATTTATTTTCATTAAATGGAAAATGTAGACTATTCAACACACAGTTATGCTTTTCTGATGATTGTGGTTGTTTTGCAATTAGCAAAAAGAAAGATGGTTATACTGGACATATTTAGACTAAAACTAAAAGGGGAAGCAAACTGTGAGGCTGAGCACCTGATTGTGATTCCTCAAGATAAATGTGGTACTGATTTTCACCCATCTTCAAAATCCATGGATTTAAATTGTAGCATTCCTTGTCTTGAAAGAAAAGAGAAAATCTGAAACTGTGGGAAATCAATTCAGAGTAAAAATATCTGTAATCTATGTAAAAGAATTTATGGAAATAAATTTTGAAAATTAGATATGCATATGAGTAATAGTACACACATTTGGCGGATTCATATCAGTAATCGTATTCTCTGTGTTTTAGTAGTACTCCCTCTGTTCTGAATTAATTGACTCAGAAATCTGAGTCAATTAATTTAGAACAGAGGGAGTAGAAAAGAGATACAAAACACATACGTACATTATATACATGGATTCATTTGTTTAGCACCTGCACGCGCGTCACGAATTGCTCAGGTCCATGCATTCCCCGCGAATGTTTTCATATACTTGTCAACGACGCCATTAATCTCCATAGCCGAGAGCTTTCTACAGCTTACTGTTTAACCCAATTGAGGTCCCTACCGCTAAGCCTCCTTCTGACCTAGTTGCAGTCATGGTGAAACCTAACCAGCTAGTCGACTCTTATAGCAAGTTTTCATCCGAAACACCTATAGGCAAAAAATACAATCTGAATATTCACACACTGACTTTGCCCAGCTGTTTCTCTCTGAGATTTGAGGTTACCAAGAGGAGGTCGTTCTTGTTTGCCAAGGTCATCAACGATGACATGCTGTAGAGAAGCACATCTCCACTAACAGTCTGAAACAGATCTTACTTGTGAAGTTGCAAGAATACTTTTTGGCGTTGCATGGGAATACTTTAAAAATAGAATTGCAGGTTATACTCCAGTTCTAGTACCAAAACTATTAAGCAGCTGAAATATTTTTTGAACCCTTGTTCCGTCAATCAAATATGCCGAAAAACAGTAGCAACAAGGCAATTAGTAGATTACTGCGTGAAATACCTAATATAAACAGGGAAATACAAGCAAACAATGTTTGTAAATGAGATGCACAAGGCTATCACATCCATTTCAATGCCACATTATCACAAACGGAGAGTTAGCTTAACAACAGAAGCAGAAAGCTCATTGCAAAATATATGAGTTCAACGATTCCATAAATCAATTCATCAGACCACTCCATCCAGTACTAACTTCTTCAACACAACAACTGAGAACTAAACAGAAAAAAATGGTCAAGGTCACTTAACTCACTTTAGGTGACTGGTACACAGTCAAGAATCCTTTCTCCTTTTGTACCGTATGTTGTGAAGTCAAAATGGGTTAGCAATAGAAATTGATAGGAAAATTTCAGAAGGCTTAACACTACTTCAATATCATAGATGTTGATAGGTTAAGAGGACACCTGAATAATCAAACTTGTTACTTCTCAAGCATTCCTGGCTGACCAAATCTCCCATACTATTCATGCTGCCTCCATTAGTTGGATCATGTAACCCAATGTTGAGCGCGACCAAACCAAGCCGCAATGCAATGCCCAATTGACAGAGCCCCTTTCACCTCCGTATGTTAATACACAATCTGCAATGCATGTACACCAATGGTTCACTTGCAGCCAGGAGCACATCAACGACAACAGTAGCACATCAACCTGCTGTTGGAAAGATTGCCTATAGCCTGTAGGGGAGGGCAACAGTACATTGCATCTCTGCAAAAAATCCCAGCAGAGAAGGGTTCGAGATGGAGAGAGATGCCAGTGATGGGCTTCAACTTCTCGCCACCAATGGGGAGCTGCGGTCTGCGGTCGTCGGCGATGAATACCGAGGGGACAATTTCTGACGGCGAAGCTTCTGGGCAAGGACGGCGGCGCTAGGCGATCAGGGGCAAAGGAAGTTGGGATCCGGCTGCATAGCTGCAGCGCCACCAGGTGGCCTCCGTCAACTTGAATGACACAGGACGACCACGTGCGACCGGGACTGCTTGCTTGCTGCTTCTCCTCCCCAACAGCTCAGGACTCCATCGGAGACTTGCCTAGGATCTTGGAAGAGGAGACACCACTGGCGGAGCAAAAATGTTGGGCGGGCCAGCCCAAAGAAGACCACGTTTTTTTCTTTGATGGCCCAGTTTTTCATTTTTTTTTTCTTCGGTGTTTTGGGCTGGCCTGGACGGGCCATGGCCCGGTTCGGCTTCAACTGAGCTCCGCCACTGGGAGACACCATCCGCGACCTGGAAGAAGAGACGCCATGGTCCTGGAGGGGAGGCGACCCAATCCTGAAAGGCGACATAGTGGGCTTCACGAGTGATGGCGACGGGCCGGCGGCGACCTTGAGAATTATCGGGCTTCATCCTTCTTCGCCTCCATCTGCTGCCGTAGGTGCTCCCCACCATCAACATGATTAAAGCAAGAGCGCTGGAGGTGGCAGGCGATGGATACGGACGAGAGCGAGCTATTTTTTTTTAAATAATACATTTTATTACATAAATTCGATTAATATTACGTGTTCTGAGACAATTTGAAAAATAATGCGGCCTAATTTGCGGCATGGACGATTAGTGCCTATCGTCGGGGGCCTGGACGATCAGGTCTTGGGTGGGCCAGCCCACGCGGCCGATAGCCCTGTCGTCAACGGCGTAGACGATAGGGACTAATCGTCCAGGCCCCCGACGATAGGCACTGACATGACAAAGAAAAGAAATACGATGCAGCTACAGAGCTACCCTACGTGCATGGATGCATCATGCATGGATTAGGCGGCAAGATTACCGACTAATGATGAATTAATCACCCAACCACGGTGGCTCTCTTAGGCGTGCTCTCTGCACACGGGCGACGCGTGGATGCATCATGCATGGATTAGGCGGCAAGATTTACCGACTAATGATGAATTAATCACCCAACCACCATGGCCCAAAGCTCTCTGCATGGATTAGGCGTGCTCTCTACTCTGTACACGGGCGACGTGGACCTGAGGTTGAAGCAGACGCATGCACGGCCGCATTGGCACACGCAAGTCCCACCCAGGCGACAACCAGACCCTATCATCCAGGCCCTAAACGATAAGTCCTAATCGTACGGGGCGCCGACGAGCAGGTGCCGCGTCACGTGCAGCCGACGGACGATGACCCTATCGTCTAGGCCCTAAACGATAAGTACTAATCGTCCAGGCCGCAAATTAGGGTGTATTATTTTTCAAATAGTCTCAATCCCACGTAATATTCAGCGAATTTCCGTAAAAAATGTATTATTTTAAAAAAATTAGCCGAGAGCAAAGGAGGAGGCGGCAGCTGATCGAGATGGGCGATGACGCGCTCGCTAGTCTAGGTCTTCGAGGCGCGGTGTTGTTTTGGGCCGCTTGGACCATGTGGTGCTCGCGCGTGCAAGCGAATGTCAGACGTCAGCTGGACGACGGTCAGGATTCGCTCGATCATTTGCCAATCCAGGAGGGTTGACGTACCAACGTACAACGGACCATCACCAACTGCATACTCCCATTTAATAGTAAAGAATAGAGTTTTTGTGGAGATTAACGAGGATAAAGTTCTATTTGATTTCCAAAATCTTCACCCAATTTCTCCTAAGTTTCGGTAAACTATGGGATAAACTTAGGAGAAACTGGGTGTCCTATTTTAGAAGCTAGTTTAGGTGTCCTATTTGATTTTTTTTCCTCCATGACATAAGCTCTTGAGGGGTCCGCTAGAGATACTCTTATAGGAATTACCTCGCAGGGTAGGCCATGCCCGTCCAGAGAGGAGAAGAAGAGAATTGGTACGTGGACATAGTCGATAACTTAATGAGTTGAGAGCCATGGAAAAAACTGCGCGCTATTTCGGTGCTAATAGCAAGCTATAACATATCGGGAGAGCCCAAGCTATATTTTACAACTTTTGCACGCTATGTTGTTATTCACGAAATAGCACGCTATAACGTTATAGCACGCTATTGTTTTCTAACCTATAAGCACAAAGGACATAATTTTCCACGTTAGCAAGAAGACAAAGTTGCTACCAATTTTGCAGTGGTGATGAACCACAATCTTTCGGATCATCTTTTAAATCTCAAGATGATATCGCAAATGTTCAGATTCTGAATAAATAATTTATGCTATGTTGTTGCTCCATGAAATGTTGATTTTAGGCTTCTAAAAAATTGGTGAACAATTGGTGCATATATTGTTCTGCCATTTTTGGACTATATTCTTTATTCTTGCTAAATTCCTTTATTTCTGAGCTATATATGTTATTTCTTTCATACCGCTATTCCAAACATAGCATGCTCTTAGCATGCTTTAGCGTGTGTAGCATCTGGAGGCCGCCGTTTTTTTTTTTTTTTTTGAGGTTTAAGATCGTCGTATCCGCCATCCGATTAGATAGAATAGAATGTTATTTACAGACTTTAGGACTAGGGAAAAAACCCCTTTAAAGACAAACAAACTATGAGTCTCCCGGATCGTGTGTGTGGGCAAAAGCCCGCTGCGCCACCTCTTCCCACACCAAAGCCGCCACCTTCATAGGCGAGGTCGTCATATTGCGGAAGGTTCTTCTGTTCCTCTTCTTCCAAAACCCCAAGAGCGAGTGGATGATGGCCCTGCTAGCCGTCTTCCGATATTTGGGTGGAAAGCCCGCAAGTGCCCGCCAAGTCAGTAGCCTTCTCCGATCGACGACACGCTGGCACTCCATCCTAACAATTGCGCGGTGCATGGATCCGGAAGGGCACAACCAAAGCCCACAGACACACCTAGGACATCCTTGCCACCTTGGCAAGGAGGAGAGCCCAGTCATAAAAAACAGCATCTAGGCCACCACGAGCGGCATTTGCCGCTCAATCTCAGTCCCTGACTTCTTCTTCTTCTTGGGCTTCTTCACAGAGAGGACGAGGTCGTCGATGGCAGTAGCCGCCTAGTCCGTGAGAGGATCGTCAAGTAGGGCCATGTAGTCCTGTCACAGGCGCTCCGAGGGGCATGCCTCCTCAAGCTGCAGCCGAGACGGCGCGCCACGGCCTCCTTGGCTAGCTGCTCAATGTTGGCGCCATTCGGGTGCAGCTTGGCGAACCTCACACTCCTCCGCAGTGACGGCGCTTCCATCTCCATCTAGTGGACCAACGCCGTGGCCGGCGTGCCCAAAACGGAGGCCTCGAGAGGCGTCGATATCCTGGCGATGAAGCTTGACAAGGGGCACCTAGGTGTATCCACCTCCAGGTCCTGCTGCCCATGGCCGGCCAGTGTGACGAAGGACCCCTCGGAATGGTGCCCGTCCTCCATCCCAGCGGCATGCTCGCCCAGCTCGGCACCCATCTCCTCGTCGTCCGACAACAGCACCTGCTTGCACGACGCATCGACTGGCGAGAACAGCACCATGGCGAGGCCCTCACCCGGACCTCGATCAGCTAGAAGAGGGGAGCAAGCTGAGACCGGACCAGAGACCCGGGCCGACAACTCGTCGAGAAACTCATGCCATGCCGGTGATGGCTGATCCTGCAGCCCCTGCGTAATTGCCTCGCGGTCACCGTCCTTATCTTGTGGAAGCAGCAGCATCAGGCCGCCGCGCTCGTTCTCCTCAGAAAGAGCTCCGTCCACGCCACCCTTGTAGCACCGCTCGCAGGCCAGCACCACCTCCTTCGCTTTGGTGTTGCACACGTCGAGCTCCCTCATCGGCGCCATGAGGACGGAGGCGAAGGAGCGCAAGGGGCTGACCAGCGTCGTCCGGTGGCGAGGAGGGCTTGGGGCGAGGTCAATCCGGCGGCCTGTTGCAGTCCTTGGCCAGGTGCCCAGCGCGCTCACATATCCAGCAGACCTTGGGGCCTCTGCAGGAGGCGATGTGGTGCTTGGAGCTCAGGCATCTGAAGCAGCGGCCGCGCATCCGCCTCAAGAAAGCGGCCCTCCCCAGCCTCCGCTCAACTCCCTTGGACCCATGACGGCCATCGACCGCAGAGGCGTTGCTGCCGTCGTCCCGTCGCCACCAGGTCTCCGAGCGGCCGCCAGCAAGACGCTTGAAGGAGCCATCTTGACTCTGCCTCCCCGCCATGACCGGATGCGGAGAGCAACGCCGCACAGCGCCCGCTCCCGTCGGAGCCAGCAAACTTCCCCCCCCCCCACCCCCCCACGGCACCAATCTGTGAGCACAGGCGTCGAGGCCTCCCCCCAGGCGGAGGAGGAGGTAGCAACTCGCCCCGCGTCGCCGGATCCGCCATTAAGGCCCTGCGGAAGCGTGGCTGGAAGCGGGGCGGCGTGCCTCGTGGAGGCGGAGGCGCGCGCCTGGCAGGGGCCCCGAGCGGCACAGCCTCCCCGTCGCCCGCGACCAAGGAGGCCAGCGACACCGGCAAATCTGACACGGCGCCGCCTGCCACCACCGGAAGCGAAACGGGAACCAACGAGACCTGCACAGCTTCATCTTCCGCGCAGTCGGCCCACAGGAACGGCTGGGCGATGGGGAGAGACGTGGGTGGCGGCGATCTATGGCTGGTTGAGTGGCAAAGGGTGGTGGCCGCGGCGGCCAGAGTGGGCGCCACGCAGGTCGCCCCGAGTGGGTCGGGAGCGACTCTCATCTTCAATGCCCGTTTGGTAGGGTGCCGCTATTTCTTATAGCACACTATTTTTTACCTTGGTTGAGAGAGAAGAAGGCACTGGTGTGTGAGATTAGGAGATCGATTACATAGGTCTAACAAAGGTGAGAATCGTCTTCGACGGGGAAGCGGAAAGTTTGGTGACGAAATAGGATTTGTCAGTCAACGAGACAGAGGAGGGGCGGGATGTCGGGGACAAAGAAAATTAATTAGACCCAAAACCTTAGATCTTTCGTGTTAAATTGTTGATCCAATGGTCCAAGAAAATGTGAATATTACTAACTATATTAAGGGAGCACAAAATCGCGCTCTCTCCGCGGTCGGCTACTGTAGCTACTGTTGCAAATGAACAGCACGCTACAGTCGCCCGATCCGCGCCGTTGGCCCCTGATCGGACGACCAGCACCACGCAGCCGCGAAGATTTTGCAAAAACAACCCTCAACAACCTGGAACTTGCTCCGCAGTCCCCAACTTCCCGTGTGGCAGGACCTGTTCGCAAAATTCCAAAAACTACAGGACCTTTTCGAAAAAATACCCGCAGACCTCACCTTCCTCCCCTTCCTCTCCCGCGAGGCCGCGAGGCCGCCGGCGCCGCCGTCGCCTCTGGCCGCCGCGCTGCTCCTCGCCGCCTAAGGGAGCACAAAATCGCGCTCTCTCCGCGGTCGGCTACTGTAGCTACTGTTGCAAATGAACAGTACGCTACAGTCGCCCGATCCGCGCCGTTGGCCCCCGATCGGACGACCAGCACCACGCAGCCGCGAAGATTTTGCAAAAACAACCCTCAACAACCTGGAACTTGCTCCGCAGTCCCCAACTTCCCGTACGGCAGGACCTGTTCGCAAAATTCCAAAAACTACAGGACCTTTTCGAAAAAATACCCGCAGACCTCACCTTCCTCCCCTTCCTCTCCCGCGAGGCCGCCGGCGCCGCCGTCGCCTCTGGCCGCCGCGCTGCTCCTCGCCGCCCAGATCCGTGCCCCCACGCACCTCCGCCGTCCTCGCCTCCACCGTCTCCCCGACGGACGCGACCCGGGATGCTGCGGAGGCGGCGGATTCGACGCGGCCGTGCGCGCCCGTGCGCGCTGCTCTCCGCCGCTCCCGCGGCCCACCGGCGACGCTCCGACGACCTCCAGCCAGCGGCGCCGCCGCTAACGGATGCTCCACGTCCAGGCGCGTCGGCCGCGCGCGCCCGCACGTCCCGCCTCGCGCCAGCGCGCCGCCAGCGTCGTCCTCGCCGCCGCCGCGGCTCCGCCCTCGGTTACGTCATCGCTGACGCCGTCGCGCCGCCCAGCGGGCCTGGGCCGGCCAATTGGGCCTACACGTGGGCCGGCCTGGCTGGCCGCTGCGCTTTTAAAAAAAAAAATTCCCTTTGTTTTCTGATTTCCAAATGACAAATTTGAATACACTTTACTTCAACAAACATTAATGAAAAAAAATAAAGAAATTTCGACATATTCGAAAACAGTACAAATTAGTGGAAAATGAAAACATATTTGAACACCCAAAACTACTAAATAATTGCAAGTTTTCGTCATATTCAGAAACAATAAATATTAGTGGAAAATGAAATCATATTCGAACACCCAAAATTACTAAATAATTGCAAATACTCCACAACACATAAACATGTTTGCAATTTTCCAATTAGCCAGCATTTGCATATTTCCTAATTCAAAAGACATTAATACAAAATATATTACAACAAAAATGAATTTGCCAAATCTTAATATACTTTACTTCAACAAACATTACTGAAAAATAAAGAAAAAATTGGACAACTCCATTTCCTGCAACATTGGAGGTACTCTAGAATATGTAAACATACTTACTACAGAAAAAAAATTCTTACGTCAATATACAAACATATTTGAATGTTTTAAAATGGTATTACAACTTTGAGTCTTCAAAGATATTGTATGACTTCCAACCCTAAACATAGACGCTACAACAAATTATATTTACATTAATTTTTAAAAACATATTTGACCACAAACATCACAGAAAAAATGCTAATAAATTTTACGAACATGAAAACATATTTACACATCTCAATTTCACCACAAGAGGGGAAAAATATGAACACAAAAAAATGTAACCTAAATATGCCATACAATCAACTTTAAAATTCGCAATATTTAAAAAAAATGAATGCATTCAAAATATGAGAATTTAACAAACGCAACAAGATTACCCACCACAAAAGAAAAGAAAAAGAAAAAGAGCAGAATGAACACACAAAAAACAATAACCTAATTACGCCATATAATCAACTTTTAAATTTGTACTATTTTTAAAAATTGAATGCATTTGCAATATGGGAATTTAAAAAACTCAACAAAACTCAAATATTACAAACATGTCAACATGAGCAAAAAAAAAACCCTATTTACATCGTATACCCAAATTGCACATTCGAAAATTCCAACATTTAAAATTCCTTCCAAATCTACGCACTTGACAAATATCAACATAAATCAAATATGAACAACTTTTCAATTTTACTAATTTTGAAATTTTCACAACTTAACAATATAAACATTTCTAGAATTTGAACATATCAAAAAACAAAAACCTTTTAAACGTGCACATTTCCCAAAAAACAATTATTTACACCACGGTACTAACAAATACAACGACAAAAAACATGTTTACACACAAAAAATGCCTAATTATCGCGTATGACCACCATTCAACTTTCAATATTCCAAACAAAAAAAATGCTTCCACAAATTAGCATGAAGGAGTCTTCGCAATTTTGTCTTCATTTCAAACAATTAAAATCTGAAGATTTTTCTTTTTTTTTAAATCCAAACCGTCACCGAAATTTGACATCAAGGGCGCGGCGTGCGCCGCGCGAAAACCACTAGTAACAAAATAAAAACAGCCGAACAGGAAAGACACAAAATAAGAATGGAAACATTTGTTATTCCAGCCCTGCTTTCCAAATTCAACCGTACGGGAAACGCGCCAAATTTAAACGCTGCAGCGCTGTAGCCTGCGAGGCATGCCAAACTTGGACGTGTATTCTCCGCCTCTCCCTTAAATTTAGCCTGCTCTCCGACCGACCTCGCTCGTCCAGGCTCCCAGCTAGATCGTCCTTGTTTCGTATGCTTCCTTAATCTGTCTCGTCGTGCCGCGTTCGGTCGTCTCGATCTTTCTTTCGTCGTCT
This sequence comes from Poa pratensis, assembly GCA_947311845.1. Taxonomy (NCBI): domain Eukaryota; kingdom Viridiplantae; phylum Streptophyta; class Magnoliopsida; order Poales; family Poaceae; genus Poa; species Poa pratensis. The sequence continues at coordinate 4,583,076 of CAMZMU010000107.1, read as the reverse complement.
TAGCCGGCCCGAGATGTCGGCGATCGGCGTGCACCACGACGACGACGAGCCGCCGTCGCCCCCGCTCCACCTGCTGGAGATCACCGTCATCTCCGCGCAGGACCTGCACCGCCGCCCGCTCGGCCGCCGGGTGCGCGCGTACGCAGTCGCCTGGACCGACGGCGCGGCCCGCAAGCTGCGCACCGACGTGGACCTCGCCGGCGGCGCCGACCCGACGTGGAACGACCGGTTCCTCTTCCGCGTGGACGCCGCGTTCCTGCACTCCGAGACGGCCGCCGTCGCTGTAGAGGTGCGCGCGGCGTGCAGGCTCGGCCCCGACGCCGTCCTCGGCCGCACGCGGATCGTGGTGAGCACCTTCGTGCGCCCGCCTAAATCCGCGGCGGTGGCGATGACAGCGCCCTCCGGGCGGCAGATGGCGGCGCCCGGTCACTGCGGCCGCAGGGCATGATTAACGTGGCGGTGGCGCTGCTGGGCGCCGCTCAGGCGCGCGCCGTGGCGCCTATCTACTGCGCGCCAGGCTCCCCGGACGCGTTCGCGGTGAAGGACCTCGTGGCGATGAGGCCGGCGCTGGGCAGGATCGCGGAGGAGACCTGGAACAGGGGCGGGGCCGGCAGAAGCCACTGGTCGAGTACTCCGGGCCGCTGGACCCGAGGCGCGCCGCCGTGGAGCAAAGCAAGCTGGCGATGAAGCTCGAGAAGTGGAGGACAGACCTGTCCCCGGACCGTATGGATCAGGACGGCCACGGCGGCGGCAGGAGGCGGTGCGGTCGGAGCTCATGCTTCTTCGGCGGCGGCGCTGAGTGGGAAAGGTAACCGGTGATCAATCAGGTCGGATGGGGAGAATGGATGCGCGTCATACGAGAGTACGAATTAGTTATTTTTAACCAGATTTATTTGTTACTACTATTATTTACCCCTTATATTATTTATTATCATTATGCTTCTGTAGCACGAAGATTCATTTTAGAATTTCATTTTAGAACGTGCTAGTCAGCTATGCATCCCTATAGTTCAAACTGCTCGAAGAAAAATTTGTAAAAATAAAATGTGATATATAACCTTATAGATTTATGTTTTGGCTATGCGTGTGTTTTTAGAATGTGATTTCAAATTAAGAACTCAAATTAAGTAGGTTGCCTGTCACCCATGAATGTTAGATCTCCGACAAGTTTATTCTTTACCACCCATTTTCGCTCTCTCCCTTTTATTTTCACTTGCAGATACCACTAGTCCCGTCCTCAACTCTAACTTGTCAAGATACAACTAGTCTTTTATAGATTCATCTTTGGCTTAATGCTTTTCAACTTTTGAATTTAAAAATTCTTCATATATACTCGATGTCGCACTTGTCAGGTCATTACATTACGAAGTATCACACGCTCATTCTGAACATCCCAATTCAAGGCCTTTCTTCACATCCTTTTGTACCACTACCATGCAACTTTGGTTTATCTCTAAACCTGACCTTCTTGTATGATTTGGTCTGCATCCATTTTCCAGCTATTTTATCTTCTCATGTTCCCCTTTTAAAGTTCATCTCTTATATATTTTATTATTCTCAAAGTTTGCACTGGATCTCATCTCTAAAGTGCCGTCTTTGTTGAGAGTGCTGATAGAACATAGAAGTGCATATATTTTTGAATCATCTCTGTGGATGCCTGCCTCATTGTGTCTACCTTGTAAATTTGGCCATGTTTCCTCGCGGGAGGATATGCTCCTTTAGGTTTTGAAGATTTGTATTTTGCGCTGATTTTTCATATATCGGTGTCATATAATTTGCTGGTATTGGTTGGGTTTTAAGCAGGCTCGACACCTCGTATCCACCAGAGATTTCGTATTGTTGTTTTTTGACGAAAATCAGAATCAATGCTGGTTTCATTAATGTGAGGAACAAAAGAGTACAAATGACTGAAAACTATAAGAAAAGAGAACATGTGAACAGAGCAGATTCACCTCATGTTTCAACATGGAAAATTTACAGGAGCTAGTGTAAACAAGATTCACTCCTTGTGCCTTTAGATTCGTACCCCGGATGAAACATGTACGAACCAAAAATGCATAGATGTTTCATCTGAGCCACGAATCTTATGGCATGGATCAATAATGGATCTTGTGCCGACTGGTGCCGACTCCTGTAAAATTGCATTTTTTTTCCTTGCTCATGCTTGCATTGTTGTCACTTCTAAGGCCAAGCTACTCTTTTTTCTACCCCGGATGTTTCCTCGTTGAGTCATTGTCACTTCTGAAGGCCCTCTCACGCCCCAAAAACAAATACTGAGCTACCACCACTCTCTTTTCCTTTACTCCGTCTTTGTGCAGAAGACTCTTGGGCGCCTATTGAATGCAGGGGCTGGGGATGCCCCCCTTCTCGAAGAAAAAGAATTGTGCGCGTATTGATCACTACTTTTAGCCACTTGCCGTATTATCCGTCGAGCAAGCTTAATAGAGCATCCCTTATCCCCCGTGTCTAACGCTTCCACATGTGAAGTACAATTCCGAATGAAATTCATACTAACAAGATCAACTTGCGCACCATATTCTGCCCCCAAATGCAAAGTGATTTCTGTATTACCTGACGAAAAGGAAAAATTTCCTTATCTCAAATAAATTGAAACAAAAATTTCTCTTCGATAACATTACATGGCCATCTGAGATTTTTTTTTTCATGTATACCATTTTGAAGGATAATGAGTAGTACATCCTCACAAGACAAATCGCTAATACAACTTTGCAAGACGGATTGCAGTAGTGGATGCAGACTAGCTACGAGGCTGCATGCCGTGTTCTTGAACCAGATAAACATCCTATAGCACACAACTATTGAGTTATTCCCAAATTTCTGTCGGACTTAAAAGAAAACACTACAAAGGCATTTGAGTTTTGAGATCAAAATTTTCTTTCATATATATAAAAAATCATTTGGAACGGTAACGAGTAACTGCATATTTGCAAGATATAAACTGCTAATAGTACAATTTTGGAAGACGTACGAATTGCAGCAGTGGCAATCGTCAATACAACTTTGCAGCAGCGGTGCTGACAAGTGACTACCACATAAAATCTACGAGATACTGCCGCGGTAAGCTTGCGCTGGATGATCGACCACGGCAAGGCCGGCTTCGAGATGCTTCAGCACGCGTTCGTCGGCAAGCAGCTCCGACGTGAAGAGCTTCTTCCAACCGTTGCACCACGCGACAGCCTCCGCCGGCGGGGGCCTGGCGGCCAGCAGCCAGTGCCGCAGTGCGCCTTCCCACTTGTCGAAGAAGGACTCTTCCAGTATTGAGACCACGTCCTGAGTGCGCACGAGAGGCGCCCACCACATCACCCACCGGAAGGACGAGTCTGTCTGCTTCGGCGGCGTGACCCTCATCTCCCGCAAAAGCCGCGCCAGCCTCGGTAGGATGCGACGCCGGCCGAAGACGTCCATTGCGCCGGGCTAAGGTACTTCTTCCACGGCAAGACGGCGTCGTAGTCGCCGTAGCTGATCTAGCGCGTCCGCCGTCATGGCTCTGTGCCTGTAGTCCCCTTTTTGACGCATCGTGTCCCTCAGCAGCGCGAGGACCATCTCGCAGCACTCCTCTTCGAGCAGCAGGGCCCGTGAAAAATTCTGCCACTCCTCTTCCGCCTGTTGTGACGCCGGCGACGCGTCTAGACCGTTGTCGTACCGCCGCGCTGCAGGTGAAGGGAAGGCAGCTGGACTCCAGTACCGCCGCCATTGCCGAGCAGGACCCGATGTCAACTGTGCTGAACTACAGAGAATTCGAGCCGGACTTCCGTGTTGAGACAACTACAGTACCACGCATGCTGCATACTGTAATTCTGTAAAATCTATACTTAATAATAAAAGCATTAAGGTTTCTTCTGGTACGTCATTTTTTTCCGATTTTACCTTTCCACCAAATCACATATTTACCCACCACTGCCACTCATAAGTCGTATACCGGTTCGTTTTTTTCCCCGTCCGCTGCTCACATAATCGATTCCTGACTGCCCTGTCCCCCGCTCGACGCCGGCAGGCGCGGCAGCTCCCTCCATGCCCAGTGCGTTGGGGCGGTCGCACGAGCTCTGGAAGGCGGCGATGGCGAAGGCTGCTGTCGCCCGCTCGACGCGTCTGCTGCCGCGGTGCCGCCGCACCGTCCCCGTCGATCTGCTCCTCTGCTGCAGCCTCGGCTGCTCCTATCCTTCTCCGTCTTGCCTTTCTCTCTCGATTCCTCCCTAGCCGCCCGTGCCCATCCCGCACGTCCGCTAATTCCCGGATGCTCTTCTCTGCTCCCATCTGCTGCTACCTTCCTCACCTTGCCGCCCTACACAGCAGACCGCGTACGTGGACCTGCCAGCTTCGTCCCCTGCGGCCGCGTGCAAAGAGCAGCAGCAGATCGGCGTCTGCTCGAACGTACCTACTTGGATGATACTACTACTTGCTAATGAAGGTCCGTAATTAGTGGATGCATATTTGGGATGGTTGATTTGTCGGTTTGATGTGTTTAGATTGATTATGCAATGTGATAGGACGAGAGAGATTGAGAGAGGAGAAAAAGGCAGATCGGGTTGTACTAAGTGGTAGAGTGAGAGAGATTTAAAGAGTTTGATAGATTGACAGGGATTGGGAGATCTTGAGAGAGCGCTGCCTGCTACGATTGTGTGAAAGATTGATGCATTAGGCCCTCTACCAGCTCGTGTGTGTGAGAGACACGCAGCAGAGAGAAAATGATAGATTTGAGAGTGGAGACACATCAACTGAGTGTACTACTATACTGATGTTGTTTTTATGATCTTACAAAACTGACAGATGAGCTACAGTTCAGCATCATAAAGTTCAAGTCTATGAATTATTACTATTTTATTTATGTGGATTATTGTGTTTTATCGATACTTTGTTGTATTGTTTGAGAGAGGGGGTTGGTAGTTACAAGACATCAATAAAATATATATGTAAATCAGATATAAACAGTGATATTTGGAGAGTGCATTGGAATGCAAAGATAAATAGAGAGTGAAGTTTTTGGTGACCAAAAGAAATTTTGGAGTGTCAAATTTCCATAGCCCGTTGGACTTGCTCTAAATATTATAGTTTTTAAATTAATTACATTTCAATTAAACAAAGTAGAACCTTAGCTTTTTCAGATATTATGTAGATATTTCTTTCTATGCTCATGAACTATGTTTACATGTGGGGGTAAGATTTTTTTTGGGAAAGCCTTGTGCGCCTCCGCGATGCAGAAGTTTCTCTCCCGTTGCAACGCACGGGCATGTTTCCTAGTAATAATAAAAGCATTAAAGTTTCTTGTAGTACGTCATTTTTATTTCCAATTTTACCCCTGTGTTGTCAGAAATATTACCCACCTTTGTCACGCTTAAGTCGTAACGGTTCGATTTTTTTATTTCCTGTCTCCAATCCAGAGCCTAGGTCGTCACCTACCTCGCTTCCCCCGATCCCCCCACAGTCCATCTAAACAAGACCGTACGCGCCTCCCTCGCTGTACTCCGCCGCCCCACGCCCGCCGCCCTGCCACCGGCCTCCTTGCCTCCGCCCTCATTCAGGTTCGCCCTCTTCCTGGCGCCGTCACCCTGCTTGGTCCGCATCTACTGAGTTTCCATGTCGGGGCTTTTCATGTCCTGCAGCTTCTGCTTCGTAGCCATGGTCTCGCTCCCAGGTAGACACGCACGTGCTCTGCTCCCGATTCTGCTTTGCTCCTGAATCCCAAATCCCTCCGTCTTCAACACAGCTTACGGCGGCGGGAGAGAGTCAGAGAAAATCCAGAAGGAAGTCGTCGGGGCGAGGCAGCGGAGGCAAGCAGAGGAGCCCCCGCGGCGGCGCTGTGAACCCCGGGCGGTCGCGTCGTCAAGCACGCAGGCGAGCGGCGCCGCACGCCGGGACGGCGGCATCCACGCAGGACTCTCTAGGATTCAACTGCGTTTGCAATACGAGGGCAGGGATTCAGGCATATAGCAGCCGAGCGGCAGCAAGCATGCCCGCTGACGGCCTAGCCTAATTTAGCATCAGACTATCAGAGCATCGCGCCGTCGCGCGCAAGCACAACACATATGTTTCTATAAGCCTGTTTGCTGGTATAAGAAAAACTGCACTAGCCTATGTTTCTTCATCAGTTCACTACTTTTTTTATTTTAGTTTGTGATACTTTTGTTGTAAATTTGTCGAAAATGAAGAGAAATAGTGGTGACATTGCGTCCATTTTCCGAAAAAATGCGCTCAGTTTGCTCGTTTCTGTAGTTGGCAGAGTCGAGATAGGAAGCAAAACAGGGAAACATAGAATTTGAAGTCTACACGATTCCTATCTTTGCCTGCCGTATTCATCTACAAATAAATACCCACGGAAACGAGTACGCGCTCATGATCGATCCAAGCGCCGGAGCCAAACGACTCCTCAACATATCAGCCGTCGTCTTAGCTCGTCGTCACCGGAACCGTGTAGAGGCCTCTCAGCCGTCGTCTTCGCTCATCGTCACTGGAACAGTGTAGAGGCCGCACGCATTGCCGGCGCACTAGCTCACCGGGACCATGGAGGCTGCTGGCTTACTTGGTCACACCGGGACCGAAGAGGCCCTGCCTGCTGCCTGAGCACTCGCCCGCCGCCGGTGGGACAGCATGGAGGCGTACCCCTGCCGGCGTGCTCAGTCTCCGCTGCTAAGACATAAGTGAGGCTGCAGCTCTGCCGATGTCTGATAATTGGAAGAGAATGCAGAGAATTTTGGTGACAAAACTCGGTGAAGAACGAGAAGAAACGAGATGCATGGATGAGGATTTTTCTAGCACCTAGGAGCGGTTCGAGGAGGCAGAGATGCAATTGTTGTGCAAGTACTCGAGGACAGCCCAGCAGCCAGTGCATCAAGGAGCCGTGCATCCATGACGACCAAAGCTGGATGCTTGGAGTGTGGTGATTTCAGTGGAAGCGTGCATGTCTTTTACTGCGTTTGGTTGACACAACAACCCAATCAATTTCGAATACACCAAACTGAAGAAGCTAAAATCAAGTTTATATTTAAAAGGACTTTAGTTCAAACTAAACTAATTTTTGCATCCAATATTTTGAAATTGTTGTAGTAGATTCCTATTATAATGGAAAAACTTGGAATGTGAATTAATTACATTATACATTTTACGAAAGGTCATCTCAAGTTATCAAATGGGTCCTTACCTCCGATTTATCCGTTTTTCTATGCTTTCTCTACTCTGATCCGCAGGAGGCGAAGGACTCGTGGTGGGGGTGATGGCAGCGCTAGACTCTGGTCATACTAGCTCACATGTACTGGTTGGCTTAGGCAAAGCAGCGGCGAAAAAGGTGATGGCGGTACGCCTAACATTGACGTAGTTTTTTTTTCTCCCGTTGCAACGCACGGGCACGTTTCCTAGTTCTGTAAAATGTATGCAACAGGGCCAGCGTGACACACCACCGCCCCACGTACCCTCGTGCGTAGGACTAGCTGGATTCATACATCTCAAAAGTACCTACATCTCTTATTTCATAAAAAAAATCATGTATCGTATCTAGTCTTCGATCTTTAGCCTGATCTAAGAAAAATCTCTCAAAATCTAAAAGCTTCTAAAAACAAATTTGGAGGATTCATGGCATTTGACCATTTTAACCAAAAGGGAGTGGAAATTCTCAATGACTAAGAATTAAATTAATTCTCACCCACGTCTATCAGCTGCAACCCATGGCAGCTCATGAGCAGGTATTTGGTTACCGGTAGGTAACCGGAATTTTCTTCCCAATTTTAAAAAAAAACGGAATTTTCGTCCCCTTCCGGAAAATGAGTTTACGTGGCAAAAAATTTCGAACCGTTTAAATGTGGACTATTTTTTCCTCCCAAAATTTTATTTAATTTTTTATTTAAAGATTAAATTTCAAATTTTGGCTAAGAATCTCGTCCGATAACGTGTCGGTAATTTTCCGGTAACTGTGGTTACTAAAAATCCCGTGCCCCTCCTAGATTGTTTTTCCAATATTGTAACCAAATCCTTACTCGTGAGTAATACGAATCACGTAGTAATAAAATTGCCCAAATTTGTCAGTTTTCTCTTTTGCAACTGAGTACGAATAATGAATCAATCCAATAGTCCGGTGCATTTTCCAAAGTTACAACCAAAACCAACGCACAAGTAGTAAAGTTTCAATTGCAACTTCATATACAATTGGGAAAATCTTAGTTGCATCCCAAGTTGCCACACGAATCATGATGCAATGCAACAGTTGAGACTCGATTGCGAATTAAGCTTCTCAATGGAAAAATGGGCCCGTTCACCCAGCACGTTGCTCACCAACTGACCGATTACACTCCATCAAATCGATCACCTGCTAGGTGCCTCTGTTGCGATTGTGGTATCCTCACTGCGCCTCTGCTTTCCGTCGAGGCGCACCCTCCCACCAGGCAGAGACATGTGACTCGAACTGGATCGACTCTGCCACCTATAGGCATGTCGTTCCGCCACGTGGAATTGTGGTCAGGTATCCCTAACCGCCAGTGACCGACGCAACGGTTGGAGATAGCTCTGTCGCCAACACGCTGGCAGCTCCTAGTTCCTTCTGAACCGACCTACACCAACGTTTTGATTTGTGGTTTGCGAGTAACAACCTTATTGTCGAAGGGATATACCTAACGCGAGAATGTAGCTGATGATGCGAGGATGTAGCCCCCACCGGCGAGGAGCGCGGTCCAATCTTTCCGAACGATGACGGGATCGACAGATAATTCTTTACATGAGAGGGATATATCGGGAGATGAGACGAAAGGATGCAAAATGGGGAACATGGTCTATCCACGGGCAACTCCTAAAAATTTGAAACGACAAGACCCTTCGTGATACGCGTATTCGATAAGTCGATGGGAACTAGGACCACACGAGGATCAAGCGCGTGCGGTCAGAAAACATGACCTCTTGGGAGATGGGCGGAGAAATAGAAATTGTGTTACAGTTTTGCGGCAAATTTTGGGAGTTATATTTTGGATGGGTTTCTATTGTGTGACAGAAATCGACCAACTTTTATGCAATTTTTTTATTTTTGAACAAAACTTTTATGCAATCAAACACTGCAAGTTAGCTTGTTTCAGACAAAAAGTTCCAAGTTCAAAGAGCAAACAACCACGCGGAAGGGCCCACGTGTCAACGGCCCGTGCTAAACCACCCCTTATCCCCTCTTCCACCATCCCTTCCCACTGGCCCTCTGCCGCGCCACATCGCAGCTCTGTATCGCGCCACACCACAGCCACATCGCAGCTCCCTCGCGCTCGCAGCTGGGCGGCGCCATGGCCCACTCCTGCCTCTCAACCGCGCGCACGGCGGCGCTGCGCCTCCCGTGTCCCACGCTCCATTCCGACTCTGCTGTCTCCGTGTTCCTCCGCGCGTCGTCATCCCGTCGCCACGGGCACCGGCTCATTGCCGACTACATGGCGGCGCCCGCCGTGCCGGTGGTGCGACGGAGCACTGCGATGGCGGCGCAGGAGGAGGGCGCGGCCACGGCCGTCGAGGAGGAAAGTGCGGACCAAGCCGCCGCCGCAGGTCAGGTGCTAGAGGACGGGCCAGCCGAGGAGGTTGCGCAAGAGGAGCAGGAGGCAAGCCAGGATGATGTCGGAGATGGCGCTGGCACGCCAGCGGAGGCGGGCAGCGCCACCAAGCTGTACTTCGGGAACCTGCCGTACAACTGCGACAGCGCGCTGCTCGCCGGCATCGTGCAGGATCACGCCATCCCGGAGATGGTCGAGGTAGGCCTGCGCGTGCACGCTGTTTGCTTGCCGAAATGGGTCACCGTGCTTGCTTACAAATTTTGCTTCTGCCTCTGAACGCCTTGATTGAACATCACTTGCTTAATCAGAGCTCATCAGACATCTTAACCGGCATCGTCTGCATTATCAGGTGCTGTACGACCGGACGACAGGGAGAAGCCGAGGCTTCGCCTTCGTGACGATGACCACGCTCGAGGACTGCGAGCGAGTCATCAAGAACCTCGACGGCACGGTAAGCACTCTTAGTTCACCAATCATCAACCCGTCGCCCATGAATACCTTATACATCGCTCATTGTCAGCAACACAATGAGTTCATGATCGACTTATGTTTCTATCGATTGTTTCAGATGTACAGTGGGCGCACGATGAGGGTCAACATGGCCGACAGGCCGAAGCCGAAGCTGCCGCTGTACCCTGAGACGGAGCACAAGCTCTTCGTCGGAAACCTGTCGTGGACGGTCACCCCGGACATGCTCGTCGAGGCGTTCCAGAAGTGCGGCAACGTGGTGGGTGCCCGGGTGCTCTACGACGGCGAGACGGGCCGGTCCAGGGGCTACGGCTTTGTATGCTACTCCACCAAAGAGGAGATGGACCAGGCTATCGAGACACTCAATGGAACGGTAAATCCGCGCCGTCTTTTCAACCATGTCTCTTCTGTTTGCTACATGAAAAGTTGTAGATGTTTAAGTTCAGATGCAAACTTCCAAATTTCTACGATGGCAGACATAACATCTACCAAACAACCGTGCATGTGTAAATCTTTCTAACGCACAATGTAGCAATACGCAATTTCAGATAAAAATGGAGAGCTCCTTGCCAAGATGAATTTTATTGTTTGGACTAGTAGGACTCAGCTTGGAAATTTGATGTTCATATCTCACACACAAATCAAGATTAACATAACGACCATGCATCTTTAAACCTTTCTGATGCAAAATGTAGCAATGCAAAGTTTCAGATAAAACTAAAGAATTCCATGCCAAGATGAATTTTATTGTTTGGACTAGTAGTACAATACTCTGCTTGGAAATTCGATGTTCATATCTTACACGCAAATCAAGAAATGACCTGAGTAATAACACTCATTGCAGGAAATCGAAGGCAGGGAGATCCGGGTCAACATGGCCCTTGGAAAGAGATACTAGAGCTGGAGCATTTCTTCGCATTGGAGAAACTTGCAGAAGGTTTATGCAATCCTTCATTACAACACGACTTACACAGCCGTTGCTGCCCATTACAGAGGAACACGGCCATTGCTCGTCGAAGGGCACTTCAAAAGCCACAACAGGGAAGACATCACTCTGAATTATAGCGCCATTCTTTTTTCTCTGTATCCACTAAGTGTATGACTTAAGGATGTGAAAGTCGACATTTTACATGGTTCCATGCTCAAGGAACCACATCATTTTGATCCTACCGCAACTTGGCTTGTTATGCGTTCACACAATGTGTTGCCTGAATTATGCAAAATTGTACCTGTTTTTGTGAAGGAATTGTGCAAAATTGTATTTAGATCGATATGGCCCCTAGTGGGAGTCTCCTGTTCAATTTCATCAGTGAAACCAGAGTCGCTAGAAAAAGCCTTGAAAGGCAAAACAGAGTCTGAACAACGGAAATGAAAACTACAAATTTGAAGCAGAAAGTTATTGCAGAAACTCCATTAGAGTGCACGGCGCTGGGACTTCAACCACGGCTGCTGGCAGAGACTCCACCAGAGAAGACATGGACAAAGTGGCATAAATGTACCATCATTAATTTTTCTTCATATCCTAAACTTCTGACACACCATATTACATCATAAAGCAAACATAACAGCATTTTAGAACTCTCCATACTTACATCACTATGAACCTCTTTATCAAAAAAAAAAACACTATGAACCTTACAGCCTACAGGTACTATAGCATGCCAGCCCCATATCCAACCGTGTAGCCTGAATAATTCTGGGGGTCAGTTTTGAAGGTAAGCTCCGCCGAGCAGCAAGTACACCTGAAGTAAAACCTAGATACCTGTATGCCCAAGCATGTCTCGCCGACGCAGTCCTCCTTGCGCGCGTCCAGCTTGGTGCCCCTGAACATGCAGGTCCCGCAGGTGCCGCACGCGATGTTAATGGGGAGCACCACGCGCACCTTGATCTGCTGGTTCTCGAGCTGCTTCCGCCGCGGGATCTTCGCCGGGTCGAAGTCCGACGTGTAGCACACCTTACCCATCGCGCCGCCGCCGCCGGGGAGCTCGCCGGAGCACTAGGTCGATCGCTTCACGGGCGGCGCTGGCGGGTCGCGAAAGGTTGTATGGATTTTGGTTGCGCTCTGGCTCGGCTGTTTCGGGGTGATATATATAGTCAGCGACGAATAGCAACCGGGCTCAAATCGGAAACAGCCCGACTCGTGGTCGGACATCGAGACGACGGCGACGATTGAACGGAACGAACCGTGTCCTACTCGGAGACGATCACAACTCGAGCACATAATACCATAATTGGTTCATCAGGGCTCAGGCCAGATCACATATACCCTACCTCGATCTCCCCAACCCTGGCTTGACTAAGATAAAACAAGCAAGCCAGCCATAGCTTGCTGCCCTTGAGAGCGTCTCCACAGGCGCTCTAAATGACTCCCCAAAGGCCCAATGGGGGTCCGGACGGCAAAATCGCCCACTAGCGGCACCTCAAAAGGGTCGGGCCGAACGAAATCGTGTCCGGCACCCCTGAAAGGCCCTCCAAGTTTGGAGGCCCCCTCGGGGGTGCCGGACATGGGGCAGACATGCCCTCCGACAGGGGTGGCCCGCTCGTCATACACACAGTGTCGGTGTGACCTGATTTATTCACTCCCACGTCCTACTTCTTTTTCCTCTCGCCGGCGATTCGCACCATCGCCGCCGCTCTCGTCGCCGCCTGCTTGATTCGCACCTCGGGGCCCAAGCCGCAGCGCCCAAGCACGCCAGCTTGCCGCCGGTCTCCGACCTCGTCTTGCGCCGGCGCAGCTAATTCAGCCCGGGTACGCCTCTTCTTCCCTCCCGCCCCGCCCGCAACCTGTTCGACCATTGGTTAATAGGCTAATTTTATTGATTGGTCATTGTGGCCTTGTTTCATTGATTTGTTTCGTCCAATAGGCAATGAACAGCGACGACGAGATCATGTTTTTCGAAATGATGGCGGGGGATGCTGCCCTTGCGGCCGACGAGGAGGAGAATGAGATGGTCGTGGCCGCACTTCTATATGCCGCGGTCGAGGCAGACGTGGCGCCGAAGTTTGGAGGATCAGTGAAGGGGCGGGGGGCCAACAAGGAACGTAACAGAGCAACTGGGCACATGCTCTTGTACAACGACTACTTTGCCCAGAAACTGGCGAACTAACCTCATGAATTTCGCTGGCACTTTAGGATGAGCAGGGACGTGTTCAGGAAGATCATGCATGGCGTTCACGAATACGACGACTACTTTGAGCTGAAGAGAGACTGCACCGGCCTCCTTGGGTTTTCATCTCTTCAGAAATGCACGGGGGCCATACGGTGCCTTGTTTACGGGCTTCCCGCCGATGCGTTGAATGACTATCTCCGCATGTCTGAGTCCACCGCCGTCAAAGCCACCTACAGATTTTGTAAGGCAGTTGTGAAGATGTTTGGAGACGAATATCTGAGAACACCAAATGAGGCAGATACTACTCGTCTCTTGGCACAAGGCCAAGTAAGAGGATTTCCAGCAATGCTTGGAAGCATCGATTGCATGCATTAGAACTGGAAGAACTGCCCGTTCGCTTGGCAAGGGATGTACATGTCAGGGCATCACGGAAAGTGCAGTGTCATACTTGAGGTCGTGGCAGACTATGATCTTTGGATCTGGCATGCGTAATTCGGCACCGCTAGTGCCGCCAATGACATCAATGTGCTCCAACGCTCCCCGGTGTTTAAGAAAATTTGTGATGGCCTAACTCCACCATGCAACTATGTAATCAATGGTCATGAGTACGCCAAGGGGTACTACCTTGCTGACAGCATCTATCCCACTTGGTCAACATTTGTGAAGACTATCCGGAACCCTGTCGGCTAGGCAGATTGCCATTTTGCAAAGAAGCAAGAGTCTGTTCACAAAGATGTGGAGCGGGCATTTGGAGTGCTTCAGGCCAGGTTTACCATTGTCCGCTACCCTTGTCTTTTATGGTCGCTAGCTGAAATGTGTGAGATCATGAGTGCTTGTGTGATCATGCACAACATGATCATTGAGAGCGAGCGTGATACGAGGAGGCAACTGGTCAGCGATGTGTGTGATTTTCAGGGGCCCATGGCCAATCCACAGCCGGGCGTGCCGGCGCAGTATGCAGAGTTTCTTGCCATGCACCGGGAAATTCGTGATGGAACAATGCATCTACAGCTACACAATGACCTCGTGGCGCATCTGTGGGCTACCAAATCGACTCAGCCGGCGGCTGTTTGATATGTCATGTTTTAAACTTGAATTCCTATTTAAACTTTGCATTCGAATTTGAACTTGTCTTGTAATAATTATTACATTTTCTATCTTGAATTCGTACTGAAATGCAAAAACCACCGTTGATGATTTGTTTTTTTTTGGAATTGGCCTTTGGAGTGCGCCGCTGTGGGCGACACCCCCCAATTGGCCGGACACATGTCCGACACCCCCCAATTGGGCGCCCCTGGTGGAAATGCTCTGAGCCCTCGCCTCGCCTCGGTTCCACGGCCCTCATGACGACGCTATTCCTTTGCACGGCACGCGGCGCCCGCACCCACCGCAGGAACCACTGCGCCGCCTCGCCCTGCTCCCGCTGCAGTGGCGACGGCCACTTCGAGGCCTTCTAGACCACCCTGTCCGGCTTCGACACACGCTCTACCGAGGCCCGATGCGGCGTGTTCCTTGTGCGGCGGCGCCGGACACCAAGACGGCGACTACGCCAACACCAAGACCTCCCACATCCGGTGCGAGACCTGCGGCAAGATGGGCCACTATCCAAGGGATTGCCCGACCCGCACCGGCGACATCGATGACCCCCTACGCCGCGTGGAGGGGATATGACGCATGTGCCATGTGCGGCGAGCTGGGACACTCCATGCGCGCCAGCCCCGACATTTACGGTTGAGCCGTAGGTGACACACCTCGAGACATGAAACATTTGGTTTTAGCCCGTCTGAAATAATCCATTCATCGTATTAGTCTTGATCGAGTTACTCCTTCCGTTTCAAAATAATTGACGTTGATTTGTTCGAATACGAATATATCTAAACATATTTTAGTGTTTAGATATATCCACAAAGCTACGTCAAGTAGATATCAATGAAGGAAGAGGAAGTTCGAGAGTTGCGGCCCGTGACTGCAGAGGTAAATTTGTTGCAGCAGCATGTACTACTTTCGTGTCGGATGCAACAATGGCAGAGGCTTATGCCCTTAGAGATGGGCTCACTTTGGCGCAACACTTGGGACTGTCGAAATTTGCTATAGAATCTGATAATATGCAGGTTATAGAGAACATGAAGGAGGGAGGTTATTCTGCAACAGCGGCAGCAGCTGTGTATTATGATTGTAATATTTTAGCTTCTGATTTTGCTAGTATCGTTTATAATCATTGTTCTAGAGATCGTAATGAGGTAGCCCATTTGCTGGCTAGGAATAGTTTTACACAGTTTATAATCAATGTCTGGGATGGTGACCCACCTAGTTTAATCCTGCATGTTTGATAATCAATAAAGCTAGCCGATAGGCATTAATTAAAAAAAGTATTTTAAAAACGGAGGGAGTATATTAAACGTATCCCGTGATCCCAGTCTATGCATCTGTCTGCGTGTTTAGATATTTACACCATGTTTGGGTGTCTGGACTTTGGGACAAAATTGACAAAGTTTACCTATTATTGAAAAGTTTTTTTTACGAAAAGGAACCTGGCATTAAAAGAAACACCGAACAATACAAAACAGTTCACAAAAACAAAAATTACAACGAGATCCTTGAGATGCCCTTCTTCTTCAATCTCCCAGAGCCGGCTTGACGTTGTTGGTTGCGGACGAAAAGTCGCCGAATGGGTCAAGAAGACCACATCCATCCCAGAGCCGAAGAAGAAGGATGAACTGCCGATGAAGCTTCATGACGATCCGTAGACCCCCACCGCTAGAAGAAGTCCTCGAGAACCACACCACTCCCACGAGCTTCTCGCCGTCGCCGTCGATATGGGGCTGAAGCCGAAGAGGCATTATTGTAAGAAGCGCCGCAGCCACCAACAGAGAGCGCCACCCTTTTCATTCAATGCATAATTAGTCGAGAAATTTGAAAAAAAGAGCCCTCCTTTTCATTCGCATGCATAATTAGTCAAGAAATTTGAAAAAAAGGACATTTGCTAAAAGAACAAAACAAAATGAGGCAAGAGTTACCGGTAAAAGGAGGCACCTCTTCTGCAATGGTAACCGCTACGTAGGCAGTGGGAAAGGGATTGGCTCGATGGCTTGCTCGAGAATCTCTTGGTGGCGGCTCATCATATTTCTTCACCGCCTAGCCGTTGAGTTGCTCTTCGTATTTAGTTGTATGATCACTACCTTTTCATTCTTTGTTAGTCATATATGTGTTGTGGCCTTAGCAGAACTCTATTATTTTCTCTTTTTGATTTGTTGCTTGAACCTTATATGGATATGATTGCTTAATTTATAAATCGGTGTGAAATCCCTTTTCTTACAAGAGAAAATGAAGCAAGGGCTACGGAGGGTAATGAAACACCCGTCTCCAGTCCATCACATCTTAGGTATACTACCTCCTTTCCAAAAATACAAATGTTTTGCTCGGCCATTTTCGCCCACAAAACGTTTTATCTTTGGGAACATAGCTAATGCCACCCACCCACCACCAGTGCAAGAAACCACACTGACACGACAAAGTATACGCCGAGTACGTTGCCGCAATGCATATCTAAACCTTTATATCGCAAAATGGAACCGAAGAATACCTTCCGAAATCCAAATATGAACTTTTATTCCCTGAAGTAATATAATATTTTTTGGAAATTCGATGATCGACTCTTAACAAAAAAAAACAAAAAAAAACAAATAATGTGTTATAGATAGACACACGATACATAAAAGTTTCAACTGTACCAGCTTATGAAAACTTCTAAGTTTCTGCCATGGTAGACTACTACTACTACAATTTATCTTTAAACCTTCCTACTATAAAATGGAGCAATAGATATTTCTAATAGAATTTTACCGAACTAGTAGAAATCTCCTTGGAAATTTAATGTTTATATCTTAAACAAAAAATAATAACACATGTTACACGAAATCGAAGGTCCAGTTATGTGAATCAACTTAGCCCCTAAAAAGAGATACCAAAGATCATTTTCATATGAGATAAAATTAAAAAATGATCACGTAACCCTTTCGACCGAATAATAATTACACAAACACCCGTAAGTACATTGTTTTTTGCAACATGTAGTTGAACAGATAAAACCGATGTTGTTCGCTGCAGCATAGTACACAAACCCTACAATATAAGATCTTGTTTTAATCTAATTTATCCAGTTAATGTATGTCTAACAATGTGAAATAAAAAATTCATTCTTACATTCTGTTTTGGCACTATTATTTTGATAACTGTACAACTTGAATCGTAGTGTTTTACATAATGCAAAGGTAATTCTTTTTTCAATTAGGTTTTACCATATTATCGTATTATACTCTCGTGAAATTTTAACTAATATTTAGTAAATTAATGCAACAATAATGGTTCCTACTATTTGCAAATTATCAATGCAATACCACATTTATAATACACCATATTACATAACAAACAAAAGTAAAGCAATCTTTTGAACTCATGGCGAACCCTAGATCACCATGAAACTTACAAATTTATTACACACCGTCCTCGCTACCAGCTTAGATTTTGTTTGGTGAGAGTACAATCAGAATTGAGCAATCATGGATGATGTTGATTTTTTTTACCGTGTTTAACAAAAAAACCATTTTCGATTCATGGTGGCTATACACACTAATGGAGAAATAGAAACTAAGATCCTCTTTTGACAGCAAACATTGAAATTGATAAATACATGATTGAGTTGTCACGTATTGTGGATTCACACGATATTTCACATAGGAATCTTGCATGTGATGTCCTTAATTAGATGATATAAAAGGGAATAAGAACGTGAATTTTAGAGAATTAAGGAGATAGAGTAGATATAGATAGAGAAAATGCATTTGGACTCTCGTAAAAAATATAGGTTCTAAGCTCATATTCATACATGAATGCATTATACAGAAAATTAGTTACCGCCGGGGATTTTGTATAAGTTTTTAGGATTTAAATCTTGTGAAGGTTCTAGGATCCAAAAGTGACACAAAGGAAGTGCCAGAGTTTTCTAGTACTAAAAGTGCTTGTAATGCCTAAAATAAAATCTAGATCTTTTGCTCACAAGAAACAAAAGAAAAAACATATCAAGCCGGAGCCACTAGTGTGAGCGTGACATGACCTGCTCCTTGTTGGCGCCACGAGAGGCAACCAAATTAGCAAACCACCAGCGGTGTCCACCTGACCACATCCACCCAGCTCGACTACGAGAGCGCCAGCCTCCTCCGCGCCACACACCACCACCACTTCGCACCCCACCACCCCCACACAACCAAGCCGATCGAGCAGACGCGCGCCGAGGCCAGCAAGCCCCACACACATCACCTCGCCGGCCATGGCCATCTCCGCCGCATCCAGCCTCCCGCTCCACGCCGCACCATCAGCCGCCCGGCGCCGCAGCGTCGTCGCCTCCGCCTCCGCCGCGCGGTTCGACCGGCGCTCGGCCGTGCTCCTCCTTCTATCAGCCGCGGGTGCTGGGTCGTCGTTGGGGGCGGTGGCGCCGGCCTCGAACGCCGCTGGCAGCATCGGGTTCTTCGGCGTCAGGAAGAGGCTGGAGCGGGCGGAGGAGGCGGCAGTCGAGGCGGCGCGGGAGGTGGGCGAGGCGGCGGTGGAGGCCGCGGAGGCCGGCGGGGAGGCAGTGGCGGAGGCCGGGAAGGAGGTCGCCGGGGATGGCATGCAGCTGGTGGCCAAGGCGGGGCTCGCCGGCGACGCGCTCGTGCAGGCCGGCGCGGTCGCCGCCGCCGAGGTGCTCGGGGTCCTCGTCGGCTTGTCCGTCGTCAATGGCATCCTCAAGCCCGAGGCCTAGCTGGAAATGGGTCCGGCCCGTAGTACGTACTTTTTTGGCATCAGGTGTTTGGGATTAGTGCTTAACTGGCTATCGTTATTTGTTCATGACTTTGTGGTGTAACTTATAGAGTGATTCATGGTTCCACTATGTTTTGAATGTAACCAAATCGTACAAATCGCTTCGAGAAAAAATATGCCCTATATAAATGCACAAGCGACGTGTAAAATATTTAGCTTTGAAACATACTCCGTGTTTGAGAACCAATGGGGAATCTCTCATCGCCGTCAGCGGAAAATATAATTTAACAGACATGACTTTTCAAAGAAAATTAGTACTCCCTCCGATCCATATTAATGGACTTAACTTTGTCTAGATACGAATGCATCTAGTCTAAACATTTAACTAGATTCATTCGTATCCAGTGGCGGAGGACGGAAAAAAATTAAGGTCGGGCGAACTCTAACATAATGATCCACTCAGCGTTCTCGCTGTACATGACCTAGGTAATATACAGCCCAATTCATTTTTGGAGAAGCCAAAACACTCTCTTCGCTCCATGTATAGTTTCTTTTTTGAGAATTCCATTATCTACGTTCAAAACAGAGCACAAGAACATGGTGCCTACACTTCCAAAAACCAAACACAAACTGCATCATAATCTGGATTTGCAGAGATTGGTATTGTCTGTAGGTGCATAA
This sequence comes from Poa pratensis, assembly GCA_947311845.1. Classification (NCBI taxonomy): domain Eukaryota; kingdom Viridiplantae; phylum Streptophyta; class Magnoliopsida; order Poales; family Poaceae; genus Poa; species Poa pratensis. Next base: position 4,563,497 of record CAMZMU010000107.1, on the reverse strand, counting down.
AAGGTACGTGCATCCCAAACACTCGAGTTGCAGGATCTACCCATACTCCAGAAATCACAAAATGCCTACAAGCAAACTCACGGCGTTGGGGATGGAGAAGTGCCGCTGGCGCCCGGAGGCCTTCCTGCCGCCGCCGCTCGCCGTTTGTGCTGCCGTCGCCTTCCCCCTTGCCCGCCCGTCCGCCAATCTTGTGCTCCACCGCTAGGTGCCTAGGGTTCCTGCTGTCCGAGCCGCGCGGTCGTGCCAGCCAGCCTTGTCGCTGTGTTTTGGGCTTTTGGCTCGATCGAACTATCTAACGAACCTAGATGGGCAAGTCCCAGACGCACCAGGCCGCTTGCGCTCCTCCAACATGGCGCAAAGAAAGCCCAGTAGCCAGCCTATCTCGTTCTTTCCCCTTTCTTCTCCAAAGAACGATCTGAAAGACAGAAATTGACCACGGACGAACCAGAGCGAACTTGATCTGCTGTCGATGCATGAGATGTATACATATACTTGACTTTTGAGGAAAAATCAAGGTAGGGCGGACGCCCTACCTTGCCCGAAGGGGTCCTCCGCCACTGTTCGTATCTAGATAAAGTTGAGTCCATTAATATGGATCGGAGGGAATATAAGAATTTTGATTCTAGAATCTGAGAAATGAACAACGAGAATCACTACATCGTGCGTTGAGATGTAATCTTACAACATAACTTCCTCCTCCACCTGCTTTTTTTTTCCTCTACAAAGGGCTATATATTACTAGTATCAAACTTTCGTCCGAGGGGTGAGATGTTAGCCACATTCTTCTGTCATTGTCGCATCCTCCTTCTTTGTGTATAGCCTATAGTTGGACTGAGTAGTGTTGGAGTCGAACACGTGTACCTGGCCTATTAAAGGCAACCGTAGTAGCCAAAATGTACTATACTAGACAAAAAGGTAGGTTAGACATAAGATCATATTCGAGGACAGGCCTGAGCTTGTGTTAGGGGCACCTGACCGGCGTGACGTGTGTGATCTGATGTGTCTGTATATCGAGTCGGGCTTGTCGTCGACGGTTTTTGATTAGTACATGGGGAGAAGGGCCCCGCAGATGTAGGCGTTAATAGCCTAACTGCGTTACCAAACATCGCCTCTCCCTCTACTTTCTACAATGATCTACTGCGTATATTTATAACAAATCATACCCTTTTCTCTATATTCTTCCTCATAGAAACAACAATCATTGGCACATGCGTTCGCACAAGCCCGCACCCCCGATGAGACCTTCCTTAAGATAGGAGGGATGCCCATTACCCATTTGACCATGTGTTAACCTTCGATGATGGAGATCATCATCAATATTACATTCATTAAGTCGGATGTAGCAACCCCATCCCTCTCCTCATCTCCCTTCTTTCTCCCATCATTTTTTCTTCATGTTCTTCTTCCTCCCTGTCGTGGGGCTACCCCCGGGTAGGGTCAAGGGTTGGCATAAGTTGAGTTTAAAGATGTGCCGAGGTACGGAAAGGGCCGACCTGTTTGGGCCTGGGAGTGTCCGAGCTTTATCTTGACCTGGAGAATATAAAGGCCGACCTATCTTGGCCCAGAGGGTCCGAGGTATCCAGTTGGCATGGGCCGACGTTCATAATCCGAGCTATGATCAGCCGACCTAACTACCTCGGCGCTATGATTTGTATCGTGAGTGCAGGAGAAGCTATTTGAACGAAGTAAGGTCCGACCTGGTCAGATCTTAAGCGCAAGACCCGAGGTAAGAAGCCCGGCACATCCGTGCCGGGCTAACCAAGGCAAGAAGCCGTAGGTCGGGCGGGAATCAACGCTCCTGTCACTTCCCGCCTGACACGGGAGCGTCTTTCACGGAGCCTGGCAGAGGCGTGACCCGGGTTCGGCGGGGCTGCACGTCTCTGACCGCTGACCATGCGAGATCAGGGGAAAGGCTACGAGGTAGCTCAGCCAGGCCACGTCCTGTCTCTGTTAGAAGGGACATCCTAGCTCTACTGTGGTGATGCAAGGGATGGGCAGGCCATGTCCTGTCCCTGACAGGAGTACAATGATGACCAAAGCAGAGGCATGGCAACAGTGTTTAGCGGGGGGCACAACGGTAACTCGGCTGGCCTATTTAATGGGCTTCAACCCCTCCTGCGCAGACGAGGCACAAATCCAGGGATCGAGAGAGAGAGGAACCTCGGAATCCCGGAGACACCTCGGATCAAGCTCGGAGTTCCTTTTTCCCCCCTTGTAGCTTCACCTTCTACCTCAAGTTCTCACCATTGTAGCATCATACAGCTCGAGGAGCAGCTTGTACTTGTCACCTTGAGATATACACCGAGTAGGATAGTGCTGCAGTAGGGGTGTTACCTCCACACGAGGGCCCCGAAGTAGGGTACATCGCGGTGTGCTTTGTGTTCTTGGGTTCTTGGTTTCTTGTTCATGTTCTTGCGGTTTCTTGCATGTTCTTACTTGTGCACTTCTTGAGTGCATAAACCCTCCCTGGATTCCCCCAACGACCATTCGGCCCCATCTTAGCCATACCTATGGCATATGCCGTGATCCCACCACGACAGTTGGCGCCCACCATGGGGCAGATTGAGGCGTTGGAGGGAGTTTACATCCGACGGGCTCAGGCGAGCGTGTTCTTTTCGGGCTTATCGCCAAGATCGGTGAGTTCACCTTCGTCAGCGACAATGCGGGTGTTTCGCCGGCAAGCCCTTCCCCGAGCATGGCTTCACCATGATGCTTGGCAGCTTCGTCACCTATGTTGCTGTCGAGGTTGTTCGCGAGTACCCGGAGCACGTGCTCGTGGACGACGAAACTCCTCTCCTTGCGGCTCTAGGTCGGCGTATCACTCGCCCCAAGAGCTGCGTGGAGGTGATGATGACCGGTCCGGTTGATGCCGCTGGCAAAGGAGATGCCAGCAAGTCCAAGCCGGCCGAGGTTGTTGATAAGGTGAGATCTGCAAAGCCCAGGCTAGAGAAAGAGTTGCCTGGTACTCCCGAGGTGCAGCGCCGAGGTGCGACCCTAGTATAGATAGCGGAGACCCTGGCAGACCCAGTAGATCCAGGAGTGGATGTAGTAGTGACTGCGGCCGAGCTAGAGGCAAAGCGTGTCCTGTTGCAAAGGGAGGCTGTAGCAATGATGACAGCTAGAGATGAGTTCAATAGAGATATGCGTGAGTACAATGTAGCGAATGGCTTCACCCCGGTAGCAGCTGATACAAATAGGGGAGCCGAGGTGCGGCAGAGAGGCAAGGGGCTCAATGATGAGATGAACATGGAGGCTCGACCTACCACCTCGGCTAGGAGTGAGAGTCGCGTGTTGACTGGAAGGCCGGTATATAGTTCCCCTGCTAAGAACCTCAGAGCTGCCGAGGCAGGCAGGGCCGAGCTATCCGGGTTGACTGGAGATGCATGGCGTGCGCAGCAGAAGCGAGTCAATGAATTAGTGTATGTAGCTAACCAGCAGAATGAGGCTCTTCGCAGAGCATATGCCGGGGCTGGTGATTCGCAGATGGTTTATTCAGCTAGGCCAGTTAGTCAGGTGTCCAAGGGACAAGCCTCGTCTCCACTCGTCGGAGGAGCCGATCGAGCCCGGAGTGTCACCTTGGGTAAGAACAAGCAGCTGTAGATGCAGATGTATGATCCGGTGTTAGCAGGAAAGCAGAAGGTGGGCCAGGGCAATGCTAGCCGAGCTAAGGGAAACCCCGGCCAAGGTAATGCAAGCCGAGCTAAGGGTAACTCCGGTCAGGGAAATCAGAATGGCGGGCAAGCAGCGTCGGCTGGCCGAGGTAAACCACCTCCGCCCCCGAAGCATCAGCAACAACCCCGGCCGTAGGAGCAGTATCAGCGAGAGCCGGAGTATGTACAGCAACCTCAGAACGTCGGTCAAGGCGATGACCGATATGATGATGGAGACTCGGCCATGGCGCGAGCCGGATACCACATAGTGGATGGGGCGTTGGGACCTCGGATAGGAGCTCGGATGTTAGCTCTGGGCGATGTTCGTAACAAGCTGGATAGAATCTACTTGTCCGAGCAGTTGGAGGAGGAAGGCCCTCCTGGTCCGGCGTGTTTCGGACCTCGGATCATGAGGGAGCCACCACCGCCAGTATCTCAGTTCCAGTTAGGTCGGAACACCAAGCCATACAACGGGAGCACTGATACGTCTCCAACGTATCCATAATTTCTGCTGTTCCATGCTTATATTATACCATTTGCTACATGTTTTATATACACTTCATATCACTTTTATGCATTTTCTGGGACTAACCTATTAACAAGATGCCACAGTGCCAGTTCCCTGTTTTCTGCTGTTTTTGGTTTCAGAAAGTTACTTCTGGAAATATTCTCGAAATTGCACGAAACAAAAGGCCAAGTCCCTATTTTTCCAACACGTACACGGAGTCCGAAGGAGAGACGAAGGGGAGCCACGAGGTGGCCAAACCACAGGCCGGCGCGGCAGAGGGGCCCACCGCGCCGCCTGGTGGTTTGGGCCCCTCGGGGTCCGCCGACATCGCCCCTTCGCCTATTTATTCCCCGAGACGTGAAAACCTTAAAACACCAGCCTTTCATCCAGAACATATTCGCTACCGCCGCCGTCGTCAACCCTAACTCGGGGGGTTCTGAAGCTCTTCCCGGCACCCTGCCGGAGAGGGGAATCATCACCGGAGGGCTCTACATCGCCATGCCCGCCTCCGGAGTGATGCGTGAGTAGTTCATCCTTGGACTATGGGTCCATAGGAGTAGCTAGATGGTTGTCTTCTCCACTTGTGTCATCATGTTTAGATCTTGTGAGCTGCCTATCATGATCAAGATCATCTTATTGTAATGCTACATTTGTGTTTGCTGGGATCTGACTTATATTGATACCTATGTGGAGCTGAATATTATATTATCATATCTATGTCATTTGTGATCTTGCATGCTCTCCGTTACTTGTTGAAGCCTTGGCCAAGTGAATACTTGTGACTCCAAGAGAGGGTATTTATGCATGATAGTTGGGTTCAACCTCTATTTAACCTGGGATAGTGACAGCAAGTTCTAAGGTTGTAGATGTGTTGTTGCCACTAGGGGTAAAACAGCAATGCTTTATTCAAGGATGAATGTATTGTTTACATTATGCACATTACTTATGCAATTGTCTGTTGCTTGCAACTTAATACTGGAAGGGGCACGGATGTTAACCGGAAGGTGGACTATTTAGGCATAGATGCATGCTGGATAGCGGTCTATGTACTTTGTCGTAATGCCCAAATGAATCTCATAGTAGACACCACAACTCGCACATGCATGTTTTATGCACTTATCAATTGTCAATTGCCCAGCTGTAATTTGTTTACCCAGCATGTTAGTTATCTTATTGGAGAGACACCACTAGTGAACTGTGGACCCCGGTCCATTATTTTACATCTGAAATACAATCTACTGCAATCATTGTTCTCTACTGTTTTATGCAAACAAACATCATCTTTCATACGATACGTTTAACCCTTTGTTTTCAGCAAGCCGGTGAGATTGACAACCTCACTGTTAAGTTGGGGCAAAGTAATTTGATTGTGTTGTGCAGGTTCCACATTGGCACCGGAATCCCTGGTGTTGCGCCGCACTACACTCCTTCACCAACACCTTCGAAGCAACCTCGTTTTCCTACTGGTTCGATAAACCTTGGTTTCATACTGAGGGAAAACTTGCTGCTGCACTCATCATACCTTCCTCTTGGGTTCCCAACTGACGTGTGACGTTACACGCATCAAGCATAGTTTCTGGCGCTGTTGCCGGGAGATATTCCCTCGTCAACTTAGCGCTAGCAACACGTTTTCTGGCGCCGTTGCCGGGGAAAACCGAATTGCTTCTGCAAGGGGAGTCTCTCACACCCAATCTCTTTACTTTGTTATTTGTCTTGCTTAGTTTATTTTTATTTAGTCTTGTTTGCTCTCTTTATCAAAAACACAAAAAAATTAGTTACTTGTTTATTTCGGTTTTGTTTTGTCTCTTGTCACCATCATGTCTTGTTCCATGCTGTTGCTATGTCACCTGAGGAATTGATCTTCACTTTTAAACAAGGGAGTGAGAGAATTTTAAAGAAGCTTGGTCTAGAATTAATGATTCCTTTGGTAAAACTGATCCTAAAATGACTTTAAGCTTGCTTCTCACTAGCTTCTACTTTGGTCTAGCCCTTTGTTATAGATATGCTTTAGATGCTATTGTGGGAGGAGAAGGAATAATTCTTACTGATAACTCTGTTATATTTCCGAGGGGATAGCTGAGGGTGTGTTTACAACCTTTCTTGGGAGAACGGTGTCCACTGATTATCTTGTTATTGAATGTGCAGGGACAGGACAAATTACACTTGGAAGATCTCTGCTCAAATTAATGGGAGCAACCATAGATGTGGGAAAAGGCACTCTGAATCTTACCTCCACACCAAGGTGCGGCCATGTATTCCCCAAACCAAAGAGTAAGTCTAAGGGTAAGAGAGGTAGGCGCATGGCCCTTGGTATTGATGTCAATGCTCCTCCACTTTTTGACACTTGATTTTCACTTTCTGCGCCTAGCTGAAAGGCGTTAAAGAAAAGCGCTTATGGGAGACAACCCATCGTTTTTATTTGCTGTTATTTTTGTTTTCTTTGAGTCAAGGAGTTTTGTTACTTCTGTAGCAACTCCTTTGTATCTTTATTTTATCGCAATGTTGTGCCAAGTAAAGTTCTATATTGAAAGTTGATGCAAGATTTGGATTTCTGCGCAGTGACAGATTTTTAGCTGTCACGGATTTGAGCTTATCTCCCTGTAGAAAATTCAAAAAATTCTGAAAAAATCACGCATATTCCTGAGATATGTACGCAACTTTCATTATTTTAGGCCAGATCCATCTGAGCAACTTAAGTGCCTCGAAAAAATTCGTCATTCCAGACTGTTCTGTTTTTGACAGATTCTGCCTTTTGTTTTGCATTCGCTCTTTTACTGTGTTTGTGTGGATTTCTTTGCTCCACAAAGCATTGGTGGCTGTAGCTAATGTCCAGAAGCTTTGGGATTGATTGTATCATTACAGAATATGAGAATTTTTGATTATGCACTAACCCTCTAATGAGAACTGTCTTGAGTTTGGTGTGAAGGAAGTTTTCAAGGATCAAGCGAGAAGGGTGATATTATGTGATCAAGAAGAGTGAAAAGCCTAAGCTTGGGGATGCCCCCGTGGTTCATCCCAACCATATTCAGAGAGACTCAAGCGTCTAAGCTTGGGGATGCCCAAGGCATCCCCTTCTTCATCAACAAACTTATCAGGTCATCTCTAGTGAAACTATATTTTAATTCTTTCACATCTTATGCGCTTTACTTGGAGCGTCTGTGTTTTTTATTTTTGTTTTGTTTGAATAAATTCGGATCCTAGCAATCCTTGTGTGGAGAGAGACACGCTCCGCTTTTTCATGTGAATACTCATGTTCTTCACTTATATTTGTTGAGTATTCTTAACTAGCTACTGCAGTGCTTTTAGCTCCTGTTTTTCATGCATCTCTTCGAGCTGTTAGCACTTGTTTATAAATACTCTCTTGCTGCATTATATTATCATTTGGAGAGTTTATGTTTAAATAAATTGATTGGTGTTTGTTTGGAAGAAAGAAAATGCTACATGTAGTAGTTGGTATTGGAAAAGACATATGCATTCTTGTAGATCATTGTCTTGTTTCGATTTGATGCTTTGCAATTGTTTTGAGCTCTCAAGTAGATCATGTTTAAGCTCTTGCATCATGTAGTTAAAGCCTAGTAGTGGAGAACTACCGTAGAGCTTGTTGAGACTTGGGATGCATATTTGTTCTCTCTAAGGTCTAGATATTTTCTGGTAAAATGTTTGAGCAACAAGGAAGACAGTGTAGAGTCTTATAATACTTGCAATATGTTTTTATGTGATTCTTGCTGTACCGGTTTATACTTGTGTTTGCTTCAAACAACCTTGCTAGCCTAAACTCTGTACTGAGAGGGAATGCTTCTCGTGCATCCAAAACTTGAGCCAAAACCCATGCCATTTGTGTCCACCATACCTACCTACTATGTGGTATTTCCTGCCATTCCAAGTAAATATTTCATGTGCTACCTTTAAACTATTCAAAACTTTATTACTCCTTATTTGTGTCAATGTTTTATAGCTCATGAGGAAGTATGTGGTGTTTTATCTTTCAATCTTGTCATTTACTTCTGACAGACTTTCACCAATGGACTAGTGGCATATACATCCGCTTATCCAATAATTTGCAAAAAGAGCTGGCAACGGGGTGCCCAGCCCCAATTAATTACAACTTTCATTAATAATTCTCTTCACATGTTTTGCCCTGATTTATCAGTAAGCAACTTAATTTGCAAATAGACACTCCTCCATGGTATGTGAATGTTGGAAGGCACCCGAGGATTCGGTTAGCCATGGCTTGTGTAAGCAAAAGGTTGGGAGGAGTGTCATCTATAAAGAAACTAAAATACATGTGTAAACAAAAGAGAAGAGGGATGATCTACCTTGCTGGTAGAGATAACGTCCTTCATGGGAGCCGCTCTTGAAAGTCTGGTTGACAAGGGGGTTAGAGTGCCCACTACCATTCGTTGACAACAACAAACACCTCTCAAATACTTATTTTGTGCTCTCTATATGCTTTCGAAAACTTAAAAAGCTCTAGCACATGATTTAATCCCTGCTTCCCTCTGCGAAGGGCCTATCTTTTACTTTATGTTGAGTCAGTTTACCTACTCCTTTCTATCTTAGAAGCAAACACTTGTGTCAACTTTGTGTGCATTGATTCTTACATGTTTACTTATTGCACTTGTTATATTGCTTTATGTTGACAACTATCCATGAGATATACATGTTACAAGTTGAAAGCAAATGCTGAAACTTAATCATCCTTTGTGTTGCTTCAATGCCTTTTACTTTGAATCTATTGCTTTATGAGTTACCTCTTATGCAAAACTTTTTGATGCTTGTCTTGAAAGTACTATTCATGAAAAGTTTTTGCTTATATGATTCATTGTTTACTCTTTATCTATTTGTTAGCAAACTATAGATCATTGCTTTGAGTCACTTCATTCATGACATGAGCCTTGCAATATATTGATCAAGATTGTGTGAAAGCATGTCTCCTCAGAAATTATTTGTTGTTATCGTTTTACCTACTCGAGGACGAGTAGAACTAAGCTTGGGGATGCTTGATACGTCTCCAACGTATCCATAATTTCTGCTGTTCCATGCTTATATTATACCATTTGCTACATGTTTTATATACACTTCATATCACTTTTATGCATTTTCTGGGACTAACCTATTAACAAGATGCCACAGTGCCAGTTCCCTGTTTTCTGCTGTTTTTGGTTTCAGAAAGTTACTTCTGGAAATATTCTCGGAATTGCACGAAACAAAAGGCCAAGTCCCTATTTTTCCAACACGTACACGGAGTCCGAAGGAGAGACGAAGGGAGCCACGAGGTGGCCAAACCACAGGCTGGCGCGGCAGGGGCCCACCGCGCCGCCTGGTGGTTTGGGCCCCTCGGGGGTCCGCCGACATCGCCCCTTCGCCTATTTATTCCCCGAGACGTGAAAACCCTAAAACACCGAGCCTTTCATCCAGAACATATTCGCTGCCGCCGCCGTCGTCAACCCTAACTCGGGGGGTTCTGAAGCTCTTCCCGGCACCCTGCCGGAGAGGGGAATCATCACCGGAGGGCTCTACATCGCCATGCCCGCCTCCGGAGTGATGCGTGAGTAGTTCATCCTTGGACTATGGGTCCATAGCAGTAGCTAGATGGTTGTCTTCTCCACTTGTGCCATCATGTTTAGATCTTGTGAGCTGCCTATCATGATCAAGATCATCTTATTGTAATGCTACATGTTGTGTTTGCTGGGATCTGACTTATATTGATACCTATGTGGAGCTGAATATTATATTATCATGTCTATGTCATTTGTGATCTTGCATGCTCTCCGTTACTTGTTGAAGCCTTGGCCAAGTGAATACTTGTACTCCAAGAGGGGGTATTTATGCATGATAGTTGGGTTCAACCTCTATTTAACCTGGGATAGTGACAGCAAGTTCTAAGGTTGTAGATGTGTTGTTGCCACTAGGGGTAAAACAGCAATGCTTTATTCAAGGATGAATGTATTGTTTACATTACGCACATTACTTAATGCAATTGTCTGTTGCTTGCAACTTAATACTGGAAGGGGTACGGATGTTAACCGGAAAGTGGACTATTTAGGCATAGATGCATGCTGGATAGCGGTCTATGTACTTTGTCGTAATGCCCAAATGAATCTCATAGTAGACACCACAACTCACACATGCATGTTATATGCACTTATCAATTGTCAATTGCCCAGCTGTAATTTGTTTACCCAGCATGTTAGTTATCTTATTGGAGAGACACCACTAGTGAACTGTGGACCCCGGTCCATTCTTTTACATCTGAAATACAATCTACTGCAATCATTGTTCTCTACTGTTTTATGCAAACAAACATCATCTTCCATTCGATACGTTTAACCCTTTGTTTTCAGCAAGCCGGTGAGATTGACAACCTCACTGTTAAGTTGGGGCAAAGTAATTTGATTGTGTTGTGCAGGTTCCACGTTGGCACCGGAATCCCTGGTGTTGCGCCGCACTACACTCCTTCACCAACACCTTCGAAGCAACCTCGTTTTCCTACTGGTTCGATAAACCTTGGTTTCATACTGAGGGAAAACTTGCTGCTGCACTCATCATACCTTCCTCTTGGGGTTCCCAACTGACGTGTGACGTTACACGCATCAAGCATAGTTTCTGGCGCTATTGCCGGGGAGATATTCCCTCGTCAACTTAGCGCTAGCAAGCACCAAGCCGCAAGATTGGCTGACAGATTATGTATCCTCGGTGCACATAGCGGGGGCAATCGCCGATGGGCGGTCCGGTATCTCCCGCACATGTTGGAAGGTCCAGCTCGGATCTGGTTGAATAATTTGCCGGAGTATAGTATCAACTCCTGGATAGACTTGGAGCTGGCGTTTAACAGCAACTTTGCTAGTACATACAAGAGGCCAAACCGACCTCAGCTCCTGGCAGCATGTAAGCAAGATGATCATGAAACTGACCGAGAGTTCTTAACTCGGTGGAGCAATGTTCGGAATTCCTGTGAAGGAGTTGTAGAGGCACAGGCCATTTCCTGGTTTGCAGATGGTTGCCGACATGGCAGCATGCTGTGGCAGAGGCTCCAAAGAGATATGCCGAAGTCTCTAGCCGAGACAATCCGGATTGCAGATTCTTATGCTCTTGGTGATCCGATGCAGCCAGCAGTAGAGGCAGTGGCACGTAACAGAAGGAGGGAGCCAATAAACAACCGGCTCGGACCAAGGTGTAATGACCGCCAAGAGTTCGGACACAAGAGGAGGGAGCCGGACTATTCATACACCTCGAACCAAGTCGCAGCGGTGAACCCGGATCAGCCCGGAGCTGGAGGTGTCCAGAGGCCGAAAATCAATGGTCCGGCATTTAGTCCGAACCCGGAGCCACCCTTGACTTATGAATCGATGTTAGATGGTCCTTGCCGTTACCATACGACCGACCCGCGTAAGCCAGCCAACCATTCAACCCGGCAGTGCAGCTGGAACCGTAGAATCAGAGAAGAAGGGGCGAAGGCCGGAGGAAACAGAGGAGGACCACCTCAGAGATTTCAGCCGAGGCCCAACCCGAATCTGTCCGGAGCAAATGTTACCCCGATAACCACTGCACCTCCTCCGAGGCCTGCAGCAGCAAGACCGTGAATGTTGTGAATGTCCGAGGTAATAACAACAATAATGGTGCCGGACCAAGTCAGCAGTATGAATACCCCGGAAATGACTATAGAGAGGCTCATGCGAGCTATGTGGTCTTTGTGACCGAGCCAACTGACAAGAAGAGTGTGCAGAGGCGTGCCATGGAGGTGAATGCAGTAATGCCGGTGGTGCCGACCTATATGAACTGGTCTGAGCAGGAGATAACTTGGAGCAGGAAAGATACACCTCGGATCATGCCGAGCCCTGGAAAGTATGCCCTGGTGGTAGATCCGACGTTGTGTGGGCCTACAAACAATGTGAGGTTCACCCGAGTTCTGGTGGACAATGGCAGTGCCATCAACATCATGTACCGAGACACAATGGTGAAGTTGGGCATATCGCCGAATTTGTTGATGCCGAGCAGCTGTACTTTTCATGGGATTGTGCCTGGCGTTTCCTGTGCACCCATGGGCAAGATATGGGTGGATGTAGCATTTGGAACCAAGGATAATTGCCGAGTTGAGAGTATCGAGTTCGAGGTGGTGGACTTGGAGAGTGCATACCATGCTTGCTCGGAAGGCCGGCTCTGGCCAAGTTCATGATTTCCACCCATGTTGCATACCTGAAGATGAAAATGCCGGGCCCAATGGGATCATAACCATCTCGGGTGACTACAAGCGAGCCATTCAGTGTGCCTCGGCGGGGTCTAATCTGGCCGAGGCTTTGGTGATCGCAGCTGAGAAGAAGAAGCTGCATCAAGTGGTGGCAATGGCGCAGTCAACACAGCTCGGCATGTCCGGACTGATGAGCCCGGACTCAACTGCAGCATTCGAGGTGCCCAAGGAGACCAAGAAGATCCCCATTGACCCGGAACACCCGGAGCGCATGGCCCTCATTGGGACCGGGCTGGGCGAGAAATAGGAAAGCGCGCTCTGTCACTTCCTCCGTGAGAATCGGGATATCTTTGCATGGTCGGCTAAGGACCTGCCTGGTGTTCCGAGGGAGTTGGCAGAGCACTCTTTATTTGTCAGGCCGGAGGTGAAACCGGTGAGGCAACCGACCCGTCGTCTCTCAGACGACCGAAGACAAGTGGTGCTGGACGAGCTGGCTAAGTTGCTTGCAGCCGGGTTCATTATGGAGGTGCTGCATCCGGACTGGATATCCAATCCGGTCTTGGTGGAAAAGAAGAAAGACGAGCCAGCCGTGGTCAAGGTGTGGCGCATGTGCATTGATTTCACCAACCTCAACAAGGCGTGCCCTAAGATCCATTTCCATTACCTCGGATTGATCAAGTGATCGATTCCACTGCTGGTTGTGAACTGTTGTCTTTCATCGATGCGTACTCTGGTTTTCACCAGATACCACTGAACCCGAAGGATCAAATAAAGACTGCTTTTATTACCCCGTATGGGGCGTATTGCTATCGTGTCATGTGTTTTGGTCTGAGGAATGCCGGGGCAACTTATCAGAGGTGTATGCAGAAATGCCTGCACTCTCAAATGGGCAAAAATGTGCAAGTGTATGTCGATGATATCGTCATCAAAACTAAGGAGAAACGTACTCTCCTCGAGGATCTCGAGGAGACATTTGTGAATTTGAGAAAATATCGGTTGAAACTTAACCCGGACAAGTGCACCTTTGGTGTCCCGGCTGGAAAGTTGCTTGGATTCCTGGTGTCGAGCCGAGGTATCGAGGTTAACCCGGCCAAGATCCGAGCTATTGAAACATGAAATTACCGAAGTGTTTGAAAGATGTGCAGAAATTCACAGGGTGCTAGCCTCGTTGAGCCGATTTGTAGTAGGTTGGGGAAAAAGCCTTACCTTTGTACCAGCTCATGAAGAAAAGTACCGGGTTTACATGGACCCCGCAGGCCGACGTGGCGTTCAATGAGCTGAAAAAGATGTTGTCCACCGCTCCGGTGTTGGCATCACCATTGCACAATGAGCCGATGTTACTTTACATTGCGGCCACAAACCGAGTTGTAAGTGTGGCAGTGGTAGTGGAGCGAGACGAAGGTGGCAGGTCGGTGCAGAGACCGGTGTATTACTTGAGCGAGGTGATCTCTACCTCGAAGCAGAATTACCCTCACTACCAGAAGATGACGTATGGTGTCTACCTGGCGGTCAAGAAGTTGAAGCATTATTTCCAGGAGCATCCCATGACGGTGGTGTGCGAAGCTCCAATCTCGGAGATCATCGGGTGCAAAGATGCAACTGGCCGAGTTGCCAAATGGGCGATTGAGGTGTCTCCATATGCACTGCATTATGAGAGAAGAGATGCAATCAAATCCCAGGCGCTGCCGGACTTCTTTTGTGATTGGGCCGAGATGCAGTATGAGCCACCCAGGCCGGACTATAATTATTGGAAGATGCATTTTGATGGGTCCAAGACAAAGATCGGGCTGGGGGCCGGAATAGTCCTCACCTCACCGAAGCGAGATCAGCTGAAATATGTGCTGCAGATTCATTTCTCGGCATCAAACAATGTGGCGGAGTATGAGGCCTTAATCCATGGACTCAATGTGGCGAAGGAGATCGGTATCCGGCGTATGAATGCTTCGGCGATTCCGACCTGGTGGTGCAGCAATCTTCTGGAACTTGGGATGCTCTGGATGCCAACATGGCGTTATATCGGTTCCATGTGCAAAAGATATCCGGGTTCTTTGAAGGGTGTGAATACAAGCATATACCTCGGACAGAAAATAATGCTGCCGACGTGTTGTCAAAGCTCGGTTCATCTAAAGAGGCAGTACCACCTGGAGTAGCCCTGAATCACTTGAGAACTCCTTCAATCAAACCTTCTCCTGAATCCGAATCTATTTTCATCCCGGCGAGCAAGAGTCCGGACCTGTTCCAATGGAGGTAGACGTCGGATGCGTCTGGTCGGACCCGGGGACTGCGTGGCAGAACTCGGGGACTGCGCACCGAATCTCGGGGACTGCTCGTCAGACTCGGGGACTGGTCGCAGGATGGTGGAGGAAATAATGGAGGAGATTATGGTGGCCGAACCAATGGAGGTGGACGAGAAACTTTTTCCTTTGCACCCAGTGCCGGAGTGGGCGGAGCAGATCATGAAGTTCATAACAGAGGGAAGCTTGCCAAGTGACACAACCGAGGCTAGGAGAATCCAAAGGAGGGCAAAGGCGTACACCATCATCAACAAGGAGCTCTATAAAAGAAGCGTAACCGAGGTGTTGCAACGGTGTGTCGAGCCAGCTGAAGGCAAGGAGATGCTTTTGGAGATCCACCAAGGAGAGTGTGGACATCATTGCAGCACAAGAGCTCTGTGGCCAAGGTGTTCAGCATGGGTTCTATTGGCCCACTGCTCTTGCTGATGCAGAGGACATAGTCCGGAGATGTGAAGGATGCCAAAGGTTTGCCAAGCAAACGCATATGCCAGCCTCGGCGCTCAAAACAATTCCTATCACTTGGCCGTTTGCGGTATGGTGTTTGGATATGGTGGGAGAGTTCAAACCAGCCCGAGGTAACATGACGCACATACTGGTGATGGTGGACAAGTTCACCAAGTGGATCGAGGTGAAACCAATCCGGAAGTTGGATGGTCATTCAGCAGTGACTTTCTTGAAGGAATCATTCTGCGATATGGGTACCCCCATAGCATTATCTCGGACAACGGCACGAACTTTGCTGTTGGAGAATTTGCTCGGTTTTGCATGGACAAGGGAATCCGGCTGGACATAGCCTCGGTGGCACATCCGGAGTCTAATGGACAAGTGGAAAGATCAAATGCTCTAGTGTTGGCCGGCATCAAGGCTCGGCTCATTGAACCACTGCTGAAAACGCCGGGGTGTTGGATAGATGAGATACCAGCAGTACTGTGGGGTCTAAGGACCACACCAAATCGATCAACTGGCTATACGCCATTTTTTATGGTCTATGGGGCAGAAGCTATGCTACCCACTGACATCGAATATGATGCGCCCAGAGTGGCAATGTACACTGAAGCCGAGGCAAAAGAGGCTCGGAGGATGCAGTAGATCTGCTTGAGGAAGCTAGAGAATTGGCCTCATCTCGGTCAGCAATATACCAACAAGGTCTCCGACGTTATCATAGCCGGAATGTCAACCCTCGTGTGTTTCACGAGGGAGATTTGGTGCTGAGGCTGGTGCAGCGCAGTAAAGGTCGGCACAAGTTGTCACCTCCATGGGAGGGACCGTTCATTGTGAGCCGAGCTCTGCTCAATGATTCGTACTATCTTATAGATGCGCAGGAACCAAGGAAAGATGGGCTGGACAACCCCGGATCAGAGGTCAAGCGACCATGGAATGTAGCTCTACTCCGACCTTTCTACTCATGAAGGGCGCAATGTATGTACCTCGGTTAATCCTTAATGAAATGTCGGCACTCCGAGGTTGAAGCTCGGGGACTGCCTCGCTCATGTGCTTGTGTTTTATTTCTGTTTGTCAATTTCGTTCATATGCCGAACTATTTTGAACCTCGTCTCAAACTTCAAGTAATGTATGCTGTGTAACTAATCTTGTGACTCGACTGACGAACGCCGAAATGGTAGTCAAGAGCAAAGATGAAAAAACGTGGGAAACATGAAAATGGACTCGGGGACTCGGTCCAAAAATATAGTTCGGCATGTGTCGTTTACTAACCCCTGTCTTTACCTTTCATTTATGTCGGATGATTTTGAAACACACCTCGGCATTTGCTAAGTACTGTATGCTATAAACAACAATCTTGTGACTCGACTGTCGAACGCCAAAATGGTAGACAAGAGCAAAGAATGCCAAGTATAGTAAACACGAAAGTGAACTCGGGGACTCGTTCCAAAAGGGTTCGGCATAAATTTTTAGAAAAGCATGGTTCGGATAGCAAGATAATGTTAAGAGGTAGCAAGGCAAACTACTTAAGGTCTATTACATCTGAACCCGGCATACCGGGAATTTAATGTTTTTCTTGAGACAAGTTCAGGCCTCGGAACCAGAGACCTCGGTCGCCGAAGTTGTGGTAGTGGGAATCTCGCTGGAAGAAGCCTCGGGAGCCGAAGTCTCGGGAGGAGGAACCTCGGGCGCAGGAACAACCTTGGTCGCGGAAGCAACCTCGGTTGTTGGAGTGGATGCCGGGGTGTCCGTCACGTCGGGGGAGATCACCTCGGTGGCTACGGCTTTGCCGGACTTGCCCTTGGGGTTCGGAGGTTCGTCGAAGTTGAAGTCATCATCAGAATCTTCAGCCACCTCGGTTGTTTGGCCGGCCTTGCCCTTGGAGCTCTGAGGCTCGTCGAAATCAAATTCCTCGCCGTCAGAGCCTTCTTCACCAGTTCCTTCAGCAGCTTCTTCACCGGACTCTTCTTCCTCGTCCGAGCTCTCTTCATCCTCAGAATAGACACGCCCGTCATTGAAGGTCCGGGTGTTTGCATAACTAGCAAAGAGGTCGGCTGCTGCTTGGCGTTTCTCAATGCCATCAGGAGTGGTGTTCCAAGGAGAGCCCTTGCGCAGGGAGGTAACCGTGTGGATCTCAACAGATCATACCAAGACAGCACGAACACCAGGGCCTTGTCCGCTCCAGCCCGAGCTGATGAGCATCTCCACTCCCGAAGTCTAGCCTCGGCTCCTTTTAGCTTCGTGGCGAGCTCGTCGATGCAAGTGGGAGGCTTAACCTTGGGCCAGAGGGCACGATGGACCTGGATGGCAGCATCTACCAGTTTAGTTCCAATGGCCCTGAGCGGCCTGATCCGAGCATTAAGGGCGACGAGGTGGTCCTGGATATCCCAGCTTCGCCGAGGGTTTCTGTCTCAGCCCTCTTTGCCCGAGCTGCTAGAACTTCTCGGACAGCTTTGTCCTTGGAGTGCTCAAAATGCTCTGAAGAAGACAAAAAGGCTGTCGCTGAATTAAGACATACGGTGGCACGGGGTGTAGGTCGGCGGAAAATAAGGAAAAGGAAAAAGGAAACTTACTATCCATTTGGTGATTAATCCGAGTGAGCTCGGACAACCAACTTTTCGACGTAGCCCGGAGAGTGGTCAGTTCGGTTTCGGCCGAGGTGGCGCGGTTCTCCAGGGTCTTGGCAGCTTCTTTCTGCTGTTCGGCGGCCTTGTCTTTGACCTTCATAGCGTCCTCCACAGCAGATTTGGCTTCATTAGCTCTTGTTGCAGCCGAGCTATTTCGTCCTGGGCTGTCTTCAGCTTGGAGGCATAATCTTTCTCGCTCTGCTCCTTTGCTGATAGAAGAGTCCGGTGAGACTTCTTCAGTTGTTGTGATCCAGCAGGAGGTTCTTGAAGATTTTGGTCCGAGCATTGTTGCACTCCTGAAAAAATAGAGAGATCAGTTCGGCGAAAGAGATTTGACACGAATTGAAATTTGCATTCAAGAAATCCGAGGTCTTTTTAGCACCCGAGGCCCAATTGAGTCCCGGGGACTCGGCATTGGCCTCGGGGACTCAGCATTGGAGAAATGACAAGTTTTTGAGATTCAAGCCGAGCAATTTTAACTCGGTGGAGTGTCAATTGCTCAACCCGAATCTCGGGGACTGGGAATAGTGTATGTTTGTCATTTGGTTTCAAAAGAAAAAGAGTTGCGTAAAGAAACTTACCGATGCCTTCTTGCTGCAATCAAGGACCGCAGTCTGCATGTGTAATAGACTGGAGCACGGCGCTAGGTCCAGCTGGGTGCTCGGAGGTCGGATTCGAGGAGACCTCGGCAGTGTCAGCCGAGTTCCAGTCCATGTCGTAATGCTTCTCCGAGCCTAAGCTGTTCCCGCTCTTGGTCCGGAGTTGCCCGACCTCCCAGCTGCTGGTGTTCGGCTGGATGGTAGCAGCAAAAAGAGCTCGGGAGGTGGCGACCTGAGAGCTCGAAGGCGCGATCTTGGTGGAGGTGGACTTCGGCGCAGGAGCGGGAACATGCGGCACCAGTTGGGTGTCGCAGCCTTGGGCCCGGTGGCGGTGGCGGCATCGGAGTCTGTGGCTGTTTGGGGGGCTCAACATCTTGAGCTGATCTTTCTGCTGCTGCTGAAGCTTTTGCTTCTGCAGTTGTTGTTGTTGTTGTTGTTGTTGTTGCTGCTGCTTCTGCTGCTGATTGCGCGCAGCTTGAGCCTTGGGGGAGAGGCGAGACTCCGGCAAGGTCTTAGCCGGAGTCTTGGCGTGATCTGACTCCGCATCCTTCTGAGGACGCGGAGGAGTCTGATCTTGGCTGGGAGCAGAGTGTCCCAGGCCTGAGTCAGAGCTCGGCGGTGGAAGTTCGGGGGAGGCGACACGCACCGGGGAGGAGATGGTCCTCTCCGGGCTGTGGATATCAACGGACTGTTCTGGAGGAGAGGCTCTGGCGGGGCTGCCGAGGTTAACCTCGGCCTCGGTTGTCTTAGATTCAACCACTGGAGGCAGTGGTGAATGTATCGAGCTGTGGCTCTGTTTGATCTGCCGAGCCGGGCTAGACGAAAAAGAAAGATTAAGTTAGAGTATGAAAAACTTAACCTCGGAACAGCGTGAGAAGTAAAAAGGAGCAAGGTGACTTACGCATCTTCCTCCACGGGGCCTCGTTTCTTGTGCCTCGCCGAGATCTTCTTGAGGCGCTTGGCTGCCGGGGCCTTTGGAACCTCGGCCCCCGAGCTGCTCGTGTCTTGGCGCTTCCGAGAAGCGACCTTGGAGCTCGTCGAGGTGGGAGCTGGAGGGGCCGAAGGAAAAGCGTATGAAATGGGAAGGGCGTCTATTGGTGGTGGCTCCACGATGTAACAATCGTCATCATCGTCGTCAGACCAGTCTCTGATGGAAGTGGGAGCTTGTTTCTTACCCGGGTTGGAAGAGCTAGCCTTTGGGGCGGACCTCGGAACGGCCTTAGGGATCGGCAAATGATCCTCATTGTCCGGGTCCTCAGTCTCAGGACCTTCCAGGGCGAGGCGAGCAGGCGCCCAGTTCGACAGCTCCGGGCCGTCCTCGATCAGCTGCCGGCCGAACCTCTGCAGGAGTGGCAAAAAAGAGCTAAGTTTGGAGGCAACCGAATTGTGCAAAAACCGGAGTGTAAGTTCGGAAAATTAGTAAGCACTTACTTGCTCCGGAAGGTTTTCTCGGTCATGAGGCTCCACGCCCCATGTCCAATCCTCATCCATCTCGGTCTGAGCAATAGCTTTAACCCGACGCCGAACTGAGGCCTTGGAAAGCGCCCTGGTGCTGATCCGAGTAGGATCGAGCAGACCTTCCATGTGGCAAATCTTGTGGGCTCGACGTTGGAGGGGGCTGACTCTCCGGTCCACAAAGGTCCGGAGGATATCATCGGAGCCCCAGCCTCTCTTCTTGAGGTCCAGCATGAAGCTGTGGATCTCCTGAACCTCGGCGTAATTGTCTTCCGGGTTGAAGTCCCAGTTGAGCTGAGCCGTGGGGGATCCAAGCTTGAAGTCCGGGAGGTTGATGAGGTCGTCAGCACTGGGGTTCCTCACATAGAAAAAGGATCGCTGCCATTTCTTGCAGCTCTCCAGGCCTTTGATCCGTGGGAACTCGGAGCCCAGCCGGGTGAAATAGAGGCTGCGCCACAGGCAGTCATATCTTTGTTCACCACGTCTTTATTGGGGATGCTCTGCTTCTTTAGCTGAAAGTACTTGGCCCAGCCCTCAATGCTCGGCCAGAGGCCGAGATATCCTTCAGAGAAAGCTGCATAGCATGATAGCTGCAGCACGGCGTTAGCAGGGAGATGGTGCGGCTGCAAGCCGAAGAACTTCAGAAATTCTCGAAAGAACTTGCTAGCAGGGAGTCCGAATCCGCGCTCAAAGTGAGCGACAAACACCACTTTCTCACCGGGGTTGGCGATTGGTTCGCCGTCCCCAGTATGCAGCCGATATAGTAGGCCGGCTGGGATTCGGTGAGTGTCACGGAGCCATTTGATCTCG
The DNA here is from genome assembly GCA_947311845.1 of Poa pratensis. Taxonomy (NCBI): domain Eukaryota; kingdom Viridiplantae; phylum Streptophyta; class Magnoliopsida; order Poales; family Poaceae; genus Poa; species Poa pratensis. The sequence goes on along the minus strand of CAMZMU010000107.1, from coordinate 4,542,925 downwards.
GCGTCGGTGACGTCCGAGCCATCCCATCCACCTCTCTCGCTGGCGGGAACCTCGGCGCGGCCCGAGGTGATAATTGCCGACATGTTGGCAGTGACCTGCAAGAAGGAAAATGAGAGCCGGGGTGAATACCTCGGACAAGTTCAAGACCTAAATAAATCAAGTCCTAAACCGAGGTGTATACGTCGGTTAGTTTGGAGCTAAGTTCAGGCAAAGATGTTTGAGCGGGAAACACGTTTCTGTCACTACGAGATGCTAACAAAGATCTAGCAGGAGGCTAAAAATAGGGAATAAATGCGTAACTAATCAAAAGGGCAAAAACCTAGTGAATGAATCTGTGGGATGTAACAAGAGTAACTCTAGCGCAAATCCTAAGATACTAGGAGGAATCAAGGAAGAATAGGCCAGGTTCATCGAGTTCCTCACGTGGATGAAGACATCCATGGCGGTGAGGAAGAGGGAAACGGAGAACTCACCGGTGAAGAACTCGAAGATCGAGGCTTGACGGCGAGTCGATGATGGCGCGAAGGATCGACGGCGGTGTGGCGGCGCGAGGCGCGGTGCACGTCTCCGGCGAGGAGGCTCCGAAGCGGCGAGTGCTCGACGGCAGCGCTGGTTGCGATGGAGGCGAAACGGCGAGTGAATGGGGAAGAAGAAGGAGTTCCTGCCCTGGGCCCCGTATTTATAACCGCGTGCGGTAACTGCGCACTACCGCGCGTTACCGGGAAGACGTGGGATCGTGTGCGGGCGAGAGTGCGGTGGCGGCGGTTGTGGCCGCACGATCGACCACATCGTGGGCCACAGGATGGCAACCGCCAGCGCCAGATCTTCTGTGCTGGTCCGCGCGAAAACCGAGGGGTCGTGGGTGGTCAATTGGGCAAGCACTCGAGTGCGCATGTTCACTGTTTGGTGGGTCCGGCTGACGAAGGCGGCGTGTGGTCGTGACCTGTCTTTCAAAGGTCCAGATTTCAGGGTCCAGGCAGAGATTCTTCGCCACGTGCCCCAGAAAATCTTGAGGCAAGATTGTGCTGAGTCAAACAGCTCGGAAAGTTCAGATTGCAGACCAACCTCAGATTAGATTATGGTCTATGAGAAGTACCTCGGCAAAACTATATATGAGGTCGGATTTAGAGGTGATGCCTTGTTTATTTTTGAACCTGCTACGGCCCTCCATCCGAGGTCGTAGAACCGCACCAACTTCGGGGACTAATGTCGGGGGGCTACCCCCGGGTAGGGTCAAGGCTTGGCATAAGTTGAGTTTAAAGATGTGCCGAGGTACGGAAAGGGCCGACCTGTTTGGGCCTGGGAGTGTCCGACCTTTATCTTGACCTGGAGAATATAGAGGCCGACCTATCTTGGCCCGAGGGGTCCGAGGTATCCAGTTGGCATGGGCCGACGTTCATAATCCGAGCTATGATCAGCCGACCTAACTACCTCGGCGCTATGATTTGTATCGTGAGTGCAGGAGAAGCTATTTGAAGGAATTAAGGTCTGACCTGGTCAGATCTTAAGCGCAAGACCCGAGGTAAGAAGCCCGACACATCCGTGCCGGGCTAACCAAGGCAAGAAGTCGTAGGTCGGGCGGGAATCAACGCTCCTGTCACTTCCCGCCTGACACGGGAGCGTCTGTCACGGAGCCTGGCAGAGGCGTGACCCGAGTTCGGCGGGGCTGCACGTCTCTGACCGCTGACCATGCGAGATCAGGGGAAAGGCTACGAGGTAGCTCAGCCAGGCCACGTCCTGTCTCTGTTAGAAGGGACATCCTAGCTCTACTGTGGTGACGCAGGGGATGGGCAGGCCATGTCCTGTCCCTGACAGAAGTACAATGATGACCAAAGCAGAGGCATGACAACAATGTTTAGCGGGGGGCACAATGGTAACTCGGCTGGCCTATTTAATGGGCTTCAACCCCTCCTGCGCAGACGAGGCACAGATCCAGGGATCGAGAGAGAGAGGAACCTCGGAATCCCCGGAGACACCTCGGATCAAGCTCGGAGTTCCTTTTTTCCCCCTTGTAGCTTCACCTTCTACCTCAAGTTCTCACCATTGTAGCATCATACAGCTCGAGGAGCAGCTCGTACTTGTCACCTTGAGATATACACCGAGTAGGATAGTGCTGCAGTAGGGGTGTTAACTCCACACGAGTAGATATACACCGAGTAGACATTGCTAAAAATGTAGTCAAATTGGATCCATGGACACTTATGAATTACAAACATGATCGTGATTCGTGAAGAAAAAAGTTTTCTTCAATATTTATCTTTGAGAAAACACCGTCAAGTGCATGTGAGCTAGGATTCGCCGAATATGTTTCAGCTACAAGCATTACGGTTTCACATTTCTACGTTAGACAATGGTCTGCCTTACACGTATTATGTGTCATTTTCCCCAAACCTACACGTATTATTTGTCAATTTCTCTCGTATTTCTGACGTGGCTAACGCAGAAAAATCAATAAGATTTGTGCCCCATTCCATTGGAAGAGAAGTGATAGCGTGGGCCCGAGCACATACCCCAAAGTCCCAAACTCTCCCGGTGTCCAGAACACCAAAAAGGAAAAAAAAAGAGCGACAAAAAACAAAAAACAGAGCCGTTCCGATGGCCACCGCCGTGCTCCGCCGCCCACTGCTCGCCACGCTTCTCCCGGTCGCCGGCGCCGGCGCCGGTTCCGCTTCGTGCTCCAGCTACTCCGTACCCTCGCGCTTGCATCTCCGTAGGCGTAGGTCTCTGCCCCCCGTGCTCGCCGTCTCCTCCGACTCCTCCAAGCCCCTCGCCTCCTCCTCTTCGACCGGCGGCGGCGCCGACCCAGACGAGGAGCCCGTCCTGCCCCTCCTCCAGGAACTCGCGGTAATACCCTCGCTCTAGCGCTTCATATCTGTATTGATTTGAAGATTTGGTAGTCTGTGAGTCTGAAGAGGTTTTAATCGAGATATTCTGTTGGTAGGATTGCTTGGTTCTCCCACCCAAATTCTTGTCCCTGCTGCCCCGCGATCTTCGCCTCGACGTAAGCATTCACTACCCCCATTCTCAAATTCGATTCAACCTCATCTGTATGCTTGCTGGTATTGGGGATAATCACTGTAAACGTCAGAATGTGACTGGCAAAAACTGCCTATATTGTGCTTAACTGAACCGATTCACCACTTATTCTTTCACTGCTTAGAGGCTAAACAAATGTGGAGCCTGACTGGGGATATCACGTGGCAGAATTTTGGCTATGTATTACCGAACCATGCGTGCTAAATAGCAGCACTACGGCAAGTTTGAATTGTAGTTAGAACTACTTAGTTTGGTCAACTCCATCCAACAAGTTCTGTTTAATTTTTCTTGAAGCTCAACGATGCGGCATTCGATCTCTCCAACGGGCCTGTTCTCAACGAGGTAGGTACCACGGAATTCAGCGATGCATCGGTGTTCTATTTTGGTTCAACTATGTCCAATGCTGTTGTTTGTTTGCTGATGAATAGTGTGGGCAAGAAGTCGGTGACCTGTTGCTGGACCTGGCAAAGCATGGGAGATGGCTGACACGTCGGCGTCAAATAACCTTGCCAAGCAGCTGCCGTCGATGGCGCCCAACTTGACAGCCAGCGCCAAATCAGGCATGGGTTTCATCTGTATATTGTCAGGATTTGTGTTTTATCTGGCATGGTTTCTTGATTGAAGGTTGTGTTCCTTGCTGTTTTCCTTACATAGCGTAGCATTTGGCAAGCGGCTGGCGTCAGCTGGAAAGAAGTTTCAGACAATGGGACAGTATGGCAATGGAGAGTTCAAGAAGGTTAGCGACTCACTCACCATCTATCCATGCTGTTCTTCGGAAATTACCTTAGGTACATTTGATTAGTGCTGGATTACTATTTGGTTATGTCACAAAAGTGAGTCCATGTCGTTACCATACACTTGGGACCAGTAAGGGTTAGTTGCACGTCCAACATTTGTGTAAGATTGGTTTCAGCAGTATAAGAACATCTAAATGTGGTTGTATTAGTACAGGAATCCGACCTGTTGGGACAGAAGAAAACTCTCAGATTCACTGTGTCACGATGCATCAGCATGGTTTCATGCTCTGTCTCATCGCTGAATTGTTGTTCAAACACTGCCTCTCTCTGAACCTGAATAATTCTGAAACACTGTCGTTGTTTACTGTAGCTCATCAGGCTGTTTTCGGCAACGGCTGGAATTAGTTCAGTTAGGTGTTTCAGTTAGTTTTCTGTTAGCTATTTTCTAGCAAGGACGCGGTCTGTGCGTGCCTTAGTGGTAGGATCGATCTAGCGCATGAATAGGTCGTGGGATGGCACGATCCAGTAGAGGCTAGTGGGCTACGATCCCTGACTGAATAAATAGAAGGGAAAACAGAAAAGCAGTAGCGGTTGAACGCTGCACAAACTCGAGTCTCTTGTTTCTTCCTTCAGTTTTACACACAAACGAACGAGAGAGAGAGATCGAAACAACATTTGGTATCAGAGCCACGTTGGTTCATGTCAGACATGAGCGAATCCCCACCGGCGAAGTCCAGAACTCCATCGGCATCGGCATCGGCGAAGAACGGTGAGCGTCGCGGACGCAGCCTGTCACGGCTGGCAGGGGCGGCGGCGAGCCACGCGAGATCGTCGTACGTGAGGTGGTTCGGGAAGGTGGCGGCGGCGGGTCGATGCACCTGCCCATGTTGACGAGGATGAACTACACGGAGTGGGCCATACTCATGCGCGTCCAGCTCCAGGGGGCGTGCCTGTGGGAGGCGATCGACCCCGGCGTGCCTCTCGGGGACGAACGGCAGGAGCGGCTGGCGCTGGGCGCCATCCTCCGCGCTGTCCTGCCGGAGATGATACCGGTGCTCGCCGCCAAGGACAACGCACGGGAGGCCTGGAACGCGATCAAGCTGATGCGCGTCGGCGTTGACCGTGTGCGCGAGGCGCGCCGTCAGAAGCTGCGCCGGGACTTCGAGAATCTGGCGTTCAAGGACAATGAGGCGATCGAGGATTTCTCCTTGCGCCTCGCCGGGATCATCACCGAGCTGCAATCCTTGGGCGACACGGTGACGGAGCTCGCCGGAGTCCAGAAGTTCCTTCGCGTCGTGCCACCACGGTACGCGCAGATGGCGTGCTCGATCGAAACTCTGCTTGATCTGAGCACGCTGTCCATCGAGGAGTTGAGTGGACGTCTGTCTACATCAGACGGACGCGGCGGCGAAGCGGTGGCGGAGTCCGGTGGCAAACTGCTGCTGACAGAGGAAGAGTGGGCGGCTCGGCAGCGCCAACGTCCACAGGGCTCATCGTCAGCAGGCGGCGGTGACAAGAACGGCTAGGGCAAGGCACCGGCCGGCGACAAGCCGGCGAACGCTGGCAAGGGAGACCGCAAGCCTGGCAATTGCCGTTACTGCGGCAAGCCCGGACACTGGGCAAAGGAGTGCCGCAAGGCGATCCGTGATCGCGAGAAACGCGGGGAGGTGGCGAACCTCGCCCGTGTCGAGGAGAAGGCCGACGAAGAAGACGATCGTCCAGGCCTGTACATGGCGCAGATCTGCACGCTGACGCCGTCCGACGCCACCGGCGACACGCTGGAGGTGAACCTGAACGAAGAAAAGGTAATTCCCGTACCCTCGCCTGACGGTGTGTGGTACTTGGATTCAGGTGCTAGCAGCCACATGACAGGCTGCCGTGGCATGTTCTCCACGATCGACGAGATGGTGCGTGGCACTGTCCGCTTCGGGGACGGCTCCGTTGTCAAGATCGAGGGACGCGGCACTGTCATGTTCGAGTGCCTCACCGGCGACCAGCGCGTCCTTGGGGACGTGTACTACATCCCCAGCCTGAAGAGCAACATCATATCGCTCGGGCAACTCGACGAGAACGGGTGCAAGATCACGATCGAGGACGGCATCATGCGCATCCTCGACAAGGTGCGCAAGATCATGGCGCGGGTGCACAGGACCGATAACAGGCTGTACACGGTCCGTCTGAAGATCGCGTCCCCGGTGAACCTCCTCGCACAGAAGGACGACGATGCTTGGCTGTGGCATGGCCGCTATGGGCATCTACACTTCAGAGCTCTCAGCAAGCTAGCAAGCAAGGAGCTGGTACGAGGGATGCCGGCGATCAAGCACGTGGAGGAGTTCTGCGACAGGTGCGCGATCGGCAAGCAGCATCGCATGCCGTTCCCGCGCGCACTCCGTTCCGTGCAGAACGCGCTCTGGAGCTGGTGCACACTGATCTGTGTGGCCCAGTCACGCCGCCCACCGCTGGCGGTAAGAAGTACTTTCTGCTGATCGTCGATGACTACTCGAGGTACATGTGGCTTGAGTTGATCAGGTCGAAGGACGAGGCGTTGCGCTTCTTCAAGAAGGTCAAGGCATTGGCCGAGAACGAGCAGAACTGCAAGCTGCTCGCGTTCAGGTCGGACCGAGGTAATGAGTTCAACTCTGCAGAGTTCAGCGAGTTCTGCGAGGTGAACGGCGTCAAGCACTACACCACCGCGCCATGCACGCCGCAGCAAAATGGCGTGGTCGAGCGCCGCAACCAGACGGTGGTCGAGATGGCACGCTGCCTTCTCAAGGCCATGGCCGTGCCGGGTCCGTACTGGGGGGAGGCGGTGAAGACTGCCGTATACCTGCTGAACAGAGCGCCGTCGCGGATCCTCAACGGCGTGACGCCGTACGAGGCGTGGCATGGCATGGCAAGAAGCCAAGCGTGCACCATCTTCGCACCTTCGGCTGCGTCGCCCATGTCAAGAAGCTGGGTCCAGGGCTGCACAAGCTCGCAGATCGCTCCGTGCCGGGCATCTTCGTGGGCTATGAAGAAGGAACGAAAGCGTACAGGGTCTATGATCCCGTGGCCAAGCGTCTGTACACAACGCGTGACGTCGTCTTCGAGGAACGCCGTACATGGAACTGGACAGCACGGCTCACCGGAGAAGGAGACACGGCGCCACCGAGCTTCACTGTGGTGTACACCACGAGTGAGGACGCTGCAAAGGAGGACGGGGGCGGAGAAGGTCGCGGCGAGGCGAGTCCCTGCCCGCGTTCACCGTCACCAGCCGCGACACCAGCGGCAACACCTGCGACACCAGCTCCGACAGACGAAGCTGAAGAGGAGGTTGCTGAATCTCCACCTGCAGTACAGCCTCGACGTCCAGTTGTACAGCCCACGCATCAGATGGCGACACGGGCACTGCACGGCATCTTTCGCCCGAACCCACGGTATGCACACTTCGCCATTGCTGAAGTTGATGGTGGCGAGTGTCTGTATCATGTCACTGCAGAGGAACCCGTCAGCGTTGAAGCCGCACTGTCTGAACCTGCATGGAAGGAAGCTATGGAGGTGGAGCTCAAGTCCATCAGAGACAACGACACATGGTCGTGCTCTTCCTTGCCAGCTGGGCACCGAGCAATTGGCATGAAATGGGTGTTCAAAGTCAAGAAGGATCCTGCAGGTAATGTGATCAAGCACAAGGCCAGGCTAGTGGCGAAGGGATATGCCCAAAAGCAGGGTATAGACTTCGATGAGGTCTTTGCACCAGTGGCTAGAATGGAGACAGTGCGCCTGCTGCTAGCTCTTGCTGCACACAGGAAATGGGAAGTTCATCACATGGATGTGAAGTCAGCATTTCTGAATGGCGATCTGTCAGAAGAGGTGTATGTGCAGCAACCTCCAGGGTTCACCATGGACAAGGATCCGAGCAAGGTTCTGAAACTGCGCAAGGCACTATATGGACTCTGTCAGGCACCTCGGGCATGGAATGCCAAGTTGGACACCACACTCGTGTCACTTGGATTCACTAGGTGCCCACAGGAACATGGAGTATACAGGAGAGGTGATTCAGTCTCTTTTCTGCTGGTTGGTGTGTATGTCGATGACTTGGTGATCACAGGAACCAGTTGCCAAGAGATCTCTGAATTCAAGTCACAAATGAGGAGTATGTTCGAGATGAGTGACTTGGGACTTCTCAGCTACTACCTGGGAATTGAGGTACAGCAAACAGCTGGGGAAATCACTCTGTGCCAAGCTGCTTATGCAGAGAAGATAGTGGAACGAGCAGGTCTGACAGACTGCAACTCGTGCCACACACCAATGGAACATCGGCTGCAGCTTCAGAAACTCGGGGGAGATGCGGCAGTTGAAGATGCCACGGCCTACAGAAGCTTGGTGGGCAGCCTTCGATATCTGGTCAACACATGGCCAGACATTGCTCATGCTGTTGGTGTTGTGAGCAGACACATGGAGGCACCAGGGAAAGCTCATTGGACAGCAGTGAAGCAGATAGTCAGATACATCAGTGGGACATTGGACTATGGAGTTAAGTACAAATCTGAAGACTCAGGTGCTCTGCGTGGTTTCAGTGATAGTGATCATGCAGGAGACACCAATGATAGGAGAAGCACATCCGGCATTGTGTTCTTCATTGGCAACAGTCCAGTGTCTTGGTCATCACAGAAACAAGGAGTGGTGGCAGTCTCATCGTGCGAGGCAGAGTATGTTGCAGCAGCAGTTGCGGCATGTCAGGGAGTCTGGCTGAACAGGCTCATTGGTGAGCTCGAAGCAAAGGAGTAGCCAAAGTTCTTGCTATTGGTGGACAACAAGTCCGCAATAGCACTGTGCAAGAATCCAGTTCATCATGGACGCAGCAAACATATTGACACCAAATTCCACTACACTCGTGAGAGGATTGAAGAAGGGGAGATGGATGTCGATCATGTTCGCACCGGAGAGCAGCTCGCCGACATTCTGACAAAAGCTCTTGGACGAACCAAGTTCGTGGAGTTGAGACAGAAGATTGGCGTGCAGAAGATCATCGACGTGCAGGTTTGAGGGGGAGAAATGTTGTTCAAACACTGCCTCTCTCTGAACCTGAATAATTCTGAAACACTGTCGTTGTTTACTGTAGCCCATCAGGCTGTTTTCGGCAACGGCTGGAATTAGTTCAGTTAGGTGTTTCAGTTAGTTTTCTGTTAGCTATTTTCTAGCAAGGACGCGGTCTGTGCGTGCCTTAGTGGTAGGATCGATCTAGCGCATGAATAGGTCGTGGGATGGCACGATCCAGTAGAGGCTAGTGGGCTACGATCGCTGACTGAATAAATAGAAGGGAAAACAGAAAAGCAGTAGCGGTTGAACGCTGCACAAACTCGAGTCTCTTGTTTCTTCCTTCAGTTTTACACACAAACGAACGAGAGAGAGATCGAAACAACATGAATTAGCTTGCATCCTGCTCTTTTATTGTTTTTTAAATGGTTGACTGAAGCCGCACATGTATCTCTTATTGTATTTTTGTAGATTGCAGAAACAATGATCAAGATCGGTAAGCTTCTATCTAAACGCCCAGTGATTCAGGCTGAAGTACAGGCCATGAAAGAAAAAAGAAAGCTGAAGGTAAATTTGCCTCTCTGCACTTTTATCATCTATTCACCTTAAGGTGAACTGTGCACATGGTTTGACTCTCATGCCCTTATTTTGTCAGTTTGGAGAACTTTCATTCGAATTGACAGCACAAAACGCCTATATCGGTGCTGCAGTTGGACTGGTTTTCGGGTAAACTTCCAGACTCATACAGCATGTACATCATTTCTTTCAATGAGTCGATCCTTTTCTTGGTCAGATGCTGTGCATGGGTTATAGTATTATATTTTGCGTAAGGTCCACAAGGAACATGCCGCATGTTACTTCCAGTGGCACTGTTGACCAATATCAATAAACAAGTAGATGGATTATTATGGTTATCGATTTCACAGTAATATTTTACTGGATATTTCTTATATTTTAGTTGCATGTGTCTCATGCTACACATTTTATACTGGGTTTTGAAGACCCATGTTCTGATTCATTTCCATGTTAATGATTCCTTATCTTATAACAATACATTGTTAATACAGGCTGTTTCATATGCTAAATTGATTGATGGTCAGGCGTGTGCATTACACGATTCAAATTGTACATTGCACATTCTTTCGTGATGGTACGAATACTCATCCAAAGACTTGTTTCACATGTCACGTTTACTTTCTGGTACAGGTTTTTTTCTTGGCAACTAGCCCAAGGCGTGCAGAGCAGCCCGGACGACGCCCAGGTAATGACATCGTATGAGAATTCGAAGCTGATATAGTGTTCCATGTGGATTTGTGTTTCACTATATCCTGCCACTTTCTCTCAATGCCGTTCTTTTCTTTGCAACGCAGACGCTCAAGGTCCCGCTGCTCGTTCTCGGCTATACATCCACTGCCCTATCCGTGGCCGCGGCTGTGGGGCTCGTGGTACTAGCCCTGCAGATGAGCCCCGAGGACAAATCGGACTAACTGCCTTCCAGTTCCTGAAACTGTGGACCTCATGAGGCGTCTTATCCCCTGGAAGACTGTAATGCTACCTTGTTAAATTCTTAAGTAAAATCTCCCTTGCCCTCGCGAGAATAAAAGGCAGACGATATGTGCATGAGCATCGGTGTATGGAGTATTTTTTGCCAAAACTGGCCCCTGGCCCGAACTAATCCCGTATCTGGCCCTTCCGGAAAACTATGTCCGGATCTGGCCCCTGAGGTCGGCGCCAACGCAAATGGCGCTGAACGTGTGCAGTTCGGCGCCAGCCAAAATTTCAGCCAATGGAAATGACGCCGAACCCATCAGGCACCAGATTTGAAATTTTGGCTGGCGCCGAACTGCACAAGTTCGGCGCCATTTGCGTTGGCGCCAACCTCAGGGGCCAGATCCGGACATAGTTTTCCGGAAGGGCCAGATACGGGATTAGTTCGGGCCAGGGGCCAGTTTTGGCAAAAAATACGTGTATGGAGCGTTTTGTATAGATAATAAAGTGTTGTTTGATCGTCTGAAACTAGTCTGAGACTCTGAGTTCTTGAAGTGGAGAAGGTGAAACATCTTGATACCGACTACTTGCAGCTCATGGCATGCTATCCATTCTGATACATTTCTGTGACTGTTGGTATGGGGACGATTATGATGCACACCAATCTCACAAGGGCTGTCGAAAACACGACAAATGCCAATGTCGCGGCCAGCGGCTGAACTCTTAATATATTCCTTTTTTGGGGATCTCATTGCTCTGTAATCCAAAATTGCAATGTCCTTTGGACACAAAAACTGGAGTTCAGTTTTATCTGAAGTTCCCAATGTTCTAGATTATGTTGTTCAAACAAATTCATTTCATTTTTTAGGGAGAGGGCTGGGAGAGTGTTCTTTCCTAGGGACGGCAGAGCAGAGCCAGAGTGGCCCTTGTAATCCGGGTTCTATTTTGTTTCATGGTACACTACCAAACTTTACCAATTTTCTTGGAGTATATATACAGTACACATACATCCAAATTTAGACAAAGTTGAGACAAGTAATTTGGAATGGAGGGAGTACTTTTTAAGGGTATAGTATCTCAAAGGATTTTCCGTTAGGATCTCAGACCGATCTGTCAGCCTGGCCTCGGGTATGATTAGTAAAAGGGTACCCTTCGTGAAGTGCATTGCACGCACATGAGGACGCTACGTGGCCGTCTGAGGCAGTTAGTAAACCTGGACACGGCAGCTCGTACGAACTGACTCCCCGGCGTCGCGAGTAGGCAGAGCACACGAGAGGAAACAAATTTTGGCACGGCACCGGCGAGGCCCCCGCGACCCGCTCGTACATGTACGTAGCTGGCTCCTAGCTAGTAAATCATTCTAAGAACTAAGCTCCCTAGGATTCATGCACTATGGTGCGTCCTGGCCCCACATGTCTGTATCTGGTTAGTGCGAGCGTAATATTCTTCGTCCGCATAGCAATCCCGCTTGCCCCGCGTGTACGTGTCGTGATGGTCTGCGTGTACGCGTCTTGTTAAGTTGGTTCCTTTCATATTGCAAAAAAAAAAGCCAACCCAATGAATCGAATCATTGGTGAGCCCTCAGCTGTCCCGTCCCCAATCTCTTGACGCCGCCCCGCAGCCTCCACTTTGCGCCGCTGCCGGCGACCTCTCGAGCGTGACTCCGCCGGCGAACCGGAGCGTGCCGCCCCAGGTGACCTCCCACACGCGCTGATGACCTCTTGAGCGCGCCGCTCTAGGCGACCTCCCGCGCACGCCGCCGCCGCGACCTCCCGCGCGCGCCGCTGCCGGCGAGAACGCCGCCCTTGAGCACGTTCCGGTTACTGCCGTCGTAGCCTCCCACCCAAGCCCGCTGCCCCTGACTTCCCCACGCGTCGTCATTGGACCTTCCCGTGCGCTGTCGAGCTCGTTTCGCCTCCTACCTCTTGCTCTGCGCAAGCTAAGCACCAGCATGCCGTCCGGCCATTTTTTCCGTAGGCGCCACTCCCGCCTGCACCTAGCGCCACCCCCACCTCCATTAGCGCCGCCCGGCTCCATCCCGCGCCGCCCAGCCTACACGGGCACAGCACCCGACTTTCCTTGTTCCTCTGTTTTCTGATGGTGGACTTGAGCCTGGTTCATCCGATTCAGTTTTTCTACATTAGAAGTGTACTTCGTGGCAATTCGCAGTTTATCATCCAAGCTCACAAAAGCGCACGTGTGCCGCTGGCTTCCCCTCCGCCCCCGACCGGCTTCAGTTTCTGTTATTCGTCAGTTCTCCATCTCCTGGCTGTCGATCTAGAGGAAGCCAAGCCCATAATGGAACCTCATAATGGCGGAAAGGCAAAGTTGATTTACACGACGGTTTACAGTTAGTTGTAGTCCATGAGTTTAGTCAGTTGTTATCTAAAAATCTATGTGTTCTCTTACGAGGATCAGTTTGTGTGGTCCGTCAGTATTCTGTCATGCACTTGTGAATTGTGTGAGCTTACATATGAACTTGTGTGAGCTTCTATTTGCCACTGGACGGAGCATGCTCCTGCCTCGCTACTGGTGCTGGGTAACTGCTGCTAACTGAACTGTTGCCACTCCAGAATCGGTCGGGCAGTGGCACCACGCAGGGCCGTGGAGTCACCACTCACCACGCGCCAGTATGCCAAGTTGTTATTTCTTGCACTTGCTATTCTACAACCGTATCAGCCAGTTGGTATCAGCTACAATACAGGTTAGGTTTTGTGTTTTTGCTTAACAATGAGATTTCTTTGCTTATTATTACCTTCGTAATACTGAAGCTGCACTCTGCGCCTCAATCAGAGTGACACAGAGTGCATAGTTGCCAATGTGAGCAGGAGCATGAGCAGCTGTCGCAAATTATCAAACATCGGTGAAACTTTCATGTGAAGAAATATTCGGTCTAAATAGATTAATTGATTTCACATAAAAAACTTTACTGTGGCTTGTTGATTTTGGGATTTTTTCAGATGATGATTTTGCCAGCCGTTGACATGTAGTTCAAATGTTATACTTCATATTGAAATTCAACTTTAGCAATCGTCAGTTATAGCGGATTTTAAGGGATGTGTTTATCAATGCTATTTTTTAGCTTCGATGCAGACACATGGCACTAGATGATTGATTGCAAAGCAGAGTGAAGGATGTGTGTACGAATGTGCAAAAACTGATACGGTTATCTCCAGGTATTGCATTGCTATTCTGTGGTGTACTGTTCTTTCTATTGAATTATTTTCACCATTCTGTATGTTCTTCCCTTTTTTCAGGTTGGGCGAAGATTTGAACTGCATGACTGTCGAGTGCACTTGTAAGCTTCCCCAAATTATGTCCACGTCTATGAATTTTGCAGCCTTTCCTCTAAGTACTAATTAGCAACAATAATTGAGGCCTTCATGGGATGCCTATAACAATTTGGAATAGCAAATATTTTTGTTGCGATCTCTGCATGGGAACAACAGCCCCTAATCAAAGGCTGGTCTGATGTGTATAAATGATCGAATATTTTTAATGTCTGTCAGCTTAGCAATGGAATTATGCAATGCGATCATCCGGAGTTCAGTATATCTTACAACCATCCTTCCATGTACTTTTTGGCATTGTTCTTGATCTCTAGGAGGACTGGTGGTAGTGCAGGTCTGAAATTACTATTTGCAAATACCAGTGAATGTTGCAGCGAAACTGCAGAATAATTGTTTTCCTACTAAAAATGGATATTTGGTGATTTCTTAACCACCATCTCATAAATAATTTCATAGATGGAGTTAGCGAAAGCAAGTTTACTCGGGGCATAAACATCAAGCTTGAACAGATCATTGAGGTAGTGTATTAATTTGGTCTCCACATGTGCTTATTACAGATCCAATAGTGCTGCCTATACAATAAAAACAGAGAAAAACTATCATATCAAATTCCTTCATACTCAGTCAGAGAATGTTCCTCCCGGTAAACTTTATTTCACCTATGGACTGATCACCTAACTTTTATATGGAGTAAACCATCAAATGAATTTGGACTTTCTATGTGTGTGCACACGGTGGGATGATTGTAATTCATTTATTTAGCAAGTCAAATATTTCTTCTCTCTTCTCATTTGGTTAATTGTGTCGTGTTTTCTTTTCACATACGTGTTAGTTTTCGTTGCTTCTTGGTTCATATGTTAAAATGTCGATTCTCATAGGACATTGGCTCGCTTGATCGAGGCAATTGTCCAAAAAAAAAATTGGTTTAGAAATTTCAGTATTTCACCTTGCTATCAGAAAATATACTGGATAAGATACGACAAGTTGTAAGCGGGAATTATGCGAGATATTGATATAGACAAGGATGAAGAAATTACAGGAGTTGGGTGTAGTAAGTTTCAGCTATTTTCCTTACATGTGCACAAATCAGTGATTTATTTGGTTTATGGTTCTGACATCTGCACTTGGTTTGTAGGATATCAGTAAAGTAAAGATGAATAATAAAATGTATTTTTGTGTTATTGTCCAAATTGGTTAGCACATTAATGATGTTACTAATAGGATGGTCATTGATTTGGAGTGCAATATCTCATGTATGCACTATCTACCGATCTACTAGAAGTACCCTTACAGTTTGTCATGTTTCCTGATGTTTATTCTCCCAGCCCCCCTTGAAAGCAGGCCTCTCTGTCAAGATACGTGGCGTATAAGATGACTCATTCTTGCCTCCATATAAAAATAGAGATTTCTGATCTTCTTGCAAATTTGCCTACTACTGCTGCAACTCAGTCTAGGCAGAACATGACGGAGGCTATTGACTCTGGAGGCACGCAAAATCAGCATGTATTTTTCAATATTTTATCTGTTATATGAAGCGTTCTCATTTCTGTACTGTTCTAATATCTGCGATTTTTTTATTTAATTTAGCAGTTATCTCTTGACAAGTTATATGTAGGTGAATGTTGCCAACGGTCTGGATACTTTACATGATTTGTTCGACATACGGGCACACTACAGGTTCGGTCCATCGAGTATTCATCAGTGCCTGTGTTAGTTGAGTAGGTGATTTGCTGAGGGAATGTTCTTATCACAGGATATGCTGGCCTCCTTTTGGATCAAGGAGAACAAAGATGGCATAGGTAAGACAACATGCACACACACCCCGAAATGGATATTACTGTCATTGTTGTGATGTACAAATTAGTACTTGCCACTGTACCGGCTTAGTCAATGTTTTTTCTTTGCTAGAGTTTTGTTTCCTTCTTAAACAAAAGAAGCATGTGAAATACGATATTTTAATTCTTTGGTGCAATGTGTGGATGCTTCAGGTTTGAATTTTTTCCTTGCTACTTTAGTTGAGGCCTTTAGGGCTACAAGGAGATCAATTCTTAGTTAAAAAATATGAAGTGGTGTGCACATACTACAGAAAGTTGTATAGTACCTATCAGGAACTGATTCTTCATCTAAGTTGTGGATTTTTTAAACTGTACATATTTTTGGTTTGGTCAAAACTGACAGAAACTAGCTGCTTGTCATCACTTCCTATCATGGCTTCAAAATATAAAAAATCCAGTCCATGTTGGCGTTTGTACTTCATTTGTTTGATTAAAAAATTAAGCAATATATTAGTTATACATTGGGTCTCAGATATAAATTTGCTCCGGAATCTAGATGTGTAATTTATTCAATCAATGTTTGATACTCTTCTAACAGGTTCCAATCACTTGGCCTTGGTATATCAAATGAGTGATAGTTCTGGGCTTCTTTACTTGTGAGTGCCAGCATTAGTAGGGGTGCTAATTAAAGCCAAAGGATTAGCGGAATTGGTGGTCTAACTGCTGAACAGCTAGCACAGGCATTGAAGAGGTCAGTAGTAGGTCTGCTTAAAAATGTCTCCGCCCTATGTGTCACTCAAATTGTGAGATTTTGTAGGTCTCAAATTTGAATTTGCTTTGGAATCGAGATGTGCGATTTATTCAATCCGTTGGGTTACTCTTCTAACAGGATCAGTCACTTGGCCTATGACAAACTGAATGAGCGACATTTTTTGTTTCTCCTACTGTGTAATAACTCTTTGCTACCAAGCTCGATTGCTTCATATGAATAGTAAATACTTAGAGTTTGTTCACATTCCAGGGAAACACAATGAAAGGCTATATACCAGCCAATCGCAAAGATCAATTCAGAAAACAGTTTAAAAGGTTCCAATCTGCGCGTATCTCATCTGCATGGCGATGGCCATAATGCTTGTGTCCCTGTCTCGCTGGAGGTTCTTCTGGCAGGCGACAACCTGGTCTTGCTGTTATTTTTGACTTGGTTTCTTATTGGTGTTGCTTATTTTTGGGTTGCCGCCATACCTGATGTTTGTTGTCAAACAAGCATAACCAAATTAGCTCTTGCGTTTCCTCCTTTTAAAACAAAAACCTGATGTCTTCCATGTTGAAGGAAAAGATACTATGCGGAACAAAAAAAAGGCACCTCCCACAAAACATACACGTCATGGCCGAAGCCATCTCTAGGAGGCAAGCTGCAAGAAAATCTCCAAGAACTCTCTCAACTGACTGAGTACCACGATGCTACACAAAACTGTCGAATCCAGCGGCATCCCCAAACAACTCCAAATAAAGCCAAACAAAGCACACCAATGCCACCAACACCCACAGGCGCGGCAAAGCGCGCCCATACCTTCTAGTTTGGATACGACGCGGCCACCCCGCGCGTGTGCTCGTACGAGCCGTGTACATCCGGCCGGCCGCAGTACGTGAAGCCCGCGTGCGTTTGCTAGCATCGATTCAAGCTAGACCAGTGATCGATAGTACATGGTTGAGCTAGCTAGCTCTAGCGATCGATCGGAGCAGCGATAGTTTTCCCATGGACATCGGTGTACACACTACACATAATTAATAGTACATAATACATCAGTGTACAAAACTGCACAAATTCGGAAGTACAACTATAAAAAAGAAGTTATACAAAGTACACATAATTGGAAGTACAAAACATGATGGTGTACAAAGTTGTACAACTAAACAGATACAAGTTGTACAAATAAATAGACACAGGTTGTACAACTAACAGATTGTACAATTACACAGACACATGTTGTACAACTACATAATACATGTTATACAACTAGACAGACACATGTTGTACATACACATGTTGTATAACCAGACAGACACATGGTGTACAACTAGATAGACACAGGTTGTACAGACGCATGTTGTACAACTAGATAGACACAGGTTGTACAGACGCAGGTTGTACAACTAGACATACACATGTTGTGTAACTACAAATACAAGTTGTACAACTATACATAACCGAGAGTACAAAAAAAAGTTCGTCGAAACATATCAACATGAGATCTAGTTTTGAAGATCTCGACGCGAGGAGCTTAAAAATGAAAACGGTTCATAATTTGGATAAACGGTTCTCAAGATATTTCGTTTTTAAAATTCGGATTTGAAAAATAAAAGTCAAAAAGGGAAAACTGTATGCCCACGTACGTGCATGCCCTCCCTTTCTCTCTCATACTCCCCCACTTCCAATCTAATTGTGACACATGGCAGACATGTAGATAACCAAAATTGAATCATGTGAGGAGAAACCGACAGTTGTCACAATTAGACCGATGGTAAGGTTACCTTTGCAAATGGAACCTTTTTTTAGTGATTGCCCTGGCCTCGCAATAACTTCACCAGCCCAAACCCACACCGAGCCCAGCCCGACCCATTTCACCAAGCGAAAACCCCCAAACCGCACCGCTGCTCCACCGCTTCTCCTTCGTCTCCATCTCCTCCCCTATATCCCCCCACCAACTCCTCCGGCTGCCCATACATCGCATCCATCTCCACTCCACCCTAACCCCAAGGGAAGCGATGGCGTCCTCCACCCAGGGCCAGGTTATCACCTGCAAAGGTAACCCATCCGATTTCGGCGCCCTTCTCCAGTTCGCAGCGGCTGCTGCATCCTCGGTAGTGTGTGCTGTGCGTGGTTTTCGTTGGAATTTATTGATCTGATCTGGAGCGGCGGGTGGGTTGCAGCGGCGGTGGCGTACGAGGCGAACAAGCCGCTGGTGATCGAGGACGTGCAGGTGGCGCCGCCGCAGGCCGGCGAGGTCCGCGTCAAGGTCCTCTCCACCGCCCTCTGCCACACCGACTACTACACCTGGAGCGGCAAGGTCTCTCCTCCCCTCTCCCCCCCGGCTCTCCCTTCCTCGCGTGCTGGGTTGCCGTGTGCTTCTCCGAATCTAGGTTTCGTGGTGGTGTTCCAGGGCTTGTCACTGACTGGCAGTCACTGTCTCTCTGACCCGAACCACTTTTCCGGGGCTGATAGCTAGTGGCTGCGCCGAGTAGAATTGGATTTTCTTTTATTTGCTATTTCGCTGCATCACTCGCTTCTGTAACATCCTGACAGGTTATCTGTTGCAATTACTGTTTGTCTTCTCTAGATATTATGAACAGGATGAGTGACAGCGGGCCAGATAATTGAGTACGTAGCATTGTATGAGTTGTTCCTGCTTTGTACTTTCCATCGAGTGGGGATATCTGTAGAGTGACATGGAAAATGTTTGTAGAAACTTGAAAGCCTATTTATATGCTGTAGAGATTTACTAGACTTCGTGGTCATGGTCATGAAAGGATTTTTTTACCATGCAGGATCCTGAGGGTCTCTTTCCTTGCATTCTCGGTCATGAAGCTGCTGGGTAAGCTTATAGAACTGATTATGCGGTCATGTATGGCTAAGGTGGCTCTAGACTGATAACTTTACCTCTGTTTATGCTAATAGAATTGTCGAAAGCGTCGGCGAAGGAGTAACTGACGTGCAGCCCGGGGATCATGTCATTCCGTGCTACCAAGCAGAATGCAAAGACTGCAAGATGTGCAAGAGTGGAAAGACCAACCTCTGTGGCAAAGTTCGTGCCGCCACAGGGGTTGGGGTCATGATGAACGATCGCAAGAGCCGCTTCTCGGTGAATGGGAAACCCATTTACCATTTCATGGGGACGTCGACATTCAGTCAATACACGGTTGTGCATGACGTCAGTGTTGCAAAGATCAACCCACAGGCACCCCTAGATAAAGTCTGCCTGCTTGGCTGTGGTGTTTCTACTGGTAGGTTTTCACCAGTTACCTTGTGCAGATCCCATGTTTTATTTACCAGCCGTCTACTTTTGCCATCACATAAGATTGATCTGTAATTTTACATGATGCTAAACAAATGTTGCATAAAATGCTCATCGATTTGTTTGCTTGTATGTGCTGCTCTATAATACCAATAATTTGTTATCTACAATTCAAATGGGGCAGTTAGCATCAAGTTGGCTGTTTCTGTGTTCTCTTTCTGTTGCTGAGATCACCCTCTTAATTTAGGATTCCTTTATCTTAAATTCTTAATATCAAAGCGTATAAATGTGGGGTTTTCTTCATTTGTGTCATGATACCACAAAGTTCCTACTCTTTTATTGTAAACTGGATACATGATTCCGTACTGTTGTTTACACCTGTTTAGCGCTTTGACGTTCTTGTGACCAATCCTCTAGATAATTTTCAAAAATAGTTATGTTTTCTAATATCTTACAAATACAATTGTGTAGGCCTTGGAGCAGTATGGAATACTGCAAAGGTTGAAGCAGGTTCCGTTGTTGCTATTTTTGGCCTTGGCACAGTTGGACTTGCAGTAAGTATAAATTTGGACATGCTTATCTACCTGAGTCTGGAAAATGAGTGTTGACATCTGAACATTCATTTTTAGGTTGCTGAGGGGGCAAAAATAGCTGGTGCTTCTCGGATTATTGGCATTGACATCGATACCAAAAAGTTTGATGTTGGTATGGTTATAGTTCTTGTAGATTTCTTTGTTATCCATTTTGTTCCTCTGAAATCTTTGAAACTATTAATATGTAATTTTCCTTGTAAGCTGCATAATATCTTCTGTTCAGTACTTCAGTTGCTCTTCTGTTCAGTTGCTGAAAGGGAGCAACTCACATTGGCTTTCTCTGCCAGAAGATGAAACTCACTTTCGATCTCCTGACTCTAGTGTTGACGCATCATGCTGAATCACATTGTTATTTTTAAGTACATTCAGACCTAGATAAAGTTAAAAAAAATCAGATCTAGATAGCATCATGATCTACTTTTCTTCTCATGATGCTATTATGTATTACAAATGTATCCTTGCAAACTTGATGTGCTGTACTTGTTACATTGCCCTTAGTCCTGGATGCTATCGTTTAACAATAAAGTTTGTATTGTAATTATTTTTCTCCCCTTGCTGTTTGCAGCTAAGAACTTCGGTGTTACAGAATTTGTGAACCCAAAAGACCATGACAAACCAATCCAGCAGGTCCTAGTTGACCTTACAGATGGTGGTGTGGATTACAGTTTTGAATGCATTGGAAATGTTTCCCTAATGAGGGCTGCGCTTGAATGCTGCCACAAGGTAAGCTAGAGTTGCAGCCTGTATTTATTACACGTTTATGAATTTTGTGGACTATTGCAGACTGATAACACACACCTCACATATTAATACACAACTCTTCCTACTAGTGTGCTACCAAATTCAGTCTTGAATTGACGCTATCGTTGCATTTGTGTATCTATTTCTGAATAAAGGGAATATATTTGAGCTTAAAGGGGAATAAATTCCATTGATTTTTTCTCTGAATTGTATTTCTTAAATGGAAACATGGTGTATCTGTTTTCAAATTCTCATTCGTACATCTCTTATGCTTCATGTTTTCCCGTCATCTCAAAGTAATAAAGTGATTAACACACCTCACTCGTCGATACACAACTTTGCAAATATGTTGCCCAAACAATTCAGTCTTGGATTGATGCTATGTGTTTGTGTATCTATTTCTGAATAAAACGTTATATATTTGAGCTGAAAGGGAATAAATTCCATTGAAATTTTCTATGATGTATTCCTTAAATTGAAATATTGGTTTGTCTGTTTTCAGATTCTCATGTGTATATCTCATCTGTTTCATGTTCTACAGTCATCTCGAAGTTACTTGCCTTTGCTGATTATCTTTTACCTGTAGGGTTGGGGTACCTCGGTCGTTGTTGGTGTAGCTGCGTCTGGCCAGGAGATCGCGACCCGGCCATTCCAGCTCGTCACTGGTCGTGTCTGGAAGGGAACAGCTTTCGGCGGCTTCAAGAGCCGAACCCAGGTTCCGTGGCTTGTCGAGAAGTACATGAACAAGGTAAATCATACAATCTCGAACAGACCAAGACCACATGTTACCAGTAGTTCTTCCATGAGAAGCAAAACCTGACCATCCATTGTCTACAGGAGATCAAGGTGGATGAGTACATCACCCACAACATGAACCTGACTGACATCAACAAGGCGTTCGACCTGCTGCACGAAGGCGGCTGCCTGCGCTGTGTGCTGGCGATGGAGCATTGAGAAACGTGAAGTTATAACGAAGATGTACCTCTACCCCTGGACTAGAACTCGTTTTGTGCCATTTGGCCTAAGAAAACTCTTGAACGCAAGCCCTATATAAATATGTTGTGCTGGATGTTTGGGGTTGTTACTGCATGAGCTCTTAGTATGTTGCTTTACCTGTTGGACTTGTATCTATTTTGGTTTTGCAATTACGTGCTGCAACGTACTTGAAATCACTTTTTCTGATTAGCCATGACGAAACGATCATGGAATAACCGTGTCTGGAAGGTTTAACATGAAAAACTGCGATATCACCCAATAGTTTGGTAACTGAAGCATAACTGATTTTAATTCAGCCAATATAACAATACAAAGCTTTACAGTATGGTGCAAGAAAGATAAATACACATACATCTCAGGTATCTGGCTATATTATTTGCCAGATTTTTTCTTCTTTGATTAAGGGATAAGGAGGTCACAGCAATAAGCCCGTTGCACTCCCTGAAGCATTACAACGCTTAGATTGGATTCTGCTGTAAATATATTTGTATGCCATGAAGCTGTTCTTTCTATCTTGGCTGGCTTCCATATCCTCGGAATATGTTTCGTTTCATTACTTCTCCTCAACTTGAACATTACTGCCTGCTAATAAGAATTGGTACAATAAGTGACTGCTAGACCAATATAACAAATTGCAGAAATTTTTGTCAAACTCAAATGGTCATGCAATAATTGAATAAACACTTGGTGGCGGACAAATAATTTGATAAATGAGCAATTCATGGCGGACCAATTCATGGAAGATGTTTACAAACACTTGGTGTTTTTTTTTGGTTTTTTTGGCAAGAGTATTTATCTTTTCTTCCGGGCAACCTAAGGTGATAAGGTCTGAATCTCAAATTCTCAAACAAGGATTCATAAAGAAGCTACACAGTTTTGCACAGGGAAGACCTAGCTGTTCCGACTTTTTCTCTCAGGAGCCTAACTAATATTTTCTATTTATCTCGGTACAAATTGTGACGAATGATAAAATCAAGAGAAAACTATGATGCATTACAGTATGCACATTGGTATGAGCGCAAGCCAGAGATACCTATGTTCTTCTAACTATTATTTTTCACTTCTGCATTTCTGCAGAAGAACATACTAATTCAACGAAATCTCCTCAACAATTTAAACTAGTTACTTAAACAGATGAAAATGTTACTAACACACTAATGCAAGACATGTGCAATGAAATAAATAAATAAAATCGTTATGCACAGTTCCTCTCTTTTTGAATAATTACCGATTCGAACTCGCGGCTTTCTTTCGCCAGTGGAGGGCTTTTTCTTCATATAGCAGCCGTTCCAATCACCCCCGTCCTGCGAATAGTAATCCATCGGGTACTCCCCTCCAAAATCATTTCCACCACAATCACCACTGCTGCAATCACCATCTCCGCAAGTTCCTGATCCTGAGCAGCACCCACTGCCACCTCCACTGCCACATTCCCTGCTCCCCTTCTCCCACCACCCAGGAACATAACCTAGTGCAACATCGAACTCAAATGTTGTCAGCACCGGTCTCTTGAATCCCTCCCCCCAATCGATTGACAACCGAGGACATGCAATCTGCACCCATGCATCCACTGAATCCCCGAACAGCTCCATCCTCGTCGGGGAGAGCTCCGACATGAGCACCACCGTGTGCTCCAACCCTTTCTCCTCCAGATGCTCCACTATCCGGTCAAGAACCTTCACGCTCCCCTGCCGGCCCAGCGTGCCGAGCACAACTCCCCAGCTCTTGGCCTTCCTCGCCGCCTGCACCGCCTCCTTCCTCGCCTGCTTCATGCCGACATGGTCATACTCCTCCAGCACGAGCACACCAAGAAAGGGATCAAACCGGTAGGCCTTCACCCCGGGTTGGCAATCATGAACGCCTCGAGATGAAACCTGCCGTCTGCGACGAACACCACCACGCCCACCCCCTCCGACTTCTTCAGCGTGGGGGCGGTGCATCCGAGGATCTCGCCGGCGGAGAGCGGCTTCGCTTGCGGCACGAGGATGTCGCGGTACCCGTCCCGCGTGAGCATCTCGCGCGCGGCGTGCACCGCGGAGATGAACTGCACGGTGCCGGCGAGGGCGAGGCGGGGCGCCTCGGCGGGGTCCGGGAAGGCGCTGCGGACGGCGGCGGCGAGGCGGAGCGCGTCGACGCGGATCTCGACGAAGACGTAGAGGACGGGGAGGAGGGAGGAGGTGACGGGGACGAGGCAGGAGTGGCCGTAGTGGACGAGGAGGTCGGCGGCGAGGGCCTTGGCGGGGCGGTCGCCGAGGCAGCAGGCGCCGTAGGTGGGGTCGGCGAGGATGAGGACGTCGTTGGAGGGGTCCTCGGCGAGGAAGGGGCCGAGGAGGTGGGAGAGGGGCAGCGAGAAGAGGAGGAGGCCCTCGGGGAGCTGCAGCGCGGCGCGGCGCGCGCCGGAGGAACGGATGCGGTGGGCCGTCTTGGGGAGCTCGAAGTTGTAGGCGGCCGGGAGGAGCGAGGTGGCGGCGGCCGCGAGGGTGGGGTCGGATAGGATCGAGGGAGGGATCGGGGTGTAGACGAATCGCTTGGGGGTCTTCTTCTTGGCGCTCTGGGACGGGTCTGCCGCCGTGACCGCGAGGGAGGTGGAGGGGTCGCGGGCGTCCATGGCGGCGGCGGTGACGGGTGGGGAGAGACGAGAGGAGAGGGGTTTTGCCTTGGCCTAGCAGCTCGAGACGACACGGAGCTTCCCGAAGAGGAGAAGCAGCAAGAGAAGGCCCATTATCCACTATGTGGATTGCGGAATAAAAAAGCTCAGCAAGATACTAGGCCAAAATGGGCTTTTCCTGGCCCAGTTAACTCCTCGTTCGTCGTCTTTTTCCTTCCTCCAGAGCCATTCATCGTCCTCTCCGCCTCCGCCTCGCCGTCGCTCCTCCTGTACTTTTCCCCGCCTGCCGTTAATCACTTGCTCGCTCTCTTGTCTATCCATGGGAGGCGACACCGTCAATCGCCCGCCGGTAATCACCCCGCGTCCCTCTCGAGCGACCGATAGAGGGCCGTAGCCCAGAATCGGCCAACAGGTACGTCCGATGAGCAGAAAAGTCTGGAAAACGGGAGAAGACGACGACGAAGAAGCTCAGGTTCGGCTCCTCTGAAGATAGAAGTTATTTTTATTCCCCATGACTCACCGATCGGCATGGAGCCTGCAGCTGAGAGTTATGCTTTGGAGGTGATTGATGGAAAGGAACAAGAAACAGTCTGCAAAAATGCAACTCTACAAGATCTTGACGAGAAGTTGCTTCCCAAGGCCATGGATCACCTCTGTCAGAATTCTCAGGCCAGCACGTATCAAATGTGTCTGATGTCCAGACATGGCACTGCGTGGAGAAGACAAAAACACAGTCACGGGGTCGGAACAAAAAGGTGGATAAGAAACACAAGGAAAATGTTGCGGAGGGATGGCGGGAGGCGTCCAGAGACCTGCTTAAGTTTTGGGTAGTTCGTGCATCTGACAACCTTCACGGCTCAGTCAGGTCTTGGATAGTTAACTCCCCTAGGCGTAACTAATATCTCGCTCATAGGTTACGAGTTCTTCGCAATTATGAATAATGTCGTCTCTCATGGCGGTTTGGGTAGTTCAACTCCCCTAGGCGTGACTAATATCGCGCTCCATATAGGTTAAGAGTCTTCGCAATTATGAATAATTTCGTCTCGCATGGCGGCTTTTCTTTTGCTCTTATTGCCGTTGTATGCATCTTTAATGCCCTAACTACTTTTGGCATTATGTTGTTGCAGAGTGCGAGCATAACTAGTATCCTCTTGATAATAATATACTTATTTTATCGAAAAATATATATGTCTCACATTTCAACTCGCACGATTTTGCTTGGAGAATCTGAAGCGTGTCCTGGCATTCCATCATAATGTTCCTTTGAATCTCAAGGCATGAGTTTGGCCTCTTTTCGGTTTGTGTAAGTCTTTCAAAAGGATAATTGCAGCTATATACCTAGAAAGTTTCTTTTGCTCCTAGGCACCAATGCTCCTGCCACTTAATTTTTTTTGAAAATCGTATTTCCGAATTTCAAGAAATTATGGGAAAAAATCTGGATGTAGGTAATGGTGTATCCCACAAACATGCCAAATATCAATTTTTAAATACTTTGTAATATGGGCTACATTAAAATAACAAAATATGCTAAAATTTAGAAATTTGAAACTATGCATACATAAATCTACACTTTTGTCATTTTTGTGTAGCTCAGAATACAAACTATTTCAAAAAAAAAATTCATGTTTGTGGATACACCGTTGGCTACATCCGGAATTTTTTTCAAATTTTTTTGAAACTCGTAAATTAAATTTTCAAATTTTTTAAGTGGCAGCCCAGGAGCCAAAAATCTGCACTCCTGTATACCACGCTACTGTAGCAGACTTCCTCTCTTCACCTTGATGTCATCCTGCCTGTCATGGAGTAATTAATTCTTACGCTTGTAGTGAAAAACTTTGTATCGTGCATTGCAAGCAAAGTTCTTGTTTCGAGAAAACATCTAGCATTTTTCATGGACACCTCGAAAGGGGCAGGGAGCTCCTGCATCTATTCTATTATATACTAAAAGCAAAATGAGAGAGTTTTTCGAGACACCACGTTAAGCCACATCATGTAAATTAATTTTAACAGTTGGATCTAATATTTGTGGTTACTATTTAATTATATAACGAGATTACGTACATACCGGACACGATAGGAGAGTCCACCTTTGTTACATGGAATTGTCCGGTTGAGCTACCCATGATCATGTCATGGACGACATCAGCAACTTTTTTTTTTGCATTGTCCAACTGTTACGTATACTAGGGAAATGAGCGCGGCAATGCCGCGCGCATGTGAAGTAAATGAAATTTAAATTTGGTAATGTGTATTTTAAAAAATTGTGTAGGTTTGAAAAGTAGTGAAATTCAAAGAAGTTGGTGTCATGATGAAATTCGTTGGAATTTACTGTATTCATTTGGAACTAATTTAACTCTATAATCAGAGGAAATACATTTTATGAGCATTTATTAGATACAATTTAAGTTCAATTCATAATCAGAGGAAATTAATTTGTATTCCCTCGAAATATTCATGCAATAAAGTATTTTAAAATTTAGCTACATAGCTAGAGAGAGTTAAGTTTTGTTATCTTTAAATATGTTAGATAAATTGAATTGATGGAATATGGTTTCATGTTGTCATAATTTTTTTATTTAACATCATAATTAGAGGGAATATATTATGTGAGCATTTTAAAATGTATTATATAATTAGAGGAAATTGAATTTGTATTTCCTACAAATATTAATGGAATTAAAATATAAAAACATGTTTGCATTATGTCGTAAATAGGTCGCATTTATTTTTGTGGTCATTTTGTTATTTGTTTCATATTTTTCTAATGGGTAGATTTAAAAGTGTTGATTTTGCAGTAGTAATCATTTTGTGGGAATTTTGGAGACAAAGTAAGCCTACTTGTCGTGGTGAGAGTTTAGTTATATTATATATAAATGGCAATTTATTTGGATTCATATAATACATTTGTATTTTGTCTTAAATACTTAATTTAACTGTATAATCGGAGGGAATACATTTTATGATCATTTATTTATTTAATTGAATTTAGAATCAAACCGTAATTAGAGGAAATGAATTTGGTGTGGCTAAGCATTGCACCCGTGTAGTTTTAACTGCATTATTGCATGGATTTCATACCGATAAAGTTATGTTTCTCTTTTCTTTGCGAAATATGTGAATAGGTAGTGGACAAAGTTTGCGTAAGTTACAGTTAGAAATTGATAATGGGAAATATAACTTAAAAATTAGCGGAATAATTATTCTCGAACAATTACTGTCAGGAAATCACCCTGTTGACGTTGGAAACAATCAGATGGAAATTATAGTTGAGGAAATTACGAAATTTACTTTGAATTGACCATGAAGGAAGACAACTGGGTCAGTATGACTGAAAATAAAGGGAGAAGGAGATAAATATAGTTGAAATACAACTAAGCATAATCTTTGTAATAAAAGTTATAATGGAAGAAAGCGGCATTTTGGTAATTGTAGATATGTCTTAATCTAAATTGTTTGTGTCATCAAATAGTTGTAATCTATTTTGAAGGTGTTTAACCTTTTTTGGTTTGAAATGATTGAGCTTAATTGGAGACAGCCATTAAGTTAAATCGTTCAGTTGTTCATAAATTGGAGACAAATAGTTGGGATTTTTTTTTGAACAATTTGATATGATATGAATTGTGAAAGCTTAATTCAAATTAAATTCAAGCTGATTAGTCATGTAAATTGGATCTGTTGAAATAAAATTCGGAAAATTTTGCGTTTAGAGGAATGTTGAGATTCAAAAAATTGTCTGCATTGGAATGTATTTAAATTTTCATTATTCTAATGTTTACAAAATGGGTATGTTTGAAAGTCATATGACATTTTGAAATATTCAAATTTGTACTTTGAATTGGAATGCTCAAATATAATTGTTTGTCCTATAAAATTGTCCAAATGAGGGCTAATTTGAAATATTTAAACTCTTTTTTTTTGTGAAAAGTAGTTTCATATTTGTAATTTGAGTTGGAATACCCAAATATGATTGTTTTTCCCATAAAATTGTCTACATATAGGTCAATTTGGCTTGTTATTAAAACTTATTTTTTTGTGGAAAATAGTTAACGTTTTTTCCTAGCATTTTGATATATGTTAGTTCAAATTTGAAAATGTCGACATTTTAAAGTTGTGGAGATTTGAAATTTTTTGAAATGCGAAGAAAGTTTTTTCCGGTGGGTAGTAATATTATTCATTTTCTGAAATTTAAATAAAATGGTAGGGCCTATATGTCAGGTTTTTTTTTAGAAAATGGTTGGAAAAAACGAAAGTCCTGACAGATGGGGCCACGCTGACGTCGAAGTGACGTCAGCAATGGCGTGGACTCCCACTGCCGCGGCAGCGTGCATGACGCCGGCGACGCGTCCGCACGTTGTGGAGCACGCACGTGTCCGCGGCGAGCACGCCTGGTCGCGGGATCCTCGATAACGGCGGCGCCGCTGTGCCTAGGTCGCCGGAGTAGCCACCGGCGAGCAAATCCGCCGCGGTGGATGCGGAGCACGGCGGCCACGATTCAAGGCGATGTGCGGTGTTCCGGCAAGCGCCGCTCGGCGAGGAGGTAGATGCGGCGACGGCGCACCTCGGAGCGTCCGTCGATCTGGACAGGGAGAAGCGGAGCGGCAGGGAGAGGCGTCGGCGGCGCCGGCGAACTCCGTGCCGTTCGCGAGAGAGAAAGAGGAGAGGAATTTCTGCGGACGGTTTTGCATAAAAGTCCATGTCTTTCTGTGGAATCGCGAATAGGGCCCTCACAGTGTTAAAAATTGGACTGCGGGTTAATTTTCAGAAGTAGTGCGTTCTTTTTTGTAAACTTGGCTGCGGCAGTTGCGCGCCAAAAATCGTGCGGGCGACGTGGCTTGACGCGATTGGTAGAAATGCGACTGCTACAGTGTTAGTGTAGCCGCACGACTTTTGGCGCGATCTGGGACGTCCGTGCGCTTGATCGAACGGCCAGAGTTTTGGGGGTGAACGTGGACATTGAAATGGAAGGTGAATCATTCCTACTTTTATATATAGTGTTGCGTACCTGTTTTTTTTGCAGCTATTGGTCTCATGCGCGTAACCCCATTGAGTGAGATTGGATTTGCAGGGAATTTAAATTTTATAATTTTAAAAGGATGCCTTAAAAAATTAAATATGAAAAAGATGCCTTGGACATGATTTTTTGTAGCATAGCTTCCAAATTTAAAGAAAATAATTAAATATAGCGAACTTCTGTTAAGCTCTTTTTCATCCGTGTCATAACATGCTTGCGCAGCAATCAAAAGTTGTCGGAAAATTAGAACTAGATGGGACAAAGGGTTTCCAAAAGAGAAAAGTCACGTATGCGATATGTAAGCACATGTGGAGAGCCACGTGTAAACAAAATGGTCAACATAAAATTCGGCAATTCCACTAATCCACATAAATTGGCCGCATTTGCCAATCCTGAACATGTACTTTTAAGGTAAACAATAAAATTATGACTCACTCTGATAAAAGATAAGTGTCGCAATTTTGAACAGGGGTTAATTCAAAACTGCAACACTTATTATGAATCGGATGTAGTAGTATTTTTTCACTATATAATTTTCATGTCACAACATATGGAATGTTTCATGACAAAAGGACATGTCGGGTTATAAAGATTTTGAAAAATAACCCAACGCACTAAAATCATTTGTAGCAGAATTTTTTCACATGCCACAAAACTTATCCTCAGTCTATTAAATTTTACATGTTATAATAGAAAATACACGTTAATATGTCAAAACAAATTCCGGCTTTTCTATACTGCGACCGTCATTTGTTTCCCCAGGGAATTTATACTCTTGTGAGTTAACCTGAAAATTTGGCGCCCCCTACGTTTAAAATACCTCCACTGATGTCTCGATGCAATATTGTTATTACAGCACGTAACGGTGCTACATCAACAACAGCCTCTAAAAAAAATAGCGACTTATTTCAATCTTAATACGGGAATGAAACAATTAACGATAATGGTGGACGCTACCCTATTACAACAATATATTAGTATTTAAATTTATGGTACTTGACTTGGATTTTAGGCCCACATATGTTCTAGAGATTAATTGTATGTTGTAAATTTTTCTACAGATTTACGATTGAGTGACAATGTCATGAGACTTCATTTAGTTTTTTTGGAAGTTCACTCTATTTAAACTATATGTTGGTGCGACCTCCGGCAGTTTGTCTCAGAGGCAATACATATGGAATTTATTTTCTATCATAACAAAATGTTACCGAGGATGTCAAATCGTTCAGGTTGTGTTCTCCATGGTTCAATGAAAAAAACTGAGGAGAATATTAGGATAGTACATTTTTTTCATGCCGGCTACCTTTATTCTTCAAGAGCAATCGTACCACAAAACATCTAATTCTTTATCAGTTTTAATGTTCATTTTGACCCATTGTAGCAAGTGGAGTGTGGAAAATTCCATAATAATAATTTAAGTAAAATAGAATGATATTTCCCAATCTCAGACAATATGTAGCTTTTTCTCTACTTGATATTTTCCTTAGAACTACTATACATGCGTGAACCATAGTTAGTGCCAAAGTACTAATTGATAAACCTTCATGAATACTATATTGTCGGTGAAATCAATTGGCCAGTGAATTCGATGTGATTACGAGAAAATATGTGTATGTACACTATTCTCATTGAAGGGACTAAACAAAACTATCTACTCGATCGACCACATTTTGGTTAACAACATCCAATAAATATATAATGACAAAATAAATAACATAGTTTTTCCATTATATTCCTAATAATTCTATAGTTACAATCATCTTTTATTTCAGACCCAGAGATGCACATAAAAGTGTAGAACAAACCAATCGTAAGCATTTTATGATGCCATGCAGTACCATTAGAGACGCACGGGGAAGTTTAATCTGATCATCCATTGATGGTGGATACTTATGGGCAAATTAGATAAATTTATCAACAAAATTTACCATTCATTGATCAGGTTGCATAAAAATAGGAGTTACCTATCCAGATAATGCTTATGTATCAATATATATCATTTTTTACCGATAGAATATATATTTCAACCCAAGGTACATTGGAGCAATTCCTTCCAAAATAAAAGTTGTTATCTTTGATTAAATATGAACAACAACTACATGGTTAAAGTAAAGGGAAATAAAAAAAATGCTTAAAACAAAAATATAAATTTTGAGTGCAAGTAAATGTTAATTATCTTCTTTAATGTAATATTTACAACCAATTAGACTATATTACCATATGAGAGAAATTAATTTCAAATGAATATGTAGTTAGGATTACGTAACACATGAGTAAATTCAATTCAGATTTTAATGATTTCAGTACCTTATACATATATTGATATTTAATTTATGTTACGTTTCATTTGGAAAAAAAATTATCAATACATACCAATAGTACGCAATATGCTTGCCCCTTTAGGAATACGATGTCGTGTATTTTGCAATGGAGTGGATAAAATAGGAGGGGGATTTTTTGTATAGAGTAAAAGTTGTAATTAACATTTTTGACATAATAAAGGTGATGCCCTCGCATTTGCGAGGGCCACCATGCTAGTTTTCATTAAAAAATAGAATTCCATGGTTTATTAGGAAAGACAGAGCGAAAACCCATCGCATCGGCGCCTCCCTGCCTCCTTTCCTGGAACCATGGCACACTCCCGATGAGTGGATTTTACACTTATTTTTATCCTTGTTTAAACCGGAAAATTCTCAGTATTTTAATAATATTATTTCTCTTATCTGCCACTAAACACTAATAATTGAATAGATGTGCAAATCTCCTTGGTAATTTATTTCCTTGCGGAAATAGATGAATAAATGATAAAATCTGAGCATATATGGGAGGGATTGCCCAAATCAATCAGCGGAAGTTTTTAACGACCAGCGGTATGGCAGCAAGCGACCGTGCCGGGTGGTCGTACCATATGTCGGTGGCACGTCAGAACAAACGTCAAGTTAACTGCACAACTTCCATAAAGGGCACCACATCAAATTCACAACAGAAGGCCTCTGAAACCCTACGACTCTGGCTGTTCTGAAGGCCATTGAAATGGCGCTGAGATTAGGATGCGGGCGTGTTATTTTTGCCGCTGACTGCCAAGTTCTGCAGAGGGCGATTACATCTCCAGATTATGACCTCTCGGCGTTGGGTGCTCTGTTCTTGGAGATAAAATTCCTGCTCAATACAGAATTCCTCGAGTACAAAGTGGCCTACGTTCCAAGAGAAAGTAACAAGCCTGCGCATGAACTTGCAGCTTTGGGTAGGGCAGCTGCCTCTGGTTACCACCAAGTGTGGGAGGATTTTGTTCCTGCTTCTGTAAGTAGGGCTCTGTACGGTGATTCTACCATTCAGGTTTAATGGAATGCTTGCATTCCCGTCAAAAAAAAAAGTAGAGGGGAATCACCGTCATCAATATCGCCCATCCATTTCTTGATGGCAAAGCACTGTCGTCGCCATCAGCTCCTTCTTCACAGCCACTCCCCTTGTCTTCTCCATAGACATAAACAAGTGTA
This sequence comes from Poa pratensis, assembly GCA_947311845.1. Lineage (NCBI taxonomy): Eukaryota > Viridiplantae > Streptophyta > Magnoliopsida > Poales > Poaceae > Poa > Poa pratensis. The sequence continues at coordinate 4,510,124 of CAMZMU010000107.1, read as the reverse complement.
CTCTTGATTTTTTTTGCGATTGGCGACATTGAAAGACTATTTATCATTCACCTTCAAGTATTTTTATTAATAATGTCAATTATGGTTGAACTAATTGTGGCAATGTTTGAGTAGACCCCAGGGGTTAAGAGCTGAGGCCTAGCCTTGTAGCACATGTGCACTTTAGTATGGGATTGTTAGTGTAATTCACTTTATATGTTGCATATATTTTTTCTCTTTTCTACACCTCTATCCTAAGACCTGTCAGGTACCCAAGACCTCCTCGATCAAGGTAGAGGCACGACTAGAGGAGAACGGAAGATTATTCGTGGAACCTATGCGAGTAAGTGAAGTACAATAGCTAAATTAATTATCTGGGGAACAACGCTGATTTCACAAAATTCTAATGCGTTGGTATATTTGTCTTGAAAATGAGGCAACCCTGCAAATGGATTAGGGCCAAGGTTGGACACTCGAATACACAGTTCTATGGTAGTAGGTTTTGGTGTCACTGGGACGTATCACCCACGTATAACCCTATTTACATAAATATATTTTGTCACTAATTGTGCTTAATATTGTTTTATAGGTTCCATTGTGATGCCATGGCTTATTTCCATCCATCGATAAAAAATGCACAATATAAACAAAAGTAATTTAGGTTCATGCACCATTCAAAGCTAATACTTTCCGGTTCGATAAAACCTAGGTCTTAAGGGAAAAATCTAATATCTTGCATCTGTAATCCGGATCCAAGGTATCTCATTTTCTGAACTGAGTTCATGAACTTGTGATACCCTATTCCTTATTCTCAGTGCCAATTTGTCGACATGTGTATATTGCAATAGGAAATTATTTAAAATGGCATCACTAAGAACATGATAAATGAGAATGATTCATAATATTTGATAGAGGTTTGAGTTGTGTATTATTAGATATTTTCTATCATAATAATCAAAAGTACAAAAAGGAGCAAACATCATTAATGAAAGAGCCTAAACGAAGTTGTAGTGTCTTTAGCAAAAGAGAGGCTAGCTCTACTGTCATTGCAGATTTGACGCCTGAATTGAATATCAAAACATAAGAGCCAATGAGGCTATGCGGTTCCTATATAAGATTCCTTCAGAGATGCACTCATAACAGATAATCAGAGGCCTCAAAAAGGCCATGTCATGGACATGTGCTCCAAAAATGTTGAACGAACCTAGAAGTAAACATTTGCTGTAGTTGCATTGATGCTTGCATATGATGTAAAAAAGGAAATAGCTGATCTTAATCACAAGAATTAAAATAAGGACATAAAGAAACAATCAAGTAAAAGTTGTGCTTCCTCTCTGCGTCATCTAGTGAACTCACATGAATGTTGCTGAAAAGCATTATCCGTACCTTGGTCAGAAGATTCAACAAAGAAATGCGGCTTCTGAATGCGCGCAACCATGGTTTCAACACTAAGATCTAGACTGCTATATCTTTCTCAATGGCTATCATAACAAGATAATCATGTATTTCAAAATAAATATGCATGTACTGTGAAACAAATGTTCATGTGTAGAGAAATAAATATTCGTGTATCTAAAAAAATCCTTGTTTTCTAAACAAAACAAAATATAAACTAAAATACATAAATAATTAAAATAAAAACTAAACCCACAAAACAAAGCGATATTACATGGGAGTGGAATTAACAAATGATAGAAAAGGAAAACGAAACATTAACCAAAAAGGAAACAAAAGAGAGAAATATAACAAGAGTGTGACAAAAGGTAAACAACAATAGAGAAATGAAAGAAAAGGAGTAAGAGAAAGAAAAAGAAAAACAGAAAAGAAAAGAAAAGAAAAGAAAAAAGGAAAATGCCTAGTGGGCCGGCCCATTGCATCTAGTTGTAGATGGCGCACCTCTCTCGCTACCACTCAAGGCAGGAGCTAGGAAATCGATATCTGGTCTATGGCGTTTGGCGCGTTTCCCTAAAAAGAACGATGTTTTGTTTGTAATACTTTACTATGGCAAGGTACCTTGAGCATATATTTGTTTTTCACTATATTAGTAGTTTGCTATATTTTGTTAGCTGTATGATTCACATGTCAAACTCAGTTTCCTATTAAATTTTGCTACACTTGTGATTATTTCTCACAATAGTTTTTGTGGCAACCACATTCTTTCCAAGTTTAGTTTCGGTAGTGATAGTCATGAACTTAATATGCTTCCAGTTACTCACTTTACTCTTTTTTTTGAAGGAGTTACCTAATTTACTTATCTACCAACTTGTAAGATAATTCGAACATATGAGCTGTTTTCATGTGAAATTTCTACGAGATGTATGCTTTCGAACAGATGCTAAAGTGAGGTGTCCCGATTGCTCTTGCTGAGGTCAATGGCCATTGGCCAGGAGATGGAGAGCCTCGCTGCATGCTAAGTTGCTAACGCTTCCGGGAACTCGGATTAGTCAAGCCCTCCGTGACCACAGCTAGCAGAAAGCAGATGCACCCATGAAATTCCTGGTGGCATCAATGAGGCGTGACTTGGCAATGGTTGACCAGCCCTTCGTCCGGCTGCTTCCACGTTCTCCAACACACGCGTTCACCCTAGTTCGTAGGGTCGCCGGCATCCTAGTTCGTAGTGTCCCTTGATTTTACGGTGAAAGAGTTTGCAAGGGGTAAAATGTTGCAACATGCCCCAGCCTCAACTCACGCGAAGTCAGTAACGAACACACATGACCACACATGACCGAGAGCACAAGCGATTTGTGTCGCGCACTAGCTGCGGCTTTTTTTTCCATGTTTTATTTTATATTCGGGAGCAAAGCTCACCATTACAATACATAACAGCCGTGCCAATCCGAAGTTGGAGGGCGGGCAACTGACTCGACGGGAGGGGAAAGCAATGCCTCGACGTGAACGTGCACGTCTCAGGCTTACATATGACATATATCACGTCTAACATGGACGTGGAAGACCCAACAGAAGAAGCAAAACATGACATGCTGCTACCAAGTGCTATAATAATATGCAGCCTGGCGCGCTAAAACCCGGATTATTCCACCGGCCGCAAGCTAGCTGCAGGAGAGAAAACCCAAGGAAATCATAAGCCAGAGCTTTTTTCGCCTACCATCCTTGCGATCTCATCTGGTTTATTAATGACAACGATGTGGAAACCATAGTTATTCTTCACAGTGCAGATGTCATGGTCGTGGGTGCTAATAACCTCATATCCATTGGACAGAAGAACCCACTTCTTGTATGAGTAGGGCACGTCAACGCAAGTTCGCGTTGCCACAAGCTGTGCTGCCACTGTTTCACCCGGAGCAATGGTATACTCATCTGATACCTTTATTTCATCCCCCTTACTTTCAGATGTTTCATTGCCTTGTGATGAAGTTTTCTCCCCGGACACCGTAATTGTTCCATTTATCTGGACTGGGGACTTTTCACCAGTGCCAATGCTGAGACTAGACTGGAAGCCAGTCGTTTTAGAAACACTGGTTTGCCATGTAGTCTACATTGCAGTTTTCTGAACGAATGAGAATGAGGCTTTGATCTCTCTGTCGCCGTGGTTGACACGACAATCAGCCATCGAGTTGACAGGCTCGGTGTTATAGACCCTTGCTTCATCGAGGATTCGAGGTGGCACTTGAGATCATAGATCCTGTGATCCTTAACCGTCTCGTCAAACTGCAACTCCGTGTACTTCGACATGGAAGTCTCTTCAGCACTGAGGTATTCATAGTTCCGAGGGTCCACTTTTAGCCTGCAGAACCTGTTGTTGCCCACATTTCTAAGTGCAATAAAGTTGTCCCCCTTGTCTGAGGTAAACACCCTGAATCTTGTGTCAACATCGCTGGCACTAGTCTCTCCTTCTTTAACGGGGACAATCCAGTTAACAGGGTCGCGCTTCCAGATAAAATTCTCAATGTTTGACTTTATACGAACCGTTCCATCATCATTGGTGAGAACAGTACATATCACACCCGCATCTCCCTTATCTTTTGTGTGAAATACCAGGACTGGACCATCGGGGGGTGATACAGGTTCGTTATGAAACCAACCAGAATTTCGTTCATTTTCTTTCCAACACGACAGCCTGGACGTCACCCCCATGTAGTAGTCATCATATTGTTTGAAAGCAATATATTTGGGCAATTCCTTCTGTTGCGACCAACCAAGGACAGTGAAGACATCTGACATGCTTTCTTCATCAGCTGCTAGTTGCAAGTACGGTTTGGCTACATTATCAATCGATGACATCTGAGCATACTTCTTTACACCAGGATGGCGAAACCTGTTATCATGTAAAATGAGCAATTATAAAGTCTGACAGCGTAGCTGTGTTTGGTTGTAAAGTATTAAAAAAACTTGAAAGATCAGGTGATTAATTCACAAATCTATTCTTGTACTAGTATTTGTATTTTTTAGGAAACTATGTTTTTGCCGGATAGTAGTGGGTTTAGTCCTTAAACTGAAGCTCAAGGCATATACCACTTTTAGAGCCAACGACGTTCAAGACTCCCCGCCGGTGGCTCCATTACAGAAACTTCTCCAACGACCTATATACCTGTCGTGATACACCAAGACTCTACGAAGATCTAATCTATTACAGACTTCATTCAAAGGAAGGCTATAATCGTATTCAAAAAAAAAAAGAATACACATCTATAATCATATGACTTGTACTAGCTCTGTAGCTACTTAATGAATAAAGGTCTGAAAGATCTTCATCTACATTATCCACGATTCAAACCTGTTTGCCTACACCGCCTGTGGAACAAATAAACCTGTTTATGATCTTTCGAAGTAAAATTATCGGGGTCGTAAATCACGTCAGGTAGGGGGTCCACGCCATGCAGATCAAGTCCCCTGAGACCTCAGGCACAAGTGGCATGCGCCGGAGACTGTCGTTGGCTGCGTGAGATGCACGAATCGCCGGCACCGCCTCAATTCCGATGCTAGCGCTGGTCTGGATGGCCACCAGCTCACTGCGCTCCGACCGGATGAGTGCCCGGCCACCGCCGGCAGCCCTCCCCCTCTGGCACGCTCCGGTCGCTGCCCATGCTGCAACGGAATCAGCGCCGACAATTTTGCGGAGGTTCTAGTGCTTGACGGTTGCTTCCTGCTGAAGGTCGAGGCCAACTCACCGCGCCGCCATCAAGGTGGGAGAGACGAGAAGCGCTCACGCGGCATTCTGCTGGAAGGCCGGGGACGCAGCGGATTTGAGGGTCAAACCTTCTTGCTGCAGAAATCAACTAGTAGTTGTACTACATGTGTGTTGTTTGCACCTATGCCTTGTCCTAAGTTGGGTTACATTATGCTTTCTCCACATATTTTGGATGTATACTTTTTTTTCTAGATTGAGCAACGGTCCTTGTATTTGGTATATGTGTGGTCCTGAAGTTATACATCGATTGTGTCGTGTATTTTTAAAATCACTTTGCTAAGTGCCTAGCATTTACGATAATTATTATAAGTACTACTCCCTCCGTATCAAAATATAAGTCGCACTAGTCACTTACCACACATATGTATGTAGACATGTTTTAGTGCAAGATTCATGTAAGTGACTAGTGAATCTTGCACTAAAACATGTCTACATACATGTGTGTGGTAAGTGACTAGTGCGACTTATATTTTGACACGGAGGGAGTATAATTTATGATGCCTCATCTATATGACGGTGTACATAAAATCAATATAGCTAACTTCAGAAAATATGTATACTCGAATTGATTTGTTTTACAGGACTCACTTACAAGTATATTATGTGTTTTTTTTTTGCAAAGATACGAGTGTTTTGTGTTAGTATAATAATAATTAAATTGATAATAAAGTATAGCACATACACATAGGTGGTCAATGAGAAGCGGGAGTAAAATACTCTCAAAACAATCAATCACTTCTCCGTAAAAATCTATTAAAATACCGTAATCGTCATAACCCGTGTTAATATGAGGTTACGCTTGCTCCCACAGGTACGGATACCTTACCCGCATGGGTAGGGTATAACTACCATTTTATACCCATGGGTAGTACGCGTACCCTACCCGTCAAGTCGTGGGTAGGGCACAATATAACCTCTCGTACCCATGCCTTGCCGTTCATATAAGTTGCCAGTGGAGGTCCAACATTAATTCTCGTAACCTTGTGAATCTATGTTAAAGTTATCATCAATTGTCCATTTAAGTTGAGGTAATTGTCACGGTACCCAAATATATGTTATTGAGTTGAGATAACTTGCTCGTCGGGTATAGGTAGGGGTAAAATTTCATACCGTGGGTATGGGTATGGATAGAATGTTGTATCCATTAACTAAACTGTACGGATATGGTATGATATTGCTCTACCCGCCCCATACCCTACCCATTGCCATCTTTACTCCCAGTCTTAATTATGCTACAATTTATCTAACAATTATCTAAATCTAAATCCTAATCAATATTCGAATTTGCATCATAGTCTATTTTTGGTAGATGGATTTGTATCATAGTAGTCAGGATTATATATGTACATCGATAAGCAAACTTAACCTGATGGAGTCACTGGATGCGATAGGCTCAAAGAGCGTGCATGAGGGGCTGGAGTGCTGGAGACAGGTCTTCCTTCGGTTCATCGGCGGTGCCAATGACCCAGCGGCTGCTGCCGCTGTCCTTCACGGGCACCTCATATTTGTTGTTGTAGCAGCACCTAACGTGCACGAGCCCATCTTCTTCCTCCGCTGACTCCACGAAGAACCGAGCCCGCGTGTTCCCGGCGACGGCATCGGCGCTTGCCTCAATGCGGCCGTCGCCCGCCTTCGTGCTATACACGGACTGCAGGTACTTGCCCTCGTGCTTTGTACGGAGAGCAAAGAATCTGTGTGACTCTAACACAGACGCCATTCTGATCAGTATTCTGTGGTATTACTGGTGCATGCGCTCTCGATCCTGCTCTGTGTGGTGTGTAGATGGGGTGCTCGCTCTAGGCAAGCTTGTATATATAGCAGGCCCGAATCGGTTGGTAATGTCTTTCGCGACAGCGGTATCTTTGGTTTCTCTCTAGGAGAATTGTTGACCACAGGTACAATATCAATCATGCAAAAGAAATCTCTAGTACCCTTATAGGTGTTTCTCCTGTTTGGAGAGGAGTGATGTGGGCCGCAAATGCTGCGAGAAGATAGGGTACCAGTGAAAAATTCCAGCTTAGCCATCCAAACAATATTGGGAACTGTTCGTTTTGTGTAATGAACAAAATGTTGTAGTTGCTGATGTGTGGGATGGGGTGCAGGTTAAACTTCCCTTTAGGAAATGTTTTGACAAGAGGCTTATAATTTTGTGCTACGAGTTGGTTAGTGGATGTGAATCTATCCAGTTTTACTAACGACTCTGTGAAAGTTTGATTCTAAGGGGATCTATACTGTCAGTTATTTGCTATGGTTAGCTTCAATGGGGTTAAACCTACACATGTGCATGCAGTATGGAAAGTTTAAGGTCTCACCTAGGATTCATTTTTTCATTTGGCTTGTCTCACACAATAAGATTCTCACTGGAGATAACTTAGTAAGAGACACCATGTGGATGACCTTTTCTGTTTATTCTGCTCTGAACCTGAATCTTGCAGGTCATTTGTTATTTGAATGTGTTGTTTCTAAATTAAGGTGGGAAGAGATAAGTAGAATAACATGGAAGCTTGTTGAGGAGTGAGTGTGATGTGCTGTGTTTGCTTCCTACCGTTCCAAGGGATGGTTTTTAAAGGGAAAAGCCTTCGTGCGGAAAGCTAGCAATCACTTTCGTGGCAGCAATGTTTTTGGTTCCTCTCTAAGAAAAATGCGGCGTGTAGCCGTCGTGCATCACGCTAGTACTTGTCTGTTTTAAGATACATCCATACAGACTGCTCTACGAGAGCTAGTGTAATCTGCTATGTTCGCTGTCGACGGTGGTCCAGAATGCAATTATTGGTTGCATTATTTGGGTCCACAGTATAAGGACAAACTCCTATTTTTACATAAAAATAAGCGTTTTCCATAAAGGAACATCCTTACGCCTATTCGGAACACGACATGTATATAAACGTAGGAATTAATAGGAAAGCACCGTTGGTGAAAACACATGGGGTTCACAGCACCATGTCAGCCCGTAAAAGAGTAGAATTCACGAATAGAAATAGGCTATGGCTATGCTCGTCATTCTCGGACACCTACATTCCCAACAGGGCTAGGGCAAATACATGAAGTCAGAATGATTCCCACACCTGGATTGAATGCCCCCCCCCCCCCCCCCCCTCCTCGCCCACGCGGCATGTGGACCACGTTATTTTTTTTTTGATAAAGTGGACCGTGTTATCTAAATCAAGAGAAATAAAGTTACTTGTCACGTTTGTGACTGTTTGTTTCACTTGTCACGTTGCGATTGCTAACGAAGCTGTGCGTATGTACATTTCATCTTGGCCGACTAGAGCACATCCAACATATGACATGCTGTAATTGTTACACACAGAACAATCTTGATGTATTTCGTGTGGCAGGCAAAAGCTTCGGTTTTTTTGAGAGACGATATGTTTTCACCTAATCTCAACAGTTTGTGATTCACGCCCTCCAGTATTGGATTGAATATATATCCACACGTCCATATTTCCAATCAAAAGAGAAGATGGTACTACATGAAATCATATTTCATGATACCATGCGTTCCAAAACAAATTGGTCATTTAACAGGGTTATGCATATGGGGCTACTGAATTCAAAACTTGAATTCGACGTACGGCTGAGGAAAGCAGTGAATCGCCGCTTGGTGTAGACAACTCCATATTCGGACGCATACACATGGAACATTGACAACTCCCTCGTCGACATGAGGGTTTTCTTTCTTTCTTTTTTAGAGTTTCAGTGTTTTTTAAGGGTGGTTAGGTGGCATTCGAAGTGAGAATAAGGTACTGCCCACCTCGCTCTAGTCGTGCGCTAATCCTTTTTTCCAAAAAAGAGTCAATCGCTAGGTATAGAATGCACTCGTTGGAGGCAATGGTCACAACTCATGCATGCTAGCTCTCTACTTCACCGTCATTTAACCTAGCTATCCAGTTTACCCTTCCCCTATCTGTTTTCAACTATAGTAAAGTATTGGCTCTCACGCCAATCTATTTATCCTTACTACTAATATATCAACTTTTTAGCACTTTGTATCTCTCCTACTCCTTGAATTTCATGTATCTCTTATGACCTTCCTTACCTAGATTTGAAAAGAAGCCACTGACTTACCTTTATCTAGCAGCCTATCTAGGCTATGTCAAGGTAGTAAGACATATCTAGTACATTTTAATTTGGTTCTTCTTTTGCTGTTTTTAGGGATTGTCTTGTAAACCTCTTTTGGATGATAGAAGTGTGTTTCATTTCTCATATCCTAGGCATGCAACACGCTTCGATGTCAGGCAGCAAGCAATAAGCAGAAGTCAACGGAACTCGGGATTAAATCCGATGGCAGGCAGCACGCTTCGATGTCAGGATGCAATCCTGAGTTCTGAGTCTAGGCAGTTCATGGAGGATTTTATAGCAGTCGCCACGTTCGGTTGTAAGCAAGCTTTCCGAACATTCGGCATGTACGTAGAAATTGAAAATAAATAGAAGTTTCTCATTCTCGTGAAAAACAGAAAAAACGTAAATTGATCGTACTACTAGCCTTCCTCCAGCCCTCCACTTTGTTTGTTCTACTTGTATATATGTTCAGTACATAACATCAAGGGATCTAGTACAAATCTAGCTAGCTCGGGGACCTCTAGCCAAGTAAATCTAGGTATATACATGCATGCACAATCGAATGTTGCAAGCGTACGTGAACGTGAAGACACCAAAAGGGTACTCATGAGTTTTGGTTTCCATACCGCTGGTTGGCATTTGGATTCCTGGTGTGCATCCGTGTTCTAGCTTCCATGTACATGTGGATGTTTATGTATTGGTCCCATGGCGGGCGTGTTACACGACTCAACGAGATTAGCTGAAGCTATGACCACACAAAATACAGAGAATTGAATTGGAGTACCGAAAAGCAGCTACTTGTAAGTACAACAGAATGCTGACACAAAGCAAAGATTCGTGACTCGTCTCATTATGTCGTTTCGCACGCGAAGCCCTAAGTAGCTCGACTGTGCTTTCTTCCCGTCGGTGTCGAGTGCTTTTTATTTTTTGTTTTCATTGAAATCAAAATCGCAGAAAGTATTTTTTAAGAGGACCGATAACGTGTGGCTACACAAAATAGGGGTGAGGAATAAATTGAGTTGTATTTTGAACACAGATTCAACTGAAGTCCTAACATTGTACCAACATGCGTGACGGTTTACTTGCTTGTTTTTTTTTCATATTAAATTGTGACTTCAAAAAGTTTCTAATAATGGGTTGTATGCAGCGGCATGCAGAGGCTGCAGAGGCCGTCGGAAGTTTATTAATTCCAAGGCTCTACCATTATCTAAAAGGCTCAAAGCTTAACAAGTTGAACCTAACTGAGTCGGCTTTCATTTCGCATGTAAGAATGTCATTTACGATCATTGTCATGCCCTTGACATATGTTCTTTATAATTACCAAAAATAGGGATATGCATAAACTATTTTTTATACTAAAATCTTATGGAAATGTTAATGGCTAACATAGCGAAATCCTCCAGCATTCAAAAGAAACATCCATGTCTACCAAACAAGTTTTCATGTATATAGAGAAAAAATATCATGTCAATATTGTAAACAAAAACATCCATGTATTTGCTAACCAAACAAAATAAGAAATCGAAAACATGAAAAATTAAATAAAAAAGGATAAATGAGAGTGGAAACAAGATATATATAAAAAAAATAAGGAGACAACAGTAAAATGGATCAAAACAGGAAAATTTAACAAGAAATTTACAAAAAGGTGAAATAAATAGAGAAATGAAGTGGAATAAAAAGAAACCATAAAATACACCAAAAAAGGAAAAGGGAAATAAGATGGGAAAACAAAAAAGAATAGAAGAAATAAAAGAACGAGAAAAAACGCATAGTGGCCAAACCATTGCGTCTAGCAATAGACACTAGTACAGAGCGACACTATGGCAACGGGGGCAAACCTTCTATGGAAACGGAGAAAGCATCCATTGCCCCGCTTCCGATACCGATGTGAAGCAGCTCATTTGTAACGGATCACTTTGACCGTTTCCATTGTGGATCGTATATATTAAAAAAATGGCAGGCCACCGGCCAGCACCGGTAGCGGAAGCAATCAATGATGCACAGTACATGTTTGTAATGAAGACAAAATCGTCCTCTCCTACCAAAATACATAATAATTTATATCCTCTTACAAAGTCACACGGTAAGGCAGGAGAGACAATTCAAAATTTACAAACTGCATCAACTGATTTACTCGTACAGAAAATCCCAAAAAACTACATGTAATTAGTAAATTACTACTACTCCGCTTCCCTTCTTCTAAATGGAATGGTGGGCATCACAGGGCGTGAGTCTCTGCTCTGGAAACACATATGCTAATCTGCACGAAGAATTGCAACGGTGATTACAGCAGTAGACTAGCAACAAAAATATGAGTCTGAAAATGAAAGTTGTTACTCTACACCGGTTTGTGCATTGCAGCAGCAGGAGAAGTACATCATGTACTACTACTGTAATTGTTAAACTGAATCCATCGATGGATCTAGCAAATAAAAGTACACTCGAACCTGTGGGTGGCACCAGTGATGCATTTTATCATGTGATGAGCGGGCACATAGATCTGAACTCTTGACCAAACCTAGAACCAGTTGAGTCGGTCAACAAGATTCAGACTTAGTCATGCACCGATTTAAGGCAAGCAGAAAACAGATCAGAGCAGAGGAATCCAACCGTGATAGTACGCATTGCACACTGACCTTAGGAGGGCGCCGAGGAAGCGCTCGTGCTCCTCGAGACAAAGGACGTGCATGGGGACGCGGAGAAGGGCTGGGGCACTCCGGCTGTCACGACGACGAGGACTGCGGGAGCAAGGCGAGATCTTGCCGCCTCGACGACGAGGCCTGCTGCAGCGCGGGGAAGGGTGGCGCGGGTACGCGGAGGACGACCGGCGCCGCCGGGGCGGTCCGGGACAAGCTTGCCCATCTCCCACTTGAGCTCCTCATCCCCCTTCTCTGGCACCCATATCTTCTTCACGAGCTCGTCAGCCTCCATCGCCGATGATGAGGCCAGGCCACCATCGAATCAAATGGAAGTTGCCCAGATCTTTGATCCCACTGGGGAGGTGGCGGAGCAGGAGAGGATAAGGTAGAAGGGTAAAATAGAAGATAGGGGCTGTGCGGACGCGCTAGGGTTGGGTCGTGAATTTATATGATTGGCTAAATGGGCTTTCTAGGCCGATTTAATTTGCATACGATTCCAGATTTCTAACCGTGTCCAATATAATCGGATACGGTTAAATATATTACACCGTTGCCAATGTGTCGCGCCCCAATCCTATCGCGTGACATGTATTTGTTTAAACCGTTGCCTTCCTGGACGGGACTGTTGTCTTTTTGCTGCCGTTTCCATAGAGGGGTATCCTTTGTGTCGTTCTGTACTAGTGAGACGGAGCACCACTTGACTCTTGCTATACCGCGCAAGGAATGATCTAGGAGATCTTGTCCATGTTTTTTTCGCAAAAAAAGACCATAATATTGAGAGTGAATGTTACACCTACTTTGCTCGTGGTGCAGTACTTTGGGCACATATTTGTTTATCATTACATTAGTATTTAGCTATATTTTTTCAGGTGTATGATTCGCATGTCAAAACTCGTTATCTTATTAAATCTTGCTACACTCAATGATTATTTTGCTCATCATACTTTTTGTGGCAGCCAAATTATGTCTAAGTTTTTTTTTCTCTAGCGATAGTCATCATGAACCTAATGTGTCTTCAGTTCTAGCTTTACTTTCCTAACAATATTGCAAGAAAATTCGAATAGATGAATTGTTTCATGCAAAAAAAAATACGAGGTTTATGCTTTCGAACAGATGCTACTGTGAGGTGTTCCGGTGTGATAAAATGGATGGATGGTCTTAATCCCCTTCGGCTTAGCGGGTGCCAACTACACATCATTGACCAACTTGTCAAAGATCATTCATAAATGTCTCTGGGATTCCTTATTCGTGAATAGCTTTCCTCCTCGCCCACGGAATATTTCTTTTTTAGTGGAATTGCATTGGTTTCCTTTGCTTCGCACTAGGCAGCATGAGCCGACACGACCTTCCGAAATGGAGCAGCCAGCCCATCAAGTGGGTTGAAATGGGCTTTTTCTGGCCCAAATTTTCTCATCGTCTCTGACTGCGTCTTCGTTTCCGCCTCCGCCTCATCGCCGTCACAAGGTAAGCACTTCCTCTCGCCGTAGCCCGTAGGGTGGACGGGTTGCAAGCATCCATGGCGGCCCCGTTTGGCGATGAATGCCGCCGCCGCCGCATATAATTTCTACAGAGATCCATGCCTCCAATATCTCCAAACAGATGCTGAAGTGAACTGTTCTTACGCCAAAATCTCTGCACATATTCATGCGAAATTCTTACAATGTGTTTCTTTGACTTTCAGTACAGGTCATGTTGTGATTAGCTCATTGTTATGATCTGTGCCATTGAATGAAGCAAGGACTTGCCTCCCCAATGAGAGCAAGATCAGTTCAACTGTTAATAATCCAGTACATTGGCAAGGGTGATAGCAAAAACATGAACAATTTACCCAGAATCCTGGCCCTAAATTTCCCTAACAAGATATGACACAAATCTGATACATGAGGAATGAACCACGATTTGCAAAATTAGAGAGCATCTGCCAGCCAGACAGCCAACCCCATCCTCAGTTTCTTCTAGGGAAGCATGCTGCTCAAGGTAGATGACAACATCAGACTACCACTGGAACTGCTGGAAAACTGTACACTAACCGGAGGCAAGAATCGACGGGAGGCAAACGGCATCCTCCCAGCCTCCACAATCTTAAGTCTAAAAACTTAAACTAAGGGTCTAACGCTAGTTTACAATCAATGCCGAGGCGGCCGCCCATGCTCGCTGAAGCTGCCTCTTGACCAGCGAGGTGGGGAGAGCTTCTTCGTTCGCAGAGGGGCTGATCTACTCTGGAGTGCTGGCTTTTGTACATGAAAACCTGTCGATGCTACTGAGTAAGGGTCATCACGCTCCTGCCTCGCTTCAATTCGGCCGGAGCTGTACTCCATGTTTATAAACGGCGAGGTGTTCCGGTAGTCTAGACGCCCGGAAGTTCCACTGTGCCACCAGCTACCACTGCCACTGTCAAAGACGAAGCCCCCCTGGCGGTCATCGTCCGGGTCACATGATGATTCCCTGTGGCTGTAGGAATCACCGGCGGCCTCCTCTGCGTCGTTGTAGATCAGCTTCAGCGCCTGCACCACCTCGCCCATGAACGGCCGCTGCGACGGATCGTTATGGACGCACACCGAAGCGATGGATGCCACTTTCGCTACGTTGTCGAAATTGAAATTGCCGTTCAGAGAAGGGTCTATCAGCCTCTCCAGGCCCTCCTTGTTGCATAGAAGAGGACGAGCCCAGGTCACGAGGTTCTCGGGATCCATGCTAGTATCAGACATGCCTACGGGCTTCCTTCCTGATAAAAGCTCCAGCAGGACAACCCCGTAACTGTAGACGTCACTCTTGACAAGAAGATGCCCTGTCATGGCATATTCTGGAGCAACATACCTGCATAATCACAGAGAAACTTTACTTCTTAAAGACCAAGGATAACTAAAATGGAATCGAGTAAAGACAAGCTACTGAGCACTTTATGTAAGAAAGTCTGTATACCTTCTAAAAAATGTTTGATTTGTCAACAGCCCTACCAAGCATTATTGTTTTGCATTAAAACCGTATTACAATATCAACAAATGTGAATGTACTATGGAAGGCAGTATCAATTATTCGGTTGCACTATCAGATTACAGAAAAAAGTGACATATATGTATCATTTTTTTTACTAAAAATGTCATGGTTATTGATACCATCAGTGTCCGGAGATACGCAAAGTGACTTACCCAAAAGTGCCCATTACCCTAGTAGAAATGGGATGAATTCCGTTGGTTGCTTCCCTTGCTAAACCAAAATCAGTAACCTTGGGAGTGAAATCTTCCTCCAACAATATATTGCTGGCTTTGAAGTCACGGTGTATAACATGAGGGTTTGAATCTTCATGTAGGTATGCCAGGCCTCTAGCAGCACCCAGGGCAATTTTCATCCTAACGTCCCAGTTCAGCATGCCCTTATCCTTGTCAGCACCTAGACATAGAGACAGAGAAGCCTTAAATTAACACAGAGTAATGCTGAGTGGACACATTCCTAATCCTAGGCTTACATGTGACAGAGATAAGTGTGGAGTCAACCATGTGTTTTTTTAGGCATGTCATTGCAGGAAGTTGGCTGTTAGATTTGTAAAGGCAGTTGATCGTGTCCATTCATGCATTTCTCTTGAGCCATACCACTACTGAATTGAAATTTCAAGTCCTTTAACTACAATGGCAGTTGGTCCTAGCAGTATGTGCTTTAGGCAAAAGAAATTGTTGGACCAACCTCATCTAGTTGTTTTATTAGCGCAAACTTAGACACTTAGTTTAAAAAAATCATTTTGGTTGCTATTCATTAATATATATGAATAACGTATCATGGTTTCGATGGTTACCCTAACCAAACATAGCATGTATTACCAATAATTAGAACATACCATGAAGATGAGATTCCACGCTTCCATTGCGTATAAGCTCGTAAACAAGACACCTTTTGGCCCGCTCAGTGCAAATGCCAATCAATTTGACCAGATTACGATGGTGCAATCGGCTGAGCATCTCCACCTCCGCAATGAACTCACGGTCGCCACCTCTGTCCTCTCTTGTTAGCAATTTAACAGCGATCTCATTTCCATCATCCATAGTCCCATGGTAAACACATCCAAACCCACCTCGGCCCAAAACTCTTCTTGAATTAAAACCATCAGTAGCCTTTTCAAGCTGAGCTAGCGAAAATGTCTTTACTGATGCCGCACAAGTAGCAACTGTTGAGAACATTGAAGCTGATGCAGAGCTCACCAAGCTAGTTGACATGGATCTGCCACCTGTATATCACACAATAAGTTGTTAGCATAAATGCAATTTCAGTAGCGGAACTTCAGTGTGAAAAGGTTGTCTGAAGTTTAAAGTTCATACAGCAAACAGACAAAGTGACATTCTTTTTCACAAGAGGAGATGACTAAATGAAATTTTTAACTGGTTCTCTTCATGCAGATTTACATGCAGCACATAAGCACATAGCATATGAGCACTCAACGATAAGAACTACGTCTTAAATATTTCTACCAAATTAGGGATTCGAGCAAATTTAGACAGAGTGTGCAACTATGGCTGCTTGCTGATAAGTGTAACTCTGATTACCAACATCTACTTGGCAACAGAATCACTTGAAGTGGAAATACCATTCAAGAGTAAATATTATCCGGGAGTAGTAAGTAAATTTGATGAAGGACAGACTTACAATACCATTTATGCACAGTAAGCAAGAACAGTAAAACGGCATGCCAACTACAACAAAACTGTTCACATTACCATATCTTCTTTTAACTGTCGGGGCGATCGCAGGGTTTCCAGCCTCATGAAGGCGTTTCAGTTTCTTCCATTTTACTAACAGAATAATTAGCCCAAGGCATGCCACGATTAGCGTCAGAGAAGACCCTGAAACTACCACAATGATCCAGGTATCAAATTTCTTCTTCTTCTGCTGGTTCACATTTGCGGTTATAGGATCTTCTCCACTTCCTGTAGGACCTGATGTAAGAGATGACATAGCTGGTGGCGCAGGTCCAAGCCCTGCAGTGAGAACATTGCACACATGAATCATAATTTTTCAAGTAGTTAATCTAAGAAGCAAATATTCCATACAAAGGTTTTTTACCTGGATAGGTAATATTAATAACATCATAATCTCCAAAAACTGATGAATTAATCTGAACCTTTTTATTCCAGAACCTATCGGATATTAGGTATGCAGTATAGCTATCAAAGTGTTCTCTTAGTGGCACCAAATAAAAGGTAACCCTCGTCTTCTGGTCATCCTGGACACTTGGAATTGCAGCCATAATCTTCACCTGGCTTTGCTTAAGAAATGTCCCAGCTGCAACTTCAACTTCTAATTCTGCTGTGTGCATGAATAGTAAATATGGAGCTACATCAATGTCAACAATTACACTAAGGGGCAGCACACAACCGCAGGGGGAACCAATCGGCGTTGAACTCATGGGCTCAGGGCAAACTGTACTAGAGCAACCTGCTGGAGTGTACAAAAAATATTAGTACAAAAGGTTAAAAGAAAATACACTATAATTTATTCAGAATTTAGAGCAAATTAGAAGGTGCCTCAATAGTAGCAGTACCAAAAAGAGGGGTGAACAAAATCTAGGATCAGGTTAGATAACTCGAAGATGCAATGCATGAAAATATTAAAGCATAAACTTGCAAACATAAATGGCAAACCTTCAGGCGGGGGAGATGAGGATGGCGGAGGAGCATGGTGTGATCGTCTGTGGTGCCTGTGTGAAGGAGGGTGTGCGACGATGCCTGTAAGAATAGTAGATATTAAACAGCTGATTAGAAAATTTTAAGCCGAACTTTTAGCACTGACATTGTCACAGTTACATACCAGGAGATTCGGGTGACATTGTCCGAGGAGAAAATGCAGGGGAAATTTGAGGTCCAGACACTCTTATATCAGGGGAAATTGATGGATGCGGCGCTGAACTAGGCCGCATGTTTGCTGGAGAATAAAGGAATTGAGTTTACATTCAAGGACAAAAAATGCAAAATCTGATCAGATAAAAACTTCTAACAATCAATATGACTAGCATCATGTTGGGATTCACATATGTACTTCCAAATGATTACTTCAAGAAGGCTCAGGCGCATTGTACATTTGTACTTGCGATCTATATAGCCAATCGCTGGCTATTCCTGTTCCTAAAACGAGAGTATATGAACTGGAAAGGTAATTAAAACATCTTCTAGTGGCTGGTCCCGGATAAGTTTTGCTCTGCATCTGGAAAATCTTGAATTCTGCTTTTGTTTTCAATGTATCATACTGTGTGTTTCAAGTTTAACATGTTAAAGCACGTCACAGTAACGAGACTCCGGTCCTTGTACGTGGAAAACAAATATAGAATACCCTTTCAGTGTGAGCTGTTATGACATACACTGTCTGGAGTTTTAAGCATGTGGTTAGGAGGTGCGCTCGCGTGGGTGTGTTGTGTACTAGTGTGCATGTGGTACTCTATGTTCGCTTGTGTTTCATCCTTTTCATCGCAAAAAAATGCTTCATGGTCAAGCTAAGAGCAGGAGAGATACCAAGTGCACTATCCATTCCAGAAAGTAACAATGTTAGCAATTATCTCCGGGAAAGAGGGGCATCCTAAGCTTCATCACTTGTCAACAGTGCTATTGGGGTGGAAGACAGATTTGTATACGAGGACCCCTTGCATATACAACTATAAGCTTCTAAATGAAAAGGGCAGGTAGCTCCGTCTTAATTAAAAGAGGACGACACTGGTGGTAAGCTTTACTTGTAAGCAAGTGTCAGCAGAGTATTAAGAGACGGTAATGCGGGTTGGATTTGAACTACTCAGGCACCATCCTACTCTAAGATCATATTTTATGCAATGGTCTGTTTGTGAGCAAATATCACCCTGATGGGCATGCCCCTGCTGCTTCAAAAGTGCTACAAATGCAAATTAAGCCCCCCAACATCGATTTCCAAGGCCTAGTGCAGTACAGCAGCAGTGACCAAAAAATGGAGCAGACTACCCACCAGTACCATGTTTCATTGGCACTATCATCTGATTCAGGCATGAACACTCATCAGAAGACAATGCAGGGCTAAATCCCTCTTCCCTCTCGCCGAGCTCTGTGGCTCCGTGCCGGCCGGCCCGCCTGAACACGCTGACCAATTTCTCGCAGGAGGGCAGAGTCCCAAGTTGGAAGCGAGACCGTACAGGCATGGCTAAAGGCCTGTGCCCAACTCAGCAACACCT
The DNA here is from genome assembly GCA_947311845.1 of Poa pratensis. Classification (NCBI taxonomy): domain Eukaryota; kingdom Viridiplantae; phylum Streptophyta; class Magnoliopsida; order Poales; family Poaceae; genus Poa; species Poa pratensis. The sequence continues at coordinate 4,491,115 of CAMZMU010000107.1, read as the reverse complement.
CGTTAGATTCTCCCACACGATAAAACCATCGATCACAGCAAAATCTAGGGCAAATCCTGGTCTGGAGAGCATGCCCGCTGACATCAGAATTGCGCCCCTCCCTCCCCCACGAAAACAGCAGCCCCTACCGAACCGGACCGACCGACAGAATCCCACCGGGATTCCAGCTTCCCCAATCAATCACCCCGGGCGCGTGACAGCAACACTCCACTACGCGAGCTAGTAGTAGTGTCGAGAAGCTGGAATTCCGCACCGAAATGCGGTTCCCCCAGCGGCGCAGTCCCCGCACCCGGAGCACGCACGCAAGCGTGGCCGCGGAGCAGAGCAACCCCGCCCAACCTTCCCCGAACCCAACGAAGCAGCGAGCGAGCAAGGGAGCGTACCGTGAAGCGCTGAGGCCGCGGGGAGCAGCAGCAGAAGAAGCAGGCAGGGGAACCGGAACTCTCCGTGGCGGCCGCGGCTCATCTCGGCGCGGTTGCGCTAGCGCTAGCACGCCATTGCTTGGCGTCCCCGGCGGATCTGGGATCGGGTGCGGGGGGCGGCGGCGATGGGTTCGGGAGCGGAGGTGGAGGTGGGGGAGGACGGCAATAAATTCGGAGGGCTGGCCGATGCTCGGTTTGGTGGCTCTGCTGCTGTGACTTGTGTTCTCGCCCTCGGAGGAAGGGATTAATTGGGCGAGTGGGATTAATGAGCTGCTAAGCCTAAGCGCGGGGTTAGTGGTGGGGAAGAATGGAATGGAATGGAAGCTGGGTTCGAATCCGGGGAAGCGCTTTACCGCGACCGCGACGGAAGACGACGGTGGGGCCACTGGGTCAGTGAGTCAGTCTGCGCTCTGCCAGTGCCACAGCTCTGATGCTCACGGTCACGGGGAGCGAAGCGAAGAACGCGGTTTGCTTTGGAGCTTTGCCGTTTTGGGATGCTCGGAATCAGACCGGGCGTCGACGGTCAACTCTAGTCAGTCCGTGCTCACGCGGCTGGAACTATTATCACCGGTCATACAAATACTTGTCCGGTGGGAGCAGATTCATACAACTACTTGCAAAAGTAGAAAAAGTGGTACATAAACTTGTCAAGTTGGAGCATCGCGGTGCTCGGGGCATCGCGGTGTCCATGGACGTGTTGCCGCGTCATCGCCCGGGTAACAAGTCGCCGTGTTCGGCGAGCGGCGCCGTGCGCGAGTGCGCCTATGCCTCTGTCGTGTGCGCGCCTAGCGAGGACGACCCCCTCAGCGCCGCCAGACCTGCATGCTCGACCTCGGCAACAACCGTCTCTAGGGTGCAATGGAGGCCCTCAATCCCAAGGCTTGTATTGTGTCGAGCACCTGTTGTGCACCAAATGTCCCAACGTTGCGCTACCGTGGGACGTACGGAGAAGGCGAGCTGCGCAGCCCTGGGCCTCCACCTCTGCGCCCAGTACGCCTAAGCCAGCGTCTCGTGTGCGTGCGCGATGAGGACGACTCCTTGTCCGAGAAGATCCGGTCCAGCTCGTCCCGGTACGTCGGCACGACGAACAGCGTCAACGCAAAGTAGCCGTCGGACAAACCACCGTGCAATTGAATCGTGGACGAGGAGGACGCAGCCAACTCTTACATCGCCGCGATCGCCGTTGCGGCCGGACTCGAGCTATGCCATGGCCTCGCGGTGCCACGCCGTATCTGCACCTCGAGGAGGTTTCTGCCGAGGTCCAGTGTGTGCAGGTCGACCGGCGGCCCGAGGTGGTCGTCCTCGTCGGGCGCGCACACAACACCGGCGCCGGCGCACTCGCGCACGGTGCTGCACCAGTTCAGCAACACCGGGCACTGGCGCGCTTCACCGATTGGCCGAAGACACGTCCATGGACCCGCCTCATCTTCTTCCTGCCGCACGCATCCGTTGGACCGGCCGTCACGCCCGGCGTGCGTGCGAGGTACCGGCAGTGTTGCGATAGAAGCATACAGTCGCGTGATTGCAGGAATAAGAAAAATTCAGTTTGCTGTATGACAGGAAGTAGCTGAAGTTGCAGTGGTTAGGCGGGTGGGTCAGGTGCTTGACGTCCCTTGTTCGAAACGTGGCCAAGTTATAATTTTAGTTATTATTTCTTTCACCGCTGACAGGTCGGACCCATGTGCAAGGTCGTACTAGAGGTGATATGAGCAAGATAAAAATGTGTAGGGTGTTTTTGCAGATGTAACGCTGCCACTTGTCATCACCAAAATCATTTTGTACCAGTTTGCTCCAACTTGACAAGTTTATGTACCACTTTTTCTACTTTTGCAAGTAGTTGTATGAATCTGCTCCCACCGGACAAGTATTCGTATGACTGGTGCTAATACCTCTTTTAGGATCCTTGGTATTTTTATGGAGGGTATGAATAGTCAGTCCGTGCTCACAAACCTGGAATCACTGCATCTTTCCGGGTTCCTTGGTTTTTACGGTTGTTTACATGATTTTGAGAAGAAGAAAAATAATCTTGTTTCCTGTCGTGCAGCGTATAAAGCTCCATTTCTATTCCAATTCAAAACTGGTAATTATCCCAACCCAAAACTGGTTTTTTAACAAATTGATAGACTTTACCGGCACATTATGTTAAATGTGTGTTATTTCTTAGTTTGTCAAGTAATCTCAATTGTATTCTTTAGACGCGGCGTATCCGTAGATAAAGCATTGATCTCTTGAAAGATAACGATATATATACTCCTCATATGAAAATCTACTATGTTAGTGTTTTCATTTATTAGTTCCCGAGTCTTTCGCGCTAAATTTTTTCCTAACTACTAATCGACGTGTATCTTCCACGTATCATGCTATCATTGGATTCTAGATGATTGTAATCGGTAGTATTTAGATTATCCATATCTCTTTTTTTTTTACCATAAGACCGTGAGGGAAGCCCCCACGGTATTTTTTATTAAATAATAAAGTGCATCAACAAGTTACATAGTTAGGTTGAGAGGATCAACCCATACTAACAAAAGAAAGACAGGAACAAAATATATACAGCAATTACAGGTTTTAAAGGTTTTCGATCCAAGTAACCAAAGCTTGTTTTTGTATATACCGCATCATCTTGTCATATCTTACCGCATCATTTTTTTAGATTATCCATATCTTACCGCACCATCTTGTCATATCTTGATGTTATCTTTGGAGGGCTTAATTGGAATTAATTGCTTCTTTAAATTATGAAAGTTATTTTAGATACAACAGTATTTTAGAGGAAATATTTCATAAGATATAGTAAATTCGCCTCAAAATAAAATACAAATCATGGTAGGATCTGTATTAGAATGTCTTTATTATTTCTCACAAACCTTCCACATTAGTTCTTGCGAGCAGTGTAACTTGTTTCCTTTTCATATCTATATCAAATATTTTTTTGGGTAAGGCCGAAAAACAATACCTAACAGATTGATTTAACTGTCACTATATTTAACACTTTTTTTGACTGTTATCCTTTGAAAATGGAACCCGGCTCCATGTTGGAGGCCTATGGAAAAAAACCTTACATTTTATTGCCCACTAAAGTGTAACAAACAGAAAAAAATATGCCAAACTTTGGTAAGGACGAAAAACGTTATCTAGTGACAAAGAGATTATGAGCTCCATGCAATGCACAGCTGAGTGATATTTTGGACATAGATCAAATGGAACTTTTGAAAATTGAGAGAAAATCTTTTATTGAAAAATAATGTAATTTTTGTCTATACTATAGTGCTCGAAATTAAGTCTCAGATGCTATTTCAATATCTAAAATGTTATACCACGGTCAATTTTAGTATGTACTCATACGGTAGGATTATTTTTATTTTGGAATGTTATGTTTTATGTGTATGTTCGAGATTTTTATGTTAAAACGATTTTTAGACGATATCGCACGATGTACAAAGATAAACTCCATTCATAAAACACTTGTACATTGAGACCGAACAACTTAAGCTTATGGATTTTGCTACGTTTTAGAGGAGGGTGGGAGGGGTATATTTGGTTATAAACCATTTAAGAGTTGGAGATTCATGACACAAGTTAGGTGGACGATAGGTAGCAAAAATCGATAGGAATGTGGCCGCCGCTTTCCTTAAGAGGGGAAAGGTGCGAAGGTAGGGAATACGCCAAGGTTGCAATTATGAACGAAGTGCTTGCAGCAAGTTGGGGCATTGGGTTTTTTCAAACGGCCAACATGTTTATACAAGAGTCGGTGTATCTTAATGCATGTACGATGGCGTAAGGTTAACCTTATCCCTACCAGCAACAAGATTCAAATGATTCCTACCATCATTATTGCGCGCTAGTATTGAAGAAATTTCAAAAGTCATGAACATAATCGACACATACGAGATGTTAATTGCTTATATTCAAAACTAGTTTTAAATAAATTGTTCAAATTAAGATGGACCTTGCGTTTTATTCTTCATGGGTCTTGCCAAGACTACTTGTAACGTAATATTGTATTACTAACATGCTTAAATAATCTTGAATTTTCAATGAGTATCATGGTATCTTTGATTCCAGATGTCCTTGACACTGGTTGGGGAGAAGTGAAAGGAGCGTGCATGGGAGGAAAAGAGACAAGCGACATGGTGAGAGCACGTCGACGAGGGGTCGCGGGCGCAGATCAAAGCGCCACCAGGGTGGAAAGTGGGTCCAAAAGGGAGTAGATATACGAATTAGTTGCGTGTTTGAGGAGATAAAATCCACAAGAGGGAGAACGCCATTTGATCCGTGATAAAATCCACAAGTTCGAGCGTAAGCTCGAATACAGAAAATTTCGTCAAATCGAAAACTCATTTAGTGATTTAGAATATTGAAGAGAAAACTACACACCATAGTAGTATCAAGCTTTCCTATATTTTTAAATTTATTGTTTTATCAAACAGAAAAAACCATTACTTCTAAATAAATCTAGTTCCTCGCAGTCATCCACTACATATATCCTTCTTGTTTTCTTTGCCCGATCTCTTGGCCTAGAAAATTCTAGGAGTATCATTTACTCGCTTGAAAAGAATAGATTCACGTGACAAATCCAGAAACTATTACTATTGATGCTCATGACTGTGACAAAATTGTTTACATGAACGTGGAATACTGTATTTCTTGGCTCTGTAATTACAATATCTCTATTTTTCCAATCTGACTACCATATTAAGCGACAACTTTCACATAATGGCTATCAAGACTACTATTGGCAAATATTGGTGGGAACTTTAGATACCATCGAGAAAATATTTATATTTGTCGTAAACACTAAACACATACAAGATGCTAATTATTTCTATTCACAGTTGACTTTTACTAAATTATTAAATTTTAGACAGGACCTTGAGTTTTTCACTAATGCTTCTTGCCAATATTGCACATCTATCTGTACTATATTATTTTGGGTTGTAGTACTATCATGCCTAATTAATCATGTATTACGATGAATTATCATTGTGTCTTTATTATCTATATATATGCATTTAATGATATGCATGCTATTTCATATTTTACGTGTATTCTCAATTATATTTAGAAGAAGTCATAAATTGTATCTGCCTTGCCTCTTTTAATGTGTGATACTCTATTGTTTAGATGTAACATATTTCATGGATACATTCATCTCTTATAAGATAACAATAAATCTATGTTGAGATACATACGAATGTTTCCATTTATTAGTTGTCAAGGCCCAACCATTCACACTACTTTTCCTAAATACTAATCTAGTATCTTCAAAGTATCATGGTATCAATGGATTCTCAACTATTGTAGTTGAGTATCTATATTATCTCATATCTCACCACATCGCCCTGCTATATTTAGATATTATCTTAAGAGTATTATGACTTTATTGCCTCTTATAAATACTTCGAGTGATTTCTTAGAAAAGAGTAATTTAGAGGTGATAATTCAGAAGACATAACAAATCCATCTCAAAATAAGATCGGCCTTGCTCGGATCTGGATTGGAATGTCTATTAGTTTCTCACAAACCTTTCATATTATTACTTGCAATCCAAATTCACCTTTTTCCTTGTTATATTGTGTAGTTTTGAATAATGTATTGGCCACAACTTTTGGAACATGGTGTCATACGAACAAGATTCAAGTTTACACAGCTACTCCCTCCGTTCCTAAATATAAGATGTTTTAGTTTTTGTCCACATTCACATGTATCTAGATGTATGTTGGCATGTTTTAGTGTGTATGTACACTTATTTAGGTTTGCACCTAACCAACATGTGAGCTAGCTAGAACATCTTATATTGTGGAACGGAGGGAGTACATTGGATAATCTTGATTAGCCTTACACATTGTGTCCCACTAATAAAATAAACATAATGAATACCATGTACGGAATTATGGATGGCTAGGTTCAAATTTGATTTCAGTCTGTTAGTTTAGAGGACCAAAGAGTCACTAAATCAAGACATTTTATTGCTTTCCTTTTTGACCCTAACATGATTAGGACTGTACTTATGTAATTATGCCATTCCCATTAAATATAAAAGGAAGACAACAATGGACACGGACTTTTGGTTTCTGGGTATAAGCGCTCCTGATATACGAAGAAAAAAATAAAAAAACCAAAAGTCCAAAGAAAAATTGGACTCAAAGAAGATAAAGTATTGTACTGTTGTAAAAACAATTGGCCAGGAAGTGATTCTCATTGACTTCTGGGCAAAAAAGACAAATTTATGACGAATATAGCGTGTATATAGTGGTTTGTGGGCAAATCTTTGACTCAAGGTGCAACGAAAGACATTCTTTGGCATTTTTTGTAGGGGTATAATACTTAATTATGTTTGCCCGAATGTCGGCTTTGGAATTTTTTGACCATTTTGTAATTTCTATTTTTTAACATATTGGATGCAATTGTACCAGGTTTGCCAATGCATTTTCGAGATATTTGAAGCTTTTCCAGACTGCCAAAAGGTTCAAAGAAAACAGAAGATACACGCCAAGACCTGATAGAGCCATAAACCTCTCTCTGATGTAAAAAAAAAAAAGTTATCGTGTTATCCAATTGATAATGAGTGACAATTTTACACATAGATTAAGTGCAACTACTTTTCCATAAATAATACGATATTTTTGTGTATTATATATTTTATATGTGTATCGCGTTAGAACTAGTGGTCAAAACTACATCTCTGGAAAACCATCTTCAATATCCATAACATCGAGGAGCTACGTCTTACCTCCCAGGTGCAAATGCACCCTTTATTTAAAACATATTTGAAACTCATTTTAAAATGTAAGAAAAAATAAAAAAAATGTCCACCCTACATAATTGCATCCTTTATGTTCACGAAGTTGTTTCATGAAAACCCATCTTTTATGTGGTCTATATGGAAAAGGAAAACCCTGTCTAGCTAGCGAGTTCAGGTTGCGCTAAGCAAAACACTAGTGTTGAGGTATTACAGGTAAATCCGTTGTGCGAGAGGAAGAAAATGTGCTAGAGTTGTGTACGCTCGCTCACACGAACGAACCCAACCCATCGAGCAGTGCTAGAGGAAGAAATTAAAGCAGTGCTGTAGCCGCAGCGGAGCGCGTGTGTCCCAGTGGCAAAGACACTGACGCTGCGACGACCTCTGCGTGAGAAAAATGCAGCAGTGACTTCTCTGACCGCAAAGCTTGGACTCTCGGCGGGTGCGATCGCGTTGATGTTCGAAAGGCACGTATAGCCGCACTACATGACTCTGCGAAAGCTACTGTACGTGCTAACAGTCAGACCATGTTTTGACGGTCAGTTCGTCAAAACTCCGGCTGGCATAATTTATTGACAGAGCCATCCTGCTACTTCACCTTTCTTTTGTAGGGAAAAACATACTTTTTCTCAAAGCAAAAAAATAACTCAAAGAGTGGGATTTGCTCCTTGCATGGGCTATCAGGCTGGGCCAATTGGGCTTCCTGTCCAAGCATAGCGCTGATAACTTTCGACTCCGGTTCTCTTTGATGCAGCCCATGAAGCTCTGATGATGGGCCAGATCGACGCGCTGGTGGCTAGGCAGCCAAATCATCTCATCCAGCATTGCGGCCCACGGGATGACGAGAAGCGCGCGATGGTGGGACGCTCGTCGTTGTGCTGCCTGCTACTGCTATGCTATACTGCTGCCATCGCCATTTTTTTTTTGAGGAGTAAAGCTAGCAGAGCAGCCTGACGGCGACAACCAACAGAAGCCGGTAAAAGGTACTCCTTCCGAGCAACAGTAGGAGGCGTGCTCCTCCACCGATCGATCGATCGACCTGGCATGATGAGGACGATCGAGGCGGGTCACACTCACGCGGTTCCTACTTTGTACTAGTATTTGTACGCGGTTACACCATGGTACTTCTCAACTCTCAATCTCCAGTAAAACTTTTTTCAGGTCGGTTCCCACTTCTCGGGGGTAATTTTATTTTGGGTTCTCGGTGCCTGCAACTGCAAATTACTCGGAACTGAAAAAGGCCGGGGAGGGAGCAGAGCATCGTATTGCTCCTCCTCCTAGTGCCCACTCCATTGCTATCCGCCGCAGTCGCGAGTAAAAAGCTGCGAGGGCCACTGTCCCTGCGTCCTTGCTCGCTGCTCGCTAGGGGAGTTGCTCAGACAGCGCAGTGTGGCGTGGCCACGTGTCACCCACGTAATTCAGAGAACCACGCCGGCTAAGAGCATCTCCACCGGCCTCCAAATTCGTGTCCGGCAGCCCAATGGAGGCCCAATTGGAGGTGCCAGACATGTGTCCGCCTCAGTTTTGGAGGCCGTCCACAGCGGCACCCTCCAAAGGCCCACCCCCAGACGGGCCTAGTTTTGAGCATTAGATCGAACACCTTGCGGGCGCACGAACCGCCGCCGGTTCAACTTCGTGTCGCTTCGGAACACGGCGGTTTGGTGTGGACGTGCAACCGCCGCCGCGTCGCTTCGGGGTTGCGTTCACGCCGTTTCGCAGCGATATAACCATCCACGCCGTCACAATCTCTCCACGCACCACCGCCCACAAGTCGCTCGCCATATCGTCGCCTGAGAAGGAGCCCGTGGTGGCCGATCACGAGCGCGACAAGGAGGCCGTGGTGGCCGATCAGGAGCAGGACAAGGAGGCCGTGGACGCCGATCAGGAGCAGGAGGCCGTGGACGGCGAGGCCGATCAGGAGCAGGAGGCCGAGCCGGCAACTCCATCACCGGCACGCCCTGCGTACTCACCGTGGGAACCTTGGTCCCCGTGGCCGCCGTCTCCAACACCGGCATCATTGGAGTGGCAGCCAGGAACTCCGGACATGGCGCCGGCGGATGACGAGTATAAAACTTTTTTTATACTCCGGACCTTTGTATAAAACTTGAGCCTTAAATGAACTTTTTTTCAAAAGAAAATCTACATTTAACCCTTTTGGCTACCGCCAAACATTCGAGCGGTAGGCTTGCACATGGTACCGCCGGGTGATCTGGCGGTAGCCTTGTACATGGTACGGTCCCGGCGGTAGAGTTAGTCGTGGTACCGTAAAAATGATACCGGCGGTATCACACCTAACCGTACCACCAATATATTGAGCGGTACTAAAAAGGGTTAGATTCAGTTAAAAATTTGAAGACAGTTCATTTCATGTTAAAGTTTTGCATAAGGGCTAGATTTGGCCGATTTTCCTCCGCTGCGAGAGGAGAGCTCGGCGCAGCGTACATACTGCTCATCTCGGCCATGGACGATGTTGCGTTGACCTGCATGAGTGAAATGAGCATGACGAGTGGGTCACGGTTGGCGCCGTTCTTTGGCACAGTGGACGCGTATGCGAAGATGGCCCCATCGTCCGGTAGGGTGGGAGATACATAAAGACTCGTGGGCCAAATTAGTTAGGGAGAGTAGAATATTATCTAGTTTGAGATCTTTTTGTAGCATGAAAAAAGTTCGGGAGTTCGAAATAGACAGGGATCCACAAGTTGATAGTGCCAGCTTCAGGAATTCGTAGTCGGGTTAGATAGCTTACATTGGTGAGTTCAAAGTTTAAAATGGATTGATTCCAAACCTGTTTTTGTGTATTTTGCTCTCTCTCTCTCTCTCCCTGTACGCGGGGCGAAAGGCGTGGCGGTGCCACGGCTGTGCCTACGCGCGACATCCGCTCGATCACGTGCACGCCTCCCGCCGCACGGCAGCCTGCAGGCCAGCACAGGCGACCGGTGAACTCGCTCGCTCGCACAGTCGCACGCCGGCCGGCCAACCGAAACACAGGCGCGCGTGTCTCTGAATCCTACTACCTACGCCATGCATGCGCACGCACGCACCGCAACTCCCACACGCAAAATATACACCATCACCGGCCCGGAGTAGTGCATTTCTGGGTCTCCAAAAGTTGGGTCCAAAGGGTGTGGGTTCGCCTCCCTCCATCACTATCATCATCACGCAAGGCGCAAAGCGTATGGATAAACCATGGGGCCCGGCGACTTTTAATCACCAAAGGCGAGGATGAACAGCGACGCCACCCGTCAGGCAGAGCCCCCTGTCACGAGGGCAGCAGCAGCAGCAGCACCGCGGCAGCGGAGTGGGGGACATGACGTTCCTTTCCACGCCCCCTCGCGCCTCCCCAGCGCACCTCCCCTAGCTGATCGAGCTTGACCGTTGTGTGGTCCCCAGGGCCTCCCCAGCGCACGCGCGGGCGCCCGCACGAATCTTGGCGCCCTTTGTAAAATGAAAGACATTCGTCGTCCCGGCCAGGGGAGGGGAGGCAAACCAGGCAATCCCGACGAATAGAGACACCCATCCGTGTACATGGCCCACTCGTGCTCTACTTTAAACCATAGTCTTTCTCACTCTTGTGTGCATCTACCCACTACTCTCTCGCTCCAGCCTGTGAGCAGACCGGGCTAGCTGCTGTAGCGACGCTGTGTCTCTCTACGCTGCTGGCACCCAATAAATACTCGTACGTACCACCACGTCCAGTAGACCAGTACAGTGCAGCAAGAGAGGATCGAGGCGTTGGTTTGTTGCAGCACGCGCCAAACACGAGGAAACGGATAGGAACAGCCCCCCGCGTGCGCACCGCCACGAGCCCCGACGCCGAACAAGTTAATAATTCCGTGTTCTCGGCGCCGGCCTCCTCCATTGGCCGCGCTGCTCTGCCTCTCTCTGCGTTCGGTCATGGGCACAGGTGACAGTCGGGTGCTTCCGTTTCTCCGACGAGTAGACTAGCAACGGCAGAGTTTGAATTTTCTCTGGTGCGACCGTCCGGTGCTGATCCTCTCCGCTGTACGCTCGTCGGCGGCGTGTGCTACGGCCGGAGTGACGCCACCATGGCCGGGAAGTCCTTCTCGCCCATTTACGCTCTGTTGTAGTACCTTCAGCTATTCTAATCTTGGGACGCATCACTGATCGATCGCTGCATGTACCATGCCACTTATGCATGTACGGGTGGAGTACGCCGCTCGATCGGTTCTAGCCTCTAGGGGTACAAGTTTATCCACTGCGAGTAACAGCCGGGCACTGGGACGGAAGAGGCAGCGGTACGCCGTGTTTTTGCATGTACCAGGTTGACTATAATGTACTACTCGTCAACAGTTTTTGCACGTCCGGTCGAAAAGGCATCCACACGTTTTATCCAATTCTTCGCACTAATTTTTACACGACTTCTCTAAGAATTCCCGGTATTTTTTTTTACCATGGTTTGTTCGTACCGCCAGCTCCAACGTAATCTCATTAATTATGAGTGTATAAATGTTTCCCACGCGAGGCCTCAAATGAAATCCAAACGAGCTATATACACTAGAGGTCCCACAACTTATCCATGATATGCAAATTAGTCCCACAACTTGTAAAATGGGGTCAGATAGTCCCACAACTTGTCCACAAGGTGCAAAACAGTCTCAAATGATTCTAGGGGTGACACGTGGCATCCGTGTTTTGCGAAAACTTCCCTGTCCAATATTTGTATAGCACATGCAACTTTCTACTGATTACTGACGTGGGTCCCACATGTCAGATGAGAGAAGAAAATAACTAAAATTGTAGTGGCTGTTGTGGGTTCGAACCCATGACCTCAACGTTGGCGTGCAGGACAGGCATCCATGTGTTTCCAATACAGTTCGCGTGCAGTTGTGTCTAAATGACAGACCCATGCTCCCTTATCCAAACGAATATGTATTCGAGGTGAACCATTTTCCATGTGAGTGTTTTCTCCGACCGAGATTTAGAGAGTCTTATATATACTAGCTAAATGCCCGTGCGATGCAACGGGATAACATGATGATATTCATTATCTTCATATTTTTCAAGTTGTGTGTATGTTTCTTAATTTCGAATAGCAATTTAACCATAATCCTTTCGGTGTCCACGCTCATCCCAATACCCCACCAGTGGAGTAACACTCTTCCCCGTCATTGGTCCTGCAGCGTGTCATGATACAAAATTGTCGTGTCATGGCCAATGTCGATACCCATTTTGGAGAAGCTACTCTTGCATGTCACGTGACGACTATGCTGGTGCTGCAAGCCACCACGGGTAGTGCAAATGTAAAATTTAGCGCAACACTCACAACAAATTCGGGGCTCATGCCACCGGTCCCCATCGGCTTTCAGAGCGACGATGTCACCTTTCTTTCCCTGCTAGGGTCGTCTTCTTCGACTTCCAACCCCTACCAACGATATGTATCAAACCCAACAGCAGCGAGAGCTAGCCAGCATTTGCCATGTACTAAGTTGGCTAGCTAGCTGATGGATGATTGTGTTCTTGTGCATACCTTTGTTTTACCTCGCTCATGTCGCTAGTGCTTAGAAGATTTTAGAGATTTTTTTTGCACTATAGAGTAGCTACCAAATGACAGATCGATGCATACTAACTCATGTACGCACTTACCAAAGGACAGATCGATGCCTATACGACGTATTTTGATCGCTAGCTTTTTCCCGTGTCGTGCGTGTACGTACCGTTCGGGAGTATTTTTTTTGGATTCCTTTTGATCGCTATTGTTACCGATCGGGACTCCTTTTAATCGTAGCTTTTTTCCCGTGTCGTGCGTGTACCATCGGGAGTCCTTTTCTCGCTACTGTTACCAATCGGGACTTTTTTTAATAGCTGTCGTTTTTTGTTCGTTCCGATTAGCTGGATTTACGGATCAATGCAAGGGTAAAATTGGAAATTTAAAAAACGTACCATACCATCACCACCTGAAGCCATATTATATAGTAGAGAAATGTCAAGCTTGACCGAGACACCTAAACTTCCAATAAAGAAGTTTTAGATATTTTTCGGATTCGAATGTGTCTAGACGCGTTTCTGTGTGTGAATTCACTAATTCGGTCCATATCTAGTTTGTATTAAAATATCTAAAACATCTTATAATTGGGAACATAATATGTATATAATAGTAAAATTTGCATTGTAATATACTATAAAAGCAATAAGTAATATGCATATTAAGATGAAGCTGGAAAGTTTCATAAAATACTATACATAGTTAGGATGGAATGGAACCGAGCGCAATCGATTGGTGTTGCCTTTTTTTTTCTACTAGCCAGTAGCCAATATATACCGCGATACGGGTGGATCAAGCCAAGTAGTTTAGCTGTAGATCAGGCCTTTTATTTTCAATCTACTCCCTCCGTTCCAAATTAATTGACTTCTATTTGTCCACACATGGATGTATCGTCAATTAATTTGGAACGGAGGGAGTAGTACGTAATTACTAATTAGCACAGTTCCCTACAAGTTATCCCGCGCTTTTTTCTACTACGTACGTAGCACAGCTTGCTGCAGGTATGCCACGGCATATCGCACATACTTGTAGCCACCCCTAACCTTCCCAGAACAGTTCAATCTCCTCTCTCAATCCCCTCGTACATCCCCTAGCGACGATCCCTAATTTCGTTCCCCTTTCTGACTCGAATGACCGAGAGACGAGAGACGACGGTTAAAGCGACGACCCTTGCCTACGTGTACACGACTAAACCAGGCAGTCAACAATCCCAGCTTGACCCTTGACACGTCAGCAATTCCGGGCTGCAAGCGATCATCAGACCGTGTTTTGTTAGTTTAGGGTGCTTATTTTGGGGATTAACAGTTTGGGGTTTGATTCCGACATCGTCTACGAGTTCAAGGTTTTTTTCAGACTTTACTCAGTTCAAAATGCTCTGGTTTGTCAATTTGACACAAAGCGTACGCGAGGTGCAGTGGTGACACATGGATTCATGTCGTGCACGCCAACGTTGAGGTCATGAGTTCGAAGCCCACAGCAGCAGCTGAAATTTTAGATATTTTCTTCTCCCACCTAACAGGTGGGACCCACGTCGGTAATCAGTAGGAAGTAGCATGTGCTATAACAATATTGTATGGGGGTGTTTTCGCACAAAACGGATGCCACGTGTCACCGCCAGAATCATTTGGGACTGTTTTGCATCTTGTGGACAAGTTGTGGGACTACATGACCCCATTTTACAAGTTGTGGGACTAATTTGCACATCGTGGACAAGTTGTGGGACTTATAGTGTATTTAGCTCAATCCAAACACCCAAACTCTAGGTTTTTTTCGGTGCTGCAAGCCTGCAAGTGGTTGGTTTCCATGCGCATACGCGCAACGTTAGTTCCCTCGACGATATCTTGTGACCAAAAGAGACCAGTTGCGTAATATCATTAATTTGTTACTGCATGACTCTACCTAGACGTCCGTGAATAAGTATACTTCTACTTTTTGATAAGTCAAACTTATTAAATTTTGACCAACTATGTAGACAAAAGTACCCGCACTTATGACAGTAAATTAGTTTCAATAGATTCATTTTGAAACAAAGTCTCAAATTATACCAATGTGTTATGTCATATATGTTGCTACTTTTTTTATATAAATTTGATCAAATTTGGAAAGTTTGATCTAGTACTCCCTCTGTTTGTATTTACTTCACGTTCTAGGTTTGTCAAAATCAAAATTTGTCAAGTTTGATCTAGAATATAGTAAAAATATCAACATACATAATACCGAATGCATATAATATGAAAATATATTTTACAATGATTCTAATAATATAGATTTTATATTGTATATATTGACATTTTTTTCTAAATATTTGGTCAAACTTGGTAAAGTTTGAATTTGACTAAAGCAAGAACGTAAAGTAAACAAAAACGGAGGGAGTACTAAAGGTAGAAGTACATTTATTCAAGAATGGAGGGAGTACCACGAAACTAAATGATGTGGCGAACTCGCTGTAAATTTAACAACAAATAGTACTACAACGCTAAAGGTTATGCTGCAATGGTCGGAAGTTTCATATCTCTCTTTTGAGCGAGATTGGATGACTGGGTAGACGGCCTACCGGTGTTTCTATCGCATCGCCCTGGAAAGTCATCTGTGCTCCCGAACTACAATGCCCCTTTGTTTAAAAAAAAAGAAAAAAAATTAGAAGTTTTATAATAATCTGAAAATGATTTTGGATGTAGTCCATGATGTAGCCCAGAAACGTGCACAACCAAAAACGCGAAATTATTTTTATTATGGGCTATACAATAATCTTAATTTTTTTGGGAGATTGGAAACACCGCACGCGTAGCTCATAATACAAAGTATTTCTAATTAAAAATTTGCATGTTTTCAGAATACATCATAGAGACGATGCTTTTTCACATGTTTTTGAAACTGAAATGTGATTTTGAATTTGTTAAACACACGGGACGATGCGCTAGAGCTCCGAGCAAGAAATTGTTCACTCCCGCCCGCCGGCCCTTTGTTTTACCGAGTCTTGCGAGCGTGCGATTGTGCGGAAGGAGTGCGTGTGTATGATTTTTGTTAGAAATGCGATATTTGCCGTGGTGAGTGAGTTTGAAGAAGTCGGTTGCGATGGTTCTTCAACATCCGTAGCAGTAGCTTATGTCATCCGTGCGTGCATGGTAACCCACTTGTGTTTAGCCAACCAAACTGGTTTGAGCAACAGAGGGGTGGCATACTGGTATGTGCAGCCGAGCGAGTAGACGTGATGCGGGTCCCACGCGGTCTCCCGCTCCCCCCTCTGCTGTGGGCAATGCAGCTAGCGGCTTCCTGCTGTAGCCCTGTGTCGCTGCTGCACGTAGCCAGCCATGGGCGGCTTTGTTTAATCCTACTCGACCGCGCTGCGCAACGGGCAGGGAACAAACACGACTACACGAGCTCAAATGCCCGACGCGTTTCCGGCTCGTCGGCGGCCTGTTGTGCTGTGCCGTGTTTGCTTCGGGTGGAAGGCTCTGAACTGCGTCGCCGTCGCGGTTGCGGCGGCATGGCCTGTTGTGCTGTACTCGTAGTGCCGTTTGAAGGGAGAAAAATGGCGCAGGTACACGCGCGCGGTGGCCGCCCGATGCCACGCCGTCGCGTACGAGTCGACGGAGCCAGGCTGACGTCGGCATGGCCGGGGAAAGCAGGTTTATCCATTTTTGTTCTCTGCACCGTGCACCGGTCAGTGCCCCCACAAACGGGGAAAGCAGGTTTATCCATTTTTGTTCTTCAAGGTGGTCTATCCGCTCGGTGTCCCCGATCCACGGGACTGGGCACGGACGAGAATTTCTTCGATGTGGAGGCCAGTGTACCCTACAGTACCTCGATTTTTTTGCATTTCTGTTTTATTTTGTCATACAAGATCCATTTGATAATCCGAAATCGAACTAAAGTATCTCAAAATTTTAGATTCAGTCCAGCACCATTTCAACAACATTTTCGGAATCCATGTATTTTTAGATATTTAACCCTACAAAATATTTTTGGATATTATAAAATGTTATTTTCACCAAAATTTTAGAGTCACGATAAACAACATACATTTTTTTAGATAAATGGAATATACTAATATCAATTAGAAAGGAATTACATCCAGGCTCCGCAACAACGTAATGTGTAATGTACTCCCTCCGTTCCAAATTAGATGCCTTCTATTTGTCAAAAAGTGGATGTATCTATACTTGTAACATATCTAGATACATTCACTTTTTGGCAAATGGAAGACATCTAATTTGGAACGGAGGGAGTAAGTAACTAGTCGATATGTTAATAAAAAACACGTCGCCTACCAAGTCAATCAGCAAATCGCGGAAGTAGTAAACAAACACCACCACTAGCAACACCCTGACCACAAAAAAAAATACATAATCAGATTTGCGCATCTCATATCACAGCAGGCCATGATAAAACCACCTTAAATAGTTCAAACATCAACAAAACACAAGTCATACAAAATGACACAAAATAAAGACCTAATACTCGATAACACCGTCGTGAATCTGGTTATGGGAAGGTCTTCTATAGACCGGTACATGACTACGATGTGACGTTCAGAACTTCCCCCTTCGCTGGCCTTGCAAACTGAGATGATGTTTGTGGGGGCATTATGTCATTGTTATAAATAGACAGCTTAAATTCTTAATGTATCGATGTTGAATTTATAGGCCGTTAGAGGAAGTTGTTTCAAGATGATAGTTGGGTCATGACAATGTCGTCTTGATTGATCATGCCGTGCCGCGGGAAATTCTTCCACCTCGAGTGTATGTAGTTGATGCTACCAAGCATTCTCTTCCACCCCATAGATGATGAGGAGGAGCATTCTTCGAGATCCAAAAAAATGTTATCCCAATGCGCACTCGTCTACATGAAATAGTTGGCGTTGTCACCATATTTTCGAATGGCCTGTTTAGTGGTTTGCTAGTTTTGTCTTTTCACCGAATTTCCAATATAGCAGCCATTTACACAGTTTCTCTTACCACCTAATAGATCATCATGGGCAGTTAATAGTGGTGGAGCCACGCCTAGTCTTTGTAGTCAATTGACTACACAATATTTTGGAAAATCAATAAAAATTTCATACGAATAAATGTATTTGACATGCAATTTTGAATTGACATCACATCTTTATACTTATGACTCCGCCTCGACCTTCACACTATTTGGGATCAAAATTTGATCATCATATATATTCTTATGATACGAATTTATCTTCCAAATATAACATTCATATAATATATTATGTCTACATGTGGCCTAATTCATTTAGCCGTTATCAAATACTTTTAGCAGTAGATTTCGATGCGCTCCATATTTTAGCAGGAGATTTTCTTAATGAGATTCTTGAAAAATACTCCAAAATGAGATAACATGCAAAGCTTTCTTAGCAGGAGATATACTTTTACATGCAAAGCTCCATTTTAGCGGTAGATGCACTGATTAATTTCAGCAGCGGCGCAGTCAAACGTATCCAAGCAAAATCCCTCCTCTCCAGCTCACCGCATTCAAGGCTTCTTCCTTTTCCTCCCTTCCAAAGATCGTCGCATTCAAGAGCTGGCCGAGAAGAGAGAGACCAAAACAGTTTCGAACGCGAAGCCAAGCGCAAACCCCAAACGCCTTCCAAAACCCCGCCTCAAAAACCACCCAAAGCGAAGCGCACCAGAGGCAGAGGCAGAGCACCATCCCCTGACCCGAGCTGAAGCCAGCCGTAGCCCAACACCGAGCAGAGCCTCTCCCCTCGCCCCATCGATAGCGATGATGGAGATTCCAGCACGCGCTCCTGCTTCCTCTACCTCGTTCCCCGCATAGGCTCATAGCCCCGCCTCTGTCACTTCTTTCCCCACCCAAATCAGCAGCAAGAATCCACCTCCTCTGTTCTTTGAGCAAGTTTGAATCTTCGCGAGAAAAAAAATCGATTGGTTGTAGCCGCCGCGCCGGGAGGATGGCGAAGGCGGAGAGGCTGGTGGTGGAGGTGGTGGCGGCGCACAACCTGATGCCCAAGGACGGGCAGGGCTCCTCCTCCGCCTACGTGGAGGTGGAGTTCGAGCACCAGAAGCGCCGCACCAGGCCCAGGCCCAGGGAGCTCAACCCCGTCTGGAACGAGCGCCTCGTCTTCCCCGTCGCCGACCCCGACGACCTACCCTACCGCGCCATCGACGTCGGCGTCTACAACGACCGCGCCGCCTCTTCCGGTGCCGGTTCCGGTTCCGCCGCCGGCGGGACCGGCCGCAACTTCCTCGGCAAGGTGCGCGTGCCGGCCGCTGGCGTGCCGGCGCCCGGGGAGCCGGTCGTGCCGCAGCTCTTCACGCTCGAGAAGCGGAGCCTGTTCTCGCATATCCGCGGCGAGATCACGCTCAAGATTTACCGCACCGGCGGCGGGGGTGGGGAGATGGTCACGAAGGCGAGCAAGCAGGAGAAGCAGGCCAAGGCGACGGTCACTGGGCCAGAGGTCGTGGCCGCGCCGCCAATGGCGGGGAACAAGAAGCAGCACCAGCAGCCGGTGGTGGCCGTGCGGCCGCATCAGCCGCAGCAGCAGCGCGCAGGCGCCCATGGACATCATGCCGCAGCCGCAGCTGCCCATGAAGCCGGCGATGCTCTCCGACCACTACCCCACCCCGGCCTTCTTCTCTGGCCCCGCCGACTTCTCCCTTAAGGAGACGCGGCCAAGCCTCGGCGGCGGTGCCACGGCGGACAAGGCGAGCGCAACCTACGACCTGGTCGAGCAGATGCAGTACCTGTACGTGCGCGTGGTGCGCGCGCGCGGCGTGACAGCGCATGGCGGGGAGGCCGTCGCGGAGGTCAAGGTCGGGAACTACCGCGGCGTGACGCCGCCGGCAGCCGCCTCAGGGCAGCACCAGTGGGACCAGGTGTTCGCCTTCTCCAAGGAGACCATCCAGTCCTCGTTTGTCGAGGTCTTCGTGCGCGCACGCGGCAGCGACGACCACCTCGGCCGCGTCTGGTTCGACCTCTCCGAGGTGCCCCGCCGCGCGCCGCCGGACAGCACGCTGGCGCCGCAGTGGTACGCGATGGAGGACCGCAAGGGCGAGCGCGGCGGCGTGGAGGTGATGGTCGCCGTGTGGTACGGCACCCAGGCCGACGAGGCCTTCGCCGAGGCGTGGCATTCCAAGGCTGCCGGCGTCCAGGGCCACGGCCCCCTGGGCTCCATCAAGTCCAAGGTGTACGTCGCGCCCAAGCTGTGGTACCTTCGCGTGTCTGTCATCGAGGCGCAGGACCTGCTTCCCATGGACAAGGGACTGATGGGGATGGGCCGGTACCCGGAGCTCTTCGTGCGTGCGCAGATTGGGAGCCAGATGCTGCGGACACGGCCGTCGCCGGTGGTGGCGAACCGGGGACCGTCGAGCCCGTTCTGGAACGAAGACCTGATGTTTGTGGTTGCTGAGCCATTTGAGGAGTTCTTGGTGCTGTCACTGGAGGATCATGTGTCACCGGGAAGGGACGACATTCTCGGCCGCCTTGTCGTTCCAGTGTCGGCCATCGAGAAGCGCTGGGATGAGAAGCTTGTTGTCTCTAGGTGGTTTGGGCTGGAGCGTGGCAATGGTGGTGGCAATGTCGCTGCCAGCAATCCGAACAGGTTTGGCAGCCGTGTACATCTCCGGCTAAGTCTTGATGGTGGCTATCATGTTCTGGATGAAGCAACGGCGTATAGCAGCGATCTCAGGCCTACGGCGAAGCAGCTGTGGCACCCTCATGTTGGCGTGCTTGAGCTCGGCGTGCTTGGTGCCACTGGCCTGATACCAATGAAGGCTCGAGATGGCAGGGGCGGCATGGCAGATTCGTACTGTGTTGCAAAGTATGGCCAGAAGTGGATCCGCACTCGCACCGTCGTCGACTCGTTGTGCCCCCGGTGGAACGAGCAGTACACCTGGGAGGTGTTCGACCCCTGCACCGTGATCACTGTCGGTGTGTTCGACAACTGCCATGTCGACAAGCCAGCATCAGGGAACACCACAGTTGCTGTCCGTGATAATTGCATTGGTAAAGTTCGTATCAGGCTTTCGACATTGGAGACTGACAGGGTGTACACTCATGCTTACCCGCTTCTTATGCTGCATCCGTCGGGAGTCAAGAAGATGGGGGAACTCCACCTAGCTGTCCGCTTCTGCTGTGGCAATGCCGGCAACATGTACCATGCCTATGTTCGCCCGACGCTTCCCAAGATGCACTATGTCGAGCCGCTGCTGGTGCGCCAGGTTGAGAGCCTGAGGTTCCAGGCCACAAGTGTTGTCGCTGCCCGGCTTGGTCGTACAGAGCCACCGCTTGGCAAGGAGGTTGTTGAGTACATGCTGGATCACCGCTCACATCTGTGGAGTATGCGGCGCAGCAAAGCAAACTTCTTTCGCCTTGTCGCCGTGCTCTCCGGTCTGATCGCCATTGGAAGGTGGTTTGAGCTTGTTCGCTCGTGGCAGCGCCCGGTGCACTCATGCCTTGCTGTGTTCACATTCTTGGTGTTCGTCCTGATGCCGGAGCTGATCCTCCCAACAGCCTTCCTGGTGATGGCGTTCACCGGGCTATGGAGGTACCGTGTGCGTCCAAGGCACCCACCTCACATGGAGATGCGGCTGTCTCACGCAGATGCAGCCACCGTGGATGAGCTGGATGAGGAGTTCGACACGTTCCCGTCAAGCCGGGGCGACGTCGTGCGCTTCAGGTACGACCGCCTCCGCAGCGTGGCGGGGAGGGTGCAGACGGTGGTGGGCGACATTGCAACGCAGGGCGAGCGGATGCAGGCCGTCCTCAGCTGGCGCGACCCGAGGGCGACGCTGCTCTTCTCCATCGCCTGCGTCGCTGCTGCGGTCATCGCGTACGCTGTGCCGATGAAGGTGATGATCGGTCTGTGGGGCCTGTATGCCATGCGTCCGCCAAGGTTCCGCAGCAGGATGCCGTCCCCGCTGATGAACTTCTTCCGGAGGCTGCCTTCCAAGGCCGACATCCTGCTCTGATCCTAGGTAGCAGTCTCTGCAGCTGCAAAATGGTAACTAACCTTGTGATTGATTCAGTTGGTGGTTATTTTTGGCTGGAAGAGAATGATCCTCTACGAAGAAACGAACTTGTTGGTTTCCTGTAGGTGGTACCTTGTGTGATTGTTCCTTAGCTTAATTGTGTTAGTGGTTAGGTTATGTGTATGCTGCTGCTTTGTGTTGCACCTTGTCTTAGCAGCAACAGCAGAAGTAGAAGAAGACTTGTAGTAACATAACAGCCCAGTGGTGCTGTTCTTGTAGCCCCAGTTTCAGTTATGCCAAGACTTCTCAGTAGATGCTAGTTAATCTATGTGATGCTGATGTGTTTGATGAAAATTGAAAAACAACCAGGTTTAATTTATTAGTACAAGACTCTCTGATATATGTTATCCATGTTGGCTACTATCAGTACCTATTGATCTGTACTTCAAAGACTGGAATGATGGTGGTGGTGCTTCTCACGTGCAGACAAGCATGTGGGTGTGTTGTTTTTGTTCTCTGCTGCTGAGAATAAAAATCTTGTCTTGAGAGCTCAGAGACTACTTGTCTTTTGTTTTAGTTTTGTCTCCATTCTGTTCCCATGTGGCTCCAGGTTTAGAGTAGTGGAGCAAGGAATTCTTGTTCCTGTTGTGTTTTGTTAACTGTACATGATAGCGGAGAAAGATTGACTACTTGACTGGTTACGGTCTTGTGCCGGTGGTTACCCAATTCATGTCATCTTTGAAGCAATTTTGTGGAGCAAAGCAAAATGCCATCGTGTGATCCTTGAAGTTTATGTTCATAGCAGATTCTGCTTAGGTGACGCATGATAACATGGGGCCTGACCTTGCTGTATACTGTTACAGTAGAAAGAGGCAGTTTGTTTTGGTTGAGAACCAGTGAAGAGCCAAATTTGTTTTGAGCGCCCGATGAGGCGGACAACGAGCCAAGATAGGGCGTCTCACGATTGCGGCGGTAGGATCCACAGCAAACGATCTAAGGGCATATGTGTGTTAGAGTATCTGCAACGACACGTCCAATAAAGAGTCCGACACATTGCCGCTCTATTGGGAGTGGCTACTCCCATCTGCGCTCCCTTAAACAAGCCGGCAAGTGCCTATAGTTTTTTTTTTAATTTTAGAAAAAAAAACAATTATTAGATTTTATAAGCAATGTATTTAAAACATGATTATAGAATGACCATATACGGGGGAGTAGCCACACAAAATATTGTGAGCCGATCCTCTGGTAGTGGCTAAGCAATCCACTCACTTGCATATTCATGTTCAAAATTATGTTAAACAAATTCTACATCTTACCTGGTGGGGTGGGGGGCAATTGCCCCTCCCCCTCCCACACCCATGACTCCAAATAAATGATAATAGATATTTTTTTACTCCGTCATACCTAAATTTTGGGCTGTCCTTCGCCACTGCTTGTAATAGCTTATCATAGCAGCCCAGTGGTGCTGTTCTTGTAGTCCCAGTTTCAGTTATGCAAAGACTTCTGAGTAGATGCCTAGATAGTAGTTAATCTATGTGATGCTGATGTGTTTGATGAGAAACAACAAGGTTTAATTTATTAGTACAAGACTGTCCGATATATGTTATCCATGTTGGTACTGAACCCTGATGTCAGGATGCATGATACAACCTGGTTTAATGATTGTACAATCAGTTCCTATTCATCTGTACTTCAAAGACTGGGAATGATGGTGGTGGTGCTTCTCACGAGCAGACAAGCATGTGTCATGTTTGTGTTGTTTTCGCTCTGCTGCTGAGAATAAAAATCTTGTCTCCAGAGCTTGTAGACTACTTGTCTCTTTTGTTTTAGTTTTGTCTCCATTGTTTCCATGTGGCTCCACGCTTACAGTAATGTAACAGGGAATTCTTGTTCCTGTTATGAATCTAAACATGACTATTTTTTTAATAATACGTTTTTTTAATTAAATTCGAAAAATATTACGCAAAATCACAAAATTTCAGAAATAATACGGCCTCGGCCCAGGTTGGGCCGATTAGTACCTGTCGGCCCAGGCCTGGCCAATTAGTACTAATCGGCCCAGGCCTGGCCGATAAGCTACTAATCAGGGTACGGCTGGGCTAGCCTAGTGGGCACTTTTCGGCCAGGCCTGGGCCGACAAGTACTAATCGGCCAGGCCTGGGCCGATTAGTGCCTGTCGGCTTAGCCTGGGCCGAGGCCGTATTATTTGTGTAATTTATGCAAAATGCGTAATATTTATCAAATTTCTGTAAAAAAATGTATTATTAAAAAAAAATTAGCTCTAAACATGCAAGTGTTGTGCTTTGTTAACTGTACATGATATGCGGAGAAAAGTTGACTACTGGACTGGTTGCGCTCTTGTGCCGGTGGTTACCCAATTCATGTCATCTTGGAAGCAATTTTGCTGGAGATGGTGGTGCATGGTGTGGTCGTTGCTTATCTTAATTGCTGTTAGTGGTTAGGTAGTAGTGTATGCTGCTGCTCTGTCCTGCACCTTGTAGTAGCAGCAGCCGGATGAGAAGTGGACTTGTAGTAGCTGGCATAGCAGCTCAGTGGTGCTGTTCTTGTAGTTCCATTGTCAGCTGTGCAAAGGCTGACGTTCAGTAGATTGCCGTTAACCTATGGATGATGATGTGTTGATGAAAACTATCCAGGATTATTTAATTTACTAGCTGAAGATTGTTTGATACGTTATCCATGTTGGCCTGCAGCAGCTGTCAGTATGCAATTGTGTTTACTATAATGACTATTGATTTGTACTTCAAAGACTGGGAATGATGGTGGTGGTGCTTCTCACGTGCAGACAAGCATGTGAGTGTTGTTTTTGTTCTCTCCTGCTGAGAATAAAAATCTTCTCTCAGAGAGCTCAGAGACTAATTTTCTCTTTAGTTTTAGTTTTGCCCCTATTCTGTTCCCATGTGGCTCCAGGCTTAGACTAATGTAACAGGGAATTCTTGTTCCGGTTATGAATCTAAATATGCAAGTGTTGTCCTTTGTTAACTGTACATGATATGCGGAGAAAAGTTGACTAGTTCTGCCGGTTAACTGTACTTGGACCACGTACGTGTTCTCGGCTACAAAGGCCTAGCCTTTAGTTTTCTCACCGTGCTTTGGCAAAGTCGGAAGTTCCGATATTCCGCGTACCGTGGAGGTGGGACCGCCTATGCTTCGACCTGGTCGACCGGAGTGTCCGGTCGCACACCCGCTCGTTGTATTGGGCCGGCCCAGAATGGGCATCTGGTGCGTGAATTCCGCGGAATAAAAATTAATATGTCGTGTTGAGGATTCGAACCTTGGTCTAGCACGCGAATTGCGCTGCCTAGACATGTGCACAACGCACTGACCATCTAGCCTGTGCAAGTGTATTCTACATTCTTCGGAAGAAAATTGTTTTGACCTTTATTTCCTTGAATGAACTAATAAAATTTGTATAATTTCTATTTTTAAAAATAACTATTTTCGAACGATTTAAAAGATAAACAGAAAAAATCCGGTGAACGAAAATCTATTTTTTAACAATTTTAAAATATAAACAAAATAGGTATTTGAACGAAAACTATTTTTGAACGATTTTGAAAGCTAATCGAAAAGGCCGTGAATGAAATCGATCTTTGAACGATTTTAAAAAGTGAACAAAAAAGTCTATGAGCGGAACTTATTTCTGAACGATTTTTAAAAATTGAACAAAAATATTCTGTGAACGAAAATTATATTTGAACAATTTTTGAAATATGAACAAAAAAGCTATTTGAACGGAAAATATCTTTGAACGATTTTAAAAGGCGAACATAAAAAGTCTATGAACATAAATTATTTTTGAACGATTTTTAAAAATTGGACAAAAATACTCTATGAACAAAAATTATATTTGAACAATTTTTGAAATATGAACAAAAAACTATTTGAACGAAAAATATTTTTGAACGATTTTAAAAGGAGAACATAAAAAGTCTATGAACAGAAATTATTTTTGAACGATTTTTAAAAAGTGGACAAAATTGGTATTTGAACGATTTAAAAGGCGAACAGAAAAAGTCTCTGAATGAAAATTATTTTTAAATGATTTTCAAAAAGTAGGTATGTGAACGGAAATTATTTTTGAACGATTATAAAAGACGAACAGAAAAAAGTCTCTGAACAAAAAATATTTTTGAACGATTTTCAAAAAGTGAAAAGATAATATATTTGAACGGAAATAGCAAAATAAGAAATTGAAAAAATAAATGAGAGAGAAAGATGTAGAAATGAAGAAAAAAAGTAGAACAAACATATAACAAAATTGAAATGAAAAAAGAAAGAGTGAAAAAATGAAGCAAGAAAAATAGGAAAAAAAACGAGAAATTTTAAATTGAAAATAAAAAAGAAAACAAGAGAAGCGTGAGAAACAAAAAAGTAAGGAAAACGAATAAAACAAAAGAAAAGAAAAGGAAACGCACCAGGGAGACTGTTTTGCTGGACGAGCTCCTAATGGGCCGGCCCATTGCGCGACGCGGGTGTGCGATGGCACCCTATCATCGACCTGGTCGATGAATAGGGTTTGCCGTGGAGGTTACTACGGTTCGCGTATCCCCCCTCCTCCCTAGACGACACATGGGCCAGGCCCTGTTCGCTGCTGGGTCGTCTTCTCTAGCGTAACGCTGGCCCGTCGGTTTCTTTTGTTTTTTCGTTTTTTCCCTCGGTTTTTAGTTTGTTCTTTCTTTTTTGGTTTTGGTTTTGAATTTTTTTATTTTTCATTTTTTAAATGTTCAGATTAAAAAAAGGATCATATTTCGAAATTTGTTCATTTTTGAAAAAATCAGATTAATATGTTCAATTTTATTAAAATTGTTAATTAAAAAGCATATTTGAAAATTGTTCAAAATTTTAAAAATGTTCAGATATGAAAATTGTTCATATTGAAAATTGTTCATTTTCTAAAAATGTTCACATTTATTCATTTTGAAAATTGTTCAGATTTAAAAATGATCATATTCAAAAATTGTTCATATAAAAAATGTTAAAAAAATAAAAATAGAAGATGAAAATACCATATTGGGCCAATCAAACGCCCGTGGACCTAATTGGGCCGAGCCCAGTATATGTGAAAGCTACGCGGTCGGACGCTTCCGTATGCGTATGCGTACCGCGTCATACATGCGCTCCCGGCAAAGTCCATGATCAACCACTAAGAGTAGATCTTGAGACAAGCTCCGCAAAGATTGTATGATCATGTTGAAATCCTACCATATAAGAATTTTTGAACTACATCAAATCTCAGTCCCATGTCGTATTCTCCCTTCCTCACCCTCTTAGGTTTAGCTTAAAGAAGTATTGGAGGAGGTGTGGAATGGCACTAGGCTTCTCATATCGGAGAAACTGCCAAAAGTTAACCGCACTGAAGTGTGTAAGGGGATATTTTTATTGATTCAAAACGACAGTTGCATGGATTTATTTACATCCACAAATTCCAAGCATGCAATCTTGGGCAGTTCAAGGTACCATGCATGTTTACGTGGATCAATGATTCAACCGTTGAAGGTTTGGTGGCACGAAGCAAGAGCTAGGCTTGACAGAGGAGAGAAAGCAAAGTTAAGCTCCATTGTGATCTTGGTCGCATGGTCAATATGGCGGGAAAGAAACGCCCGAGTCTTCGACAACAACCACAAACCAGTAAACGTTTTAATCAATCAGATCAAGGAAGAAGTGAAACAGTGGGCTCTCGCCAGCGCAGGTCGTCTGGTACTCCCAGGTGCTTAAATAACAGGTCCAGGTCATGGTTGTGGTTCAGTTTTTTTTTTGCGAGAAACGAGCTGTATTACAGAGTTCTTACAGAAAGGTCCTGAGACAAAGAGAAAATTACAACGAAGTCCCTCAGCAACCCGTTGACGAAGACGACGACGAGGACGTACGCCGGCGCGCCGCCGCCACTGCTCCCTTCATGCCTTGGAAACGGAGCAGCCCCTCCACGGCCGGGAAGTCGACGAACTCGGTCCCGAAGAGTCTCCATCCAACGCCAACGAAGCCAACGCCCTGTAAACACAGCTCGATTCGAACCAAACGAAGCCCGGAGACGCCGTCCCGTGAACTCCGGCGAGGGGGCCTCGCACCCAGCAGCTCCGCCGAGCCCCGAGTGCGCGGAAGATAGAAGATCAGCAGCGGCGCTCCAAGGACCACCACCACCGGAGCAGAGACCTTCCGCCGCAAAACGCCACTCCGGCCGCGCCATCCGCTCCCAAACGCCGCCGGCTAGCACCCACACCGAACCTACACTATTTACACGCCGCAGATCGGGGCTTCCCCATCCTCCCGCTGCCGGAGCAGCCGGCGGAGGGTGAGGAACCCACCGACCCGACGGCGGCGAGGTGGATCGACGCGGATCGCCCAAAAGTTGCTCCTCTGTACTGTAGACGGAAGAGGATAAGCTCCAAGGTAGCTTCTCTATGGTCGTGGTTCAGTTTAGCCTACTGTTTTCTTCTTTTCAGTTTTTAGCTTGACTTTTCATGATCTCTCCCTGTTCTTTGGTCGCACTTGTAAATCTCTTGTGAACCTTTGCCACTTGGGTGGTTTCCCTCTCCTAATGGTCTTGCAATGCTCTTGCATGGTTCTAAAAAAAATGATTCAAACAAATGCTTCTTGTGATACTTTGCATTTGGAGTACTCACAGTCTTGGCCATAAGCCCGGCTAATATGGATCATAAGACCGGCTTCCCTGTTGATTTTCCTTATGACTCTAAATGATTTTCACGATCTCACCGTGACATATGGAAATGGAAAATAAGCTGGAAACCGACCATGTTTTCTTCTTTTATTTTGAAGGGTTGCCGATGCCTGATAACATTCACTTCTAGGACTAAATCCTATGTCGCATAATTATCACACACACAATATTCCCTTAATTGCTTGCCAATTAATTACCAAATCCACTAAGACTAGTCACAATGGGGAGTAACATAGGAGTAACATCAGTGCCACATAGGCAAAAAATCTGATGTGGCGGGTAATTAATGAGGAGAGAGATGTTTGTGGTAACTAGCTATGTTACCATAACATCACACATTTCAATACAAGATGAGTGTATAACCTATTAAATATGACACTACACACATGTTACTCTCCACTATGGAGGTAGTAATTTAGATTAGTAACATATGCATGTTACTAGTCTAAGTTACTCCCCATTGTGACTAGTCTAAGGGAACACGATGTGAAAGCTTTCACACCCTGGGTATTCTTCCGTGCCTTGTTTGCCTGACAGTCTGATGGCTATGAAAGCCGTGCATACATCTGCCTGGTAGCTCCTTGAATTCATAAACTGAAAAACATGTTTGTGCATTCCATCATATGAGCCACCAACGTTACTTTTTTCTACTCACTGATGACAAAAATAGCATTGTCAAATAATTTCCAATGACCACTTTGTATATCTCACGCATTTTGATTTGTTTAACGTACATAGGTTCCCGTTGCAACACGGGAGAATAGTCTAAAAAATAGAAAACTAGGTATCATCTCGGTAGCTCATGTTTTAACACAACCACTGAATATTAATTTCAGAAGAACTCTTACAACCAATAAGTGGGAACAATGGCTGCACCTTGTCAACCGTTTGATGGATATCAATCTTTCAACAGAGCCGGATAAATTTGTTTAGAGCTTGACTGCGTCAGGGGCTTTCACGGTTAAATCAATGTATCTAGATTATTTGAATGGACACACTAAAGGTGCCACTAAAAATCAACATTTTTATGTGGTTTCTTAATCGTAAAGTGATTTTGACTAAAGATATTCTTGCTAAACGCAATTGGAATGGCAACAAGTGTTGTTCCTTTTGTGATACCGAAGAGACAATACAACATCTATTTTTTTGATTGCCCTTTTGCTAAACTAGTTTGGAGAATAGTGCATATGGCGTTTAATATTACCCCACCAAAAAATATTACAAATCTATTTGGTAATTGGATAAGAGGAATCGACAAGTCAACTATCAGATAGATTCGAGTGGGCGTTTGTGCATTGTTGTGGGCTATGTGGAATGTACGTAACGATTTTGTTTTTAACAAGCCAAAAAAAACCATCCTTTTTGCAGGTCATCCCGCACGCACTGGATTCGATCATGGTCCTATCTCCAACCAGTGGAGCCACGCCATATTATGGAGTCTGGATGTATCCAGTTGGAGTCTGTCGTGAAGGACTTCTACAACCTTGCGGGCTGGCGTTTTGAGAAGAGATTAGAATTATGAATAATTTATCTGCTACTACTTTGTTTCGTTGGTTGATACATGTAGCGACCCTTTGTGATCCCTGATGTAATAGACTTGACAAACTTCAAAATAAATTAATAAAGCAAGCCATCTGCATCATTTTGATGCAGAGGCTGGGGCTGCCCTTTTTCTAAAAAATCAGCCACGCCACTTAGAAATATTAAATTCCAAACATGCTGGAGCAAAAACAAAAGAGGATTAGTCGACTTACATGACATTGAGTAGACAACCTCCCTTTTCCTCCAGCACCAAGCCATCACTTATTTCATGCGAGATTGGTTCTCGCAAAATATCACAAGTCAATGGTTTTGCAAAATATAATAGCAGGAAGACCAAAATAGTGGTATTTATTTATTTTCCATCCCTGATGTCCACGCGAGAAGTGGCTTCACTCTTTGCTTCCTTGTCCATGTTCCCTATAGTGTTTGTTCCTACAGTGCCCCCATGAGAAATGACAACCTTCTTTGCTTCCTTGTCCACGTTTCCAGCAGCGCCTGATCCTAAAAAAAAATACAATCAGATAATGGCAAATTTTCACAGCTGAAGCTCTCAGCCTAAAATGAACAACAACAATAACCTGAGGTATCCACCTTCTCAAGACGGGTATTGGGGATCCAAGGACGGTATCAACCTACTCAAGGCAGGTATTTTTCTTGACAGCCTCGATTGTATCTTGCTATCACGCAACTTGATCAAATGAGAGACAACAGTTAACAAGACAAAGACGACGGAGCAACCGGCGACGAAGACGATAATGGTTCTCACAACAACATCAATCACATGGACCTTGGTTTGCTGTCCAGAAAAATAAACATCCATGTCAGGCTTTGATTAATTATATGAGCCTAAATCTTATATTTGTAGACCACACCATAATCGATGCTACTTCAGCAGCAAGAGCATAGAGTGCACATTGTAAACTTAATCAATCACTTCGGTAAAGGGATCGAAAGATTATGGTCTGAAATAGAGATTTTAGAGTCCCTAGTGTGAGTACTAAACTTAACTTACATGACGTTTTTATATACTTCCTAAGATATTTCTCCGAGCATACACTTTAGATATCTCTTTCATGATATTTAATCGTATTATAATATATAGAAAAGCACACATACATACACAAAAATACAACTTCTCACCGAGCATGATTTATGCAAATATGTAAAATTAATTCATAGAGAACTTTTGTTAGAACATACAATTTATACATGTGAATGATGTACATTACAATTGGACACCAAGGAACACGATAACTAATGTTTAGAAACATTGTCGTGTGGTTGACTATAAATTGTAAGTAACAAAAAAATCGTACTCATTATGACTAAAATATGTTAAAACTAAGTTTGAAGTAGGTATAGAAGTTTACTATAAAATATATAACAAGAACGTGAACAAGAACCAAAACTTATTCACCTTGAGCAACCCGTCATGGGAAACCCGTCATCTCTCTACGGACCTCCGATAACTCCCGGCTCAGTTCGGCGACCTGCTTCTCGCAAGAGCAGCACGGCCGCCCCACGGCTGCTGCAGAAACAAGCCCAGAGGCTTAAATAAACGCTACCAATAAATAAAAAAACCCATACCCCAGCGTCAAGAAAACTTGTAAGAAAAAGAAACCGCAAAAATCCCCTTAGTTATCTTGGAAGAGAAGTACTGTAGTCTTAAGACTTGCACAAATCCCCCACGTCAAATAAAAAGTAAAGCGGGATGGAAATCCCTTTACATATGTCGCATGGACAGCCGCCATCTTGCCTCATACTATCAGAGATCCCCGTTACGAAAATCCCAAAGCGAAAGAACTAGGATGCATAATAAATATATCGCTTCAACATCCGTAAAAAAATCTTACAAGATCGTTCCTCGCGGTGAATCCCCGGGTCAAGGGGGAAAATCATAGCAGAAAGAAACAATAGCCTCACAAAGAGAATGGAAAAATACAAACCCCCAGGTGAGATTTCTCCCCTATTCAAAAAAATAAATGGAGAAACAATGATATAAAAATTACGCAAACTCCCGTCCCATTCCAACAAAAAAATCGAAAAGGGTCTGGGAAAGAGGAGAATTTCTATCCCTCGATGAGCAGGAGGCTGAACACAATATCTCGATGATAAAACATTTGAAAAGAAGGGTTTCTCTCACCAAATCTTCCTCATAGATGACATAAGAATAAATAAATTCGGAAAGGAACAAGAGGACTAACAAGATACAAGCATGGGTTTGAGAACGAGCAGACCAACTATCCCTCGATGAGTAGGATCCTGAACAAAATATCTCGGCGATAAAACCCTCGAAAAAGGGTTTCTCCTACTAAATCTTCCTCACTGACCGAAACAAGAGAAGCCACAAAATAACCGCGTCTGATTCCGCCCCGCACACAGCAAAATCGATAACGAAATAAATCATGCGAAAAGAAACAATCATCACACAAACTCGGGTCTGAGATCGGGTTCTTTGACTACAATATAGACTGGATGCCTCAGGTCACCCGCTCTGAGATTTCTCCGTTGTTCGAAAAACAAAACTATGGAGAAACAATGATATTACGCAAACTCCTGTCCCATTCTCACGAAAAAGAAATTGAAAAGTGTCTGTGAACGAGGATAACTACTATCCCACGATGAGGAGCCCTGACATAATATCTCAGCGACAAAAACCCTCGAAAAGAAGGATTTCTCCCACTAAATCATCCTCACTGACCGAAATCAGAAAATAAATCAACTCGAAAAGCAATAGGGAATTATCTAGAGACGCGTTCCCCCGTTAAAAGAAACCGATAAATCTCCCTCACGACAGAATACAAGAAGCAGAGAAGAGAAGATACCCAAGACTAGAAGAAATCATCGCAAAATAATCACCGGTGTGCATCGGAACCATCGCAAAAGAGACCCATATCCCTCACAAAAAAACTCTATTACACCAACCAAAATCCATGACAAAACATAGAAGGAACCGAGATAGCCCCGAAAAGCTACCAAGAGCGCCCTACCAGTGGCGGCCGGACCATCGCGTCCAAGGCTGAGGAAGCTCCTCTGCTGGAGGAGGCGGAGCCCATGGATGACCGCGCGGTTGGACATGCTTTTTTTGGATGTTTAGGGACGAAGCTCTGCGTGTGGAGGAGGGAAGAATGAGGGAGAGAGACGAAGGCGGTGGCAACTTTTGTCGAGCAGCCCTTGGGCGCGGTGGACACGGCGAGATCCCATTGGCCGCAATAAAGTAGCAAGACCAGCCTGCGCCGATCACCCGCGGCTGGACCATCTCGGACGCTGCGGTCGGGGCCCATTCAAAAGGTGGCCCACATTTCAGTTTAAGTGTGGGTAGACTTTCCGGTACAGTCCTCTGGTGCTTGCCCATGAGAAACATGACAAACAACCCCGAACTTATATAGCGTGCGGTCTGGGTCCTTGTACGATGGGACCCACTCTCCAGCGTCACATGAGGTTGTTTGTTCCGTCGCGTCGCGGTGGCGGAGACGAGACGTGCGTCACGTGCTTCTCCATCTCTAGTCTCAGCGGGAGGAAAATTCTGGAACATGATAATGTACTTAGTAGTACTAATTAGTTTTGGTTAATTCGAGTTTAGCTTTCTTAGGTTACACTAGTAAACGTGCAGCGCACGTCTCAATTAATTATGTCCTTCATCATTTTTTACTCATGATTTGAAAAATTGTATAATACATACTTCTCCTGGACCTTTCATGTTAATTAAATTTTTAACGGTAACAAGTTCTATTTGTCTAAAATATAAGCTATAGCAATGATAGTTTCTTTGAATGTTCATACACCAAGAATATCATCACAACTGATACCAGGAAGCATCAAATTATCTGTTGGGTTAAATATCATGTGCACTTTTCCCGGAAGTCCTAATTTAATATACTAGATGATACCCCGCACGTTGTTACGGAATCATCTCCTTCAAAATGTTGGAACAGATGCTGCAAAATAATTTGTTGAGCTGATAGAGATTTTTTAATATATTATAGTAAGTAAAAAACTTGAAGGCTCAAAGACATAATATATACTGAATACGTACGAAAACAGTTATCCAACAGATTATAGCTTTGCAAAGAAAACATGAAAACTTCGAGAAACAACATATAATAATGGAACACAAAACATAACAAATGCTTGCAGTGTATCCTTCATTTCAATGGTACTGTACTATCTCAGTTGGCAGCAACGATTAGTCCTTTTGGTTCCATCTTGCAAGTTAGAAAGAGAAGAGTTGTTAAGCTTTTGTGGAGACTGCTGACATAAAAGCAAAACATATCAGAGTACAATTCTTTTTCTCTAGTCTCTAATTTACACGATCGCAAGTTATAAAAATTCAGTCGTTATGATCAGATTTTGTTAGTAAATTAAGTCAATATGCTAAGTCTTGTGGAGTGCATATAAATCAGCTGGTCATGTGTGTTTAGTAAGTTTGTCCAAAATTTTTTTGCGTTCAGTACATGTGTGCTTATATATGTATGTCCTCTCTGAAGATTTTTGATTCAGAAGACATACTGTTCCGATGCAACATCTTGCCAATGACTTGGAAAAAGAAGCAACGCGGTTAGGAGTCTAGTGATCAACCAACCAAGGATGCACACACGATTAATATCGCCTGCTATCTGAATTGGAGCAAATGGCACCATAGAAGACGTAACATGATTAACTATAATAGACATCCCCGTGCTGCAGTACGCGGATGACACACTCGTTATCATGCACGTGGATGTGGCTGCCGCTGCTCGGCTGCAAAGGCTCCTGCACCAATTTGCTGACGCCACGAGCCTTACCATCAACTTTCATAAGAGCGCCCTGGTGCCCATGAACGTGGCAGAGGATGTGCTCCAGGGCATTCAGCTCGCGCTCGGGTGCCGCGTCGAGGGATTTCCGCAGACCTACCTTGGCCTTCCTCTCTCCTGGGACAAGCTCAGCCTCCTGGATTTCGCCCCGCTCATTGCTGAATTGACAAGTATCTGTCGGGTGGGAGCGCCATTCTCCTTTCCGCCGGTGGGTAGTGTTGCTGAATGCGGTGTTGGATGCTTTGCTCACTTTCGCGATGGGAGCTCTGCCTCTCCCTCCCGCCTCCGGGCAATCGAGGGGCCCCGGGAAATCCCCGGCTGTGTCACTGGGGCTAACTGCCTTGTGGATGGATGTATGCCGCCCCAAGAACGAAGGTGGCCTCGGGATCAAGTGCCTCGCCTCCAAAAACGAAGCCCTGCAGTTGAAGCTCGTCCATCGTATCCACTCCGATGTTGTTGCGCCGTGGCCACGGTTTCCACTGGGATCATGGGACATGGGCAACGTGCTCCGCCCTGTTCTCACATGCTACGAACCGCGACGCAGGGGCGGAGCGAGGATTCAGATATAGGGGGGGCGAGACAATAATAATCGCCCTTTAAGTATAGTGTACAACAATATCGTGTGCAAAATAAAATCATATATCATAACTTTAGCTTATATTTACGGAGAAAAATCAACTTTAGCCTATATAAGAATTCCAACATATGTTTGGCAATGGAAGAAAGCTTATTTCTTCCAAAGTTTTAATATAGCTCTATTATTAACCAAGGATCTGATCTAAATTTGGCACTAACTAGACTCAAGATAGATGCAATTGATCGTGCAAATGAAATATGTCCAATTATTTTATTTGTTCCCTTTTTATTAGAGAAATGGAGCTAAATTGAAACATAAAGAGTGATTGAATTAGTATATCATGTACCTTAGACAAACAATCCAGTAGTATGAGGACGCGGCGGATGTGCGGCAAACGGCGACAATAATCAGCGGCGGCCGCCGCCTGCCCTGCATACCACGTTACTCAGCTCCATAGACAAGGTAATCAAGTTCACAGCCAGCAGATTGCGAGCGGGAGCATCATGCGGCGGAGGCGATGTTGCAGCAAGATCGATCCAAGAGAGAGCTGGCGGCGCCGGGATACACACAGGTTTCAGTATCGATTGCCTAATGCCTATACAAGAGCAGCCACGCGGATGGGCTTTTTTTTTTTTGGCTTGCTGGGCTTCGGTGGACACAAGGTTTCTTGGATTACTACGGGCTTTAAGCTCAAGTATATAATGTCTGTTGCGATTAGTGGTTGTACGAGTATATACACACTACTATACGTGACGTATATTTGTTGGGGGGGACGAGCCATTGGGGGGGGGTCTGACCCCTGCTAGCCCCCCTGTCTCCGCCCGCGCGACGCCACTGTCCACGAGGTTATGCGCCTGGGCGTGCGTCGAGCCCTCGTCTCAATGCAGCTGGGGGTCGATAGTGGCAGGGTGGCGGGGAGGGTGGTTGCGACATAGCAACGCAGGGCGAGCGTTTGCAGGCCGTCCTCAGCTGGCGCGACCCGAGGGCGACGCTGCTCTTCTCCGTCGCCTGCGTGGCTGCTGCGGTCATCGCGTACGCTGTGCCGATGAAGGTGATGATCGGTCTGTGGGGCCTGTACGCCATGCGCCCGCCTAGGTTCCGCAGCAGGATGCCGTCCCCGCTGATGAACTTCTTCCGGAGGCTGCCTTCCAAGGCCGACATACTGCTCTGATCCTAGGTAGCAGTCTCTGCAGCTGCAAAATGGGTAACTAACCTTGTGGTCGATTCAGTTGGTGGTTATTTTGGCTGGAAGAGAATGATGCTCTTGCAAGAAACAAACTTGTTGTTTGTTTACGGGAGATGGTGGTGCATGGTGTGGTCGTTGCTTATCTTAATTGCTGTTAGTGGTTAGGTAGTTTATGCTGCTGCTCTGTTTTGCATTGCACCTTGTAGTAGCAGCAGCAGAATTAGAAGAGGATTTGTAGTTGCTAGCATAGCAGCGCAGTGGTGCTGTTCTTGTTGTTCCGTTGTCAGTTGTGCAAAGACTTCTCAGTAGATTGTAGTTAATCTATGTGATGCTGATGTGTTCGATGAGAAACAACCAGGTTTAATTTATTAGTACAAGATTGTCTGATATATGTTATCCATGTTGGCTACTGAACCCTGATGTCAGGATGCAGGATACAACCAGGTTTAATGTTCAGTACCTACTTCAAAGACTGGGAATGATGCTGGTGGTGCTTCTCACGTGCAGACAAGTGTGTTGTTTTCGTTCCCTGCTGCTGAGAATAAAAATCTTGTCTCGAGAGTTTGTAGACTACTTGTCTCTTTTGTTTTAGTTTTGTCTCCATTCTGTTCCCATGTGGCCAGGCCTAGAATAGTGGAACAAGGAATTCTTGTTTCTGTTATGAAATCTTAACATGCAAGTGTTGTGTTTTGTTTAACTGTACATGATATGCGGAGAAAGATTGACTACTTTAGAGCACCCAATTATCGCCCCCAAACTTTAGCCCAAAGCGTGCGGGCTGTCCGGCAAATATCAAAGCCAGCCCATATGTGAGAAGGGTTTGGAACCGCCCGGACGCGTCCGCCATGCGGGACCTGGAAATGCGGACCCACACATTTCCCCCCTAAATTGGATCGAAACCCTCTCTTCTTCCTCTTCTCTGCTCACATTTGCCGCACCTCTCTGCTCCGCCGCCGTTCCCATCATAAATCCACCGCCTCCCCGAACATCGCTGGGAAACCGCCGCTGCTAGAACCTCGCCTTCACGCTCCGCTTCTGGTATGTTTTACATCCCACGACATCCACCTCGCTCTCAAAGTGTTTGTGGAATTGCCGGAGCCGGTTTATGATTAAGAGTGTTCATATTTGTAGCCATGGATTCTTCTTCCGACGATGAGTACGATTACATGGCCGTAGATGAGTTCGTCGACAAGGCTAGTGACAATGACAATTTTGAGAACGGAGACGAGGTGGCCGCAATTTCAATGTTGAGCATTCAAGAGGAAATGAAGAATAAGGAGGAGCATGTTCTCAACTTCCGGGGATCGATGAAGGAGAGGATCACCGTGGCCCGTGATAGGCTCAAAGGCTGTCGAGATCTGTACGACGACTATTTCCGTCCTAATCCGGTCTTTCATGAGGGGTTTTTCCACCGCCGGTTCCGAATGAGCTCAAGACTTTACCAACGCATAGAGGAAGAAGTGACTAGGTATGATTATTACTTCAAGTTGAGGTATGATTGCCGCGGAAAACTGATATGAGAGCCGCACTGATGTGTGATCCGGAGACAATATGACAGGTCATAACTTGTTGTATAATTTTGCACAACATGACTGTAGAGGACGAGGGAGAAGGGGCAGCTCGCACGAATGATTTTGAGAAACCTGGAGTGTATGTCTACCTACCCGAACAAGATGCACAACATGTTATCAACTTCCTTGAGATGCATCGACAACTTCGAGATCAACAAGTGTACACCCAACTACTCAATGATCTGATGTGGCATATGTCCATCTTCATGGGAAATCAATGAATTTTAATTTGCATTATGCAGTCACAATAATTTGAACTATTTGTGTTTGTTTAGCTACAACTAAATATTGTAATAAGTTGATGTGAACTATTTAGACTTCAAACTAGTTATATGATCAACATGCATGGCTTGCATGTATTTGAGTTTCAAGATTTAAACATAGTGGCTATAGCACACCACATTTTGGGGTTGGCCGGACAATGTCCGCGGACACTTCCAGACGTGTCTGCGGACACTTTGAGGGCCGAATTTGGGGTCTCCGGATGGAGATGCTCTTACTGGTTACTGACTTGTGCCGGTGGTAACCCAATTCATGTCATCCCGGAAGCAATTTTGTGGAGCAAGGCAAAATGCCGTCGTGTGATGCTTGAAGTTTATGCTCGTTGCAGGATGTGCTTAAGTGACGCATTGTTGCAGGATAACATGGCCTGGCCTAGCTGTATACTGTTCAGTCGAAAGAGGCGGTTTGTTTTGGTTGAGAACTAGAGAAGAGCCAAATTTATTTTGAGCGCACGATGAGGCGGACAACGAGCCAAGATAGGGTGTCTCATGATTGCGGGCGGTCGGAACCACATCAAATGATCCATCATGTAGGTGAGGGCATATGTGTGTCTTAGAGCACCCTCACGGGCACATCCAAGGGCTCACCATCAACAATTCCGTCGTGTGTGGCTAATAAAATTAACCTGGATCAAGATATTCCGGCAGGCGATCTGCTATTCGGCAAAGAGTCCGCCGCCAGCCGGTCGAGGTAATTTTCTCGGCTAGTTCGTTTCGGTGGGGGAGCTATGTTCAACTCAGTTTCTAACCCAGACACGGTCAACAACATTCACCATGGCGGACCACACTCACGACGCCAAGCGCGTCACGCCGGCATGGCAATCGGAGTTGTCCAACCGGAGTTGCCAAATTTAGCCATTAAACTGTTTGCGGATATGTCCGGTTGTGTCTGCGGATAGCGATCGGATAATTCAAATATTGTCTCCTACAACCGAGTCTCCCAAAGTCAATCCAAACAGTGGGGTCAATTGCATATGATTGGTGGAGAAAAAGAGAGAAGAATCAATAAAAGAGAAAATAAATGAAAATAAAGGAAAAACGGACAGCCTGGGCGCATCCGAACGCCCCCAAACCCTCCCACATATGGTCTAGGTTTGGGGACGGTCGGACAGCCCAGACTTTTAGGAAGGGTTTGACAACGGCGATTGGGTGGTGTTTTCCGACCCAAATCATGTCCGAGTTGTCCGCCCGAATGTTCGGTCAGGGTTGGCAAACCCGGTTAGATATGCTCTTACATATCTTCCAACGGAACGACCTGCCCTGCGGGTGAATTAGGAAAAAGAGCAAGATTCCGTGTCATACGCAGGAGTACATCAAAAACTGATGGATCACTTTCACGTTCACCTCTAGAACAAGTCTAAAATAATCTTCCTGACGGGATCAATCTGCTATTTCTTAAGGGCTCTTTGATTTGGAGGAAGCACCTAGGAATTTTACAGGGTTAGAAAAATTTCTAGAGTTGCTACTATTTACCCGTTTGATTTGTAGAAATAGTGCAAGGAAAAAGCAGAGGGAAATTTTCAGTCGGAGCTCATTTTTTTTATCCTGTACACAAGGAACGAGAAAGGTTTGCGCCTGCCACCCTTTGCTATTCCTATCCCCTTCCCATTCCTTTGACTTTCCCTTCCTTTTTGAATTAAAGAGGCCCTCCATAGCCTAATTAATACATAAAAGTAGCAGCCCATGCCTGCATGCAACCATTGAGTGAAGGCAATTAAATGAATGTTTCCCGCATACAGTAATTAAGTCAGTAACCCAAGAGACTTAAGTGAGTATGCAACCAATAGATATATCACAAATTCCTCCATTAGTCAATTAAAAACTAATGGATTAGAAGCAATGTGCATTGTAAATGTAGATGTACTCTATTTTGTGAAAAAATACTAAACCCTAAACGTCCACTCTTTCGAGGACGGGGGAGGACTGAGGGAGTAAGTGTTTTTCTCACACGTGAATCCAGTACCTTTTGCTCATGAATTGTTTTCTAGTTTAGAAACTACGCCTTTTTCTTCTGTCTATACCAGAGTACCAGATCGATCGACACGAGAACAGAACCATGGACGGACAATGGAAAATAAGTACCCAGAAAAAATTAAGTCGCTGATACTACATCGCGTGAAAGACATGGCTTCCGAGATTAGCTGGACAATTTGCTCCTCCGACCAAGAACTACTGGATCGATTGCCCAAAGCCATACCTAGCTAGAAGCTAGCACTATCAATGAGCCAGGGACAAAATATTGCTGAAATTTAATAACCTCCGGCGAGACAACCAGGAGCGGCACACATCACTAGTAGAAAACATGTCTTTCGTCCAGAGCCGCCCCAGTCTTTAATCCTGGTTCAGACACAAACCGTCGAGCTGCTAGGGCCCGGAATGCCAATGGTCCTGGTTCGGATGGGGGTATTAGCCCCGGTTCGTGGCTGGAACCGGGACTAAAGGGGCGAGCACCTTTAGTCCCGTTCGGGGCACAAACCGGGACTAAAGGGTCTATCTTTAGTCCCAGTTTGAGACACCAACCGGGACTAAAAAAAAATTCTGAAATTTCTGCATACGATGTCGGAAAAAAACGTATAATATATCAAAATTATCGGCAAAAAAATTCCTTTTCGAATTCAACCGCCTTCAGCCGTTTTGAATTTTTTTTAGAATTTTGAAATTCAAAAAGAGTCAAAATTCAGATTTTTAAATTTTTTTAAAAAAATAAAAATATAAAAATTATGTCATATTTGGATTCCTCACATTTTTCGGATAATAATGGACATATTATTTGTTCAATTTCGATTTACAGATTTAAAGATATGAATTATGCCATATTAAATGAATTAATGCCAAAAAAATAATAAAACACATTTTAGTTTTATATTTATTCAACATTATGATTACTTAGTCATTTTTGTATATTTAAATAATTATTTAGAATTTAAATTATAAAAAAATGCGTGACCCACATGATCCATGGGTTAATATGATTAATAGCATACTATAGACATAAGGTTACAAGTAGATTATAGGGAGGAGGATGTGAAGGAACCAAGATGTTAAGCACTCTAGGGGTAGAGTAGTGTGAGGATGGGTGACCGATCGGGAAGTTTGACAAAATTAGAATTTGACCAAAGACTAAGTGCGATTTAGAGGCTCCGGTGAGAGATTAACGAGTCCAACAATTCATAGATTCAAAAAAATTGAATTTTTTTTTTGAAAAATAAAATCGTTTTTTGAAATAAAGAAATAGAAAAATTCTTTAGTCCCTGTTCGTGTAGGTCCTCCTACCAGAGCTCGCGACAGCGGGCCACGTGGAGACATACCATGTCATTAACATCGGAAAATAAGAATAAGCTAAGTCATTTTCACGCTCAGATTTCAAAGTTTTTTGCATTTATCAATAAGATTAAGCTTCACTTTCGAGTCAATCTCGGGACTTAGAATATCAGTTTTAATCCTTGTAAATGTTCAAAACTTTTACGCGAAGTCTAGCCGCCTCATATATATGTGAGGGGTGATGGCCGATTACAATTAAGCAAACGGTCGACACATATCAATACAGACTACTTTTAACCTCTCAACCCTTGTTCATGATTCCGTTATTCAGCGACTCGGCGACTTCGCGGGAGTTCATTGAATATCGACCACCGAACACCAGAGTGGCCAATCCGGCCGATTTTAAACAATCTTCGCTGGCTTCCTCCGACAGGGTCCCTCCTGAGAACTGGGGCGTCTGGTTTAGAAAGCGCTGACTTATTGTCTTGCGTATCACGCTGAAAGCCGGCCTCAACGGAAGGAGTTTCCCCCCCGCTGGTCAGCGATTGTTGTAGACACTTCTACTTTAATAACAATGTATATACGCAACATGCTATTAACTTATTACTAAATCCATTATAACATCTATGACAAACATTTGACAAGAAAAACTGATCACGCCAACTGTTTTCAGTTTATACTCCAAAAGTTTCTATGTATATATTCTTACATAACCATACACTACACACCTCCATTACGATATTTGTTAGGTTAGGTACTATAGAGTCTCTACCACTAAATTAAATCATATTAATAAATGACATTCACACAATAATATACATATATGCTATATAATGCATAAATTGTTAAAATATCTAAGATGTAAATTGTTCCTTTTTTCACATTTAATGATGTTTCGTATCTTGCTAAGAATAATATATCCCAAAGGATAACAAAGTGTGTGACCCAAAAATATTTTCAATCATATACATTGCAACTGTAAATCTGGAAACAATCAAGAAAAATAATTGTATGGTTCACATTGCAAAGTAAGTAGCATACAACATATATTTGTTAAAATGACAACATGCATAATAAACATCTAATAAAGTATAAAAGTTTGATATAATTAAGTTTAACCTGTTGCCTGATCATCACAAAATGTGGTCTTCAACATGGCAGAGGCAGAAGGAGATTTTGAGGCCTTGTCACATTGCTCCTGCGCGATAGAGGATCAGAAACAGAAGTTACCAGTGGGACCCATGGACCAATGTTTAAATCTACACTATTCAGAAGTGGTCAATATAACCAATAGACAGAAAATGGAACATACTCTTCTCCAACCTCTCCTCCCAAAGGTCAAGGGTCTCGTGCTTCCATTCACTCTTCAGCATATGTTGCTTACTGTAGCTGGCATCCCACACACATACAGAGTCCTGCCCTCTGCCTCCTTCGCTGATAGTGGGGTCAAAGTATTTGAACTGGAGTCAGCACACGGTCAATCTCTCTGGAATACGATAGAAGCTCGCTCCGTGCCAAGACGAGGACCGTGAGCTACTGTAGAAGCACGCAGATGGAGTGCAACAGAAAGAATCTGGTGAGGCGGTACAACACGGCTAGTGAGAGACGGCGGTTACTTTCCAGCTTTATGCAGAATGGAAGCCAGATAGATGGGAACGTGCAGCTCCGGACGCAACGCGACTCGTGCTGTGGACT
This sequence comes from Poa pratensis, assembly GCA_947311845.1. Classification (NCBI taxonomy): domain Eukaryota; kingdom Viridiplantae; phylum Streptophyta; class Magnoliopsida; order Poales; family Poaceae; genus Poa; species Poa pratensis. The sequence continues at coordinate 4,447,906 of CAMZMU010000107.1, read as the reverse complement.
CGCACTGTTTGGTCAATCGGACCACGCAACACGTCCGCGAGCTACCCTGCCCGTGTAGGATGTATTTTTTGTTTGTTTTATGGTTTTGTTGACGGTAAAAATTAATACGGCTGATTATGGATAAAAATAATTCCACCTCTTCGATATGTTCCTTGTCCACCCTTCAACAAAATGTTATTGTTGGATTCGTCTTGCTTCATTTCATATTTTATTATATTAATTTTGTGGACACATGTTATAAGTACAAATCATGGTCAAACTTGTATGTTGTTGATCAGCGAAATTAAATGACGCCATATATTTTAGGATGGAGGGAGTATCATTTTTGTGCCTAGAGGAAATTACATTTGGTATTATTATTGGGGCTAGATTAATGAGTTATTGCATGTTTTTATAAAACCGATCGTACAAGTTTTGGGGTGAGCCATTACAAATTGCGCAAAATTATGGCTGACCTCTACATAACAGCAGACCTGACAGGTTGTGCCACTAGTAGGAAAACCCTTATAGGACAAAAAATACCAGTGGCACACTTTTTTGTGCGCCACTGCTAAACCCTGGTATAATATTACCAGTGGCACACACATAGGGTTCCATGGGTGCCAGGGGATGAGGGTGAATACCGGTGGCGCACGTAAAAATATGTGTGCCACCGGTGGCATATTACGATTGGCGCACATATTTTTGTGCGCACCACCGGTATTTTGCCTCATTTTCACCTAAATCTGAGAAATTACCAGTGGCGCTCACCCCTCTCTCTCTAACTTACCGCTCCAACAAGGCCACCTTTCTCTCCCTTATCACCTCCCTCTTCCCCGAGCAGCCGCCAGCCTCCCTGCTTGCCCTGCCTCCTCTTTCCTCCCCACTCGCCCCGCCTCCCTCTCTCCTTCCCGCACCCGAGAGCGCTCCCTCACCTCCTTCCTCCACCGCAGTAGCGCAACACCGCCACCACATGTTATAAGTACTAGTTGAATGCTCGTGCGTTGCCACGGGTGTTTTAAATTTTTTTTGTGTGTTATATAATTCAAGCCATGCAGGGGAATACTTGTGAATGCGGCGTGTGTTGCCCAACGGAACTAAAAATCATACTCATCTTACCAATCACTTTGGTACCCTTTTCAACATTAGCAAACCTATGAACCATGAGAGATGATGACTCATTGTATGTCTAATCCGCAAACCTATGTCTAATTAGCAAACCTATGACTAGGTTAATGAGTTAGTGTCTGTTTAAAAAAAACCGATCTTACAAGTTTTGGGGTGAGCCGTTACTAATTGCGCAAATTATGGTTGATCTCTACATAACAGCAGAACCGACAGGTTGTGCTTGCACGTGAGCATTGACTTGTCCAATAAAGACGTCCAATTTTTTTTTTAATATCTATGAGGCCTCTCTCTTGAGAGTATAAGTTTGTAGCATCTGTTTGGATACATTGGTACTCACCCCACACGCACACACACCCCTACCTATGTATCTAAACAAGACCTACAATCTTATATCCCTAATACGTCCTGAGAGACTTTCCTGAAGAACGGAGCTTCGGTGACCAACGGTCACGTCGACCTCGCCTGTGGCACATATGCGTCGAGAGGCATTATACTGTTCCTAGTGAACACTGTTCTACAGTGATGCTACAGGGACAGTACTGTGGGTGAGGAACCCAGAAATTCGCTCCTGAGAAGTCGAACCTGGGTGGGGGCGAAGCCACTGCTTTAGCCCTACCAACGCGCCACCGCGCGTCCTCATGTCCGACTTCTTTTTTTACTAGGAGATGAACAACAAAGGGGTCTCACTATCTAACGTTCCTTTCGTGTAGATCAACAAAAATTAACAATTTTTAAAAAGGATCTACTAAGTATTATAAGAGTAATGCAATCTTCTGACATATATACCATTGCAAGTGTTTGATGTGTTTTTGTGCTGAAAATTCCATAATTATACACAGCAATCAGCTACTATTCAAAATTTGAAACATCTCTACGATCAGAGCCATGCATGCATGCGTCGTATGTCTATATGGCCGGGTAATTAATTTGGCCCAGCTAATCTACTTGCATGTGCTTTACTTGCAAGGGCTAACAAGGCACGTGAATATTTTATGGGCTTGCTGCTTGCCCGACATGCGCCGAAGAGATTACCATCGCTATGTGAGGAATATATGTATCGTATACGTACAAGTTTTTCTGTTCGTATCTCAACAGATTTTGAGACGGCGCCGCGTCGTGCGGCACTGAAACTCAACAGACCGAGCTAGGTTTCGCTGCCTATATAAACAGGGCGCGACCCAGGCGGGCGAGGAGGAAGGAGCCGGAAGAGAAGGTCCCAAGCCTCATGCTAGCGCCTGCAGCTCAGGCGGAGCAGCCCAGCTAGCGGCGCACACGTCCAGGAGATGGAACCACCAGCGTTGCACGGCTTTGTGCACGCTGAGCGTGGTGCTCCTCATGCCGAGGCTGGCTTTGCCTCAGCGCAGCCGCGTCGGCAGCGACGCACATGCCGTTCCCGGCCACGTACGCACGCACATCCCGCTGGAGGCGACTTCGATGCAAGGCGCCACGATGGCCTTCCTCTCGAGGAGAAGGTCACGAAGGCAGCCATCCGAGCTGGCCCCCGCCCATGGCGGCGGCAGCACACACATGTGGAGATCAGATACCGGCGCCGAGAGGTCTCGGCGAGCACGGGCTGCTCAGGTCGGCCGCCGGGAGGCCATGTACACGAGTGTGTCGCTGTGCCGGCCACCACGACGACCTGGCTGGAGCGACGCCTAGCACGTTGTCGCACTTGGCGACGACGGTGATCGAGACGACGACTCCACGATCAAGTATCCGTTCAGGAACTGAGCGCTTGTGCCACCACCATGCATGAGTGGCTCTAGATGCAATCAGAAGACCAAAAGCTACACACGCTTGGTACGTGATAACTGTTTGCCTTCTTCCTGTTGTATCAGGTACAATGGAAAGAGCACACACATCGCTCCGCTCTTGGTCTTGTCGTGCGACATGCCACGGAGAGACACCCAGCCGGAGGAGACCCAGAGGAAGCAACGCGAGACGACCTGAGATCCAATCTCGGGAAGAGACTTGAAGAGTCGTTTCTCTCGGCAGGCGCCAGGCGGCCGGAGGAGAACGATCTGATACGTGAGCACGTGGAGTACGTGCACGTCGGAGGCCAACAAGCTTGTCGTGCAAATCGACGAGCCCATGGCGGTGATTTTCCCTAATGGTGAGAACTAATGCTAATGATTCTTGTTGTTCTTCATTGCATCCATCATGGGCGTGGTGTTACCTGGAAGTGGAACGGCCTGTGTCGGGCGGACGCGGCCGATGGGATTCTTGGCATAGATGTGTCTCTCGCTCCTAAGGAGATGGCGCCGATGGGCCGGAGCTCGTCTACGAGTAGCTCCCGGCTGATCAGCAATCACAGCAGCCACGTCGGCTGCGTCGTCACGCTCGCCGTCGAAGGCGGCGACCTCCGCAGCCTCGACAGTTGCGTCGTCATGCTCGCCTTCCGAGGCGGCGATCACCGTAACCATGCCGCCGGCTCCTCACGCTCGTAGTCGGAGGCGGCGATCATCGCGGCCGCTCCGCCGCGCCGTCACACTTGTCATCAGAGGCGGGGACCATCGCGGCCATGCTGCCGCGTCGTCACGTGCGCCAACAGGCGCAACCATCGCGGCCGCGCCTCAAGGACGCCACGATCTTGCCGGAGTGACTCGGCCGTGCTGCAAGTTAGTCACGCCGGCTGTCTTCCTCTCCGTTGGGGTCGTTTCGGCCTCCTTGTCTGTGCTGGTCGCATTGGGCCGGCAGATTCGGCCGGCGCCATGGCCGAGTCCTTGCATATCCTTGGTGGCAAAGCCATCGCCATGGTGGGGCGGCTTGCTTGGCTGCTCTCCGGCCGGGCGCCGGCACCACCGTCGCATAAGCACCAGGATCGGCGAGAAGCTCTCGGCTTGATCGGCAGCTCCCGGCTCGAGCGCTGGCGTGGACATGTAGCTGACGCCCTTCATCGGAGAGAGGAAGCTGCATGCGTCGTTTGCTTTACGTGCATGAGATGCAATCCCATGCATGCATAAGCTGATAAGCTAGCTGATGCTCCATCACCTACATGGCATCAGCATGCATGCGTCTACGCAACTCGCCGTACGATTGTTCGCGCGGGTCGGCGAGCGGCTTTCCGCCGTGACGCCACCATGTGTCGCTCGGCCATCGGCCGGTTGTGTGACGCTCTTCTACCCACTGTGATGCTGTCCACCGTCAACGGCGACGTATCTGATGTTCTACGACAGTGCAAGCTGTCAAGCGATGCATGTCTATCTCTTCCTTGATACATCGTCTCCAGTTAAAATCTGTCTACATCCGCGGGGCGTACCCCTCGCACTTCCGGCGAATTTGCAAGATCATCGTGACGTCTGCGCCAAGCACAACCATGCATTCTACTGCGACTCCAACACATCGACGCCGTCAAGACCGACGAGGCAAGACGGCGAGGCGGGCATGGCCGAAACAAAGGCCATGCTATCTACGGCGCGTGTACCGACGAGGGCACTGCTCTGCCAATGCCAACACACATTACTACCCTCATGCATGGGGAACACGAAGCGAAGACCGAAGACGACGACCAATCAGCTTAATCGGAGGTGTCTCGCGGTACAATCCGCAGGAGTAATTAATCGGGAGCTTTCTGAGTCTCCGGGAATCAGGAGACCACAATCGCCTTGTCACGTTGGCCGTGCCAGTAGGCCACACGGAGTGCATACTTGGGATTAGTCTATTAGTCGTTATGATTAATGTGTATCTTTTCCCTTCTTTTATTTTGTGTACTTTGTACACAGGTACACCCGCACTATGTTTTACCCCGGCGTATGGGAGAGATGCTTTGTCATGTAAAAAAGCGTTTTTCTCGTGTCAAACAGGTTCGACGACATGATCAGAGAGAGAGCAGGTCTGCTTCGTGGACGACGAGATGGTGCGCCGAGCTTTTCGAGCGCAGACGTTATGTGCTCGTCCGCAACACTGAAGACCAGCGCGGCGATGCGTACCGATCCGTGCTCATGAACGTCCAGCGTAACTGCTACCTATGAAGCGGCTCGTCGGGCGGTGGAACAACAGGCTGACTGCAAAATCTGAAGATGAAACATGTATTATGCAATCTGCTGATGGATGTACGTTGCAGGATGCAGTAACTACTCCGTAAAAATTAGGAGCAGCAGAGCAAATGATTCTCCTGGTTAACTTGGCAGCTGACAAGCACCAAGATGATTTGTTTATTATGAGGTTCTTTCACACCTCAAGTTAGCCTGCGACTTTGTTCATCAAGAACTGCCGGGCAAGGATAGCAGATCAATCAGCAAATCCGGCAGCCGACCTAGACCCTGAACACGGACAGAGCTTTGCTAGCCCGGACTCCTCGCTGCCGTACTCCTCGCTGCCGGCTTCGCAGGAGCATCCTCCCGTGAAATTTGACAAAATTAACCCTTTTTTGAAACTTCAACCAAAAATAACTTTTTTAAAAAAAAATCTGAAACTAACCCTTTTTTGTGGCTCCCGCATCGGGGGCGCCACACATACATGTGCAACGCCCCAAGCTGGGGCGCCACACATACATGTGCAACGCCCCAAGCTGGGGCGCTACAGCTCTGCACGTGTGGCGCCCCAGCTTGGGGCGTTGCACATAAGGGTGTGGCTCCCCAGCTGGGGAGTTGCACATGTATGTGTGGCGCCCCCGATGCGGGAGCCACACAAAAGGGTTAGTTTTAGAATTTTTTTCAAAAAATGGTTATTTTTTGTTAAAGTTTCACCAAAAGGTTAATTTTATCAAATTTCACCATCCTCCCTCCGCCACCCGGTCAGCAATCACCCTGCACGGGAGCTTGGACCGCCTGCCGGTCTCAGTCCCGAGTGCGCGTCGTCGCTGCCGTCGATGGTAAAGACGACGCGTAGGGACGCGCTTTACGAGGAGCACCCGACCGGCGCCCTGGTCGGAGTCGGCGGCCGTGTCAAACGAGGGATTGATTTGGAAGAGTCAGCTAGCTAATGGTGGACTTCATTCGCAAATGAAAAAAGGTTACGGTGGACTTGATCATGTTTTGATGACCGGCTAAAACAAATTGTGCCATAATTAGTTAATGGCTAAAAATATATACTCGACGGTGCGACAGGTACCATCCCAATCACTGTAAAAGAGATTGTTTTCAATACGTGACTATTAGAGATTTCTCTCTCCCCAATTTTTCTGGAAAAATGAGTCAACCCCATGCAAAAACACTCACGTCTTAATATCCGTGCAAGAAAACTATACACCTTACATTTAGAAATGGAGCAAGTACATATCAAAATGGTTAAATACTATACCTATTTTGGGGAAGGCATTTTAACTCTTGAGCTCATATGCTCCTAGCTGAATCAAAAAATTGAAACAAATAGTAAAACATTTCGAAAAATTCATAAACAAATTGGTGACAAACATATACATGTTTTATCAATACGTGCCAAGTTTCGTGATGAAACTACATCTGTGGTGCTATGTGCAAAAATAACAAAATCAGTTTTCTAAAAAAAATAAATTAAAATCTCATTTTGGCCACTGATTTATCTTTTTTGCACAGAACATACCAGATGTCATTTCACCACGAATCTCGGTAATGTGTAGAAAGTTTGTATATGTTCGTCTCCAACAAAAATTCTGAACTTTTTGAAATGTTCGACTATTTTTACAATATTTGTTTCTACCATGAGCATATGTGTTAGGGAGCCAATTTGAATTTTTGATTTTCAGTGTTGCATTTTTTCGTTGATAGATAAATATGTGGTGGATAATCTGGGGATATGGAAAAATCATTTTTATGTTACTTTAAGTGAAGCTTGATATATTAAAGGTCGATCTATTGTTCTTGCTGCAAACCAGCCTTCTAAAATCTATTACAAAAGAAATATTTATCATGAAATGCTACCTATTATGACGAAAGGGATGATAGCTCTCCCATGTTCAGTTTAATTATTATACGGGTTTGCTAAATCATATAATTTTGCATATGCCCATTGATTTCTTATGCCTGAAATATCTTTCTGCTGTGTTTCGGTTATTTGTCCTGGATCGCCGGTGTCAACAATTTTAGAAAACCAAGGCGACATAAGTTATGTCACAAGATTATACGTGCTTGGCACATGCACGTGTACTAGTCTAATAAGGCTCCTTACAACGCATGATCTAAGTTGCAATGCACAGACTGGACCGAGAAAGGTTTTATGCGGCACTCGGGTTTTGCTACGCTCTTTCGATTCATTGTAAAGAATGACTCCTATAAACTGTGTGAATTTAATCAAGAATTCTGGTTGTAGACACATGATTCTTGAATATGAGAACTAAGAAGGTAACTGCGCCAACACCTTTTGCATTACAAAAGAAACAAATATGGGTATTTTAAATCGTTGAACCACCCAATTGCAGAAAACCAAAGATTTCTAATGTCTACTTGTTGAATAAACTAAGACAACATTCGCAAAAAAGAAGAAGATTAAACTAGGACAAGCACATGAATAGAAACTCAACAGCCAAAACAATTTTCACCACATGGCATGCACTAAAATCATCAGAATATAGCCAGGGCCAGCCTATAGGGCGGGGCAAAGGGGCGACCGCTCTGGGCCCTGATTTGTAGGAGCCCCAACCAGTATAACATATCTATATCGGTAGTACACACTTCGATACATCCAAATAAAAAGAGAAAAGAAAGACAGAGCCAGCTAGGGCAAAACCCACAAGCGGAGCAAGTCCATCGCTTAGAAAACTGAGGACCATTGCTATGCACTTCGGGTGGTACACCATGAAGAGGATGAGCATGTCAATACCACCGACTGTGATGACTAGACAAAGACGATGTAGGAAAAAGTGACGCAGCACACTGACATGTGGTTGTGCACCCGGTGTTCTAGTGACAGAATGATTGGCACTGTGGTTGCCGCGGTGGCTTGTACTCATTCCCACCCGGCGGTGGCACAAACAGGGCCACATCAAGGTCCTATAGGTCAGGCAAACATGACATCCTCCACGGGGCTCAAGAGTATGAGGACAACTAGTAATGAATTCACATAATCATGTACATTTATCTATTATATCCAAGAAAGTACTAATCTCTAAAAAAGTTTATTTGTTACATAGGAAGAAGTCTTCACCACAAATTGTGTATATCATAGGAAGAAACCAACCTAGTCTTCCCATAAAAACAACGTGGTCTGCATTGGCAAGTTTAATTAGACTGATACTCTCTCCAGTGGGAGCCTTACTAGTTGTAAAATGAAAGCTATGATAATTAAGTATCCAGTTTTAATATTACACGTATATTTCTATTTAAGAAACTTACATGAGAAGTTATGTACACTAGATAACAGAAAACATATTTCGATGGGCATAACGGATCAAACCGTATGAATGCGGAAGTTGTAGCATTTGCAATGCTTATTATGATCGTTAGTGATTGGTTTAAGTGCTTATGTTTCACTATCAAGTACATAGAATTATGCTTCGTGCGATTATTGTTTAATAAACTATTACTTGTAAGACACACTTAAACAAAAAAGGGGTGGAGAAGATAGTAGTTTCATTTATGCTAGAGAAGATTTTATAAATTTTCTGATGTAATGATACACTCGAAAATTCTATTAAGATATCTATTAGAATATACTCAATAGACATGTCTCCCAAAATATTATAGATAATTATATCTTAAATCAACTTCAAATGGAGGTGTATAATTTTTCTTTTTACAATTTTTAGCCTATGTGTATAAATCAAAAACTAATATAGTTTTTTTTACAAAATTATTTAAATTCAACGCAAGGTAATTATATTTTAAATGTACATACAGTACAGGAAATATACAGATAATATTAGTAACCGTCTATATTTAGTTAATTGTGCAAACTATAAATGGGGAGATATATTTATAAGATTGTAAAATAATAAAACTAAGTTATATGGAAATATAAGAGTTTGGTATAAAATGTATTGTCTTAACTCGCCCCGGGTCCAATATATAAGAGCGATCGATTCCTCCCCACACGCAGCGAAAATCGATAAAGAAAGAAATCATGCGAAAAAGCGGGGTCTGAGATCGGTTTCTTCCACTAATATGTTGCCCAGAAGGGGAAAAACACCAGGACGCTAAGAAACATCAAACCCCCCGTCAAAAAAACCCTTCCAAGAAAAAACCATTGGCGAATCTGTCTCGCAAGAAACAAGTGTCGACTCGCACAACAATTGACACGCCAAAAAAAAACCCGCAACCACGAAGAACCATGCCATGCCACACCATAACGAAATATATCGCGAGGAGATATCAGAAAGGAAACATGCTACTCCTTAATGATAGATTCGTTGAATCCTGCAAGAAGAATAAAAGATATCTAAACGAAAACAACACAATAAATAGCAGAAGAGCGTGAGGCGGTGACTACGTCAAATAGCTGCCCTAAGCCACAGCCGCCGCAGAGGTCGGTTGTATCCTCAACAGTGCACAACGGGATGTTGTTCCGACGTGGTGCTGTTAACAAGACGTTGGCAATATGGCACAACCCGTAGGCGCCGCACGAGGTCGACAGTCCCCTAAACGGCTGGTAGTCAGAGGTCCAGGACTTGGATCCGACGGTCCACTAGTACGCGCAGAGGTTGCCATCGTAGTCCACACATTCCCCTCCTGCCTCCGGTGTGCTGTGGAGGCCCTCCGGGTTCCTGATCACCATGGTGAAACTCACTTGAAACAAGGAGCAAACAAATAGTAGTTCCATTTATGCTCTCAATCTGGCACAAAGAGATATTCTCGATAGCCGTGTGTGCTCATGTGCAAGTTTGTAATTTAGTCACTCCATGAGTTGTAATCATATATCCACTAGGGGCTATTTGATTCACATGAGTCCACTAGAATGCAGGACATCTTCTATATCTAAATAGTAGCACCCCACTACAACTATTTCTCTCAACATGCAAGGTGTCCACCGCATCAAACATCTCTCACCAATCCTAGGCTGCCAGGTCGCTTCAACTCTTCCACCTCAGCCTAGAAATCCTCCATCCGCGTCGTCAACAAAGCAATTAATCAGACAAACCCACCACGATACAGATTAGTCAACCGATTACATGCGTGCTTGATTATCCATGATACTAGAAGAATACCCCGCACGTTGCAGCGGGAATCTTTATAAAAAGTTAATATGTAAATGGAATGGGTATAAGACGCATGATAGTCTAGACGCTAAATTTAATTTGTATGAAATTATTGAATATCTGAGTACTAAATATTAGTGAGGTGGACAATTATATGGATGGAAAAAATGACATGGATATGTTGCATGAGAGATGTACATTATTACTTATTGTTAGTGGAGATGACATAGACAATTTATTGGCTAAAATAGTGGATGATGTGGATACCTTGCATGTTTAGATAGAAAAATAATTAATGCACTTAGTGAGGTTTTGCTTTATAAGAAGTATAGATTAGTTCCGTGTAACAGCAACATGAGTCAAGCAGTCTCCACTAGCATATAATGACATTTACTATGTACTGTCCATTCATGTTCCCATTTATTCTTGACCATCTATATTCTGCAACGGATGGATATCAACAAGTGTGCTACCCATTTGTTTCATTATCCGGCTTCTACATCTATCTAGCCTCTCTGTTCTTCAATAGCTCGATTTAGTTCGACCTGGTCGTCTCCTTTCTCCTCATCCTTTTTGGGACGCATGGTGTCAGATGGCGGCCACTATAGATCGAAGCAAGGATCCAAAGGAAGAAGGTGGAGTAATTGATGGAATAAGATCCCATGGCGTATGCGGTGATCTGTACATAGAGCGCTAAAGCGTACATGATCAATCAGGTGAGACGAGCTCTTCTAGCTTTATCCTCTACAACTTAAGCAAAATATTATTTAGTATGATCAAATCGGTATAGATAACCACGTTAGATGAAACAGATTTTGATGGGATTAGAGCATTTCTTTTCGAGTGGCACTCTTGCCGAGATGACATGCTTTGCTTATCTTCTCAGGCAGTGGCGGATCTAGGTTCATCATACTGGGGGTGCCATGGTTACATGAACTAAGACAATTTCAATACATGGGTTCAAATTTTGTGAAAATTACACTAAAAAACAATATATTTTAGTCTAAGTATCATGATATTTCAAGAAATAGTGCCAAATTATGCTTTAAAATATTAGATAACTAGTCTAATCTAAATGGGTAAAGTGTTTCGCATTTTTAGAGGGGATGCCATGGCACCCCCTAGATACGCCCCTGTTCTTAGGAATACCTACAATACATATCAATCTAATCGTAGTTGTTGTTTCCCTTTTGCAGATTAAACAACAGAGATATACTCCGCTAAAATGTTGTAGAATGATAAACGGAAGTCAATCAAGAGCATCTATCTCATATACTTCCAACCAATTGATCTGTTTGGTAAATATTTTGTGCATACACTGTTCTACTATGTTATCCTCCAAAGAACTGACAAAATATCACTAGTAGAAAAATGGGCTTCGGTGCGCCCTTTTTTGTACCGGTTGGACAGGAACCGGTACTAAAGGAGGCATTAGTACCGGTTCCAGAGGCGAGGAGGCCGGCCAGAACCCGTCCCGGTTGGTTCTGGGCCTTTCGTCCCGGTTGGTATTACCAACCGGGACGAAAGGGTTGGAGCAGGCGGCTGCAGTGGGGGGCCCCACGGCGAGACCCTTTAGTACCGGTTCCTAATACGAACTGGTACTAAATGTCCATCTTTAGTACCGGTTCGTATTACAAACCGGTATTAAAGGATCTCCTATATATCTTCTTCCACCCCGAGCCCAGCTCCATTTTTCCTGCTCGAGCACAGCTCCATTTTTTTCTCTCTCTTCTCTCTCCCGAGCTCGAGTTCACCCCATTTTTCTCCAACATTTGTCAAGATTGGTGGCACCTACATATACAAGGGTTAGCAACTTCATTCTCTCTTCCGGCATTTTAAGTTTAGCTCATTTTATTGCTGGTTTAGCTCATTTGATTTTTGTAGTGCTAGCTAGGTGTTTGATGAAATGTCAAAGTTAGGGATTTCATTTGTTTTATATGCATTTTGAGCTCAAATTAAAGTATGATTTGTAGTTTTTAGTGTCGACCCGTCCCCGTCCTCACCACCGTCGATCGCCCGCACCGTCCGTCATCGGCACCACCTCGGTGAGCCTCTTGTTTTAATCTTTTATTTAAAAAAAATCTTAGCTGTATGATTTAAATGCATAGTTATTACTTGTATAATTTTTTTACTTGTATGATTGTTTTTATATGTATAGTGCCATGGTTTTGATATCCGTCCCCGTCGGCCCTCGTCCGGTCTATGATTCGGATGTGGTATATTTTTATAACTTTTAGTTTAATTTCGTGTTTATGACAATTATGCCGATCAACTTGACATAGATATATTTTTATCTAGGAGGTAGTTGAATCGGAAATTCCAATCGACCCTATTATCGATTTTTTTGAAAAAGAAAACAATGATTTGAAAGAAAAATTGAAAAGAAGTGAACATCTTCGTCTCAAATGCTTAGAAGAGAAGATGAAATTGGAGTTCAAGTTTGTCGACGTCGTCGATGATCACGAGATCAAGATGGAGGCAATGCGCTTGGATCACGAGATCAAGATGAATGCAATGCGCTTGAATCTTAAAAAGATTAGAAAATATGCCATTAGTCAAGAGGCTTGGTATCATTATGCTGGTGGTTCAATAATTACCTTAGTTGCGATTTTGATCGCATTTGTCGTTGGATTTAAATTCTTTAGATAGTTGTATGTTAGTTTCAATTAATGTATGTTTATGAGAACTATGTATTAGATTTGGTCACTACTCTACTTTTGTTTTAATGTGGTGAACTTGTATTAATGAATTTGGTCACGTATCTCTATTCATGATATAGCTATAGTGTAATGGTTTTTGATATATTTATATAATGCAGATGAGCCGGCAATGGATGTACGGTGACCGACGCTGTCCCGAGTTCATTAATGGCATGCATAATTTCTCCGTGTGGCTGAGTCAAACAAGCAGAATGGTATTATGTTTTGTCCATGTGATGACTATAGGAATAAGAGGAATTACCCTTCCGCAAGAACCCTTCACGTCCACCTGATTCAGAACGGTTTCATGCCCAGCTATAATTGTTAGACCAAGCACGGAGAAAGAGGGTTATAATGGAAGATAATGAAGAAGAAGATGATGACAACTATCCTATGTTCTCTGAACACGGTGGTACTACAATGGGGGAAGACGAAGTTGAACATGAGGTCATTGTTGATGATCAGTCCGATGATGATCTTCGTCGGGTCATTCTTGATGAACAGATAAACTGCGGAAGTGAAAATGAGAGGTCGAAGTTGGAGCGCATGTTAGAGGATCACAACAAATTGTTGTACCCAAATTGTGAAGATGGCCAGAAAAAGCTGGGTACCACCCTGTAATTGCTGCAATGGAAGGCAGCGAATGGTATATCTGACAAGGGATTTGAAAAGTTGTTGAAAATAATAAAGAAGATGCTTCCAAGGGATAACGTATTGACACCCAGTACGTACGAAGCAAAGAAGGTTGTCTGCCCTCTACGATTAGAGGTGCAGAAAATACATGCATGCATCAATGACTGCATCCTCTACCGCGGTGAGGAGTACGAGAATTTGAATGCTTGCCCGATATGCGGTGCATTGCGGTATAAGATCAGGCGAGATGACCCAGGTGATGTTGAGGGCGAGCCGAGCCCCAGGAAGAGGGTTCCTGTCAAGGTGATGTGGTATGCTCCTATAATACCACGGTTGAAATGTTTGTTTCGAAACAAAGAGCATGCCAAGTTGTTGCGATGGCACAAAGAAGACCGTAAGGAAGACGAGATGCTGAGACACCCCGCAGATGGGTCGCAGTGGAGAAACATCGACAGTGAGTTCAAGGATTTTGCAGGTGACGCAAGGAACTTAAGGTTTGGTCTAAGTACAGATGGCTTGAATCCGTTTGGGGAGCAGAGCAGCAGTCATAGCACCTGGCCCGTGACTCTATGTATCTATAACCTTCCTCCTTGGTTGTGCATAAAGAGAAAGTTTATTATGATGTCAGTGCTTATCCAAGGCCCGAAGCAACCCGGCAACGACATTGATGTGTACCTGAGGCCATTAGTTGAAGAACTTTTACAGTTGTGGTCTGACGAAGGTGTACGTGTGTGGGATGAGCACAAACAGGAGGAATTTGACCTACGAGCATTGGCCTGCTCTTAGTAATATTTCAGGACAGTCAAACAAGGGATACAATGCATGCACGCACTGTTTAGGTGAGACTGAGGTAACCATCCCGTAAGAAAGAAAGGCAAGCATTTCAAAGGTGAGGCAGATACCCGGACGAAGCCTACCCTCCCTACTGGTGATGTTATATATGGCATGGTCAAGGATTTAAAAGTAATCTTTGGAAAGGGTCCTGGCGGACAATCTGTTCCGAATGACGCTGATTGGCACGTACCCATGTGGAAGAAGTGCTCTATATTTTGGGAGCTACCCTATTGGAAATTCCTAGAGGTTCGCTCTGCAATCGACGTGATGCACATGACAAAAATCTTTGCGTGAACCTGCTAAACTTCTTGGGCGTGTATGGGAAGACGAAAGATATGCCGGATGCACGGCTGGACCAGCAACATATGCACAAACGAGACGATCTGAATCCAGAGAAGTATCAAGGTCCTGTCAGCTACGCTCTTACCAAAGAAGAGAAGGAGATCTTTTTTCAAGTCTTGAGCAGTATCAATGTGCCGTCTGGCTACTCGTCGAATATAAAGGGAATAATAAACATGGCAGAGAAAAAGTTCCAGAACCTAAAGTCTCATGACTGCCACGTGATTATGACACAATTACTTCCGGTTGCATTGAGGGGCTTCTACCGAAACACGTTCGAGTACCCATTGTGAAGCTATGTGCATTCCGCAATGCAATTTCTCAGAAGGTAATCGATCCAACAACTCTACCAAGTTTACAAAAGGATGTGGTCCAATCTCTTGTCAGCTTCGAGTTGGTGTTCCCACCATCCTTCTTCAATATTATGACACACCTCATAGTTCACCTAGTCCAAGAGATTTCCATTCTCGGTCCTGTATTTCTACACAATATGTTCCCCTTTGAGAGGTTCATGGGAGTCTTAAAGAAATATATTCATAACCGTGCTAGGCCAGAAGGAAGCATGTCCAAGGGCTATGAAACAGAGGAGGTCATTGTGTTTTGCGTTGACTTTATTCCTGACCTTAAGCCGATCGGTGTTCCTCAATCACGCCATGAGGGTAGACTGCGTGGAAAAGGCACGCTAGGAAGGAAAGCAACAATATGTATGGACGGACATTCTTTCACTCAAGCACACTACACAGTTCTACATAATTCCAGCTTGGTGGTTCCATATATCGAGGAACACAAGAATATGTTACGCTCGAAATACCCGGAGAACCGTGAAGATTTGATTGATGGAGAACACGTGAAGAATTTCGGCGGTTGGTTGCAAACACATCTCATTAATGACACCACTGTTGGAGAACAGCTATACTTGTTGGCCAAGCAACCATCTTCGACTATATTGAATTTTCAAGGGTACGAGATAAATGAGAATACATTTTACACGGCCGACCAAGATAAAAAGAGCACCAACCAAAACAGTGGTGTCCGCTTTGACGCAACAAATGACTATGGGCAAAAGGACACATATTATGGTGTCATAGAGGAGATATGGGAACTTGACTATGGACCTTCTTTTAAGGTCCCTTTGTTTCGGTGCAAATGGGTCAACCTGAGAAGCGGGGTACAGGTAGACCCGCGGTACGGAATGACAACAGTGGATCTCAAGAATCTTGGGTACGACACCGAACCATTCGTCCTAGCCAATGATGTGGCTCAGGTTTTCTATGTGAAAGACATGTTAGTAGAATTTTTTTGTTAGTGTTAATAGTTAGTGATAGAATTCATAGTAGAAAAAATTTGGGCAATGAAAATTTGTTGCTAAATTTGCTAAGTACAAAATTTTGGGCAATAAATTGTTGTTACTAAATTTGCTAAGTACTTTGTAAATTGCAGTGACATTGAGCTATGGACGCCCCGACGCCCCCTTCATCAGAGACGAGGAGAATGAAGAGCGAATGGCACAAATTATATTTCAGAAGACCCTTGGAGTAAATTCGGATGGAGAAGATTCCGGTGGAGAAGATTCCGATGGAGAAGATTTCAGCGCAAAATGTTTGAACGACTCCGGTGAGAGACTTGAGCTAGAAGAAATAACTCCGGTGAACGACGATGACAAAGTGCCCTTAGCAAATTCCGACGAGGTATGTATATGTATATTAAGTCTCTGTTGATCACTAGATGCATTAATTGATTTATATTGCACTTATTAACGAATCATTTTTCTTTTAGCCCTCCGGATCTAAGCCTCGATCTCCGCCAAAGACGAAACGAGGCCCGAACCAAAGCATAAAGCTGCCGGATGGTGCAAAGTTGTCGATCGACGTAGTTGCTGATGATGGCAATCCGCTGAAACCCGAAGACAACTGCCGTACATATGTAGGCCAATGCGGAGTTCTTGTTAGGGACATGATCCCGATCACCTTTACAGAATGGAATAAGCCGAAGAAAGCCAACGTTGGAGCAAGTTATGTCGAGCAAAGAATTAAAGATTTGCTTTGGGGCACACTCTTGACATATTTCAGCCTACCGGAAGGTCTCCCAGAGAAGAAGAAGCAGAAAGTCAAGGAGTAGACTCTTAAGAAGATGGCCACGCAATTCAACTGCTGGAAGAAATCATTGTGGAAAAATATGCGAAAGTAACTCCAGATTTCACTGGACATCTAGAGAAGATAAAAGACCAGTGGGCCGAATTTGTGGCGTATAAGAAATCGGACACTGCTGTGGCCCGATCGGCCAAAAATAAGTTGAATGATGAGAAGAAAAAATATCACCATACTTTGGGGTCAGGTGGCTACAAGACTGACTTGCCTAAGTGGGAAGCCTTTGAAAATGAACTGCGTGCAAAAGGGATCACTCCACATACAGATGACTGGCCCGAGAGGTCCAAGTATTGGTTGTTCGCGCATGGGGCAGGGTTGGACCCAGACACAGGGCTGATTGTTCCAAAGGGAAAATGGAAGAAAAGAATTATAAGAGTCGTAAAAAAACTAGAGGACGCATTTGAGAAAGTCCGAAAGGGAGAATTTGTTCCCGATAGAGAGGACGACGAGCTGACACTCGCCCTCGGGAATGCTGAACACTGGGGACGATGTCGATGCAGAGGAGCCGGGGTTAATTGGAATCAAGTGTTTCCGGCGGACATTGCAACTTATAGAAGCCGTTCCAGAAGTAAGAAGAGGGGGTTGGACCGGCTAACGGAATTAGAACGCCAGGTGCAGCGGCAGCAGGAGCAACTGGACTCAATTACCCAGCAAAGGGCATCTCAGCTGGTGCTAGAAGATCCTGCAGTCGATGCCTGCCCATCTCAGCGGAAAAGTAGCATGGGTTCCACGCAGCTAGAAGATCCTGCAGTCGAACCGTCGGCGACTCACTACCCCGTGGATGATATCACAGAGAAGACAAATTGTGAGCTACATATGCCAGTGAAGAACACTAGTCCGGTGGCGGATGGCTATGCTTTACCAAATCAACCTGGAGCAACCTTCCATTCTGGTCAGATTCCAGCTGGCTATGCTCGTGTCGGGGTGACAAAAGTTAAGCCGGGATTCCAGGTAATGGATCTTGACATTCCTGGAGTTGACGACGAGAAGACACTGGGAGAAGTCGAGCTTTGTATCGTTCTATGGAAGAAAAAATACATCGTGTTTCCAGACTCGGCGCCAAGGCCACCGACTCCTCCGAGTAGAAATCCACCACCTCAAAGTCCACCCGCCTTCCCCGACGATTGGGAGCCCACCGCGAGTCCATCGCCCGCGACGTCCCGTCAGCCGACTGATGCGCCCACTAGTAATTTGACAAAACGGAAGCTGTTCACGGCGCCAAGGTCCCCTGTCAAGAAACGTCCAAACATACCCAAGAAACTCAAGACTCCTGAGAAGTTACCTGCCGAGAAGAGTAAGGAGGAATTAGAAGAGAGCTCGCGTGCCCAGGTGAAAGCATTTTTTGCACAGAAAAAACAGGAAAGACAGGACCCCGTAAAGGAACTTCTGAAGAATATACCAAGGGAGACACTTGAGCGCACCGTTGACAACTTATATATCCCTCCAGTGAGGCCCCTTTCAGACTGTGAGCGTTGTATTGACAAGCAACATAGCTCACAGATGGAGGAAAAGAAATGCGGGAAAAAAGTTCCCCTGCTCGGAGAACAAGAAGTACAATCGATCGCCCCGCTCATTGTGCCTTCTGATAAGGCGGCCCTCTACAACAACAATATTGTTGCTCAGCAAATCTATGGCGATACAGGTTACGCCATTGCTGAGGTGGCATATCAATATGTTTTCGGGCAGCCTCTGGTCAAAGATCCGAATGCTCTAACAACACAGTTATGGAAATTGCATAACTGGTACTTGACCGCCGCAAAAGAAGGGAGATTCTATTTCATGGCGGGAGTTAAGGAACATCACTACTTCTGAGAATATGCTGTGCAGATTGAGTTCCCGGAACTTTTTCAGATGTACAATCAACGTGCCCTCAACAAATCTATCATCAGCTGCTATTGTCTGTAAGTGATATATTTGTGTAATTTAATTCTTTAGTTAAGCTCGTTCATTGCCTGTAATTATCCTCACGACATTCTTTTGTATGCTATTATGCATAATGAAGATTCGTGAATGCAGACTGGGAGGAATCTGGGACATTGGGTTCATTGACCCGGATAAAGTTCATGAAGTCACCGTAGAACAGTATGCCCAGGACACAGAGAACTTTTTGCTAACGTTTTTAAAGCGACAAAGTACCAAAAAAGAAATATTTTTTCCTTACAATTACAACTTCAAGTGAGTGTTACTGTCTTGTACACATTCTATTTTGCTTTCCCGATATCTATACCTAATAATAAAAGTACTAAGGCTTCCGCCGTTTGATTTGGTAGGTCACACAAATTACCCCTGAAGTTGCAAATAATTACCCACATGTGCCACCCGTAAGTCAGAAAAACGGTTGGTTGCTTCCATATCTATAATACCCCGCAGTTATAGGACTCGAGAGGGTAGAAATAGGAGCTGCATTTGTGCATTCATGCATCTTTTGGAGAAATCTGGAAAATTTTCGCGCTTTTGTGTTAAAATGAGTCGAGGGTTGATTCCAGACGAGTGTCAATGTTCTGGGAGTCCGATATTGACAGATAGTCGAGAGGAGTCGATAAACCCTACGATATATTTTCAAAACCTTTACTAGTACTTATTCAACATAATCTTTTGGATTTCATTTGATTTCAAAAGGAAATTTGAAATAATCTTAAGTTAAAAACAATTCTAATCTTTCCTAAATCTTTCTATATACACATATCATAAATACAACAAGACATAAATCACAAGAATTATGAGGACATCATTTCAAATAATAAATTCATTCTATTTCATCCACTTCACAATTATTCATTCCATTTCATCTACATCACAGTTTCATATACAAATATTTCCAAAAGAATCTCTAAAGGAAATATATATACAAGTATTACAAGAATTTCAACTCCAATGTTTGGGAAACATTTGGATACAAATGATCAACACAAATAATTTACAAGACCTCATTACAAATAATTTTACAACACTTGACAGATTACAAAAACAGTACTAAAAAAATCCTAAAACTAAAATTCCACTTCTGATTACCCAGAGGATCTTCTCACCTGCAAAACAAACAACAAATACAAGAAGAAATGGGGGTTATGATTAAAATGTTGCCAACACCATTTGGTGCTGGCATGTTGTTGTATTGAAACCTGGTTTTTAGCCTAACCAAAACTATGGTTTGGTTAGACTAGTGTGGAGAATGCAAATAAAATCCTGAGGCAACAAAAGGGACTGATCTGTTGATCATGCTCATTGAAACCGAAGGCAACATTAGGGGCAAAGGCTTAAGCATAGCACTTAGCAGAAATCATCTTCAGGCAACAAACATCAAAGGCAACAAGTGCTAATTGAGCATTTTGATCTCATGATCATTTAAGAAAGGCAACACATAAATCCACATGCTCCACTTTATACCAGAAAACAAATGCAAGCAAAAGAGGCAACAATTTGGTATCACACTTGCCATTAATTGACAAATGGATCCTAAAACCACTTCTTAAGCTAGCAATGAGCTTAATTGGCCACACACTTGAGTTTAATTAGCAAACTGACTATCTTTAGCATTCCCAATTCTCAGCCAAGCATTTCCACACAAATATCTGGATCAGATAGGATCAATGAGTCAAGAATGACTCAGAGTTATCACCATGGGGTGATGAACTGCGCATCAGCAGAGCTGAGCTGATCTCCTAGGTGGAAAGGAGTGCAAGAATGGTCAAATAGAGCAGCTCGAGGTAGAAGGGGCCACTGCAAGCAGGTTAGTCACCACAGCCCAATTATCCTGGTGTCACAAGCACAGGAGTGCCCAAAATTGTATAAATATAGACCCAAGCCGCAGCCACCAGCACACACAAATTCACAGCAACCACAATACACACAGTGCACAACCATCATCACATCCAGATCACAAATCCATCTGTTCTTCCACAAGAACAAGCACAATCCATCTCTACACATGGAGATCACCTAGTCCATCCACCTCAAGCCATTAAAATTTAGGAGAAGTCAAGCAACAAGGAGGAGAAGGTAGAACCACAAGGTGCAGTCCAGAAGAGACGGTTGAACCTTGGAGCAAGATCAGATTCTTCCGTAGCTTTATCTGCTCTACACCCAAGGTTGTTAAACATATGTGCTAGAGAGTGATTTAGCAGGTTCTATAAATGACAGAACCATGCTTGAGTGCTGAATTTAGCATCTGTTCTTAACAGAACCTTGCAAGCAAGGTAAGGTGCTATAGAAAAGTGATTAGCACAGCAGAGAACTTCTGTTTTGTGCTAGGAATAGGACAGAGTGAGACAGGAAGTGAAGTTGAGTGCAATATCATTTTGCTTGAGCATCTACAGAAGTAAGGGGTTGATCTTAGTGTAGCATCTGTTCTTATTTTGCTTAATAAAGCATCACCCACATGACAGTGAACCAGCAGAGCTGGATTAGCTGCTCATATCAAAGTTGTGCACTTAGAAGAAGCACAGGAAAGCATAAAAATCATTTTTAATCAAGAAAGCTACTATGTAACTCTACAAGGAGGCATCACAGTGAGCAAAACATGACCAAATCATGCTCTAAACCAATTAATCATCACAACTAGTACAAGTTCTAGCTCAGAAATAATTTTCTTATACATTTATCATGTCAGTGAGCAAGAAATGCTCTTCACAATAATTCCAGAGGCAGTGGGAAGATCTACACAGGCATGATCTACCCCATACACCTCTATTGCATACACAGAGGGGAGACAGTGCACAAATTTGAGCAAATCATCCACCAAGTTATCATCTGTTCATCACAGACCTAGCCATGGTTTGAACTCCAGTTCGAATCAGAGCTGTGGGCAGATAGCAGAGGATTGAGAGAGAGTAGAGAAGAGGAAGATTTTTACCTGGCGACCATGGCCATAGCTCCTCGGCGGCGAGGCAGTGCCCGCGCAACCAGAGGAGGGGGTCCACGGTGGTAGAGGAACAAGCATCACCGCACCATGGCGGCACAGGGACGAAGCCCTGCGCCCAGCCATGGCGAACACGCCGGAGAAGGTGGTCGCAGACAGCGGCGAACGTCGGCACATCGCAAACCCTAACCCTAGAGAGGGGATGCACGCTAAAGCGAGGGGGAGAGATCCCCAAATCCCTCCGGTGAGGATGGAGAGCGGCGCGTGGGGAGTCGTTTGCCACGGCACGGCGGCGGAGGCGGCCGGAGTTGGCCGGGGCTAGGCGGCGCCACCGCGGGCGACACGAGCGCCAGAGGAGGTCGAGCACGGGCGCGTGCTCGTGCGAGTGAGAGGTGAGAGAGAGAAAAGAGTGGACTGGTTCGGTTGAACCAGTGTTGACCAAGGACCTATTTGTAAAAAAAATTAAACTTACAAAATTCTTCCAAATATCAAAACTTGCTATAAATTCAAATAAAATCCTAAAAATAATTTAAAAATATCTACAGATATCAGAAGAAAATAAGTAATCCAAATAAAATATCTACTTGATTTATTGAAAACTATTTCTTATAGCAAAAAATTCAAATGATCCTTAAGTGGAAATGACTTTGAAATATTTCAAATTATTTTCAAAAGAAAATAAAATGGGAAAATTATGTATCAAGTTCAAAGTATATTTGAACTACATTATGACTGTCATGTTACTCATCCTAACTAAAATTCAAATCAAAGAAATCTTTAAAAAGAAATCCTTAACAAAACTCTGGGGAATTTTGGGAAAGAATAAAAATCATCTCATTCTATGCATATTGGCATGTATTTGGTTTTTCAACATTGTCTTATATAGACAATGATATTGATTTTCAGAACACGAAGGTCCCAATTCGTCGGAAGCTTTAGACTGCATTACCTGTCAGTCTCAAGGCAAGTTCCAACTTGCATGTCCTTGATTGATTATTTTTATCAAAGTAATTACGAAGTACTATGGTTTATCATTGCATAAAAAATAAAAAAACTATTTTGAATGATGTGAAATGCTATATATATTGGTTGGCTGGCAATGGAACCACGGAATGATGTTGTGGTGGAGGTTCCATTGTACGGGAAAGTATATACCTAGGATTAATAACCCATGGCCCAGTGATCCTTGCGCCGTATTGAAGCATCAGCCAACAGATTCACTATGGATGGGCTCGTCAGAGGTTTCTTCCTTCGTTCGCATATCCTCGGCAGGCTATTACCTGGTTGCGTCCGTTGCGGCGGCCAACTGCATGGAAGCGCGTGACCTTCCCACCTGACGGGGTGACTGGAATAGAAGCTCGGGAGGGGTGGCGGGCCAGTGGTTTTAGTTACCAGCCGCGTCACAAATGGGCGGATATGCGTTGTGCGGGAAGCGACTCCACATGACTTGTTGCCCTGAGTTCTGGTTATAGCACACATGGTGTGCTGAGAGAGCATAAGGAGCCAGGCTGCTATTGGGTAAAGTGGTGTAGCTCTGCAGAGTTAAACAAAGAAATTGTGACTGTCACATCCTTGTTCCAGGAGGGGACTACAGACCGCAGCAGGAAAGGCATCCCAAGTGATGACTATAAACCCGTGGAGACTGGGGGCATAGTTTTCTAAAATAAAATAGACATTTTCCTAAAAAGTTTTACAAAACTTGCATATTCATCCATGACTTTTTGGTCAGGATGGTAGATAGTGCATCATACACTTTATCATCTATTATTTGAACTTGCTGGGTAACGCTAGTGTTGCTCACCCTTTTCCTCCGTTGATCTCTGCTTAGACTCTGAAGAGATCGCTGAAGACGACTTTGGAGCATACCATGCCGACGAGGTGTACTTTGAAGCACCTGATCTGTCCGGAGGAGTAGAAGGCGTCGACTACATCATCGCCTACGGAGCCGACGACGCCGACGAGGAGGAGGTGGAGACTTAAAGTTATCATAATAGGAACCTGGCCGAGTCAGACTAGACTAGTACTACTTAGCGGCTGAGCCAAGATGGTTCTTAGTTTGTTGTTTTCTATCGCTTGTAGGTTGACTTATGTCAACATCGCAATAATAGACATTCCTCCCATGTCGGAGGAAGACGTCGATGTTTTTATGCATTTCTGGCTTGTAATCTTTAGCAGTGTGTAATAAAGTGGACCCGCAATGTTTCTGTTGTACTACTCTGAGTGATGTAATATTTATGGATTAGTGTTGGTGCTAATCTTGTTATTAGCTAAATATGTTGTGTTAGTTAGTTGCATGTGACAGGCTGAGAGGAGTCCATGCGGCCGAGTTGTGTAGCAGATAAGAGATGGAAAAAGAAGCGGGTGCAGTTAGTTGCGGCATGCACCAAGTGAGGTCTTATCCAAGTGATCTGCAGAAACTTGCAAGCGACTCTAAGTCTGTAAGTGTGTGCATGTAAAGAGGTGTGTCCTACGTGGACAAGTGTTAGTGGTCAAGTTAGTTATAGAGTTAGTTGCATGCAAGTTAGTTTTGGCCTGGTCGTGTGGCCGTTGAGGAGAGGCTGCACAAGTGCTAAATCGTGCGTGCGTGCTGGAGTGATTAGTGGATTAGTTGGTGCGTGTTAGCTGTGTTAGGCTGGCTATTTAAGCCGTTGTATCCGGCTGAGTTTGGAGTGAAGTTGAACAAAAGAGAAAAGGGCACAAGTGTGCGGTGCCAATCTTCTGTGTGTTCTTCTTCTCCATTGTGTATATGCGTGTGTTGTATCCCTGGGCAGATTCATCATTTGGTATCAGAGCAAGGTGTGCTGACCGGTAAGTCGCGGCACCGGCGGCAAGGTGGTGATGGCCATGGCGCGGAGGCCGTTGCCGTGAGGAGTTATTCGTCCATGTCCGAGTCGTCGACAACATGGAGGCGGGTCACCGGCGAGCTGCGGCACTGGTGATGAACATGTGTGAGTCGTCGACAAGGCGCGTCATCGGAGGCAACATGGAGGCGGGTCACCGGCGAGCTGCGACACCGGTGATGAACATGTGCGAGTCGTCGACAAGGCACGTCATCGGCGACAACATGAAGGTGAGTCACCGGCGAATTGCGGCACCGGTGGCGAACATGCGGCAGCGAGCATGTCATGGCGGCACGCTCGTGGTGAAGACATAGGAGGTGCGCCTCTCGTGGAGGCCAGCGGCGGCGGCGGCAATCGGTGTGACTAGATGGCATTCGCGGCCGTCTGTGTTGCAACGACGACATCGACAACAATGGCTTCAAGAGAGGAATAAAATAATAACAAGATTATGGAGGTGATTGTTGGTGCTAATCTTGTTATTAGCTAAATATGTTGTGTTAGTTAGTTGCATGTGACAGGCTGAGAGGAGTCCATGCGGCCGAGTTGTGTAGCAGATAAGAGATGGAAAAAGAAGCGGGTGCAGTTAGTTGCGGCATGCACCAAGTGAGGTCTTATCCAAGTGATCTGCAGAAACTTGCAAGCGACTCTAAGTCTGTAAGTGTGTGCATGTAAAGAGGTGTGTCCTACGTGGACAAGTGTTAGTGGTCAAGTTAGTTATAGAGTTAGTTGCATGCAAGTTAGTTTTGGCCTGGTCGTGTGGCCGTTGAGGAGAGGCTGCACAAGTGCTAAATCGTGCGTGCGTGCTGGAGTGATTAGTGGATTAGTTGGTGCGTGTTAGCTGTGTTAGGCTGGCTATTTAAGCCGTTGTATCCGGCTGAGTTTGGAGTGAAGTTGAACAAAAGAGAAAAGGGCACAAGTGTGCGGTGCCAATCTTCTGTGTGTTCTTCTTCTCCATTGTGTATATGCGTGTGTTGTATCCCTGGGCAGATTCATCAATTAGTACTTTCGTGGGTGTTATGTTAACGAGTTGTACACTACAACATGCAGTAGTGTGCTGGGTCACCGCAATATCGTCCGTCTAATTCTTCCCATCATACCGGATTCGAACCAGACTCCACCATATGCAAGCTCACGGCTGCGTACGCGTATATAAGCTACACACCTCCCGATCAAATCGCACAACACCTGGTGGAGTATGAGAGGGAGGCCACGGCAAGTGGAGTACTGGACGTCCCGATCAAATGCTCCAACAGGCTGCCCTGGCCGCACGGGTACGATCGCTCCGCTGGCGCTGCCGAGGAGATGCGGCCAGGGTGTTCTTGCAGATACTGGAGGAGGGCGGGCGTGCGCGGCCATGCTGGCCGGTGGTAAAGGTCAGCGCCATGGAGCACGAGTACGTCCTGAATGGGGGACCACGTTGACCGGGCGGGATGTTCTGCAGTATGGACAGGGGAGTTCGCCAGTAAACTTGAAAGCTTTCAAGCTGACCTGACCGAGCTAGCCTTAATAAAACTAGCCTCCACGACCATCAGCATTGGCTCCCCAGCTTTGGTGATGCATGAGCAGCGCGCACTCCGATTTGGTATCTCGTGAGAGAAATAGAAAGTAAATATTATTTACCGCTTTGCAGAAAAAATTTTATTGTTTTTGCCGCCCCTTAGGAGTAGTCTGCACATATGAATGGCTCAATACATTCAAACTGGTTTCAGTTCTTACTAGCCGGCCGTCAGTTGATCAATAATTTTACCCGGTGTATCAAGACAATGTAGTGCACCTAGAATTGAAAAAAAATAAAGGTTTGCCAAACTAATGGTCAGAGAAGGGTAATACACGTTATAGAAGAAAATACCATTAACCAAGCAGCCATATTTTTTAAATGGAGGTGTCTTTAAATAGTTTGTGGAACATCAATAGGATTTCTGTGGAAAGAAAATAAATAAAAGTCTAATCCTTACAAAGATCAGAGAACAGATCATGAGTTCATAACCTATGTTTCGAAAATAATAACAATAAGAGAATTCTAGCCGAATGATTGCGCTGGTACATATTCGAGAACTTCTTCTACCATAATCTATTATCGTGCAATCAAAGTGATTTTAATTCTGGACTGAATGTACCAGTGGACAAGTTGATGGATATTTGAGCTGTAACTTTTCAAAAATTATTTTCCTAAGACAAAGTCGCACAAGATGAATACTAAAGGAGAACCAAACGGGTGTCTCACGGCAGAAAATACAACTAAGATGTCGGTTTTGTGACACGAAACGACGAACCAAACGAGTTCTAATTTGATTTTTCTCCCCCGTTGCAACGCACGGGCATATTTCCTAGTTAAGTGTAATTGATGAGTTCTGAATAACTGCGTATATAAACGTGCACAGGTTCCACTTCTTTCTGCTAATCATTAGAATCGATCTCGGAGAAGTTGAAGTCTGAGACTCATTAAGGAGAGATCAAGATGAATACAAAAGCGTGCGTATATCGCTCAAGAGGTAATTTCAATCGCACTGTATCGGCCGCTTTCGTTCATTTTCTGATATCAAGTAAGCAATAACTTCTCAATTCATTTTCTTTGCCGGGCAGGGTTTAGAAACAGTTCATAAAGGAAGAACCCGGTGAATGGAAAGATAAGCTGGAGTTTAAGGCTAACAACGTAAGTAGTACTACGTACCTGGTTTCAATACCATTATCATTCTCTTGATTATTATTTCATTGAATTCTATTCTCGTATAGTGGTGCCTGCAACAACCACAGGGGACTGATTTATGTGGATACTACGTTTGCGAGTACATTCACATGAAGGTCAATGAGAGAGTCAATAGTTGAAGAAACCAAGAGGTAGGTAAACATCATTCACAACTTTATTTTGTTACCATCAATTGTGTTTAGTTTACTTCATAATTGTTTTGATCTCATTCTTTTAAAGATGGCAAGGAAGCGGAATGCGCTCCTACCAATGAACCGCGTAAAAGCAATTGCGGAGGAATTGGCGGAATTTTTCCTTACGCAGGTTATACCTAAATCCGGAGAATTCCACTATATCGAGCAATAGCATCTCTCCATGTAGTACTAGCAGTGATCTCCATGTAATGAGTACTTTACGTGTGCGTGTACATATATATACCAAGTTGTATGTGTGTTATGCGATTTTCACATGTGCGGATTTTTTTTTTTGCATCGACGTGATCTCCTCCGAAACCCTGAAAAATAAGCGAAAAGAAAAAAGCAGAAAGCCTAAATCCTGAAAAATAAGGGAAAAGAAAAAAACAGAAACCTTTAGTCCGGTTGGTGTTACCAACCGGGACCAAAGGTCCTGCGCCCGTGCGCGCGCATCTCCGCCCACGTGGAGGCCTTTAATACCGGTTCGTGGGGTACCGGTACTAAGGGGGGGGGGGGGGGGCTTCAGTCCCGATATTTTTGTACCGGTTGCACAACCGGTACTAAAAGCCCTATGGAACCGGTATTGTTGCCCCTTTTTTACTAGTGTATATACGTTAATAGTTTTGAAAATAACATTTCATAGCGTGTGCTGATTCTGAAACTACATGAAGATTTCAGTGCAGTATGCAATCATGAACTCATCCTTAATCACAGCGATTAGTATTTTCTTAACCAGGTTTATTCTATGATTGTCATACACTCTCAATATTTTCATATTAAAACATGTTGCTACTAAGTCCCGCCATAACGCGCGGGGAATCATCTAGTTCAAAAAAAAAATACAGTGACATGCATATCCTAATCCTAGTGGACTCTCACTTCGTCGACACTCCAACGCGTGGAACTGCACCCTCCTCTCTACTCTCACGGTCCCATTGTGGCATTCCTGTAGCGGAATGCCGGCTGGTAGGTCGCTAGCTTGTTGTCTATGAAGACAATCTGCGTGATCAGCACGATTGCCGAACCGCCTCACACGGCAGCTCCGGGCCGTGATTGTTGATGAAGAAGGACGCGCGACAACAGGCCGATCGATGGTGTTGAGAAGTGACATGCCGCCGATCGGAATGAGCACAACGATAGTGTTCCAAAATAAACATGCGCCCCTAATGTAGTTTTTTAGATCATGAAGCGAGAAGACCTGTCGTGGGTGACCGTCGGGGCAAAATGTTTGAGCAATATCATGCCGGGAGAGTACTGGCCGGTTGTAAAACTTTTACTTTCTTGTAAACTTCTTACTTAATTAATCGATTTGGGCAAAGAATTTGCCCAATTTCAAAAAAAACTCTCAAAATTCCTGACCGGAGGCTATGACTACCAGAAACCCCACCACTTCTCTCGTGATCTCGTCTATCCTCTGTCGGTCTCAGGCTTTCAACCAGGATCGAGCGGCATGGAGGTTGTTGCTGGTAAACGGCGGCAGGTCAATCGGCAACGACCCGCCAAGCCTCGATTGAAACCAGAAGTTTAAATAATTGGTATTCCGTTCCAAATTATAAAATGTTTTAACCAATTAAACTAAATATCGACTGGAATGGGTGATTAAAATACTAATAACGAGTCTAGATATGTGAATCAAGAAAAACTAACAAGAATTATATATAAAAACGATGGTAGTAATTCATAAATCAATTAGAAAATCTAAACTCATGCACAACTAATTGTTTCTCTAATTCCCTCTTCAGGCTCTAGTAATCAAGCTATCCATGTTACACCAATTCATAAAGTTTTATTTTTTTCTCCTTTTATTTTAAAAAAATAGAACTAAATCTCATCCTCTGCATCAAAATGATGCACACAACCTACTTTATTGCATAGTTTTCAAGTCTCAAGATTAAAGCTCAAGGATCACACAAAGTTGCATCATGAATTAAACAGCGGAAGAAAGAATATAAAAGGCATATATGCATCCCCTAATCAATTAGGGTGTCGCGAGCCGCCCTGATTGTACATGACCGGAATAGTCGCCATCAACTGAGTCCAACTGGTTTCTATAAAACCCCGCTGGTCTATAAGAAGGAGGAAGTGCCACATATGGATCCGTTAAATAGCTATGCATAACCATGCAGTCAGTTAAGTAGGTCACTAAACACCGGGTATGAAAAAAAGAAAAAAAGCTAAACCAGGCTACCAAATGGAACGCACAACGTAGCTCAATACTCGTTTTTTCTGGCTCAGACCCTATGTAGCCACATATACAAATGGGATAAAATCTATACAGCTAACCAAACACGCCCTATTCTTCCCTGAGCCAGCTCCAATGCTCTTGCATGTCCGGCTGTATCTGGACAATGGGATAAAATCTAGGTTTTTACCCTTCGCTGCTCGCAAGTTCCATGCCCAGCAAACCCCTCAGTGCAATGTTCCAAATATCCAGGTTCAAAATTCCAAAGCCTCCGATCCTAACTATTTTGGTCGGCATACAGTACTCCTATTCACGAGACAATGTCCTCCTTGTACCAAATCAGTACCCTTCCACATAAACGCTCTTATTTTGCCAAAACACGAGGACTGATTGGACAAGGATTAGTCTCACTAGCAGAAACATGGCCTTCCGTTTGGGCCATTGGTCCCGGCCGAATTACAACCTGGGACCAATGGTGCATTGATCCCGGTTCGAACTGGCTGGCGCCCGTGGGCATTGCTCCCGGGTCGGGGGAGACCTTTGGTCCCGGTTCGTGACACGAACCGGGATCAAAGGGTTTACACCGCAGCGCACATGCACCGCAGCGCTGGGCCCCCTGGCAGGGGACCTTTGGTCCCGGTTCGTGTTACAAACCGGGATCAAAGGGTCTCCCTGTATATCATCTTCCACCCCCGAGCTCCATCTCATTTTTTAGCTCGAGTTCATCACTCATTTCTTCTCCATTTCCTCTCTCTCACTCAAGTTAATCCCCATTTTTTTGCACCATTTGTGAGGATTGAAGGCACCGCATCTATTCAAGGGTTAGCAACATCATTCTTTCCTCCGGCGTTGCAACTTTAGCTTATTCGTTGCTAGTTTAGCTCATTTCATTTTTGTAGTGCTAGCAAGGTGTTTGATGAAATGCCCAAGCTAGTGAGTTCTTTTTTATGTGCATTTTGAGCTCAAATTAATTTATTATTTGTGGATTTTAGTGTTGTCCCCGTTCTCACCGCCGTCGATAGCCCGCGTCATCCCGTCACCGGCACCACTTCGGTGAGCCTCTTTTTATCTTTTATTTTTTGAAACAGTTACTTGTATGATTTAAATGCATAGTTATTTCTTGTATAATTTCTTATGTTTTTCTATATGTATAGTGTCATGGTTTTGATATCCGTCCCCGTCGGCCCTCGTCCGGTCTATGATTCAGATGTGGTATATTTTCATAATTAACTATTTGGTTCGTTTCGTGTTTATCACAATCATGCCCGACCAACTTGACATAGATAAATTTTTATCTAGGAGGTAGTTGAACCGGAAATTCCAACCGACCCTATTGTCGAGTTTTTAAAAAAAGAAAACGCCGATTTGAAAGCAAAATTGAAGATAAGTGAAGATCTTCGTCTCCAATGCCTAGACGAGAAGATGGAATTGGACTTGAAGATTGCCGAGATCGTTGATGTTCACGGGCTCGAGATTGCCGACATCGTTGATGCTCATGGGGTCGAGATTGCCGACATCGTCGCTGCTCACGAGAAGAAGATGGATGCAATGCGCTTGAAGCTTAAAAAGATTAGAAATTATGCCATTAGTCAAGAGGCTTGGTATCATTATGCTGTTGGTTCAATAGTTACCTTAGTTGCGATTCTGATCGCATTTGTTGTTGGATTTAAATTCTTTAGTTAGTTGTATGTTAGTTTCAATTGATGTATGTTTCGTGAGAACTATGTATTACATTTGGGCACTACTATTAATTAATTTGGCCAGTATTATATATTCATGATGTAGTATTGTAATGGTTTTTGATATATTTATATAATGCAGATGAGCCGGCAATGGATGTACAGTGACCACCGCAGTGTCGACTATATCAATGGCATGCATAGTTTTCTCAAGGTGGCTAATAAAAACAAGCCGTCGAGTGGTTTTATTTCTTGTCCATGTAATGTCTGCAGGAATACGCGGGATTACTCTAACACAGACCGCATTCACTTCCACCTGATAACTTCTGGTTTCATGCCCGGCTATAATTGTTGGACCAAGCACGGAGAAAAAGGGGTTATGATGGAAGAAAATGAAGAGGAAGAGGATAACGACAACTATCCTACGTTCACTGAAGCCTGTGATACTCCAATGGGGGAAGACACTGCTGAAGAAGAGCCCAATGATGATGAGCCCAATGATGATGAGCCCAATGATGATTTTGGCCGGGCCATTCGTGATGCACGGATAAACAGCGGAAGTGAAAACGAGAGGTCGAAGTTGGATAGCATGTTAGAGGATCACAAAAAATTGTTGTACCAAAATTGCGAAGATGGCCAGAAGAAGCTTGGTACCACGCTGGAATTGCTGCAATGGAAGGCAGAGAATGGTACAACTGACAGAGGATTTGAGAATTTGCTGAAAATAATAAAGAAGATGCTTCCAAGGGATAACGTATTGCCCCCCAGTACGTACGAAGCAAAGAAGATTGTGTGCCCTCTAGGATTAGAGGTGCAGAAGATACATGCATGCATCAATGATTGCATCCTCTATCGCGGTGAGAAGTACGAGCATTTGAATGCGTGCCCGATATGCGGTGCCTTGCGGTATAAGATAAGGCGAGATGACCCTGGTGAAGTTGAGGGCGAGCCGTGCCCCAGGAAGAGGATTCCTTGCAAGGTGATGTGGTATGCTCCTATAATACCACGGTTGAAACGTCTGTTCCAAAATAAAGAGCACGCAAAGTTGTTACGATGGCACAAAGAAGACCGAAAGAAAGACGAGATGCTGAGGCACCCCGCTGATGGGTCGCAGTGGCGAAAAATTGACAGGAAGTTCCCGAGGTTTGCAGATGACGCTAGGAACTTAAGATTTGGTTTAAGTACAGATGGCTTTAATCCTTTCGGGGAACAGAGCTCCAGTCATAGCACCTGGCCTGTGACTCTATGTATCTATAACCTTCCTCCTTGGTTGTGCATGAAGAGGAAGTTCATTATGATGCCAGTGCTCATCCAAGGTCCAAAGCAACCGGGCAACGACATTGATGTGTACCTGAGGCCATTGGTTGATGAACTTTTAGAGTTGTGGAGCGACGAAGGGGTGCGTGTGTGGGATGAGCACAAACAAGATTCATTTGACCTACGAGCGTTGTTGTTTGTAACCATCAATGATTGGCCTGCTCTTAGTAACATTTCAGGACAGTCAAACAAGGGATACAAAGCATGCACGCACTGTTTAGATAAGACTGAAAGTATATACGTAGGTAACAAGATTGTGTACCCTGGTCATCGTCGATTTCTTCCACCTCAGCATCCTGTAAGAAAGGAAGGCAAGCATTTCAAAGGTGAGACAGATAACCGGAAGAAGCCTACCTGCCCTGATGGTGATGTTATATTTGGCATGGTGAAGGATTTACAAGTAATCTTTGGAAAAGGTCCTGGCAGTCTATCCGTTCCGAAAGATGCTAACAACCACGTACCCTTGTGGAAAAAGAAATCTATATTTTGGGAATTACCCTATTGGGAAATCTTAGAGATTCGCTCTGCAATCGACGTGATGCACGTGACGAAAAATCTTTGCGTGAACCTGCTAAGCTTCTTGGGCGTGTATGGGAAGACGAAAGATACACCGGATGCACGACTGAACCATCAACATATGCACGAGAAGACGAAAGACGACCACCTTAATCCAGAGAAGTATGAAGGTCCTGCCAGTTACGCTCTTACCAGAGAAGAGAAGGAGATCTTTTTTGAAGTCCTGAGCAGTATCAAGGTCCCGTCTGGCTTCTCGTCGAATGTTAAGGGAATGATAAACATGGCAGAGAAAAAGTTCCAAAACCTAAAGTCTCATGACTGCCATGTGATTATGACACAATTACTTCCGGTTGCATTGAGGGGGCTTCTACCGGAAAATGTTCGACTACCCATTGTGAAGCTATGTTCATTTCTCAATGCAATTTCCCAGAAGGTGATCAGTCCAACAACTCTAGGAACTCTTCAGAATGATGTTGTCCAATGTCTTGTCAGCTTCGAGTTGGTGTTCCCACCATCCTTCTTCGATATTATGACGCACCTCATAGTTCACCTAGTCGAAGAGATTAAAGTTCTTGGTCCTGTATTTCTACACAGCATGTTCCCATTTGAGAGGTTCATGGGAGTCTTAAAGAAATACGTTCACAACCGTGCTAGGCCTGAAGGAAGCATCTCCAAGGGTTATGGAACAGAGGAGGTAATTGAGTTTTGTGTTGACTTTATTCCTGACCTTAACCCGATCGGTGTCCCTCAATCGCGCCATGAGGGGAGACTGCGTGGAAAAGGAACGCTAGGAAAGAAAGCAACATTATGTCCAGACTGGGATTCTTTCAATCAAGCACACTACACAGTTCTACATAATTCGAGCTTGGTGGCTCCGTATATTGAGGAACACAAATTTTTACGCTCATTAATGGCTGAAGAACGCATTGAAAAAGAGCACGTGAAGACTTTCGCCGGGTGGTTGCATGAACGTCTCTTTAGTGACACCACAGTTGAAGAACAGCTAAACCTGTTGGCCAGAGCACCATCTTCGACTATATTGACTTTTCAAGGGTACGAGATAAATGGGAATACATTTTACACGGCGAACCAAGATAAAAAGAGTACCAACCAAAACAGTGGTGTCCGCTTTGATGCAGCAAACAACAATGGGACAAAGGTCACATATTATGGTTACATAGAGCAGATATGGGAACTTGACTATGGACCTTCGTTCAAGGTACCTTTGTTCTGGTGCAAATGGTTCAACCTGAAAGGCGGGGTAAACGTAGACCCAAAGTACGGAATGACTACAGTGGATCTCAAGAATCTTGGATACAACAACGAACCATTCGTCCTAGCCAAAGACGTGGCTCAGGTTTTCTATGTCAAGGACATGTCTTCCAGACCGATAAAGAGAAAAGACAAGGAAGCGAATACACCATATGATGAGCCAAAACGCCACATAGTTCTTTCAGGAAAAAGAAACATCGTGGGAGTGGAGGACAAGACAGACATGTCTGAAGATTACAATAAGTTTGATGAAATCCGGCCCTTCGCAGTGAAAACTGACCCAAGCCTCTTGTTAAATGTAGAAGTTTGTCCATGGCTACGACCCAAACAGAAGAAAGTGACAGGCAGAAAGTAGAAGAAGATTGTCCATGGAGGACAAGATAAGAATGTTGGTGCTGATGTGTAATAATGTATGAAACGGACATGCTCCTTACATAAAGGTTTAATACATTCCATAGAATGCATTACATAAAAGGTTTAATACATTTGCCCGGTTCTCGCGTTCGTGGCTAGGAATGGTGGATTAGGGTTTACCCCGTCGGCGACAATATATAAAGACCTCCAGGGCAGCGCTAGGGGAAGACACGTGGCTAGGGCAGCGCTGGGGGAGGACACGTGTCGTGACCGCAAAGCCCGACTTTAGTCCCGGTTGGTGTTACCAACCGGGACTAAAGAAGCACACGGATCGTGTGTTTCTTTCGAGCGCTTGTGAGCCGTTGGATCAGGGGTGTGTTTCTTTTGAGGGCTTGTGAGCCGTTGGATCAGGGGTGTGTTTCTAGTCCCGGGCCGTGATACCACCCGGGACTAAAGGGGCCATGACCCTATATATAGCCCCCTCCCGGGCACTCACGGCACTCATTGTAGTTCAGTTTGGTATTCAAAGCATTCGGACTCCCTGCATACGCCCAACGCTGCATTTTGATATGCGGGCACTCACGAGCCAGCGTTGGGCTGTATGCAGGAGAAACCGTGTGTTTTGTTCTATCTAGAAAATCCTTCAGTTCGTCGACCGAATACAAAACATTCCAGCGTCACTCGGAGAGGCATCTTTGGGCAACCAGCGGCAAGACGTCTCTGATGACCTGCGACCGTTCCAAACGGTTGCAGATCATCAGAGATGTCTTGCCGGACGGTTGTAGATCATCAGAGACGTCTTACCGCTGCTTGGATCGAAGTGGCGCTCAAACCTAGGACAAGGGTGCTGCGTCGTCGAAGGGGAAGGGTGTTGCGTCGTCGAAAGGCAGGAGTGATGCGGGAGGCTGCGTCGATGGTAGATGAATTTTATTTTTCTAATTTGCAGAGGTTTCGCCGGAGAAGGTAGGCACTATAAGATTTTATATTTTATGGCTCCACCAGGTGCCGCCGTACCTCCACCTGTCGCGGAAAAGTGTTGATATATTCTTGTAAAGAAGATGGATTCAAACATGTGGTGTTGTAATTAAATTTGTATAGATTTGTTGAAGAAAAGATGTTCATGTGTTTGATTGTTTGATATTATATATCTTGTATTGCTATCATTTGATATGATTCATTCCTTTTTGTTATGAAACATCTAAAAATAAATATTGAACATTTGAATTAAATCAATAAATATAAAAGAAATAAGAAAATATATGATTTTCATAAATATTGGAACATTTAAATTAAATATAAAAGAAAAAAGAAACTTGATACAAACAATACAAAAAACATGTAAAAGAAACAGAAATAGAAATAACAATTAAATCAATAGATATAAAAGAAACAGAATAAGAAAACAGAAATAAAAACAAGGAAAAAAAAAGGAAAAAGGCCTTTCATCCCGGTTGGTAAAACCAACCGGGACCAAAGGCCTGCTGGGCTTCGCGCGCAAATTTTCGCGGCCCAGATAGACCTTTGGTCCCGGTTGGTGTTACCAACCGGGATGAAAGGGTCTTCCATCCCGGTTCGTGGCTGGAACCGGGATGAAAGGTCTTTTCCGCGTTGATTTGGGTGGCTTCGCCCCAAATTTTCCCCAAGTCTTCAAATCGACGCCGCCCTCTCCCCTGCCGCCGCCGCCCACGCCCCTATGCCGCTCCGGCCACGCTCCGGCCACGCCCCAGCGTCGTGCTCCTCCGCGTCCCCGCCCCGTCCAGCGTCCCCCTCCCGTCACCCTCCCCTCCTCTGTCGTCGTCGATCGCCGCGCCCTGACCTCTGCCCCGCCGTGCTCCGTCGCCGGCGTAGCGCCCCTCCATGCGCTCGTAGGAACTCGCCGGCCCTCCACCGCCGTAGCTCCGGCCGTCCACACGGCAAGGTTAGTTTTTTTTATTCTAATTTTTTATCCTAATTTTGCTAGTTATTTTGTAGATTAGTTTGTAAATCTAGTGTTAGTTTAGTTGAATTTTGTATAGTGTAAATTTAGGTTAGTGTAATTTTATGTTAGAAAAATCGTGGAGATTAAAATTGTACCAAAATTGTGGAGATTAAAATTGTTTCAAAAGTATAGTTAGTTTGTAAATTATGGAAAATGCAAAATTGTAATTTTAGTTAGTTTGTAAATTATGCAAAATGCAAAATTGTATGAAGTGTTAGGTTAGTGTTAGGAAATTATGCAAAATGCAAAATTTATATGAAGTGTTAGGAAATTATGCAAAATGCAAAATGCAAAATCTAGTGTTAAAAATATGTGAGCAATTAAACTTAGCAAATTTAGGTTTGTTTTAAAAAATTAGGGTTATGCTAATGCTAGCATTGTTACAATTTTGCTAAGTAATTTTCTAAGTAATTGATATAATTTTGCTAAGTAATTTGCTATAATTTTGCTAAGCAATTGCAAATAGAAGTAATTTTGCTAAGTAATTTGCTATAATTTTGCTAAGTAATTGCTATAATTTTGCTAAGTAATTGCAAATAGAAGTAATTTTGCTAAGTAATTGCTATAATTTTGCTTTCAAATTTTCAAAGATGCAAATTTTAAGATTCATATTCTTGTTACAAAATTGATTGCAGGGACATCGAGTTACATATGGATCCAAATTTTCCGGAGCTTGACATAGAGGTTGAAGAGCAAATGGATCCACTTTATCCGGACGTCGGCGCTAGAGACGAGGAGGAGGAAGAACGTATGTGTATGCTTATAGCTGGACGTGCAGCATCGCTTGTCGGTGACGAAGATGCTGTAAATTTAGATGACTTCAGCCCCCAATTTCTGAACGACTCCGGTGAGGGAGTTGAAGAAGGAGAAATTTGTAGAGATAATGAAGTGACCTTAAGAAACTCCGGCGAGGTATATTAAGCCTCTGTTGATCGATCACACCACATGTATTATTTGAGTTGTATTGCGTTTATTAACGAATCAATTTTTTCTTTTAGCCCTCTGGATCGAGCAAATCATCCGCATCTAAAGGGTCGAAAGGGAAGAAAGTGAAGAAACGAGGCCCGTCGAAGCGATGAAGGATGGTCAAAGGGTTATATTCGACATAGTGTCTGCTGATGGCGAACCGTTGGAACCCTTAGAGTGCCGCCGCAAATATATAAATCAATGCGGAGTTTCTGTTAGGGACTTGGTACCGATCACATTTCAAGAATGGAATAAGCCGAAGGACTTGACCAAGGCACTTACTTATGTCGACGACCACACAAAAGAGTTGCTTTGGGAGAGGATCTTGACAAAGGTCACCCTACCGCCAGATGTTGAAAACAACGAGCCGTGGAAGGATAAA
This sequence comes from Poa pratensis, assembly GCA_947311845.1. Taxonomy (NCBI): domain Eukaryota; kingdom Viridiplantae; phylum Streptophyta; class Magnoliopsida; order Poales; family Poaceae; genus Poa; species Poa pratensis. Next base: position 4,409,874 of record CAMZMU010000107.1, on the reverse strand, counting down.
TTCATGGAGTGGACTTTTAAGAAGATGGCCGAACAATTCTGGACTTTTAAGAAAAATTTATGGAGCAGTTATTTAGAAGACAAGGAAAAAGATCCAGATTTTACTCCTGAATTCACTGGAGCACAAGTGAAGTTAAAAGCCCAGTGGCCCATATTTAAGATGCAAAGAGAATCGGACGCCGCTGTGGCCCGATCGAATCAAAACAAGTTAAATGCTGCGAAGAAGATATATCACCACACTTTGGGGGCAGGTGGGTACAAGGCTGCCATGCCTAAGTGGGAAGCCTTCGAAGCACGACTGCTTGATAACGGGATCAGGCCACAGACAAAGGACTGGCCCGATAGGTCCAAGTTTTGGTTGTTCGCGCATGGGGCAGGGTTGGACCCTGTGTTAGGGAAGATTGTTGCTCAGGGAAAATGGGCGGACAAAATTGTGTTTATAACCAAAGAACTTGAGAAGGCAATAGAGCTAGTTCGCAAAGGACTGTACAAAGTAGACAGAGAGAAAGACGAGCTGTCACTTGCACTCGGGAATCCTGAGAAAGTTGGACGATGTCGAGGCTATGGATCCGGAGTTAGTTGGTATAAAGGTTTTCCGGCAGACGCTGATACTTATAGAAGCCGTGAGAGAAAGAAGAAGGAGGACAGAGACCGGTTATCGGCATTGGAACAAAAAGTGCAGCAGATGCAGCATGACCTTATTAGTCAGAAAAAGACATCTCAGCAGGAGATAGAAGGTATTGAAGCTGCCCCATCTGATCAGCAGAAAAGCAGCGTGGGTTCCACGCAGCTACAACATTCTGAACACGAACCGGCGTCGGCTCACTACCCCGTGGATAATATCACAGAGAAGACAGACTGTGACCTACATAGCACGATGAAGAACATGTCCTTCAAGGTGGTGGTCGGCTATGTTTTACCAAATGAGCCTGGAGCAACATACCATAACGGCCCAATTGCAGCTGGCTATTATCGTGTCGCGGTGGATGACATTGAGCCGTTATATGCTGATCTGAGTCTTGACATTCCTGGAGGTGACGGCGAGAAGACACTCGGAGAAGCCAAGAAGAACATCATTCTCTGGAAGAAGGAACACATCGTGTTTCCAAACTTGCTGCCAAGGGCACCAACTTCTCCGACTAGCACTCCCCCAACTCCTCCGAGTAGCGGTCCTCCCTCACCTCAAGATCCACCCTCCACACATCAAGATCCCCCCTCCCCACATCAAGATCCACCCTCCCCACGTCGTGACGACGATCAGAACCCCAGCGCGAGTCCATCGCCCGGGCGGCCGCAGCAAGAGAGTACTGTGCGCACTGTTTCACGCAAGCTAAAGTACCCGTCGACATATACACAGAGGTGTGCTAGCGCTAGGTTGACGAGGGAATCTCTCCCGGCAACAGCACCGGAAACAATGCTTGTACGTCACACGTCAGTTGGGAACCCCAAGAGGAAGGTATGATGAGTGTAGCAGCAAGTTTTCCCTCAGTATGAAACCAAGGTTTAATCGAACCAGTAGGAAAACGAGGTTTGCTTCGAAGGTGTTGGTGAAGGAGTGTAGTGCGGCGCAACACCAGGGATTCCGGTGCCAACGTGGAACCTGCACAACACAATCAAATTACTTTGCCCCAACTTAACAGTGAGGTTGTCAATCTCACCGGCTTGCTGAAAACAAAGGGTTAAACGTATCGAATGGAAGATGATGTTTGTTTGCATAAAACAGTAGAGAACAATGACTGCAGTAGATTGTATTTCAGATGTAAAAGAATGGACCGGGATCCACAGTTCACTAGTGGTGTCTCTCCAATAAGATAACTAACATGCTGGGTAAACAAATTACAGCTGGGCAATTGACAATTGATAAGTGCATATAACATGCATGTGTGAGCTGTGGTGTCTACTATGAGATTCATTTGGGCATTACGACAAAGTACATAGACCGCTATCCAGCATGCATCTATGCCTAAATAGTCCACTTTCCGGTTAACATCCGTACCCCTTCCAGTATTAAGTTGCAACCAACAGACAATTGCATTAAGTAATGTGCATAATGTAAACAATACATTCATCCTTGAATAAAGCATTGCTGTTTTACCCCTAGTGGCAACAACACATCTACAACCTTAGAACTTGCTGTCACTATCCCAGGTTAAATAGAGGTTGAACCCAACTATCATGCATAAATACCCTCTCTTGGAGTCACAAGTATTCACTTGGCCAAGGCTTCAACAAGTAATGGAGAGCATGCAAGATCACAAATAACATAGACATGATAATATAATATTCAGCTCCACATAGGTATCAATATAAGTCAGATCCCAGCAAACACAACATGTAGCATTACAATAAGATGATCTTGATCATGATAGGCAGCTCACAAGATCTAAACATGATGGCACAAGTGGAGAAGACAACCATCTAGCTACTGCTATGGACCCATAGTCCAAGGATGAACTACTCACGCATCACTCCGGAGGCGGGCATGGCGATGTAGAGCCCTCCGGTGATGATTCCCCTCTCCGGCAGGGTGCCGGGAAGAGCTTCAGAACCCCGCGAGTTAGGGTTGACGACGGCGGCGGCAGCGAATATGTTCTGGATGAAAGGCTCGGTGCCTTAGGGTTTTCACGTCTCTGGGAATAAATAGGCGAAGGGGCGATGTCGGCGGACCCCCAAGGGGCCCAAACCACAGGCTGGCGCGGCTGGGCCCACTGCCGCGCCGCCAGGTGGTTTGGCCACCTCGTGGCTCTTCTTCGTCTCTCCTTCGGACTCCGTGTACGTGTTGGAAAAATAGGGACTTGGCCTTTTGTTTCGTGCAATTCCGAGAATATTTCCAGAAGTAACTTTCTGAAACCAAAAACAGCAGAAAACAGGGAACTGGCACTGTGGCATCTGGTTAATAGGTTAGTCCCAGAAAATGCATAAAAGTGATATGAAGTGTATACAAAACATGTAGCAAATGGTATAATATAAGCATGGAACAGCAGAAATTATGGATACGTTGGAGACGTATCAAGGTGCAGTTTAAACTACCCGCAAGAAACTCGAGAGGAACGCGAGTTGCTAAAGCCTCTTCCAAAGAGATCTTATGACTTGACTCCAGATGAACTCGAGAGGGAGGTGTGGGCAGATGTGAAAAAACAATTGGGACCGAAGCGGCGCCCGCCAAAGGAGGTGATACCACCGGAAAAAGTTGAAACTTTATTGAAGAACTTATCGAGTGGACCGCCGCCACAACTACCTAGTCCGCCTAGCGACTACGACCGTACTCTGGGCAAGGTAATTCGTGAAGAGAAGGAGAAGCAGACGGAGTCATTTCTTAGAAAGACAGAGCAGATCAAGATGGCAGCAGAGAAGGAGAAGCGGGAGAAGGAGGCGGCATTTCGCCTAAAGAGGCAGCAGATGAAGAAATCCGGGAAACAAGTGCCCCAGCTTGGAGAACAGTCAAATCAGTCGGTCCCCGCGTTCAAGGTGATGCCCGATAAGGTAGTAGACCAAGGCACTTTTCGTATAGAGGACCCATACCCCACAGAGTATGAGTATGCATGGCAATATGTCTACGGGAGCACCCTGGTCAGACCTGAGCTCGTCAACTCTCTGACGACACAACTGCGCCGTTTGCATACGTGGTATGAGCATGCCGTAGAGGCCAAACATGATGCTTTCTGGGTTTCAGTCAAGAAAGAGCATTTCCAATTCCAGGATGACTCGATGTATGTGCCGTTTTCGGAAATTTTTCAATTATTCAACCAAGACTCCCTCGACAAAGCCCTCGTCAGTTTGTATTGTTTGTAAGTGATTTAGTTTTGCAATTTAATTAAGTCTCTAGCTCAGCTCGTTCGTTGTGAATTATCTAACTATATTATTATGTATGCAGAATGAAGATCACTGAATGCAGAAACCGCGTCTTTAGTATTGGGTTCATTGACCCATATTTCTTTCATTCAGTTGTCGTCAAGTACAATGCCGAAGTCATAGAGAATAACTTGCTCAAGTGTTTAGTGAGGCAAAATACCTGCGAAGAAATACTTTTTCCTTACAACTTCTCGTGAGTGTTATTTTACCTCTTCTATCCATTCTATTTTGCTTACTCCTTGTTTTTAGTGTAGTCGATGAATCATGGACATATAAACGTGTGCAGAGACCACTGGATTTTGCTAATCATTAGAGTTGACCAAGGAGTCGTTCAAGTCATGGAGTTGTTAAGGAAAAGTATGGACTTGTGGGACGACCTGAAAGAAATTCTTGACAAGTAATTTCAGTCATCATCACTCTATATCGACCTCTTTCGTTCATTTTGTGATATCAAGTAATTAATAACTCATTTCATTATTTTCTTCTGCCGGGCAGGGTTTGGGAACGGTTTAAGAAGAAGGTTAAAGGGAAATGGGAAGATAAGCTGTATTTTTATGAAACCAACGTAAGTATAGTAGTACATATATATGTCTGCGCAATTATTTAATTTCAGTTTCAATACCATTATCATGATTGATTGTTATTTTGATTAAATTCTTTTTTTTGTAAAGTGGTGTATGAAGCAGGCGCAAGGGACAAATTTATGTGCCTACTACGTTTTTGAGTACATTCGACTTTTTGTCACTGAGCGGAATAGACAAACCAGAACTGCAAACGTATGTATACAATATTCAAATATTAGGTTGAATTTCATTCATAACTTAATTTATGATGATTTCAAACACCTCACACATATATTTCTTATATTGATCTAGATGGAAAAAGATCAGGACAAGCTACTACCACAGCTGCGACTAAAAGCAATTCAAGAGGAATTGGCGGGATTTTTGAACAGGGAGGTCCTGAACAAAAACGGAGAATTTTATCACGGTGATACTTATTGTATTCCGTAGAGAAACATGCTTTCGGTGTAGTAGCTGTCCATCCTTGACGTGTGAGAAACATGTTTTCAGTGTAGTATAAACTCCCGGCCATGCACGTATGTTATGAATCATACTCCCGGTCATTAATTATGTGTATGACTTTATGTATATGATTACTTATTATGTGTATGACTTTATGTGTTTGTATGATTACTTATTATGTGTTTTCTTCTAGTGAAAAAAAAAACGAAACAAAAAGCAATCAAAAAAACGAAACTAATTTTTTTTTTTAAAAGCAGAAACTCTTACCAACCGGGACCAAAGGTTCCCGGGCATGACGCGCGCAGCGCTGCCCACGTGGGGACACTTTGGTCGCGGGTCGTGGACACCCGGGACCAAAGGCCCCCCCCCCCCCCCCCCCTCTAGTCCCGGGTCCAGAACCGGGACGAAAGGCCCTCTGGACCCGCGACTAAAGGTCGGTTTTCTACTAGTGTCTGCCCGCCATGTGTGAGCATATAATTCTTCCAAGAAGCCAAGCGCTTTCTAATTTTACCAATTAGGTTCTGAAAATCTTCCTTTAATTCTTGGCTTTTTAAAGTGTAGAGGAAGACCCAATCACCCAAGTAAGTAATCGGGAAACCTCGACACTTGGCAATTTAGGATCACGCTCAAGAGAAACAACATTTCCTTCCTAGTCTGATCTAGTCCCCCTTTCCGCTTCAGTTTAGATACAATCTGCTACTCCCTCCATCACAGTTTGTTGGGCGCCTCTTCAAAATCAGCTTTTTTCACAATCAAACGGAAATAAGGTGCATGTCCTTAACTATCCTATTAATTGGGGCGCATTAGGCTGCTTCCGTTTCTCTTCCTCAACCGCATGCAAGTGGGAACAAAATATGCAAAATTATATCATTGACAACCGAGTTGACATGTTCGTATAATAAAGGAATGTTGACAACAATTTGATAGTATAATGCTCACCTCCGCCAAACAGTGGTAGTTGACATGTTCAAATGTCCAGCAACTTGTTCTAATGTTGTCCTCTCTCCAGGTTGGATGGCCTCCAATACATCTATGTTTAAAATTTTCTTTTTCCTTCCTGATTTGAGCTTCCGATTGTTTTTTACCCCTGTAATGCCGCCACCTTTTTTAGCCTCCTGCCAAACCCTTTGCACTATTCTCCTAGGACAATCACAAGCTAGTGCAACAGCTTTAGAAACTCCATGCTTCAACTTATTACCCGTACCATTACGGGCAAGGATCTCAGCATATATGTGACGCTTGTCATCTGTACGATACTGCCTTCTTGTCTCCTTGTTCATCATAACATCTAAATGCATTGGAAAAATAATTACAGAAGAGAAAATATTGAATATTTCTGAAACAAGCAAATATGATCGAAATGTGCTTACTCAAATCGATTGGTTCTTTTTGGGTTTCAACATGCTCTTGACTAGGAGGGTACTCGTCGGCATGGGCAAAATTTGGGTTGTATCCAACCCCTCGGTAGCCAATGGTACTCTCATTTCCACCAATACCTTGTACAAACAGAAAAGGAAGCATAGTAAACATGAGATTTTACTTGATAATCAGTACACAAAAATTGTAAGAACAAACCTAGTTCTCTTCGTTGGTCATGTCTACCTGTTGTGTTCTCTTCATAGGTCATGTCCTGCCCATTGTGTCCACCAAGGCCGAACCCAGTTCCTTTGATCATGCACACGTGACAACATAACACATATTAGGGTTTATACAAGAACAAGAACAAGTAGTAGTTGCTCTAATGGTAAGATTTATCTAGATCATCTACAACTAGGGTTTAAACATGATTTCTAGATCATCTAAAACTAGTCCATTACCATAATTTGTAGATCATCTAAAACTAAATTATATAGATCATCTAAAACAACAAAAACCAGGCGTACATGATGTACAACTAGGGTTTAAACATGATTTGTAGATCATCTACAAGCTAGTCCATTACCATAATTTGTAGATCATCTAAAACTAAATTATATAGATCATCTAAAACTACAAAAACCAGGCGTACCAGGCGTAATCATCTAAAAAACCAGTACACAACTAGTAGAACAAAAGGAAAACTAGGGTTTAGGGTACACCTGTTGTGCCGCTGTTGAGGTTGAAGCCCATGGAGTCGCTGCCGCCAAACGAGATACCGCCACCACCATTAGCCAGACTGAAACCCACGAAAGAAGGTCGTGCGCTGCCGGCACTGCCACTCCCGCCGCCGATGGAGGTGGCCCAGTTAGACGAACCGGCCTCATTAGGTGCCGGAGGGCGAGATGGCCGGGATAGGCCGACGCATCGCCGTGGGAAGGTTGATGGACTCGCTGCCACCCGCTCGAAGCCAGCCGTACCAATGGAGAAGGAGGGCAGCGGTCCGCGTCCTGCAAGACCAAGAGGTGGAAGTCCTCCTGGCGCCGGCGATCTGGGTTGGAAGGCCACCCGTGAAAGGCCACGCAGGCCAAGAGGAGGAGGCCGGCGATCTTCTTCACCTTGATGTGGATGCGCCATTGGAACGAGAAGGAGGAGAGAGGTTGGGTGCCGTCTGTTCGAGTGCCGATCTCCATAGGTATAAAAAGAGCAGAATTAGCGCGTCTAATTTCAGCCGGAATTTGGATTTGGGAGCGGGGATCATCGGCGGGAGCTTTGGAGGCGAAATTTTGATCGCCAATTTCGCTCATCGCGCGGGGGAGAAAGAAACTCGCTAAAATTTCGCTGCTTACCATCTCCACCAATGCATGCGGTGGTTTCCTTCTTTTACTGGACGGGGAGGTTACAAAGCGTTAGTTTCGGAAATAATTAGGCGCATCTCCTTCAATATCGCAGCTCCAGCGCCTCGTTATTTCCTGCCAATCGTACGCAACCTTGGGCCCAGAGCGACGTGAGATACGCCCTTTAAACAAAAATGGAGTAGTTCAAATTTGTGTAAAATAGCTAATGTTTTCAGTCATAAATCTATCAGAATGCTATTTTTTTGTATCTACTGTACTTGTTAGCGAATGATGATAGAAGTGTAGAATCTGTGAAAAAATAGCCAAAAAAATGACACTTAGCTTATCAATTCAAGACCGCCCACCACAAAAAATTGACGAATAAAGTCGGACCGTTTCCTTAAAAATTGCGGTGTGCCGACCCTGTCCGGTTTTACTAGCATAGTATATGCAAGGAAAAAATGGATACATGTAACTTATAGCTGAAAACAAATGTCATACAACTATAGATCGACTAATCATGTCTGAGCAATAGTACTATAATTACATCTTCATGATATACAATCCAAAACCTCTGCCTAATTTGCTTCTTTTTACTTTCAACGTCCTCCGATAGAGGAGTCACACAACGATCCATCCATCGTGTTATTCAATCTCCTGGCCATCAGATTTTGACGAAGCAGGTAGGGATGGTGGTGCAACGTTGTCGGAAACGCATTTGAATCCGAACAAAACCAGGAGAAGGGCCCCTACTCTTCCCGAGTACCTGTGGCCCAGCACGTGGACCCTGCCTGTAGGCTCCCCGATGCTTTGAATCTTGTCGAGGATGGCATCATATGACGATCGGGACAGAGGCTGATGACGCTGCAGCATGCACGAAGAAGAGGCACGTGTGATTGACGAAATAGTGGGATTGAGGAACAAGCCATGGATGGGATGCGATGCGAACCTGAGGAAATTGGCTGCTTCCGCCGGTGGTGGTGGAGAAGGAGCGAGGAGCTCGTGGTGGTGCTGTGGCCGCGCGGCGGACGGCCAGAAGCCCGCGGCTCAGCAGCTGGCGTAACGCCGCCATGTCGTACGTTGTCCTCTGAATACGAGAGGTATCGGAGAAGTATTTCGATGGCTACTACGGTTCTACCGGGGTAGGTCTGAGCGCTTAATTTATTGGCCTGGCGAGAGGCCGACGCTTCTCCGACTCGATCCCGCTTCTCCAACCAACCGATATGTATTTTTTTAGGGAGACCGACATGTATCCTTCTTACTCCAGTACCGAATCCTACTCCTCGTCGAACCGCCCGATTCGTACAATTAAACCATGACGCGGACCCACCTCTCAAGGTAAAAACCCAGTAGGATCCATCGAGCTAAGGTAGAATTTGCAAACAACGGTACAACATTTAGGAGGAGACACTCGAGAACCCGTGAAGCCATGAGCTACAACGCCTTTCCCAGGATAACGTTCTACTCCCTCCATTTTACAGTTTTTTGTAAGTTTAGAATTCGGTCTGAGATTATTCTGACCCGGCGGATCAATCACATCTCATCTGGATAGCACTCTCTCTCGAAGGAATGCTGAACCCTGTCCTCCCACCCCCCGCCGCCTAGAGACGACATCAATCTCCTTCCTCTCGTGCCCTGCCGCAGCACCTTTGTGTTCCTCGTCGCCTCCCAGTCCCCGACGGCGACCTCCTTGATGAAGACAAAGATACCACATAGGCCCACCATGGCCGAAAAAAGAAGGACCCGACCGCGCAGCCCACGAGAGTCCGCGAAGATATTTATAATTAAAAGGGAAATTTTGCTCTAGGACATCGTTATTTTGTGTCATTTGCCAAAACACACTAAATTTTTGTGTCTTTGCTCACTACCATTGCAATTTCGTGATCATTTGCTGTAACACACCGTATGTACAAAACGAAAAGTTGACCTCCTTACATGAATAGACTATTTTTTGAACGGGACCAGCAGGCGCTCTGCCTTTTCATTATAGAAGGGGGAGAAAAAATGTTACAAATACACAGGAGTTCAGAGAACTCAACACAACTCAACGCCGATTCTCAGAAGAAAAAGCACACACAGAAACCCACACACATGGAATCAGACTGTGGTAGCCAACTCTAGCATACCAACATCTTCACGAACCATCGCGGCCACATGAATAGACTATTATAGACTTTCGCCAAATGGACATAATTTGGCTCATGAGAATCAACCTTCGTCACAGCAAAAGAGAAAAACGTTGTTGCCGTGCATCCCCATCTTCAATGCGAACATGGCTGTTGCGGGTCAAATTACGGCTAATTCTTCGGTAGCAAACTCTGTCTTTTATCTCAGCACACCCATGCACACCCATGCTCTGCTAATCCCTATCCCTTAACCCAAGCGTGGAAGCGGTGTTGCGGCTTTGCCGACAGGTCACGCTGTCGGCCGGCGGCTCCCACCCCGCTATGTTGCCGGTGAATGGCTATGCACCCCACCCCGACGCACCGTCGATCGTGGCTCCCTGCTGTTAAACGATAAGGACTGAAATAGTTAGAGTTGTTGTAATCGTATCGTATCGGTGAGTTATAAACCGAACGATCTTTTCCTTTCTTGTAGATCAATGCTTGTAACAACTTGATGTAAATCCCTAGCCAGTGTTCGGCCTATATAAACAGGCAGGCATGCCGAGGTCAAGGCATCGCTTAACCCATCCAGTCTACTAAAGTTTACATGGTATCAGAGCTCGCCCTCTCGTCCATGGTGTCGAGCTCCAGCAACCCGCTCCCCAACAATCCCTTTAGCCACTGCGTGATTGAGAAGCTCACCAAGAGCAACTATGTCTTGCGGATCGGCTCTCCACCGCCATAGGCGTTTTTACAATTTCTCATATTGATATGTAATTCGCCTAGTTATTCTTTTCGTACTTCAGACTTGGTTTGGCTGTGTGCATCTTTATTATGCAGAGCCTGGGTGTAATGCTTAAACATATTAAGTAATAAAGACTCCCTTTATCTAAAAATGTCTTGTGGAAGGCACAAGTCCTATCCGCAATCCGAGGGGTGCAGATGGAGCACTTCATCGACAACAATATCGCGGCACCGAGCAAGGAGATCGAGGTGAACAAGGTCGGCGTCATCACCAAGGAGAGCAACCCTGCCTACGGGCCATGGCTGGCAAAGGACCAGCAGGTCGTCAGCTTCCTGTTGACGGCCCTCTCGCCCCAGATCGGTGCGCAGGTCGTCAACAACACCACTGCCCGCGTCCCTGTGGGACGCGATCGAGGCGCTCTTCACGTCGCAGACATGCGCCCGCACCATCAACACGCGCATCACGCTGGCGAACACCCACACCATGACCATTGCCGAGTACGTGCCCCGTGTCAGGGCACTGGCGGACGAGCTGACGTCCGCAGGCAAGAAACAAGACGATGAAGACATCGTCTCCTACATCCTCGCAGGGCTCGATTCCGAGTACAACTCGATCGTCTCGGCCGTCTGCTCCCGCCCCGAGCCGGTTTCTGTTGGTGAGGTTATTCACAACTTCTTAGCTTCGAGATGCGTCTTGATCTGCTCCAGGGAGGAGGAGGACAGCACTCGGCAAACACCGCGTTCCGTGGCGGCTGCGGAGGAGGACGCGGCTACAGCAACGGAGGAGGACGCGGCAACGGCAACGACGGCGGAGGCTACAACGGCAACGGTGGTGGAGGCTATCAGCCTCAAGGTGGCTGTGGCAATGGAGGCCGCGTCTACGGCAACACGAACAGTGGCAATCCTTGCCGCCAAGGAGGAGGCAAAAATGGTGGCTACGGCGGCCACTACAACAACAACAAGCCGCGCTGTCAGCTGTGCGGCAAGGTTGGGCACACCGTGCACAAGTGCTGGGAGAGGTTCAACACCTCATTCACCGGCATGGAGGAGAAGAGTGCGGCCTTGGCTTCCACCTCCTCATAAGGCGTCGACTCCAACCCTTGGTTCATCGACACCGGGGTGACCGATCACATCACCGGCGACCTCAACAAGCTGACCATCCGCGACAAGTACAGCAGCCACGAGCAAGTCCACACCGCAAATGGGTCCGGTATGGACATCAAACACATTGGTTATTCTACTGTTAGTACCCCTGAACGGAACTTCATCTTAAAAATATTCTCCATGTGCCTCAAGCAAATAAAAATGTGCTATCTGCTCATCGTCTTGCTTTTGATAATCAAGCGTTTCTTGAAATTTATCCATTTTCCTTTTGCATTAAGGATCAGGCCACGAGGAGAACTCTTCTGGAAGGCAGGTCTAGGAGACGCCTTTACCCTCTTTCGTCCACATCTTCGTCGAGTTCAAGCAAGGGAGCGTTTAGTGTCGCTGCCAGCAATCCGAACAGGTTTGGCAGCCGTGTACATCTCCGGCTAAGTCTTGATGGTGGCTATCATGTTCTGGATGAAGCAACGGCGTATAGCAGCGATCTCAGGCCTACGGCGAAGCAGCTGTGGCACCCACATGTTGGGGTGCTTGAGCTCGGCGTGCTTGGTGCCACCGGACTGATACCAATGAAGGCTCGAGATGGCAGGGGCGCCATGGCAGATTCGTATTGTGTTGCAAAGTATGGCCAGAACTCTGTTTTAAATAGCCGGCTATCACCCGGCTATAGCCCGGCTATAGCCTCGCAAGAGGGTCCGCGCTATAGATAAGGCCTTCGTAGGCTAAACAGGTAATAGCCGCTAATAGCCCGGCTAAATGAATTTAGCCCCAATTTAGCTCCTTAGCCGCTATAATCCCGCTCAGGAATCCAAAACAATTGGATCAAATTTGTCCCGCTCGGCCCAATTACGGGGCCCAAATGTCATCCCTAGCCCTAAATTCTTCTTGTTCTCTCCTCTCTCCCGAATATAGAACCAAAAGGGGTGCCGACCATGGCATATGTGAATTATTGATATATACATAAAATACATGCTGCCCAAATATTGTTTTTTTCTTCATTATTTAGCAAAACGGCTATAAGGTCTTAGCCGCGCTATAGCCCGGCTATAGCCTTTCATAGCTTTTGAAATCGCCGGCGCTAAACACAATAGCCCGCTATTTTAAACAGAGTCCCAGAAGTGGATCCGCACTCGCACCGTCGTCGACTCGTTGTGCCCCGGTGGAATGAGCAGTACACCTCGGAGGTGTTCGACCCTTGTACTATCATCACTGTCGGCGTGTTTGACAACTGCCATGTCGACAAGCCAGCATCAGGGAACACCACAGTTGCTTTTCGTCTGCGTTGCTGCTGCGGTGGTCATCGCGTACGCTGTGCCGATGAAGGTGATGATCGGTCTCTGGGGCCTGTACGCCATGCGCCCGCCTAGGTTCCGCAGCAGGATGCCGTCCCCGCTGAAGAACTTGGAGGCTGCCTTCCAAGGCCGACATACTGCTCTGATCCTGGGTAGCAGTCTCTGCAGTTGCAAAATGGTAACTAACCTCGTGATTGATTCAGTTGGTGGTTATTTTTGGCTGGAAGAGAATGATCCTCTACCAAGAAGCAAACTTGTTGTTTGTTTGTTTCCTGTAGGTGGTATCTTGTGTGATTGTTCCTTAGCTTAATTGCTGTTAGTGGTTAGGTTATGTGTATGCTGCAAATTTGTGTTCCACCTTGTCTTAGCAGCAACAGGAGAAGTAGAGGAAGACTTGTAGTAAGTTAGCATAGCAGCCCAGTGGTGCTGTTCTTGTAGTCCCAGTTTCAGTTATGCAAAGGCTTCTTAGTAGATGCCTAGATGGTAGTTAATCTATGTGATACTGATGTGTTTGATGCGGAACAACCAGGTCTAATTTATTAGTACAAGACTGTCTGATTATTGTTATCCATGTTGGCTTGAACCCTGATGTCAGGATGCAGGATACGACCAGGTTTAATGATTTTACAATCAGTACCTATTGATCTGTACTTCAAAGACTGGGAATGTTGGTGGTGGTGCTTCTCACGTGCAGACATGCATGTGTGTGTGTTGTTTTTGTTCTCTGCTACTGATAATAAAACTCTTGTCTTGATAGCTCAGAGACTGCTTGTCTCTTTTGTTTTTGTTTTGTCTCCATTCTGTTCCCATGTGGCTCCACGCTTAGGGCACCTCCAACGGTGGCCTGCATACGGACACCAGAATCGGTCGATTTGGTACGTTTGGGACACCAGAATCGGTCCGATTCGGTCCGTTTGGGGCGGTCCGCGGACAGATTCTGGGACTCTGCCCGTTTGGGGTGGGGTGCCCCCAAGCCCCAGCGCAAAAAACACAGACACCAAAATAAACATAACATTAAACATTAAGTAGGTTCGAAGGCCTAGTGAAACAAACAAAAAAGAAGAAGCATATCTACGGCTCCATCGATGGGGGGAAGGGCGGCCGGCGTCGTCGTAGGGGAAAATGGGTGGTGCGGGCTCCGGCCTGTTGGCATCACGCCGGCGTACTACTCATCCTCGTCGTCCGTGAGGATGATGTAGGGAGGAGCGGCGTATAGCCACGCCGGTGGCACTGCGGGCGGAGGCGTGGCCGGCGCCTCGGGGTCATGTGGCCACGCGGTGGTGGTACGTACCCCTAGCCCTCACAATGCTCTGGCCACGGTGACCATGGCACCTGCCACCTCGCACGCTCGGCCTCCTCCTCCATGCGGGCATGGTGCACCACATCCTTGGCCGACGCACGGAGGGCCGGCGCAAGGTCGGGCCACTACGCGAGCTCCTCCAGATTGGAGGCGTCGTCGAGGCCCATCTGGAGCGTGGCGTCCTCGTCGACGGGAGGCTCTGGCTGGCGCCTCCATGCGCGGCATCCACCTCCATCTTCACGGGGGGATCCGGCTCATCGACGCAGCCCTCGTCATCGTCCCATTCGAGCTCCGAGTCCTCGTCTGACTCGAGGCCGACGAGGGCTGGATCTTCGTCTTTCGCCGGCCCCTGGTAGCCGTCCGGCGCAATCGCCGCGAAGGCCTGACGCCGACGCTCGTTGTGCTCCAGCTCGAACAACCGGTCCCATAGCCTAGAGTTCATGGCGAACGCCGGGTCGTAGACGAGGTCGGCGGCAGGAGCGACCGGGGGCGCAGGATCTCCTCCATGCGTGCCCGGCCGGAGCGCGGAATGGGCAGCACGGGGACGCGCCGGCGGTTGAGGTGCCACCCCTCGAGGAGGTGGGCGTCGCTCCATGGCAGCGGCGCGGCCACCTCCCAATAGATCTGGGCGACGTCCTGCGACACGTGAGCGCGGCGGGCCAGGCGGCGCGCGTTGTGAGCGGCGCGGGCAGCAGCCGCATCGGGAGAAGCGGGCGCGTGCGGGGGCGCGAGGGAGCGCGAGCGGGAGCTCGGGACGCGGACCACAAGAGCTCGAGGCCTGGTGGTTGTTCCGGCCACCCTTCCACCAGCACGGCTCTTCATCGGGGATGGCGGCGAGGTCGAGCTAGCTAGGGTTTGGCCGGTGGCGCTAGGTTTGGGGTGGGGGCTGGAGTGGATAGCGACGCCGGCTACCCACCGGTCCCCATTTAAGAAGGACCCGCGAGGTAGCCAAAGCGGCCACTCTCGCTGGCACGTGGGACATAGGCGGACAAGGGAGGACACGCGCCGTGTCCGCGCCTCCCCAAACCTGGCCCAAATTTAGGCCAAGTTTGGTCCAGTTTAGCTGTCCGCCCGGACAGTTGTTTGTATGCGGGCCGCCATTGGAGGCCCTCCTCTGTCCGTTCGGACAGATTCGGACAAGGCTGGTCCATATGCGGGCCGCCGTTGGAGGTGCCCTTAGAATAGTGGACAAGGAATTCTTGTTCCTGTTATGAAATCTGAATATGCAAGGGTTGTGTTTTGTTTAACTGTACATGATATGTGGAGAAAGATTGACTACTTGACTGGTTGCTCTCTTGTGCTGGTTGTGACCCAATTCATGTCATCTTGGAAGCAATTTGAGCAAGGCAAAATGCCACGGTGTGATCCTTGAAGTTTATGTTCGTAGCAGGTTGTGCTTAGGTGACGAATTGTTGCAGGACAACATGGTCTGGCCTTGCTGTATACTGTTACAGTATGAAGAGGCAGTTTGTTCTGGTTGAGAACCAGTGAAGAGTGAGTTGGTACAGCACAAGGCTAGGCGCGAGTATTACTCTTGTTGCGAGTGTACTCTCAAGGTTGGGGTGTTTGGCTTGGCTGGGTTTAAGCTGTTTGTAATGGTCTTGGGCCTAGGGCTCTTCTCTCTGGATCAGATGATGTGCCCTGAGTGCTAGGTGTGTGTGATCTTCACCGGTTACCCTTAATTAACCGCGTGTTGTTTGCTTTTTGTGTCCGGTTTTCTTGATTAACTGGATCAATTCTTATACTTCTTATATACAATGCGGAGCTCCCTGCCCTCTGACGAGGTTTTGTCAAAAAAAAATAACCAGTTAAGAGTCAATCTCTTTTGAGTGCAGGATGTCATGAGGCGGCCAGCAGGTCAAAGATAGGGCGTGTCATGGCAGTGGTAACTGGATCGGTGTGGCACGGTGATCATAAGAGCATCTCCACCGGGGCCTCCAAATCTGTGTCCGGCACCCTCAATTGAGGCCCAATTGGGGGTGCCAGACATGTGTCCGGTCAATTGGGGGGTGTCGCCCACAACGGCGAACTCCAAAGGCTAATTCCAAAAAAACAATCATCAACACATCGACGGCGGTTTTACATTTCAATACGAATTGAAGATAGAAAATGTAATAAATATTACAACACAAGTTCAAATTCGAATGCAAAGTTTAAATATGAATTCAAGTTTAAACGATGGCATATCAAACAGCCACCGGCTGAGTCACTTTGATAGCGCACAGGTGCTTCATGAGGTCGTTGTGCAGCTGCAGATGCTTGGTTCCATCACGGATTTCACGATGTATGGCAAGAAAGTCTGCATAGGGTTTTGGCACGGCTGACTATGGATTGGCCATAAGTCCCTGAAAATCAAACACTTCGCTGACCAGTTGCCTCCTCGTATCACGCTCGCTCTCAATGATCATGTTGTGCATGATAACACAAACGTTCATGATCTCACATATTTCATCTTGCGACCATGAAAGACAAGGGTAGCGGATAATGACAAACCTGGCCTGGAGCACCCCAAAAGCCCGCTCCACATCTTTGCGAACAGACTCTTGCTTCTTTGTAAAATGGCAGTCTGCCACGCCGACAGGGTTGCGGATGGTCTTCACAAATGTTGACCAATTAGGATAGATGCCGTCAGCAAGATAGTACCCATTGTCGTACTCATGGCCATTGATAACATAGTTGCATGGTGGAGTTAGGCCATCACAAAGTTTTTTGAACACCGTTGAGCGATGGAGCACATTGATGTCATTGGCGGCACCGGCGGTGCCGAAGTACGCATGCCAGATCCAAAGATCATAGTCTTCCACGGCCTCAAGTATAACACTGCGCTTTCCGTGATGCCCTGACTTGTACATCCTTGCCAAGAGAACGGGCAGTTCTTCCAGTTTCAATGCATGCAATCGATGCTTCCAAGCATCCCTGGAAATCCTCTTGCTTCGCCTTGTGCCAAGAGATGAGACGTGTCTGCCTCATCTGATGTTCTCAGATATTCTTCTCCGAACAACTTCACAACTCCCTTATAGAATCTGTAGGTAGCTTTGACGGTGGTGGACTCAGATATGCAGAGATAGTCATTCAACGCATCGGCGGGAAGCCCATAAGCAAGGCACCGTATGGCCGCCGTGAATTTCTGAAGAGATGAAAACCCAAGGAGGCCGGTGCAGTCTCTCTTCAGCTCAAAGTAGTCGTCGTAATCCCGAACGCCATGCACGATATTCCTGAAGACATCCCTGCTCATCCTAAAGTGCCGGCAAAATTCATGAGGCAAGTTCGTCGCATTCTAGGCAAAGTAGTCTTTGTACAAGAGCATGTGTCTAGTTGCTCTGTTGCGTTCCTTGTTGGCCCTCCGCCCCTTCGCTGATCCTCCAAACTTCGGCGCCGCGTCTGCCTCGACTGCGGCATCTAGAAGTGCGGCCATGACCATCCCATTCTCCTTATCGTCGGCCGCAAGGGAGGCATCCTCTGCCATCATTTCGAAAAACATGATCTAGTCATCGCTATCCATTGCCTATTTGACGAAACAAAGAAATGAAACAAGACCACGAATGACGAATCAATAAAATCAGCCTATCAACAAATGGTCGAACAGGTTGCGGACGGGGCGGGAGGAAAGAAGAGGCGTACCCGGGCTGAATTAGCTGCACCGGCGCTAGACAAGGTCGCAAACCGGCAGGGAGCGGCGACATGCAGACCCGCGTGAGCGCTGCGGCTTGATCCCGAGGTACGAATCAAGCAGGCGGCGACGAGAGTGACGGCGATGGTGCGAATCGCCGGCGAGAGGAAAAATAATGAGGGTGTGGGGAGCGAATGATTCAGGTTACGCCGGGGCTGTGTGTATGACGGGCAGGCCACCCCTGTCGGAGGGCATGTCCGCCCCATGTCCGGCACCCCGAATTGGAGGCCCTCTCGAGGGTGCCAGACACAAAATCGCTCGGCCCGACCCTTTGGGGAGTGCCGCTGGTGGAGATTTTTGTTTCCGGACCCCGTTGGTCCTTTGGGGGATCATTTAGAGGCCCGCGGTGGAGATGCTCTAATGTGTCTGACGGCCTTGGCGGACCGTCGACCGTATTAGGTAGATGTATGCCTTAATGGGCTTGTTGTTGAACAGTACTATGATGATTTATAGGTCTCATCAGAATTATCTTCGACTTTATTATTGCCGAAACTCTTTACAAAAATCTCTGTTTCATGCTCGGCGCTATCTTAACTAGTTTTACTAGCATTGCAAGCAAGGAAAAAATTGTACTAAGCCGAAAACAAATGCCATACATCCTCATGATCTATAAACGAAAAGTTGCTCCTATAACTTTCATCATCGTCTGATACAAGAGCCATTGTGTTATTCAATCTCCTGGCTATGGGACTTTGACGAACGAGGTAGGTATGGTGCAACGCCGGGGAAGGCATTTGAATCCGACGTAAACCAGGACGGCGGCGGCGGCAGCGGCAGCCGAAAGCCGGCCAAAGCACTGGAGATCGAGCCAGAAATCATGGGCCGGGTACATGTCCAGGGTCTACAAACGCCGGGCTCTCTGAGATGCGTTGAAGGTTGGCGTCGTTCTTGATGCCAAGATGTGACGATCCGACCCGCGACTGATGATACTGCAGCATGCAAGAAACGAGGTAATTAAGCGTGATGAATCAAGGAAAGAAGGGACTAATTCTGATTAAGTAGCACAAGCCATGAGATGCGATGCGAACCTGAGGAATGCGATGCGAACCTGAGGAACGCCGGTGGTGGTGAAGGAGCGAGGAGTTCGTGGTGGCGCCGTGGCCGCGCGGCGGCAGGCCGCCAGAAGCCCTCGGTTCAGAAGGTGTCGCAACGCCGCCATGTCGTAACTTGTCCTGTGAATATGAGAGATATTGGAGAAGTATTGCCGCTCTTCTGTTTCGCTGGCTACTACCGGGCTAGGTGTGCACGCTTATATTGTTGGCCTGAGGGAGGCCGATCATTGTCCGACTCGACCCCCGAACCCTCGAAACTGCCGACCTGTTCCCAAGTACTGAATCCAACTCCTGCTCGAATCGAACTCGTATATAATTAGCCACGATGTCCAAGGATTCCCTCCTGCGCACCCCACTTGGGCCGGCCTAGTTGGTGTCCCCACCGGTTTGCCTTCCGATTGGTATTTTGGGGGGTTTTTACCCAGTTTTTTCGTTGTTCTGTTTTCTTTCTTTTCATTTTTACTAGTGAAAGGGCACGTGCAACGCACGTACAAACAGAACTAATGAAAAAATCAGGGCAGATGTGCTTCTACAGCACACTCACGCAAGATCCATTTATTTCCGTGAATGCAAGGGCATTATTAGTCGATAAGGAACAACATTGAAACATTCACTTAATAATTGTGTAGCAGAACATAGCACATATGTAGTTCTACTTTTACCGTTTCATTTCATTGAAAAGGTAGTGTTAGGTTCCCAATCCTCCTAGGAGCCAGGTAATAAGCAGAGAGAATTAGTGCATGTCCTAGCTCTTTGATGTCCTGGTCCATCATTCTCACTTTTTCAACGGATCAAATAAGAGCATATTTCAGATCGGTAACCAGCTTAAAGTAGTTCGAACTGGTCCTGGGATATGCAGAAGATTCAGCTTATTGCTCCTAATTTATCTTGGCTTTGGATCATGATGTAATATGTGGCATAATCTAAGAAACTCAAGTGTTGTTTCAAAGTTACTGACAAGTATTTTTCTTCTTGCACCTTCCAACATAGTTAACATCGTCTGCACAGATGACGCAACATTCTTGAGGTCAGGTGGAATACAAACATAACATGGTTATGGAGGTTCTGCTGAAGCTGAGGTTCTCAACGGAAAATAAAATTCCATGGCTATTAATTCAGCCATTATGAAATTTACAACCAATATTCTTAACCAGCTGTAAAACAGGTCCTCTCCCAAAACCGACAGAAAAAGCTTGAGCGTGTGGTAAAGTTTGACTTATCAATGGACAACTTGTACAAGTTCTGAAATAAATAGCACAAACTGTTGTAATCTTAATCACAGTTCTGATATCTGTGCATCTTATCTCAACTCCAAAAAAAATCAAATGAAGATGCAGTACAGAATGATGTATATGGAATCTTAATCACAATTCTGCTATCTATGCATCTTATCTCAACTCTGAAAAAAATCAAATGAAGCTGCAGTACAGAATGATGTATATGGCGGCAAGGAAACTGAAGGCCCTCACCTAGATTAGAGACAACGGGAGCAACGAAGAGTTGCTGAACCTTCCTCGCCAGTACCTGCAAACATGAGGCCGCCTCATTAATACTCGCAAGTTCAATCGGAACCAAGAACCAAAAATGAAAGGGATCTTGAGGATAAATATGGCGTTGGTCGTGGTGGCCATCCGGAGACGACTCCGTCCTCGAATCTTCGAGTGCAGGCGCCGGGGCCTGAACGCCTGATCCGTGCACGCGTACGCTCGGCCGCCTTCCCGCTGCTCCTCCGCCAGCAGAGAATCCAAGGGGCAGCGCGCCCGGGATCGAGGGGGCAGCGCTCGGTGCCGGCGAGTGGTCACACCTGGGAGCGAGGGACACGGATGCGGGGCGAGACGGGCGCGCCGAGCTACATGCAGCCGACTCGGTCCGTGAGGGCTAAGGCCCTTTGCTCGCCTGTTCCCTCTAGATCACTCGCCTCCCGGCCGGCCGTCCCCGCCCGGCGAGAGCGTCTCAGCACAGAGAGCACAGCGCGCGCGGCACCGGAGAAGGGAGGGGCTGGGCACCTACCTCTACCCGGAGCGCCGGAGCGGAAGAACGGCGTGGCGGAGAGGGCGCCAAGGCGATTGGCGAGGAGGGCGGAGAGGACGCGCGGGGTCGCCATGGTGCCGAATCGTGGAACGGCGGCGCAGCCTAGAACCAATTGACTGGGGAATCGCATGACGAGCAGAACATAAAAAAAAAACGGTACAGTGGCAATGTGGACGTATTATGTGATTTGGTGAGAGCGTAAAACGGTCCAAAGTAGACAATGTTGAGTTGTCAAACATTGGGACGATCTAAGCTGTTTGATCGGATATTGAACGGTCCAGATTTAAAGTATCTCAACAACAACAAGTTTGCTCTTTTAATAGTAGTATAGATACTTTTCAATGTTTTATATTTTTTCTTTTTCTATATTAATTAAATATTGTTTATTTACTTTCATTTCTTCAAATAAGATAAATGAGAGTATGTTTTTGTTGAAATAACAAAAGAAAGAATATTCAAATAATATTATGAATCCTCACAGTCAAAATCTTTCAAATAACGTAAATGTTTTAATTTCAGAAATCTTTCAAAAAAAATATTCATATTCAAAAAATGTTTAAATGTTCATAATAAAATCGTTAAAATGAACATAAATGTTCATATTTGAATTCGATCAAAATATCAATGTTCCTATTGAAAAAATCCAAATAACATAAATGTTCATATTTGAAATCGTTCACATAACATGAATGTTCTTATTTAAAAATTATCTAAATAACATAAACTTCGTAACAGATGTGAATATATTTTTTGTAACTTTTTTTCTTCTTATTTTACCTGATATATATCCTATATCTATACTTTTCGAATAATAAAAGCTTTGAGGCTTCCGCCGTTTGATTTGGTAGGTCATTAAATTTGTCCCTAAAGTTGTAATAATTACCCACCCATTCCATACATAAGTAAGAAAAAACGATTCGCTTTCTAGGTCCTACTAGTAATCTTGCACGTGCAATGCACATGTTTTGAAATATTTGTCAACTCGAATAGACATTTGTATTATCCACGCATACTATATATGTCGTACTATGATAAAAACACAATCCCAATCCATGCTCTAAGATTGAATTGATTCTCTCACCACTTTATTTCCTCCACACTATCATAAAAGCTGAAAATGTTTTGTTTATCATGTCAGTGCATCAAGGTGAACAATTTCTGTCTGATCAAACCAACACACATATGGCAAAAATACTTTGTTAGCTCGTGGGCGTCATTTGGAACTTCCGAGTGCCTCCGTCCATAATCCCTTTCTCGGCGATGACTTCAAACCAAATAATAAACTCAACACCAAATAATAACAAACCACAATTCGGCTAAATTTGACAACCCTGTGAAAAAAAAACCACCACAAATCGCTTGAAATGGTGGGTGTTGGACACCCTTAGCCGAATTGTGGTGGTTTTTTTGGAATTCACTCGTAGAGACAAGAGGAAATATATTTCCTACGATGTTTTATTGTTATACATGCAACACGGAATTTTAACTAAAATAACTAAACAAACGAACTCATAATATGGTGAGCCGGCTATTTCTCCCCTGGAATTTGTGACAGACTTACAGCAGAGGATACAGTGCGATAGACTGGAAATTCACATCACCTAAATTTGCGCGTTTTGCATCAGGGAGAAGAAATTCATCTGGAGATTGAACACAGCATGCATCAACTGTCCTTCGTGCTGTCGGCTGGCGGCCGTCACCGGGATGAATGGAGGTGCTTCCCGCTGATGGCGCAGCCATGACTGGCATCCTCCACGACGGCTTTCCCGAAGATCCCATATTCCCGTGTTGCAGGCTTGCAACCCTCCAGCACACGCTCCAGATGTTCTTCAACTGTTACATGATATCTGATGGTGCACTCGTCACGCTCGCGCGCGTCTGCTGCTGTGGGAACGCTCCCACTACTCTGTGCTTGCGGCAGGCGGACACAATCGCGTGGTGACCTGCAGCGCGGCGGCGGAGGGCAGTGCTCGTGCAGGATTTGTTTTTCCAGAATTCGTGAGATTGATTGCTCGAGAAAAATGTAGGGGAATCAATTAGCGCTATCGGTTCAGACTTGATGAGGCGTGATTTGCGTGAGGGTCATGACGGGGCATGGGACGGACAATGTTTTACCATTAAACTCGGGAGCGGTGTGCACCATTGGATTTTCGTTAAGGGATAATTACTTCTGTGCCCTGCTTCTCTCTAGTTTATCTGTTTGTGCCACCCCGCGTAGTTTCTCTCGTCCGTGTCCTGGCTAGCTCGCACATGTCCCGCGGATGGCAAAGACGGCAATTTCCGCCCTTTGACCGTTAACATGTGGGCCCAGCGAAGTGCATGCACCCCGTCCCACTTAAATCTTACCATGCCTGTGCTCGCCATCCCCAAATTTGCGCCGCGCCTTCAATGGCATGCCCCCCTGGCCGGCAAAAAGCTGCCTCGCCGCCTACACTGCCGGCCCGGCCGCGCATCTGCTCCGCCGTCCTCGCGTCTCTCTTGCCTACTATGTCCTGCTGCAAGCTGAGCAGTCTGGAGCCGAATCAATGCCCGGTCGCCATTACTGCCGTCCTCGCCCAGTCCCGGTCGCTGATGGCTTTAAAAGGAGCCATCTCCTTGCCCATTGCGCTCACAAATCCCCTCTTCCTCTCCTAGACACCCTCACCCAGTCTCTCCATGGCTCGTGGTGATGGCAGCTCCACTCCTAGCTCGAACCGCCGCCGCCACGTCCGCTATCCTTGGTTTCTTGAGGCGAGCGAGGGAAGCGGCATGGGGCGTGGGCGTGGGCGTGCGCGTACTCCTCCAAGTTCGAGCAGGATCCGTGCAAGCTGGGAGGTTGCACGATCCGGGGAGTCTCCAAGGGGCAGGCGCATGGGCAGGGGCAGGGCCATTGCTCCCGATCCCATTCCCTTCATCGATCTGTCCGACGAGGACGACGAGGACGACCCGAGTATCACTAGTAGGAAAAAGCCATTCTGTGGCGCACCCCAAAACCTATTCTGTGGCGCATGGGGGGTGCGCCACAGAATCCTCGCCACTAAATTGTTAATTCTGTGGCGCACCCCTCCATGCGCCACAGAAATCTCACAATTCTGTGGCGCACTAGGTTGCGTGCGCCACAGAATTAGTTTTAGTGGCGCACCCCCTAACCGTGCGGCACAGAATGTTTTGGGATGCGCCACAGAATTCTGTACAGTATTGACCCGCTCAAATACCCGTATAATACCAGAATACAGGTATATTTCATATTTACACAGATATAACAGAAACAGAAATATATTTTGACAGGTATATAAAAACAAACACATTACTAATGTCATCGCATTACTTATATCCCGAGATAAAATACATATAGATACAAAAGTTGATACCCGCCACGGAATTTTTACACAAGTGTTGAGATACAAATGAAGTGTTCACCGCCTACACTAGGATCGAATAGATTACATCGGCGATGATGGTGAGCAAGAGCGGGAGCACGACGATCTCATTTAGCCTTCTTCTTGATGAGCGGCGCCGGGAACGGTTTATACGCGTCTTTCGTCGTCCACGTCCTGTGGTCGTTCTGCAACTCTAGGCGTTCTTCGATGTCCCTCTGACACAACCCTGGAGATGGATTGGGATATATATTAGTTTATAATATAAATAGAGTATACATGCATGATTTATTCATATAAGTGGATAAATAGAGTATGTATGTATACATGCAAGGCTATCTTTTATAATGCATCCTACCTCGGCGGATATTGAAGCACCCCCCTCCTTTCATGACATCTTCGAGGATGACTTCCGATAACTTGCTCTGGATGCGTTGGAAGTCTTTTCTAAGATCCATATCGGAGAGGTCTTCGTCATATTTGACCCATTTTTGCAGACTAGATGGCAAAAGCAATTGCGCTCCATCTCGGACATACGTGTTAATATGACGGAGGGCGTAGAAGGCATCCATCACGCTGCCCGGCCGCTGCTTGAGGCAACAGAACTGGGTGACATGCTTGAACCGGCGCAACTTGTTTTGATCGACAAAAGTGTTCGCTTTCTTGTCGAAGACGCCTCCCTTTTGGGCGTAGCCCTCAAGAGCTTCATTGAGAACATGAATTATGTTGACATAGCGTTTCTTAGTACTACTACCTGAGTCAAAATAAGTGGCACAGGAATAGCTCGTGTTTAGGATGATGAGGACGCAGTACTTGTCCCTGCTCAACACAATTTAAATGATGATGATCAGAAACAGGCATTGAACTAAGAAAGGCACAAGACGGCGGCAAGCGGATGTGTACTTACTCGGGAAAGAAAGGCACAAGAAGGCTCTCCTTATCCTGGTTTTGCAGCATGAACCTCTGGAGGTACTCAATCGCCCTGGTCCGTGTCACCGATCCTTCCACCAGCTGGCTGTCACGCATGTAGTAGGGATCCGCTACCGCGACGTGCGGGATATTATCTCTGTGGATAGTCATTGCCTCATTGAGCGCGTATAGGCGGACCAAGTTATAGTTGAGCCGCTTCTGGTGAAATAGATTGAACACGTCCTCGTACGCTATGAAGAACAGATCCGCGGGGGCTTCACGGACGACTACCAACCCGCCATCTTCCATTGGCACTTGGACAGTGAACACCGGGTAATTTGGATCCCTGTCTCTAAGAAGGAGGCCCTCTAGCATGACGATAGACTCATTCAAAGAGAGCATTGGTGGAGTTGCGAGGCGGCGCATCTCCGGAGGCACTATCGGTTTTCCAGCTTCATGAACTCTGTGCGCCAATTTGTCCGGACGGGGTGGTATAGTGTCTTCACGACCCCGGACAATCATAGGAGGCTGGCTCGCAGAGGCGCCGCCCTTTGATCTCTTCCTGTGCTTGTGGGTCTTCATCTCCCCTACAAGCCCCTCTGCAACCGATTTTTTTATCGTGCCAGGGGAGAAAACGGTAGTCGGTATGGCTTGAGCCTCATCGCCGGCTGCTGGAGGTGTCTCTTGAGATAAACCCTGGAAGTCCAGGCGCTGCGTGACTGCATTGAGACGAGCAGGTTGATCGGCGTGAGCACGGAAGGGTGGTTCGTGATCCACAGGAGGCATGAATGTGTCGTGGTCTTCGGCGCCAGTGTTGATGAAGGCATTGACGTCGACATGATCATCATCATCGTCGCCGTTGCCATCAATAAGCTGAGGTGCAGAGGCGTTGCCTAATTGCAACGGTTGTGGTTCAGAGCCTCCCAACAGTTGCTTGTGGCGGTTGGTGGTGGCGGCGACGGCTGCAGGCTGCTTCGAGGGCTTCGGGGGACGGATCGGGACGTCCCGGCGGATCTTTGAGGTGGCGCCGGTGTTGGGTCTTGGGCCCTCATCTATAATACCACCCCCAAGACGAATCTGGTTCTTCGGCCATGGCGTGACCCAGCCGGGGCACCTTCCAAGGACCAAGTGTTCCTCGGATCCCGGAGGTTGAATGGGGGGGTCCACGTAGAAATACGCAGACGGTACCGTGACTACCCTGACCTTCATAGTAGCCTCGTCCATTGGAGCGTGGTGCATTTGTTTGCTGTCTGGTTGCATGATAAGGCCCACAGCAACTTCCTTCAACTCGCCGCCGGCCTCTACCCTATGCAGGAGTATGCAAGGCGAGTCCTAGAGTGAAATTAAGCAACACATGCATTTGTGATTAATCATGAGATGGCAGTCATCGATCAAAGCAGGCATAGTTATAGAGAAGACGACGCAGACTAACTAATAGTTACCTTGGTGACGGCGTCCAGCTCGGCTCTCGTCGAGACAAGGGCGCCGGTGCCGGCGGCGGCCAGAGTATTCTTCTCGGGTGCCGGTACCGTAGGCAGCGCCGGTGCGACCAAAGGGGCCATGGGCGGCGGGGTCACCAGGTCCGGCGACAGGTGCTGCTGGTTCATGGTGGAGTTGCTGCCGGAGAAGCTGGGCACGTGTATCGGCCCCTGATGACCTCCCGCAGCCCAAGCAGCTATCCCCTCCATTACCTGCGGGGTAAGCATCTGTTGGAGCCTTTCTTGGACTAGCTTTTCCACCGTGGTGGAGTCCACTTTGCTCTTCTGCAGTTCCTCCACCTGCGCCCTTAGCTCCTGAACCTCGGCTTTATCCTGCTTGGACGTCCTCCTCCTCTTCGTCTCGCCGGCGCCGTCCGAGCTGTAGTACTCTGTGAACTTCATGCTCGTACCTAAGCCTGTCACACGGCCAGCTGATTTCGGCGGCGCCAACTTGTCCCTTTCCCTGAAAGCGTTCATCGCCCGGTTGAAAGTCGTGTCCCATGCTTCCGTCGAACCCTGGGACGACGGGCCGGCCTCAGCTTCAGCCTTCAACTCTTCCTCCTGCACACAAAGGTGAACACACTTAGAAATTTGAGATCAACGCAATGGACTTTGAGATATCTGTGGTATTTAAATTCCCTTACCAGCTTTTTCTGGAATGTCTTCACATCCTCGTACTTGGTAACGAACTCCCCAGTCGCCCAGTCGAGATGGTAGCGGGACCGGACAAAGTTCCTGGTCTGCTCGTCTGTGAATTTATCCCATGGGTTTTCTTTATTAAGACGTTTAATCTCCCTATCCTCCTTATCCCAAGTGGGCTGTATACCTCGGTAACCGCCGCTTCCCAAATGGTGGTTACCTAAGTTCAGCGCCCGCATCTGCTTCCCCCACTCGGTCCATTTTTCACACACCTCAGATTTTAAGAAGTCCTTAAATTCCTCGAACTCTTCTTCGGTGATGTGAGGCTCTTTTGCACTAATCTGCTCCCAGCTCTGATTCTTCCGAATCTTCCTCTTCACCCGGCTTTTCCAGCTGCTCAAGGCGGTGCTCATCTTCGTGATGGCGTAATTGTCCACCTGTTTGTTGAGCGGCACCGGGAACGTGTATCGTTGGTGAACCCTCCTGAGGAGGTGTTCGACCAAAGCCTGATTAGCGTCGCTCCTCAGGTCAACCGTGTTGATCGACACGCTTTCTCGGAGGATGCACCCTAGTTGCATGCTGTACCCTCGTGCAACTTTCTTAGGCATCACTGGTGCGCCACTTAAAGTGACCTCAGTGATCACGTCCGTGACATTGTCCACCGACTGCGCTTTCCGATCCTTCCTTTGCCTCTTCTTCTTCTGAGCGGCCGGGTTGCTGCAGCCGGCTTCCGTGTGGTCGCCGGCATGGGAGTTGCCACCATCCGTGTGGTCGCCACCATCTTCTGAGGTGTCATCCTCACCACCTTCTTCGTCGTATTCGGGGTCGGACTCCCGTCCCCCTTGCTCACCCTCGGGAAGGTCGGGGCCACTAGTGGCCGCGGCATCCTCCGCGGGGCCATCCCAGAAGGACTTGTTCTGTTCTCTTGCTTGGTCTTCGACGCTCATGCGCTTAGAAGCGTCGGCCGACATGTTTGCACTGCATTAAAAAGAGGCAAAAAGTTAGTATAACAAATATAAGAGAAAAAATCACCTAACTAAGTACTAAGATACCCCGGCCCATGCATTAGTCGCAATACCCCATATGTCCTTTTTTTTAGCAAAGTCATGCCAAATTTCACGAAAAAATTCGGCATGACCTTTGCTAAAAAAGGGACATATGGAGTACCCGAATTTGCCGGAACGGAAGTTAATCGACGTTCCGGCAATCTCAAGGGTCTCGGGGTACCTGCATATATTTCACAAAAAAAACACATCTCCGGCCGGCATCTCCGGCCGGCATCTCCACGACACGATGGTCGGAGCACAAGCACAAACACCCAACTCCACGACACGATGGTCGGAGCCACATCCACATCTCCAAAAAAAAATCCACATGTCCGGCCGGCATCTCCGGCCGGCATCGCCACATCCCACATCTCACCTGAAAGAACGCGGTGCTTCTTCCCAACTTCCTGCATACGGAAAAACAATATATTAGTTTACAAATGAAATGCATTTCAAAAATACAAGTAAAACTAACCTAACAGCAGCAGCACTAACCTAGCAACACAACTAGAAACTAACCTAGCTAGCACTAGCAGCAGCAACTAACATCAACTAACATCAACTAACAAGCAGCAACTAATTAACAGCAAGCACTAACAACTAGCAAAAACTTAGCACTAACCTAACACTAACCTAGCTAGTAGCAACTAACAACTAGCAAGCACTAACCTAGCTAGTAGCAACTAACCTAACACTAACCTAACAGCAAGCAGCAACTAACAGCAACACACCTAACAGCAACTAAACTAACCTAAACTAACAAGTAAAATTATCAACTAACTAACCTAAACTAACAACTAACCTAACAGCCTAAACTAACCCAAAGCACAAGCAAGCAAGCAACAAACTAACCTAAACTAACAACTAACCTAATAGCAACTGAAATTATCAAATTCGTACAAGAATTTTAGTGTAGGCATTTTGACAAACACCATCGGTGCTAGGAGGGAGAGGAGACCAGGGAGGAGGAGGGGTCACCTTCGGTGCTAGGAGGGAGAGGAGGTGGTCGGCGGCGGTGTCGAGGGCGGTGCGCCGTGTCCAGGCGGTGGCGGCGAGGTCGTCGGTGGCACGGGCGCGAGGTGGGCGAGGCCGAGGCGGCACGGGCGCGAGGTGGGCGAGGCCGAGGCGGCACGGGCGCGAGGTGGGCGAGGCCGAGGCGGGGGCGTCGGCGGCGGCTCGAGGTCGACGGCGACGAATTGGGGCGGGCGAGGTCGTCGGTGGCACGGGCGCGAGGTGGGCGAGGCCGAGGCGGCACGGGCGCGAGGTGGGCGAGGCCGAGGCGGGGGCGTCGGCGGCGGCTCGAGGTCGACGGCGACGAGTGGGTCGAGAGTACAGAGAGCGAGGAAGAAGAAGAGAAAGAAACGTAACTGGCGGGGACGCGAAATATGCCTAAGTGTTGGAATTCTGTGGCGCACCCCTAGTGGATGCGCCACAGAATATTCTGTGGCGCATCCACTAGGTGGTGCGCCACAGAATTCCTTCGCCAGAAATATCATAAGCCTCTGGTCCCTGATCTTGACAAAACCATCTCAGTAGCCCACTGGTTAGCTGTTCTGTAACTCTGAAACCTGGGCAGCCAGGTTCGAATCCTGGCTGTCACCCATATTTTTTTTTGTTAAATTTTGTGTTTGTCTTATATTAATTAATACACAAAAAAAGTTTCACACACACAAATTAATACAAATATTGAACTTGTGCCATATATCAAAATATTGAACTTGTGCCATATATCAAAATACATAGATATTCTTGTCTCACGCACACAAACAAATTATATATAATACACAAAAAAGTCTTCTTCTTCCCGTCCGGTTCCGAGCTAGCATCTCTTCTTTCCCTTCTTGGCGGTTGAATACTTTAGGCCGGTCACCTTGAGATTTCTTCGCGTGAACGGACAACCTTTCGTAGGTAGGGAGGTCTTCCTTTTTTCTTCTTTGTTTGGTCCAGATATCTGCTTATCTTTCCCGCATAACCGTAAGGAAATTTGACTCCTAGGAGGCACATGTAGAACTGCTTGAGCTCCTCCGGACTCATAGTGAAGCAGGTAGGGGGAAGCACCACCGCGTTCTTCTTCCTCCTTTTGCGGTGACCTTGAGTCCCTTCCGTCTGGTCATCATTATGATCATCATCACTATCGGGGGCCTGAATATCTTTCTTGATGCCAAGCCATTTTAGATCGTATCTTGCTTTCTTCCCATCCTTGGTCTTTTCCGGCATGTTCGAAAGAGTGCCAAGAACAGCCTCGGTAACATTCTTCGTAATGTGCATTACATCGAGGCTATGGGGTGTGTGGAGGACCTTCCAGTACTTCAAGTCATGGAAAGCACACCTCACTTTCCATACACCCAGCAGCGGATCTACCCTCGGTCGCTTCTTTCCCGGCGCAGGGCACTCCTCCCAATTTCTCAAAAGCTCATCAATTTCTATGCCGCTCCTCGGGCGCGGTTCTGTTCCGAGCTCTTCTTGACCATCGAACAAATCACCGCGTTTTCTCCAAGTGTGGTCCATGCGAAGCCACCTTCGAGCCCCTGGGTACACGGTTTTCGAAGACCCTTGATCTCTTGGTAGCTGGATATGCGGGGTGTCATCCATGCACCTGACACATGCGCAGAATCCGTGTCCCACCTGGCCGATACATACGAGATTCCAGGATAGTCCTGCACCGTCGTGAGCAACACGGCTCTCATATTGAAATAATCTTTAGTGTAGGCGTCCCACGTACGGACTGGCGTCTTCCATAACGTTTCTAACTCCTCTTTCAACAGCTCGAAATACAGATGTATGTCGATACCTGGTTGTTTCGGCACCTGAATAAGCATACTCATGTGTATGTACTTTTGCTTCGTGCACAGCCACGGGGGAAGGTTGTAAGGCCATACAAATACGGGCCAGGTGCTATGTGCGCTACTCTGGTTGCCGAACGGATTCATTCCATCTGTCCTCATACCTAGCCTGACGTTCCTTGCGTCGCGCCCAAAATCTTCGAAGGCGATGTCCAATGCTTGCCAATTGCTAGCGTCTGCAGGGTGTGTCAGGATGGTGCCCTTCTCCGGATCTTCTGCGGGCTTCTCCCTTTCCGCGTGCCATTGCATGAGCTTTGCTTCCTTAGGGTCCACGAACCACCGCTGAAGACGGGGAGTGATAGGAAAGTACCATACCACTTTTCGAGGATTTTTCTTGTTTCCACTCTTGTACCGTCCGTAGCCGCACACCGGACATTTGGTCAAGTCCTCGTAATCGCCCCGATAAATTACGCAATCATTGATGCAGGCGTGGTATCTGACGTGCGGTAGGTCAAGAGGGCACAGGACTTTCTTGGCCTCCTCGATACTAGTTGGCAATGTGTTACCCTTGGGGAGAATATCATGCAAGAATTTCAGGTTCATGTCGAAGCTCTTGTCGGTCCATTTGTTTCCCGACTTCATCTCCATAGCATCAAGCGTTACTTGCAAGCGCGTATCCTGGGGCCGGCACCCAGGATACAACGGAGTGATCCCGTCTATCCCCATTTGCGCTAGCTTGGCTTTCTCTCTGTCGTTGCTCGTCTGACTGAGAAGCAGTTCTTGAAAATGAGCTTCATGCAAGGCCAAACTTAGCGGGGTCTGCTCGTCTCCTTCGTCATGATGATGATCTTGTCCGCCGCCGGCATCTCCTTCGTCATGATGATGATGATCTTGTCCGCCGCCGGCATCTCCTTCGTCATCATCTTGTCCGCCAACGGCATCTCCTTCGTCATGATGATGATCTTGTTCGGCTTGTTCCAACATGAAACCGTGCCTGAGCAGGTGCTCCTCCAATAATCCAGAATCAGGGTTCATCCACCTCTCAAGTTTGCATTTTCGACATGGACATCTTATCTGGCCCCCGTTGGACCGAATCATGTCCGCCTTCGCTTCTTCCTTGTATGTTCTGATTCGACCGGAGTTCATCATTATGACCATGGTTGACTACGCGCTATACATAGAGCAGAAACGAGAGTACATATGTTAATTAGAACCGCAACATGCACACACAAACACACACATGCATGCAAGGTCGACGAAAAAATTCGGCATGACCTCTCTTAAAAGTATGACATATGGGTGGTGCAAAAATTTGCCGAAATGGAAATTAATCAACATTTTAGCAAACATCCATGCACCACGCCGACACAAGCAACAACAAAATGTTTTTTCCGGACCAATTCATGCACACAACACACAAGCTTCATTCATGCATGTCCATCCAACTTTCCTCACCTTGTAGATTCGATCCCGAGACGTGATAGTGGAAAAAAAAGATGGGGAGAGAGGAGGAGAGTATATATGGGGAGTCTATCAACCAAAATAGGTTTAACTACAAAAAATGGAGAAATCTATGGTCAAAATTGGATGGGAGGGAGGAGCACCACGAGTTGGGAGGTGGGTGGAGGAGAGGAAGAAGAAGAGCAAATGGGAAATGGGTTGGGTAAAGTGGGGAGATGCCCCTTTTAAAATATCTGGAACACACATTCTGTGGCGCACCCTTTCCTGGTGCGCCACAGAATGTCACTATTCTGTGGCGCACCGCAGCTAGTGCGCCACAGAATGTCTCTCCCCCAATTATTGGTGGGGCCAGCGCAAGTAATTCTGTGGCACACCCGCACGGATGCGCCACAGAATATGCTAATTCTCTGGCGCATGGGCAGGGGTGCGTCACAGAATTTGCATATTCTATGGCGCATCTGACACGTGCGCCACAGAATGGGCCCAAAAGTGGCTGACCCATGGGTGGGTGTGGGGCCCGCACACTTTCTGTGGCGCACCCCTATTGGTGCGCCACAGAAATGTCACAATTATGTGGCGCACTGTGACAGATGCGCCACAGAATTTGTTTTGTGGCGCACGGCTTGTTTAGTGCGCCACAGAATAGGGATCCATAGAAAAGCTTTTTCCTACTAGTGTATGGACTGGACCATGTCCTGGAAGGACGAGGTCACTGAGGTACTGGACCCGGGTATGGCCTGGGCCATGGCCGACCATAAAGCCACGGAGCTGGCCAAGCATTCCGCCGCCGTGCAGCAACGGCTCAAGGGGAAGAAGAAGGGCTTGTGGTCGCCGTCGAAGAGCAACGCCCCAATGGAGGTCGATGCCAAGGGCAGGGGCGAGGGCAAGGCCGAGTCGGTGGAGGTTTTCGATGACGAGGACGAGTGATAGTCCATTTTAGTTATTAGTTGCTTTATTAAGGGCAAGTGCCAATTTAGTTATTAGTTGTTGATCTATTTTATAATTATGTACTACCATGAAATTTGGCAAGGCCTTGTGCTTGACGTTTCCAATTGTGTGTGTAAATCCCTATTTGGTGTGCCAAAATCCACTTTAGTTTGCAAATGTTGCTTAGAAATGGGGCCGTTTACCCTACCTTTGGAGCTCATTTGAAACACATTTTTCAGCGAGTCCACCATTTTTGCTTAGAAATGGTGCCGTTTACCCTACCTTTGGAGCTCATTTGAAACACATTTTCAGCGAGTCCACCACTTTTGCTTAGAAATGGGGCCGTTTACCCTACCTTTGGAGCTCATTTGAAACACATTTTTCAGCGAGTCCAAGCTCATTTGAAAATTTATATGGATTCAAGTTGGATTTGACCAAGCTCATGGCTATCCCCATTTGGTGTGCCAAAATCCCCATTTAAGTTATGATGACGGGTTACAGCCAAAATCCCCATTTGGTGTCACTCAGGCAAATAGGGTGGGCGAGCCAAAATCTCCATTGGGCACGGCGTGTTCCACTCGTCAGCGGGTAAAGCCCTAGTCCTACGCGCGCGTCCAATCAGACCGCAGAATGAGCTTCTCGTGGATTGCCCCAAGTCTGCCTGCAGATTCCTTCTAGAGGAACGATCGGACGGCTGCAGTTCACCGCTAGGTTAGTTCGACGGTCATTGTTCAAATGGGGTTTGGAGGCACTCAGCGGGGTTTGGAGGTACTCAACGGGGTTTTGAAAAGTTTGATAAAGTGTCCAAGCTTCATTTTGAAGTGACTAAGAAGGATCGAGTCTTCGTTTTTCAAATTTCATGTTTTAAACTTGTTTAAATGTCGGTCAACGTTAAGTTAAAAAATCAAAAAATGGAAAATCCTGCGCACATAGTCGTACTATGTCATATACTCACGATTCAAACTGACAAAAAATGTCTATACACATTCAGATGAAAAATGCATGTATCTAAGTGATATCGTGGAACTATGTCATATGAACTCGAGGTTCAAATGAGCTTCAAATATTAAAAAAAAAGGAAAATCCTGCGCACATAGTCGTCTTATGTCATATACTGACGATTCAAGTTGATAAACATCATCTATAAACATATCGTATGAGAAATGCATGTATCTAAGGTGATATCTCAGACTATCTCCTACGGTTTCAAGGGTGAAGAGAAGGAGTTTTGGATTTTCAACATGAAATGTTCAAACACCTCACACAGTTTCATTTTGGAGTGACTAATAAGGATCCATGCTTAGTTTTTCATTTTCATGTTTTAAACTTGTTTAATGTAGGTTTTACCGAAATTTGACCGAATTTTGAAACGAGCCTCAAATATTCAAAAAAAATCAAAAAAAGGAAAATCCTGCGCACATAGTCGTCTTATGTCATATACTAACGATTCAAGTTGATAAACGAGGTCTACACACGTTCAGATCGCGTAACTACATAGAGCGCGCATTGTGGGTGTCGTTCACGTCCAGTTCATGTCCAGATCACGCTTGGTGTGTTGACACGGATGTATCAACGCATATTTGCACGTAAATAAAAAGTTAATCGTGTCAGTTCTCGCAAAAAATGCTTCTGCTACGTGTAGATGTCTCACAGCGTCTCCAACTGCATTCAATTTGACCAGAACGACGACACACATCAACTGTTCGACACTTGGACTCGACACGTCAAGGGGCACCAGATGACGTGGTGAACATTTACATGCATGTCAGTTCGACTAGACGTGAAGCGCGGTCACACGATGTCATCATTGCGAATATAAAATGTAAATCGTGTTGTCATTTCACACTGCGTTGGCAAGAAAATGAAGCGACCCGCCTGCCGACTGTTCGGCGCCCCAAGCGGTTATCGATCTACGCGCCGGTGGCAGTGAATTCATCACTATCCCTTCATCGCACATAAAAACCCTAATCCATTGCATTGCAGTTCACTCGGTTCTCTCTTCTCGACATTGCCATTGTGCAGTTCTTCCTTCTTCTTCCTGCAATGGATCCGTGGTGGCAGAACGAAGCCATCTTGAGCAACTCCGACGGCGAGGAGAACACCGGCTCTGACGACGACGGTGAGGGCGATGACGACGACCAGGGGGAGGACGGTAACTCCGACCCCGACTCCGACCCCGACTCCGACGACAACGACGGGTCCGAGGAGGAGGACTCGGACCCGGAGTTGGAGCCGCAGGACGGCAACGGCAACGGCTCCGACTCTGACGACAAGGAGGAGGAGGAGGACGAGGAGGAGGAGGAGCCTCCACAGGAGGAGGATGAGGACCACGACGGCCACGGCTCCGACTCCGACGACTCCGACGACGACAGCGACGAACCGCCAGCCCAGAGGCGGCGCATGCAGTAGCAGTGCATTAGTTGCACTGCTACTGATTAGTAGTAGTATTAGGCCGCCGCCGGCGTAGTAGCAGTGCATAAAGCACTGCTAATCCAGTCATATCTTTTGTAAAACCGCAGGAATCTTTTGTAATCAATGTTAATAGTAATTATGAATCAGTTTCAATGTTAATCTTGTCTATTCAGTTTCGGTTTAAGTGTTAACGCGTAATTTCTAATCATAATTTCAGTGTTAATCTTGTCTAATCAGTTTCAGTTTCAGCTTTAGTGTTAGTTGTAATCAGTTTCAGTTTCAGTGTTAACGCGTAATTTCTAATCATAATTTCAGTGTTAATCTTGTCTATTCATTTTCAGTTTCAGTGTTAATTGTAATCAGTTTTAGTTTCAGTGTTAACGACGTAATTTCTAATCATAATTTCAGTGTTAACAACATACTAACCAACTAATTCAGTGTTAACACGGGTTAATTTCAGTTTCAGTTTCCAGTGAATATGAATCATAATTTCAGTTTAATTTCAGTGCTAACGACGTACTAATCAACTCACTAAACACTTCATGTTTAACACATAATTTTAGTTAATTAAGTGGGGCCGAGACCCCACTTAAACTCACTTCCTGACCCCACTTAAACTCACTTCCTGACCCCCACCTAACTCGCTTCGCTTCTTGTCTCCACTTAACTCGCTACCTGTCCCCACTTGACCGGTTCCACTTCCAACTCACGTGCCGCGCCAGGCTGACCCCACAAGTCAGGCCAAGTTACGGTGAAACGGGGTTGACCAGACGGAAACGGCCATCTTGGCCATCGACGAGTTTGCCAGGGCACAGACGAGAGAAACTACGCGGGGGTGGCGCAAACAGATAAAACTGAGAAAGGTAGGGCACATAAACGATAAGCCCTTTCGTTAAACGGTCAGGATCTTTTGGATCTGCCCCCTCTGTGTCTTTTTATATTGGTATAGATGTACCGCTGATTGATCATTGAGCATGGGGCGACAAGTCAAGAGCCCTCACTGCGCACGCAACCGTGTCCTACTCAAGTTCAATAATTAGCCAACATCCGTCGGGTAAGATGCATTGCACAACGCCACAACCCTTCAAATATGGGAGAGATGGACGGCTTTGCATCAAACATTACAGAGCTTTCGAGCGTTTCTGGACCACGGGAACCAACGCCGACGCCGTCATGATCGAAGTCCACGTGCTGGAGCTGAACGACCCTAGGCGCGCGTCAAGGGCACGTCGGGCAAAGGAACTTCATCTGCCATGCCCTGCTCCGGATCCTTCCGGCTTCCGCACCGTCGTCGAATCACCAACGGCCGACGGACTGAGGACGGCATGAGGAGAGAGAGGCCATGTTAGCTTCGTCCACAATGAGATGGCGATCAGCGCCGCCTCCATGGCCACCTGGCTCCGCCCCATCTCCATCGTCGCCTCGCCTGCCTCTCTAGCTCCTAGGCTCACGCCTCACGGTCCGTCCAGTCTCCGCGGTGGTTGGTGACGATGACGGGCGTGTTGTCGATTCTCCTGTTTGTTGCCCTGGAGCTTCGCCACCTGTTGTTGTTGGCGCCTGGAAGTGCTGGCGAGCCCAGCTGTGCTATTCTTCTATTCTGGATGAGGCATACTATGCGGAAATCCATTTCGCGTAGTAGGTGCAGATGCACCCACTAACCAAAAAACAATCTTGAAAATGTCAAAAAATTAAAAGTAATTTTTGGCATATACGTCAAGACATGTTATGTTAGCACACAAAGTTCCGTGCAGAAAAATATTTTTTGTGACCCGTACAAAAAAGACAAATCTGAACGCACTAAAATGTTTTTTGGACAATTGCTTCTGTCCCTGCCTACCTCAGTTTTATCTGTTTGTGCCACCCCTGCGTAGTTTCTCTCGTCCGTGCTCTGGCAAACTCGCCGATGGCCCGCGGACGGCCAAGACGGCCGTTTCCGTCTGGTCCATCTCGTTTGACCGTCACTTGGCCTGACTTGTGGGGTCGGCCCGGCGCGACTCGTGAGTTGGAATTGAGGACAGGGAGCGAGTTAAGTGGGGACAGGAAGTCAGTTTTAGTGGGGTCAGTAAGTCAGTTTTAGTGGGGACATGAAGCGAGTTAGGTGGGGACAGGAAGTCAGTTTTAGTGGGAACATGAAGTCGGTTTTAGTGGGGACAGGAAGTCAGTTTTAGTGGGGTCAGGAAGTGAGTTTAAGTGGGGACAAGAAGCGAGTTTAAGTGGGGTCTCAGCCCCAAGATTAACACGTCGTTAACACTTAATTAACTGATTAGGACACGAGTCATTGTTTAGTGAGTTGATTAGTACGTCGTTAAAACTGAAATTAAACTGACCGTTATGATTCATATTCACTGGAAACTGAAAATGAAAGTAAAATTACGTCGTTAAAACTGAAACTGAAGCGAAATTAGGACTCATAATTAGAAATTGAAAGATTAGCATTGAAAGACTCATAATTGTTAAAACTGAAGTTGATTACTATTAACATTGACTACAAAAGATTAGCAGTGCTTTATGCACTGCTACTACGAAGATTAGCAGTGCTTTATGCACTGCTACTACGCCGGCGGCGGCCTAATACTACTACTAATCAGTAGCAGTGCAACTAATGCACTACTACTGCTACTACAACGGCGGCCTGTACATGCGCCGCCTCTGGGCTGGTGGCTCATCGTCGTCGGAGTCGGAGTCGGAGTCGGAGTCATGGCCGTCACCGCCGTCGTCCTCCTCGTCGTGGCCGTCGCCGCCGTCGTCCTCCTCCGCCTCCTCCTCCTCCTTGTCGTCATCGTCCTCCTCCTCCTCCTCGTCCTTCTTCTTCTCCTCCTCGTCGTCATCGTCATCGTCGTCGGAGTCGGAGCCGTTGCCGTCCTCCGGATCCAACTCCGGGTCCGAGTCCTCCTCCTTGGACCCGGCGTCGTCGTCGCTCGGCATGTTCTCCTGCCAATGCTCGCCCTGGTCGTCGCCGGAGTCATCATCGTCGCGCGGCATGTTCTCCTGCCAATACTCGTGGCCCTCTTCCCACCACGGGATCGGGTTCTCCTCGCCATCCGAGTCGCTCGGGATGGCCTCATTTTGCAACCAGTGATCCGCCATTGGAGTCTTGGAGAGAAGGGTGGGTGGTTGGGGTTTTGGAAATGGGATGAACCGACTGAACTGCTTTGGAACCGCGATGCAATGGGGTTGGGGTTTTTTATGGTGACGAGATAGAGATGAATTCATTGCCACCGCGCGTAGATCGATAACCGTCTGGGGCATTGAACAGGCCGATCGCTTCGTTTTCTTGCCAATGCAGTGTGAAATGACAACACGATTTACAGATTTTATTCGCAATGATGACATCGTGTGACCGCTCTTGACGTCCAGTCGAAATGACATGCCTGTAAATGTTCACCACGTCATCTGGTGCCCCTTGACGTGTCGAGTACAAGTGTCAAACAGTTGATGTGCGTCGTCGTTCTGGTCAAACTTAATGCAGTTGGAGACGCTGTGAGACATCTACACGTAGCAGAAGCATTTTTTGTGAGAACTGACGTGATTAACTTTTTGTTTACGTGCAAATATGCGTAGGTGCATCCGTGTCAACACACCAAGCGCGATCTGGACACGAACTGGACGTGAACGGCACCCACAATGTGCGCTCTGTGTAGTTACGCGATCTGAACTTGTGTAGACCTTGTTTATCAACTTGAATCGTTAGTATATTGTTGGATATATGCCCAAAAGGCAATGTATTTATACATGTGACAATGTATTTATACATATGTATATTTCATTCATATATTATTGATTCGTATTCTCTATGCTATAATTGCAGTGATTTCTAAATGCGTGATTTAAGGAAAAGCTCACCTGCACGTGTAGAGAATATGAACACGTAAAATGTACGCTAGTTCTTTTACGGACTAATTCTTAATGCTAGGTGACGCGGCTTTTACTAGTCATGGACATAGAGTTTATGTCAGCATCAAGGATGGCATATTATTGGACTATAATATGGCTAGGTCATCTAAGTGTTGGTATGCTAAGAGATTCCGTTAAGTAGTCTTTTTGTCCTTAGCTTTATCACATAAAGGTTGTTGTATAACATGTCCTTGTAACCATGAGGTTATTAGGATCATGCATACTGGAAGAGTTTCTTTGGTGCTGTCAACCGTCACGGCCGTAACAATGTGACCATAAAGGCAGTTATTGGGTGGCTTCAAAGGTGTGTGTATCCTGATGTTCTGAGATGGGAAATTACTCCTCTGAGTTAAGTGAGATACGTCCAGGGCCCACTCGGTATTATAACGGTATCCAATACGTTTTGCAAACAATGCACGGTGAAGTTACACCATGTGGGATATCATAATATGGCAACGAGTAAATGGAACTTACCGGTAACGAGATAGACAAAGATGATGTGAATCAATCAAGGATTGATTCATGGTATCATCACGGATCTATATCTCGGGTGAATTTCAGTATCGTGAGTAATGGGATTGATATATGATAATCAACAGGTTCAACAGTAGAGTTATTCGCATAACGATAGCAGCTACACAGGATGTCCTTGGAACTGTCACTGGCCAGTGATTGGTTGATACCCAACCAATTATAGCTACCCGTTATCGAACCAGTAGGGTGGACACACATAAATAGGATTGGTTAGTTGTGTTATATGGTTGGTCTGGAACATGGAGACAGTATCATCGGCATGGTGCTTGCGTGATATGACATACCTTGTCAAGAGAGAAAGTTTGTGATAGAAGTTACTATCACGGTCGGATTTATTCCGAGGGTTTATATATGGAGGATATATTTGTCCGGAGTATTTTGTCGGCAGACACAGGGTGTCCCGGATCATATGAAAGGTGATTCATATGATAGGTAATTAATTCGGTGAATATTCTGTAAATGGAAATATTCAAATAAGAATTAATTAGACAAAGTATTATTTAATTATATGTTAATTAAATATTCAGTTGTTTAATTGATAAATAATTACGGGAAACATATTATTAGGCCACACCACCAAGTGGTGGTGGGCCAAAGACGTCGGCCAAACCTTGGTGGGCCGCTTGCGGCACACGGCGGGGGAGGCGGTGGCGGCAGCACCCTAGGGCGGGCCCCACACGGCGAGGCGGCGGCCAGGCGGTCCCCGCCAGGAAGCGGCAGCGGCCAAGGCGGTGCGGCTTTATGGTCGGCCATGGCCCAGGCCATTCCCGGGTCCAGGACCTCCGTGACCTCGTCCTTCCAAGCCATGGTCCAGTCCATACCCTTGTCGTCCTCGTCGTTCTCGTCAGACAGATCGATGAGGGGAATGGGATTGGGAGCAATGGCCCTGCCCCTGCCCCTGCGCCTGCCCCTTGGAGACTCCCCGGATCGTGCAATCTCCATCCTTGAACGCCTCTTGCTTGGACTTGGAGGAGTACGCCCACGCCCACGCCCCCTGCCGCTTCCCTCGTTCGCCTCAAGAAACCAAGGATAGCGGACGTGGCGGCGGCGGTTCGAGCTGGGAGTGGAGCTGCCATCACCACGAGCCATGGAGAGATAAGGGACTGGGCGAGGGTGTCAAGGAGAGGAAGAGGGTATATTTGAGCTTAATGGGCAAGGAGATGGCTCCTTTTAAAGCCATCTGCGGTCTGGACGGCGTCGCGGTCTAGACGGCAGTAATGGCGACCGGGCATTGATTCGGCTCCGGACTACTCAGCTTGCAGCAGGACAGAATAGGCAAGAGAGACGTGAGGACGGCGGAGCAGATACGCGGCCGTGCCGGCAGTGTAGGCGGCGAGGCAGCTTTTTGCCGGCCAGGGGCACGCCGTTGAAGGCGCGGCGCAATTTGGGGACGGCAAGCACAGGCATGGTCGCATGGACGCGCACGTACGGCTGCATGCAAGCACTCCTCCGCCGCTGGCCCCACTTGTAAGCTTTAAGTGGGACGGGGTGCATGCACTTCGCTGGGTCCACATGTAACAGGTTTGTTAATGGTCAAAGGGCTTGACCTGATGGAAACGGCCGTCTTCGCCATCCGCGGAGACAGGGCACGAACGAGAGAAACTACACGGGGTGGCACAAACAGATAAACTAGAAAGAACCAGGTCACATAAGCAATTATCCCAATGTTTTTATATGAGTCATTATTTTTGTCTTTTTTGCAAAGGTAAAAAAATGTTTTTTCACCACGTCATTATTTATGCTGTTCTAATGTAGATCCGATTTTTTAAAATGATTTTTTGACAATTTAAGAAAAAAACTAATGTTTTTTTACATAACTAGTTGACATGTACGTGCAACGCACGTTTTCATTTTTTCACACACGTAACTTTCAACACGACCTTCAGCGGGCAACACGTAGAGAGGAAGAGTAAGAGCACACAAAGTATGCAGTGGACATGAAGGTTGTGATCATCCTCGTGTTTGCTGTCACGGAATATGCACTCGGCTGTGGGAGTCATGTGGCTCTAGCCGAAGCTACACTCGCAGACAAGGAAGAGGAGCTTCAAAGACCT
This sequence comes from Poa pratensis, assembly GCA_947311845.1. Classification (NCBI taxonomy): domain Eukaryota; kingdom Viridiplantae; phylum Streptophyta; class Magnoliopsida; order Poales; family Poaceae; genus Poa; species Poa pratensis. Next base: position 4,367,514 of record CAMZMU010000107.1, on the reverse strand, counting down.
TCCCATAGGTTAGCGACGCCACTCGGACGATTGCATATCGGCGATCAGCGAGATGATCGGAGGGACACGGTGGTGGCTTCCGGTAGTGCATAACATGTTCAATAATGTAAAAGAGATGTCAATGCTAATGCAGATCACAGATTAAGACGGGGAATTTTAATATTTATATACATGTATATGTCGGAAGGTAAATGATAAACCCATCAAAACTATTTGCATGGACCCACAAATAACTATTGTTTATGAAAGAAATCTACATGAAAGTTAATTATGAGTTAGTATTTCATTTAACAATGGAACGCCTTCTCCTCCGGGCAACTAATAATGGCATGTCAGCACTCGACAACGGATAGTAGCAACATAGAAATATTGAGAACTTTCTCCCAAATTATGATGCAAGAATGAAAACTAACGAAGTAGTGGAACTATAGTAGGAGAAGGTAGGAAACGTATATAGAAGAATAAAATTTCTAGAGGAGAGCAGCGTACGTAGTTTGCACCTTTTTGCTAGCCCTGAGCTGAAAATCAATCTGCCAGACAACAAATACTACGCAGCTGCCAAGAGCACAGCTGGAGGAGCTCCTTTCCGCTCAATAACAGATACAATTGGAGATCTGAAAGATACCGAGATTGCAGACGCTGCAAGCTACTGCTAGCCAGCTGCTGCTCACCGCTCGCGCGCAGCGTGCCTTCGCCTTTGAGGAGACTTTGAAATAGAACGAATGTCGACGAGCAGGAAGCCTGGATATCACGCCCGGACTCCGCGTGTGGCGCCACCGCCCGCAGAGGCATGCGACCACAATATGGGCGCCGGCGCTACCGCCGCACGCTTGTAGCTCGCCGCTCGCCGACGCGGACAGCGCCATCGCCGGGAAGTTGCGCTCTCGGCACAAAAAGGCAGATGGGGAAAAGTAGCAGAGGCGTCGATTGACGGCGAATTGGGCATGAGTAGGGGCGGGCAGGCACGCGAGTATTGCACACGCAAGAGTTGTTCGATATAAACGTACAGGGCATCAATCAGACTATCATAGTGTCTGCTTGTAGGATGATTTGACTCACCGCCGGCGCCCGGCCAGTGGATCGAGATGGAGAACGGGCGCGGCGACAGCCACCGGCACTGTGTGGTGCTCACCTCCGGCCGCCGTACCGGTCGGCAGGTGGGCGATGTGGTTGACAAGCAGACGCGAGGGTGCCTGTCAAGCAAACATTAGTTTTTTTCTTAAATAATGGGTACATCTGCACCGTGAACAATTTAAGAAAAAACTAATGTTTCGGTCCCACAATTCAGTGACTCAGTTTGTTGCCTTGGTCCTAGTTGCCTTGTGCGCTCTTTCGCAGACCATGGGCCAGTGTTGTGTGGGTCTTATTGTCAGTGTCTGTACGCGCGTGCGTGTAGGTGGGTACCATTGATTTCTGGGTCGGTTCACCGTTTGGGGAGAGACGCAGCTGAGAGGTTTGGGAACCGGCCTATCCTTCCTCTTCCGATCTCTTCACACGTTTTCATCTCGGCTGCCGACGCAGACCTCGGCCATGGAGGCGCTGAATCCAGCTGCCGCCGCTCCGGTGGTGGAGAGGCACGGCAGTGACGAGGGCGGGAGTGGAGAGGACGGGCAGAGGTGTCAAGACCTGCAGCTGTGAACTCCACCGTGGGATGCTGATTCGACGGCCAAGATTGGAAGTTACCCTTTAGGGCAACTTCACTCTGTTTTACTTTATTAAGTTAACTTAATTATCTATTCAGCACTAAGTGTGCTTAAGGTTCTGTAATAAAGCCACCAGGTACATCGAGACCCTCGGTCGGTATATAAGGCCGAGGAGTGGGAGGTTGGGAGGCTCGATATGAGAAAACCCTAAAACTTTATCTGTTCTTCATGTTTTGCATCTCTACCTTTAGTTTACCTATCCTATATTTCCTGTTTTACTCCAATTATCCAATTTCCTGTCAATTCTGTTAGGATTCCTTCTTGTAGAAGCTTAGCCTTAGTCGGATCCCTGACAATTGGTAATCAGAGCAAGGTTCGCTGCCACCAGAAAAAAAATTCCACCCCAGGGTTGCTCGATCCCGTCGATTCGAGCGTAAAATTCCCATCTTCAGATCTGGAAGCAGTAAGTTCGTCCAATTCGGATGAGGTAGATACTCTTTGAAAGTGCATGTGTTGTCCCATGCGTGGTTTTGGTAATTAATGACAATCCTTATGGACTAATGTTTGCATTGAGATATACTTGTAGATCTTGTCCATAGGAAATGTTTGGAGTTCATGTTTTGGACTCTAGAAGATGACATGATGACCAATGCTCTATTCAAGGGTTTATATGAAGAATGGTCATGAGTAGAGAAAATGAAGTGCAAGCTCAATATGATCCATCTCGAAAGATATCATTTGATTGTAGCTTGCAAAGGAGACATGAAGACGGAGCTTAGCGAGGCCCTCCCATAATGGAGTATGGGGGGGCATTTGGAGAAGTCTTCCTCAAGCATGTGCTAGCAAGCACAATCAAGAAAGGTGTTCCAACTTGAGAGAGTCAAGATCGTCATCATCGAGCTCAAGTGGAATGCGCAAGGCAAAGGTATGATCTTGATAGGTTTTCTATTTTACCGGTCTCATGTTATTAGTGGGAGACTGGGTTTTAGGATAGACGGCGTACTATCATGAGGGGTTCTCAAGTGAGTAACTTGATCGCATCTTTGTGGAGAGCTCATACCTTTGCATACTTGGCATATCATCTTTCTTGGTTCTTATTTGGCTTTTCTCCTTGTTGGGTTTTGGTGCTTGTCGTGATCTTCATGACAAGCCCAAGTTCTTCGAAAACGGATTTCTTATAAAAAAACTTGTTGCGTTTTCGTGTTGGAAATATTATCGGTCCACCTTCGAGATAGAGGGTCCACACCTCTCCATGTGTGGTATCCCCTCTATTTTTGTGGCAAAGCTCTCGTCGTTATCTTTACAACAAAGTTGGTTTCATCTCATTTGGAGTTTTCTAGCAAAAGTTATTGAGTTTGCAGTTTTGCTGTTTTGTTGCTGCTGTTCAGGCCGGAGTTTCCGGTTCCTAGGACCGGAGTCTCCGGACTCAGGTTTTTCCTCGAAGAAGCAGAACCTCAAGAGTACATGTACTAGCAAGCTGCTGAAAAGTTGTTCAGCCCCTGGTGGGGGGCGGAGTTTCCTGCCCCCAAGGCCGGAGTTTCCGCCCCAGGCCGGAGTTTCCGGTCACTAGGGCCGGAAACTCCGGTGTGATTCCTGGCTGCAACGGCTCTTTTTTTGGGAGGGGTATAAATACCCCTCCACCTACCTCCAGCCAGCCAGCTCTGCCCAGCACGAATTGCTTTCTCTCTCCTTCATTGTTGCAAGCTCATTTCTTTGATATCTCCCAATCCCTCCACCCAAACTCTTTGATCTTTGGAGGATTGAAGGAGAAGACCTAGATCTACATTTCCACCAATCAATCTCTCCTCTAAGTGAGGGGAACATAGTGGATCTAGTTCTTGGAGTTCTTGAGTGGTTCTCCTCTTTGTTCTTCCTCTCTTATTCCCCCATAAGCATTTGTTGCTTTGTTGGAATTTGAGAGTGGAGGACTTGAGTACTTGTGCTCTTGCCTTTTGCATTTGGTGCATCGGTGTGCTCTCCACGAGGATTCATGGAAGTTGAAATCTTGTGAACTTGTTACTCTTGGGTCCTTGGACCCTAGACGCCTTTGTGGTGGTTGGACCTGTGTGGTCACTTGAAGCCGTTCGGGAGCCCCCAATCCCATTGTGGGTTGTGCCCCGGATTGTTGTTGAAAGCCGTTCGGAGCCCCCAATTCCATTGTGGGTTATGCCCCGGATTGTTGTTGAAAGGCTCCGGATTCCGCCTCGAAGGAATACCGATAGTGGAAGGTGAACCAAGCCTTTGTGGTGCGATTCATCGGAGAAGAAGGTGAAACCTTTGTGGTTGTTGAATCGTTGTGTCGGTTCACACCTCTCCAACGAGACATACTCCCTTAACAAGGAGGAACTCGGGAATACATCCTCGTCTCCACGTGCCTCGGTTATTTCTATACCCGAGCCTTTTACTTATGCACTTTACATTGTGATAGCCATCGTGCTTAAAGTATTCTATATTGCTATCACCTTGTTGCTTGTCTTGCTTAGCATAAGTTGTTGGTGCATATAGGTGAGCCAAGTTTATTTAGGTTGTTGGCTTGTTAATTTAAACACCTAGTTTTATTCTGCAATTAGCAAGCCTAAACCGGAACAGTTTTAATCGCCTATTCACGCCCTCTAGGCGACATCATTGTCCTTTCACTCTTGCCATGCCGGTGCGTACGAGGTCACAGGAAGCGCTCGATCGAGCGGACGAAGAGGCGTCGCTCTTGGCGGCGGCGCATGAACATGCAAAGGCGGAGGAAGAGATTGCGGGCCGATTGCCCCGCGAGTTCATCAACATGTCGAGGCGCATGGTCCGGCACCAGCAAACCGTTGAGGAAATGAACGGTAACATCAATAACCTTACTGAGATGGTAGCCCAGCTTGTGATGAACTCTACTGCGTCCGATCCATCGCAGCAGCTACACCCACAGCATCCCCATGTATCGAATTCATCCACTCTGCCTCAAAATCGCCAATTTACATCCCAACCCACCCTAAGCCCCATCTTTGAGGTTGAAACACCAAATTCGACACCTTTTTATCAGTCTCAACCACATCCTAGCCACGTTCCGCAACCCAGATTCATATCCACACCTCATTCGAACCATGCTTCTTCATCCTATACACCCAATTTCCAACCTTTGACTCACATGAACCACATCCAAGCCAATTCTAACCCACAAACCCACACACACATGTACCAGCCACAATATTCACAACCATACACTTCCTACCAAAACCACCACCACCCAGTTACTGTCAGCCCCAATATCAACCACAATACCAGCCAAATTCCCACCCTTTCCAGCCATATTACCTTCAGCCTCAACAATACTACCAGCAGCCGATGCCATCACCTCAATATACCTATACTCGAACCCAGCCAACGTCTGTTCCGCTTAGTCCGCCACTGCAATAACCTATGGCATCATCTTGGCACAGAACTAGAGAAACAGTTCAGTCGCAGGATAATCAGTTGCAGAGGCAGGCTGAAGACAGAGCACAGCACAACAGCCATGAGCCTCATATTCGAACTCCTAGCATTGAGTTACCTCTGTTTTCGGGTGAAAATGCAGCAGGATGACTTCTGGAATGTGAAAGCATTTTTGATCTGGCTGGTATTCCAACTGCTAGCAAGATACGCTGGGCAAATGCACATATTCGAGGTAGAGCTAAAACTTGGGTTCAAAATGCTGATATGGACCTCAACACAGTAGGCTGGAAGCAGTTCTGTATCTTACTCTGTGAGAGATTTCCGAGTCCTGGCGTTGATGAATCTATGGAGTTGTGCCAGCACCTCAAACAAGTGAACACAATTGATAATTATATAGATCAGTTCGAAGAGTGGAGGTCGAATATGAAACGAGATCATTCCTACTTGCAAGAAGATTTCTTTCTCTTGAGATTTCTCAGTGGCCTTAAGGAGACAATCAAACACGATACCAAGTGTACAAACCAGTTAACCTGTGGGAAGCTTACTGGTATGCAAGGAAACAAGAGCAATCTTACCTGTGCAACAACAGGAAACATGTCAATGTAATTGCAAATCGACCTGCAGGCCCAATTCAGCAAAACAAAAATGAAGTAATCAGAGATAACAGACCTAGAATTACTCCTGAAAAACCAAAAGAAAGAAAATGCTGGTATTGCCCAGAAATCTGGTTTTATGGCCATAAGCGTAATGAAATGAAAAACCTGTTTTTATGTCTTACAGTTGCAAGGTTACTCTGATGAGGAAGCTGAAGTCGCTGTGCAAGCACAAAATGAGAATGAACAAGTGCAACAAAAGGCAGAGGAACCTCTGGCAGAAAAAGCTAAGGACGTGTATATGTCTATTTCAGAAAACAGCATTGAATGGCTTGCCTACTGAGGAAACTCTATCTCTGCAAATAATTATCGGTAGAGTGCAGGCAATTGCACTAGTGGATTCTGGGTGTTCTACAACGTTTATTGATCAAGAGTTTGTGGTGAAACATAACTTGCACACTAGAGCAACATCTGCTCGCAACGTCAGCATTGTAGGAGGAGATACTCTGGTAACCGATGCAGTGGCGCCAAATTGCTCTTTCAATATTCAGAAAGTCAAATTCTCGATTGACTTTAAGGTGCTTTCACTTAAGGGATATGATGTGGTACTGGGAGTTTCTTGGTCAAAACAGTACAGCCCGAATACTTTTGATTGGATAAACAGAACACTTTGCATCACTAAAGAAGGAGTACAACACACCTTCAATGATTAACTTCAGCTGGATAAACCAAAAATAATCTCGGCCAAGCAATGCTCTAAAATTCTGAAGAAGGGAGCAGCTGGCTATATGATCCAGTTATATCAAGTGTCCTGTGATGAGGAAGAAAGTACAGAAAATCAGCATGTTATTCCTTCTGCCATTGACAAATTGTTACAAGACTTCGAAGATGTTTTTGAAGTTCCTACTGGCCTACCTCCGAAAAGAGACTGTGATCACAGAATACTGTTGAAGGAAGGCTCAATACCACCCAATATTAGGCCTTACACCGCATGCCTCATAAGCAGAAGAATGTTGTGGAGGAAATGATCAAAGAAATGCTAGCTTCAGGAGTAATTAGGCACAGCCACAGTCCATACTCTTCCCCTGCATTGGCAGTTACTAAGGGCACCTCCAACGGGGTGGAGCAAACGGACACCGAAATTGGTCCGGTTTTGTCCCTTTGGGGGCGGACCGTGGACACATTTTGGGCATTTGTCCGTTTGGGTTGGAGGTGCACACAAACATAGTTGGATAGCAAATATAGTATCAAATTTATTACAATAAAAAGTTCATGGACTGAAATAAATAGTTCATGCAATGAAATTATTCTGGAGCTGGAGCTGGATGGTTTCCGAAGTGAGCCCACACATTCTCCACCATATCATTCTGGAGCTGGATGTGTGTTTCCTTGTCCTGCATCTCGTCAAGCACATGAAGGTACTGCTGGAATGACGCTACCCCTGGGATCGGCTCAATCAGCTCACCCTGAAATTCCCATCCTTGATCGAATAGCCTCGCGTCATCCCGCTCATCCTCCACTATCATGTTGTGCATGATTACACAAGCTGTCATGACCTCCCACATCAGCTCCTTGCTCCATGTTCTAGCAGGATGCCGCACAATGGCAAAACGAGATTGGAGCACACCAAATGCTCGCTCCACATCCTTCCGGCAGGCTTCTTGGTGTTGAGCAAACTTCTTGGTCTTCTCGGAGTTAGGCTTCCGAATGGTCTTCACAAAAACTGGCCACGAAGGGTAGATGCCATCAGCTAGGTAATAGGGCTTGTTGTATTCATGCCCATTCACCTCATAGTGGACAATTGGAGCCTCTCCCTCGACAACCCGGTCGAATACCGTGGACCGATGTAGCACATTGATATCATTGTTGGAGCCGGCCATACCAAAGAATGAGTGCCAAATCCACAGATCCTGGGATGCCACTGCCTCGAGTATGACCGTGCACTCGCCGACATGACCCTTGTATTGTCCCTGCCAAGCAAAGGGACAATTCTTCCACTCCCAGTGCATACAATCTATGCATCCAAGCATCCCAGGAAAGCCCCTGCTCTCATTCATCTTCAGAAGACGGGCAGTGTCTGCAAGGTTGGGTTCCCTCAAGTAATCCGTGCCAAACACCTGAACCACAGCTCAACAGAAATGATACATCGATTCCAGGAAAGTGCTCTCGCTCATGCGCAGATACTCATCAACAAGAACACCAGCCACTCCATATGCAAGCATCCGGACAGCTTCAGTGCACTTCTGATATGAAGAGAAGCCATACTGACCTGTGGCATCTAGCTTGGCCTCAAAGTAGTCATCATATGCCCTCACCCCTTCCAGCAGACGTATGAACAAGTGTCGGGCCATACGAAAATGGCGACGAAAGACCGAAGCCGGATATGTTGTCTTCACCGGGTTGAAGTAGTCCTTCCAAAGCTGGAGGTGACCATTCTCTCGTTCACGGTCCAACGGGGGTGCTCGCCCAACGACTGACCCAACATGCCGGGGCACTGCATTCTGGTTGAAGTTGTGGATGAGAGTGGCCGCGGCCACCATGATATCGCTGTCATCGTCGAAAGATTCATCCGATGTATCGATGAAGGTGTGGTAGAAGAACTCATCATCGCTATCCATCTACATGAATAAAATTGTAAGAAAATGCTACATCATTTGCATTCCTTCAAATGCAAAGAACGAGGGCGGCCGGTGTTCATACCTTTCGTCGAACACCTTCGGGGCAGTGGAGTTCGCGGTCGAGTCCGGGCAGAGGACGAGGGCGGCCGGTGTTGGAGACGAGGGTGAGGACGGCCGCGGCTTCAGCACGGCTCGAGGGCGGCTGGGGCGGAAGAAGATGGGGAATGCGGACGGTGTTGGAGATGAGGGCGAGGACGGCCGCGGCTACAGCACGGCTCGAGGGTGGCCGGGGCGGAAGAAGATGGATAATGCGGCCGGCGACGAGATCTGGCCACGGGGAAGGCTAGACGACGTCGTGGCCGAGGATAGCTCGGCCGCCGAAGGGAAGGTCCAGGGCGGCGGCGGCGGTCGCGGGGCCAAAAGGAGATGGGGAGGTGGGAGGGGAGGGATTGTGTGCCCCTCTTTTGTCCGTTGGGACAAAATCGGACTGGGCTGGCCCATATGCGCCGGCCCGTTGGAGGTGCCCTAAAAGAGATAAAACATGGAGGCTATGCACTGACTTTCGGCAAGTGAATGATCAAACAATAAAGAATAAATACCCTATTCCAGTAATTGAAGATCTTTTGGATGAATTACAAGGGGCAGCTATATTCACTAAGTTGGATCTTAGGTCTGGGTACCATCAGATAAGAATGCATACTGATGATATTAGCAAAACAGCATTTCGAACTCACTCTGGCCATTATGAATACTTGGTAATGCCTTTTGGCTTAACAAACGCTCCTGCATCATTTCAAGAGTTGATGAACACAGTTTTTGCCCAGCATTTGCGCAAGTTTATCTTGGTATTCTTTGACGACATTCTGGTTTACAGTAAAGATATCGAAGAACATGCCAAACATCTGCAAATTGTGTTAAAACTGTTGAGGGAAAATCAGCTGAAAGCAAAAAGATCGAAGTGTACCTTCGCAGCACCTCAAGTTGAATATTTGGGACACATAATAACATCACAAGGTGTAAAAACTGATCCGGCAAAAATCAGAGATATTGCCAATTGGACAACACCAGCTAATTCAACTCAGCTGAGATCAGTACTGGGAGCAGCTGGCTACTATCGCAGATTCATCAAGAATTATGCTACCATTTGCAAACCATTACATGAAGCCTTGAAGAAGGATGGTTTCATCTGGGGTCCTGCACAAGAGCAAGCTTTCCTTAAGCTGAAAGAAGTAATGACAACACCACCATTACTGGCCCTGCCGGATTTCAATCTACCTTTTGTCCTAGAGACAGATGCTTCAGGTGTGGGACTAGGTGCAGTGCTCATGCATAAAGGTAAACCCTTGGCTTATTACAGCAAATCCTTGGGAGTGAAAGCTCAGGCACAGTCGATTTATGAAAAAGAGGCAATGGCCATTCTGGAAGCCCTTCGTAAGTGGAGGCATTACTTCTTGGGCAATAAATTGGTGATCAAAACTGATCAACAACGTTTGAAATATTTAACAAGTCAAAGATTGTTGGAGGGAGTCCAACATAAGCTGATGCTTAAACTCATGGAATTTGATTATAGGATTGAGTATAGAAAGGGCTGTGAAAATTTGGTAGCTGATGCTCTGTCCAGAAAAGTGGAACATTATCATCAGGACACTTGTTATGCTATTTCAGCAATGGTACCTAAATGGGTTGAAGATGTGGAGAAGTCTTATGAAACTGATACAAAATGCCAGCAAATAAGACAAGAACTTGCTCTAGACCCTTCTAGTCATGCAAAGTACTCCTTGTCTGCTGGAATATTGAGGTATAAAAACAGAATAGTTCTTGGTGAAAATTCTGAGCTGTGTGACAAACTGTTTCATGCTTTCCACACATCTCCAATTGGGGGTCATTCCGGACAGAGAGTTACCTTACATCGTTTGAAGCAGTTGTTCTTCTGGCCACACTTAAAACAGTTTGTTGCTACGAAAGTATCCCAATGCCCAGTATGCCACTTGTCTAAAGGTGAACATCTGCAGTATCTGGGTTTACTTGATCCACTGAACATTCCTAAGGTAAAGTGGTCTGAAATCAGTTTGGATTTTGTTGAAGGATTACCAAAATCAAAAGGAAAGGACGTGATATTGGTAGTGGTTGATAGGCTCACTAAATATGCCCATTTCATACCATTATCTCATCCTTTCACTACTCAGCAAGTGGCCAAGACATTCATGGATAATGTCCAGAAACTACATGGTTTGCCCCAGGCAATTGTCTCAGATAGAGATAGGATATTCGCCAGCAAATTGTGGCAGGAGCTGTTTACAGCCTTGGATGTTAAGCTGAAACTCAGCACAGCTTATCATCCACAGTCGGATGGTCAGACAGAAAGAGTTAATCAATGCCTAGAACAATATTTAAGAGCAATGGCTTTTAAAGAACCAAAGAAATGGATGGATTGGTTATCTGCGGCAGAATGGTGGTATAATACAGCTTACCACACCTCTCTGAAACTGTCACCATTCGAAGCATTGTATGGCTATCCTCCTCCCCAGATTGGTGAAGTAATGATATCCCCAGAAATGGATGATCAAACTGTGACTACTCTGCAAGATCAACAAGAAATGATGAAAATCTTGCAAGAAAACCTCCACCGAGCTCAGAATAGAATGAAAAAGTTCACAGACATGAACAGAGTGGACAGACAATTTACTGTTGGTGATTTGGTTTATTTAAAAATGCAACCGTACAGAGAAGCTGCTCTGGGACTGAGAAATGCACTCAAGCTCACATCCAAGTTTTATGGACCTTTTCGGGTGATTCAGAAGGCCAGTAAGGTGGCATATAAACTCCAGTTTTCGGAAGGTACAAAACTACATGATGTCTTTCATGTTAATCAGTTAAAGAAGCATTTGGGTCCATCGGCTGTTCCAAATCCATCTCTGCCAGTACTAACACCTGAAGGAAAGATAAAGACTGCACCACTAGCTATCTTACAGTCCAGGCAAATTCCTAGGTCCGCAGGTGATTATGACATCCCAGTGGATCAGTGGCTCATTCATTGGGTGAACTTAACTCCAGAAGAAGCAACTTGGGAAGATGTCAAGTTCATCCGTGCTGCATTCCCAGGCTTCGAGCCTTGAAGTCTCATCTTCGGCAGGCGGTATTGTCAAGACCTGCAGCTGTGAACTCCACCGTGGGATGCTGATTCGACGGCCAAGATTGGAAGTTACCCTTTAGGGCAACTTCACTCTATTTTACTTTATTAAGTTAACTTAATTATCTATTCAGCACTAAGTGTGCTTAAGGTTCTGTAATAAAGCCACCAGGTACATCGAGACCCTCGGTCGGTATATAAGGCCGAGGAGTGGGAGGTTGGGAGGCTCGATATGAGAAAACCCTAAATTTCATGTTTTGCATCTCTACCTTTAGTTTACCTATCCTATATTTCCTGTTTTACTCCAATTATCCAATTTCCTGTCAATTCTGTTAGGATTCCTTCTTGTAGAAGCTTAGCCTTAGTCGGATCCCTGGCAAGAGGGGAGGGACTAGCCCAAGGACTAGGGAGTCATGGTGGGGGAGAGATGGGGCGGAGAGGGATCGATCCCGCTGCTGATTACGGCCTTGGCCGCGCCTGTGGAGGACATATTGGGCTGAGGGGCTGGTGGTATCGGTGGTGGGTTGCTGCGGTTATCGGTGGACACCACCACCAGCCCATTACCATCTCCATCTCCCGCGGCGAGGAAATGGCCGGCGATGACGACGCGCAATCTCTGAAGGAGCAGGTGGTGTAGGAGGTGCAGGAGGCCTCTCATCTCTCCATCTCCCGCTGCGGTGCAGGGCCGGGCCGGCAAAATTCGGGACCCTTTGCGAAACTTTAAAACGGGCCCTAACTCACATGAAAATGCGATGTGACGTCGCTCCTGTGTCGGGCGAGGCGGCGAGTGGCCTGGTAAATCGCGTGAGCCCGAACCAACATGTCCAAAATAATTTTGGATCTGACATGTGTCGTTGTAATATTTGCAAAATGATTTTATATTTTTGACTAATCTGTATTTTCTTCTAACACGTGAACTTTGATGTTGTTTAGTATGCGAGTTCCACCTATTCAGCAATCGTAGAAAAAGGTCTAAAATTAAAATTATATAATGATTGAGTAGAAAAAGATCTGAAATTATAATTATATAATGATGGAGTAGAAAAAAGATCTAAAATCAAAATTATATAATGATGGAGTAGAAAAAAGATCTAAAATTAGAATTATATAATGATTGAGTGGAGATTTGAACTCAAAACCTGTGTGCTGCTTCCTGCGAGCTCTAACCAGTAGCCCAAGCCAGTGCTCGTTTTATATGCAGCCAAATAAAATTATTTTACATATACCTATAATTTATTTAGTGCCCCCAAATTTCGTGGGCCCTGTGCGGACGGCACACTTGGCACCACTGTGGGCCCGGGCCTGCTGCGGTGGCGTTGGATAGGGCCTTCAGGGCTCCATGACCTTCCTCGATCCCACGACCATTGACGAGGGTCTGTAGTCCCACACCATCTCTCTGCCTAACACGAATTGAGTTGCTTGCATCCTTCCCATCTCAGGCACCAGAAGCAGCTAGCGCAGGTAACCCTTTGCCTTGGCGGTTCTTTGGCTCTGTTGTGTACTTGTGTTCAGTGCTCCTGGAGTCCTTGCCCGTCGTTGCTTTGGATATCTCGGCGGTTGTAGATTCATTTGTTTTTCCTTTTCTCGTTTGTTTTCTCGTTGGTTCTTTAGTCCTTTCAGCGCCGCCGCGTCCTTCCTTTGACTCGCCGCTGCGGCGTCCTCCTTCCGGCAAGACGTTGATCCGCAGGTTTGAGGTGAGCAGCTCGACCTTGCTGAGATTCGATACCACTCCGCCACTCAGAGGTGAACGCACTAGGAGTTTAGCAGAATAGGAGTCGACGTGTGTGCAATTTTTTTTTTTTTTTTTGAGGAGGATCCGCCACATATATTCAGATAGCTCATCACACTTTTACAAAAAGGTCCAAAAGAAAGCAGAAAAAACAAAGAGGACCCCGGAAAAGTGCAAAGAGCACCCTGAGCTATCGAAGAAGACACAGACGAACCCAAAACCGTTCCCCAAGCACCTAGGCAACGGTGGCGCCGCCGTACCTCCAACCACCGGGAAGAAGGAGCCGCTCCAGCATGTAGAAGGTCGCATAAGTCGTCCGCCGCCGCGCGTCGGAACCGAGACTCGTTGAACGAGTACGACCACGGCACCCGCATCCCGCTTCCGCCAATCTTCCAGCCGGCGCCACGCCGCCTAGGTCCACCACCGTCACCACCACACCACCTCCTGACGCTGCTCCCCTGTCCACCATGGCGATCCAGAGCAGAATCGTCGAAGAGGAAGACCACCAGAGCCACCTGCAACAAAACGGGACGCCGACCTCCACCCGCTCCTCCCCTCGCCGCCACGGCCGGCCGGAGAAGCACAGAGGAAGAACCATGCCCGACGGAAAACCTCCACTGCCTCCCCAGCGACGAGGCCGGAACGGGAAGGAGGGGGAGGAAAACGCCCTATTCACCAGCGCCACCGCCACCGTCACCGGAGGCGCCATGCGGGCACGCACACCTAGACCCCTAGGACCTAACCTACTCACACGGACGGAGCCGAGGCTCCCCCCCCCCCCACCTCGCGGCGCCGAAAAACGGCGACCGGAGGCGGAGGGGAGCAGCAGACTCGCCGGCGGAACGCTCGCCTCGCAGTCGCCTCCTTATCGCCTCAGGGGCACTGTAGCAGGGATAAGGAGAGCGGAACTTACCACGATTGCTACAACGTGTGTGCAAATTGGTCCAGTATACCTTTTTTCTTCTTTGTCATCATCTGATTTTTTTTGCTCAATTGACTTGATGATGCTTGTCGTTTACCCGAAGTCCAGTTCAAAGAGGAGAGGCTTGTTCATGTTTTACACCTAGCACGATCTTTGAACAAAATTCGAACATGCATACAGTCATAATTTTCTCATTGTTTTGCAAAATAAAATTACACCAATGTAAACACCTATAATGGTATTTGCCCGTATTATATACATTCATGTGTGTGAATATTGCTCTCTCTTGTTGCTATCATGCAGTAATTGCGAAGTGTTCTGAATCTGTTTTGGCAAAAAATTGCGATCAATGAGCAACACGGTGCAGTGGAATCAAGCTGGTGGTAACACAGGCACAACTCCCACATGGTGCTATACACTTGATCATATTGCAGCTGATAAAATTCTGTGAGAGTGTTTGCTTTATAAAACTACCACCCATTGATACAACAGCAAAATAAATTATTCTTATTGTGGCTTAAGTAAATTGAATAGTCTATGAAATAAAACCCAGTTAGTTAAACGAGTCATAGGAGACACTAAGAGCAGTTATTTGTGCATCGGCATACTTTATTCTATTATTGTCGTTGCGGATTGTGCCTTGCAGCCAGTTTTTGGAAGTTTTAATCGTACCGCAGAGACATATAAATGAGGTGTACCATATACTCTTCAGATTATATGTACATAGTTCATGCATGGAAGGAAGGCCGTGGTACTAGGAAGTAAAAAATGGAAATAGTAATCAGAGGCGATTCTGTTTTATTCCTGTAAGATAGTTTTTTTACATCTGTTGAACAGAATATGACTCTTCAGTTCCAAAATTCAATACATGCTACTGGACTCTGGGCTTTTTTAGAGGTAATTAACTTCATCTTATCTTAATTTGGCAATGTTTAGCTGTTTGCAACAATGCTTAGTTGCTTACAAGGTGCTACCATTAAATACTAAACTCCGTTGGGATGTTTCACAAAGATGTAAACCAAAAGGTGCTGCCTTACTCTGCTGAACTCATGTACATGAGCATCAAGAACTTATCTTCTCTATATAATATGTAATAATAATGTTCGATAAATAATCATGAGGTCTAGTGATAATGTATTTTGTTTAGTATACCAATGCCAGTATTTTGTTTAGTATACCAATGCCAGCTTCTTCTGTCTGCATTACTATTCAATTCTCTTACATTCATGTCTAATCTGTTTTATCTCTCTCATAAAGTTTGTAAAAGCCCAGCCTCCCCCTATTTAATCAATATTGTAGCGCAAGGTAGAGTAGCGTGCTTTCCTAAATTTCATAAGTACAGACCCGGTTTTAGTTCTATCCACTCCTTTCGTGTTGACTAGGCTGCATGTATACTGAATAATGATTGTTTCGTAATCTTCTCTCATAGCTAAAAGTACAAATGAGGCATACAAAAGAAGTTTTTGGTGTTCTGGAGTGCCACAAACAAAGATTCTTTTCAAGATACAGATACATGACCTTTCAGTCAATCTTCTCCGTTTCAAAGCGTTTTGTTTACATCCTTTTAACCTTCAATTTAATGGTTGCAGTTCTCTTCAGACTATAGGGTAGACTAACGGGTCCATGCCGTGCAGCGGCCCATTTAGGTCGGGTCGTGCCGGGCCAAAAATGTCGTGCTTTGGGCCGGCCCGTTTTGGCAGCTATAACCACAAACAGACTTGTCCTAAACCCTTTATTTAGCGATCAGTTAGTGTGCCAGTTTTCCAATATTAGTAAGGAAAGATCACACATGTCTTACAAAATGTATACATCGTACTATGTATAAGGAAATTAAACTCTACCAGTTAAGAACTTAAGATAGAATTATCTAAATATCTGTATGAAACCACATTGGCATACAAGTTTGTTCATTTGTATTTTATTTATTCAATTCATAATTTGTATACTTAATTGATTTTTCAGAATATTTATAGACGTGCGACTTGCACGGATCCAGGACAAATGACCAATAACCACGAAGCGGTGTTGAATAAATTATACTTCTTACATTCTGTGGGTAGTAAATTCAAACTTGTACGTGCTTTATTGGAGTAGTATATTATAGCATATTTATGTTGTGTTGTAAGCTACCTGCCTATCTTTTGCTAGCAGAGAACGTATTGAAGATTACTGGTGTAACTCGCTGCTAATAAAGCAAGTGTGTGCCTACGGGTAAATTTTATTGAAAATATGGAGTTGGCAAGTAAACATATTTCTATAAATGGGGATAGATACTGAAACTTCTATTTGTACATTATTTCTTATTTCTTAAAGATTTATGTCTTATTTGACTCCTAGAGTTTGCTTGTGTTATTTTCTTTTTTTCTTGCAAGTGCTAACTTTGAGCTTGTAGTGTTATCCTTGTACTGCACTTGTGCGTTTGGGAGTGACGTAATCTCCTATGAAGCCATTAATTTGTTTACCTTCTTCTCGTGAGGTCTCCATTCTTAAATTAGATAGTGCGAGCTAGAATTATAGCTTTTCTTATGTAAAACACCTTTTACATTAGCATTTAGAGCCATCACATTAATTTGTGAACTGGAATAAGTTTTATGGTTGAATTCACTGCATTATCTCTAAATGTTGTGTACCCTGCTGATTTTTTTTCAACAATTGAACTTTTCACTTGAAGCTACATGGTCCCTGCAAGATGGTGAAATATGGTGTTGAAACATGGCAGTGATTTCTCGGGCTCGGCGCGCCGGTTCCTTCTAGTACTCATTTACTCGAGTGCAAATTTCATAGAGATAATATACTACTACTACTACTACTACTACTACTACTACTACTACTACTTACCATATCATTCATGGTGGCAACACTCAAGCACGTTATCATTTTCGTGCGGCCAACATCGACGTGACCGATGGTGCAACTATGCGACAGTGGGCCATGTAGTTTTGCGGTTTCCCCTAGGAAGGTCTCGGACATCATCAATTGGCCCCCAATCCTGTCCGCGCGGCGCATTAACAGATATCCCCCTCCTTCTTGTATCACCTCGACCAGTCCGACGGCG
The DNA here is from genome assembly GCA_947311845.1 of Poa pratensis. Lineage (NCBI taxonomy): Eukaryota > Viridiplantae > Streptophyta > Magnoliopsida > Poales > Poaceae > Poa > Poa pratensis. The sequence continues at coordinate 4,350,410 of CAMZMU010000107.1, read as the reverse complement.
TTCTGTTTCTTTGTTTACTGATCGTCTTGCCCCCCACCTCGACCAGTCTGACGGCGACGGCGCCGACGATTTCGCCGCGATGCCGCCGGACCCTCACCTTCGCCCCTTCCTGGATGACCCCCCAGGCTACGGTACAACGCCGTTCCTCTCCTTCATGCTAGTTCTTGTTGGAAACAGGGTAGGGTTTAGCGAGGGTTTCCCCCCAAACAGAGTTGGGTTCCTCTCTTCTCGAGCGGCCTAAAAACGACGGATTTGGTTCGATATGAGTGTGGATACCATGGGGAAACAGTATTTTCCTTTAGCTCGTGACGATTTATTTCCCAATCGATACCCCTGTTTCGATTTATCGCCGGGTTGAGGTCGGAGAGATGCAGGTTTAATTAGTGGCAGTGTTGTTGTCAAAATTTGTTGATTGCTGGTCTATTTCTGTTATTTAGGAATGAAGGATCAATTTGCTGATTGGTTTCGTGATAAAGTTGGCATTTTTCTTGCAGGAGATGATGATACTTTGTTTACTGTTGAGCTGCATCATAATGGATTCTTCTGTGGCTCACATGAAGAACTTAGCTACGTCTCTGCGTCAGTGGAGCATTGGGATCACTGTTGTACTGATATGTGGTCGATCCATTGGATTGACGAGCTGTTGAAGCAGATGGATTATGAGAGAGATGGAAGAATGCGTGTTTATTGGTCTCCACCTTGGCTCAAGGACATCAATGACGGACTTATTTGCATAGAGAAAGATGCAGACATAGTTGCCATGGTGAATGCTGTCAGTAAAGAAGAAGAAACACAAGTGCTATTTGCTGATCACACAAATTTCCTGAATCGATTGAGAGATGATGTGATCATCAATGGACCACCACTTCCAGCAGTCATAAGTCCTAAGAAAATGCCCAAGAAAAGAGCTGTAGTGGCTATTGTTGTGCATGACAGTGAAGGCATACCTGACGGGCCTTGTAATAGAGAAGGCTCAGAAACATTTGAAGACTTTGTGCGTGTGGAAGATGGTTCGGATGACAGCGATTCAGAGTGGGTTGATAGTGATTATGAAGCAGCAGATGGAGATGATGATTTGTTTGCTCAGAATATTGACAAGGAGGTGGAAGATAACAATGAAAAAGAAGATGAAGAAGTGTCTGATCTAGAAGATGATGCAGTTCTGGAAGATGGGGATTTGAATTTCAGAGAAGAAGTGCAGGAGAATTTGCACAAAAAATTCTCTGCTTTCAATGCTGAAGTTGACATGGACAATCCCGTGTTCAAGGTGGGCATGGTATTCGCTGATTTGAAGGAATGCAGGAAGGCTTTGCAGAACTACAACATCAGGAATAGAAGGAAAGTAAACAAGATAAGGAATGATCCAAAAAGAATAGAGGCAGTGTGCAAGCCTAACTGTACTTGGAGGTTCAATGCTTCTACTGACAGCAGAAATGGGGCCTTCACAGTGAAGTTGTATGTTCAGAAACTGTTGAACCGTTATTGGGCCTGACCCATGTACGTGAGTGCTGTGCTCTTAGAAGTGGAGAGGTTCGCTCCTTCTCTGACCTAATTCGAACCAAAGCAACACCCAGCCGCCGGCCATGGTGGTGACCACCAGGTGAGCTCCTCTCTACTCGACATGGTATCAGAGCGCGGGTTGATGGCCGTGGCGGCGGTGGTGCTGGCTGGCCGCTAGGATAGCTACCTGTGAGTAGAGGGGTAGAGAGAGGAGGCGGCTGTGGTGTGTGCTGCCGTGCTCAGGCGTGAGCAAGAAGAGCTCGAGCTCGAGCTGCTGTGAAGACGCAAGGGGGAGAAGGAGCACGAGCTGCTGCTGCGTGCAGCTGCTCGCTAGGAGGAGAAGAAGCTCGGGCTGCCGTGCTCCGTTGCCGTGGGGAATCGCCGCTGGAGCTCGCTGCCGTGCCGCTCGGTTTTTCCGACTCGGGCACAACCGGATAATCCGGATTCCTCCAGTACGTGGTACTATCAGTCCTTAGTCGTTTTTTTCGAGTCAGCTGTGGAGACCGGATATTCCGGGTTATCCAAAATTCGGATTATCCGAACTAGTCCAGTACCTCCAGTGCGGGAAGTTGTGCAAGCAAACCAGTTGTATCAAGATCTCGGATTCCCTGCTGCCTCTTGATCAGAAAGATGGGTGATCAGAAAATCCTTGCTGAGGCTCTCGAGAAACTCACGATGTTTCTCACCTCCAATACGGATGGCTCAAGCTCCGGGGCCATGGTTCCTCGGCAGGAAGTGGTCCAGAAGATCGATTTGCCACCCACTGAAATTAAGTTAGAGGGTGTTACCAACTATCTGAGTTGGTCCCGGAGGGCAATGTTGGCTGTGGAGCAGAAGGACCTTGATGGGCACTTGGTTGGTACCGTTGGAGAACCAGAGGACAAGATTAGTGTGGAGGGGAAGAAGTGGAAGGTCATCAACTCTTTACTTGTTGGATGGCTGTTGAATTCGGTGGTGCCCTCCATTGCTCGCTCCGTGGAGGGGCTAACCATAGCAGCGGAGATTTGGAAAACCTTGTCTACGCAATACTCCGGCAAGGGCAATGTCATGCTCATCGCTCAGATTGATGGGAAGATTCACCGTCTTCGTCAAGGTGAAATGTCAGTGATGGCATATGTGGCAGAGCTGCAGGCTTTGTGGGCAGATCAGGATAACTGTGACCCTCTCGAACTCTATGACGCAGCCAGCATCAAGTCAGGGCATAGGTGGATGGCACGCAGGCGTGTGCTAAAACTATTAGATGGGCTCGATCGTCGTTTTGATGGCAGGAAGGCTTCCCTGATGCATCAACCTTCCCTGCCTACTATTGATGAGGCTATTGCAGCAATGACTCAAGAGGAAGTGCGCCTATCTCTTGAGAAAGCAGATGAGAAGGTTGTGCCGACTCCGACGTTTGCAGTCACTGAGCGTAGGGAATGGAGAGATACTAGGGACTGTTTTACCTGTGGGGAGCCAGGTCACTTGAACAGGAACTGTCCAACTCGTGGCAGAGGCAGGGGATATTATAGAGGGGGAGGCAGCAGGCCGTATGGAAGCAGAGGTGGATATTCTGGATACTCAGGGGGTCAGAATGCTGGAAGCAGAGGTGGATATTCTGGATACTCAGGGGGTCAGAATGCTGGAAGCAGAGGTGGATACTCAGGGGGTCAGAATGCTAGAGGCAGAGGTGGATATTCTGGATACTCAGGGGGTCAGAAGGCACACATGGTAGTTGAAGAAGACAATGGGGCGCCAAAGGGCCCAAAAATAGAAGATGATGCCACCTATGGAGATTTTGCTCACTTGGTCTCCACGAATGAAGGTAATTTTGCAAGGGCATCTCTTGCTGCTAATGAAATTGATACAGAATGGGTTCTTGACTCCGGTGCCTCTAAGCATGTTGGGGGTAAATTCTCTGTGTTTGAATCTTACAGTAAACATCCTCCCACCCGCAAGGGTACCATTCAAACTGCTGATGGTACAAATCAGCCTGTTGTCGGGGTTGGTATAGTCAAGTGTACTCCCAACATCTCTCTATCCTCGGTTTTGCATGTGCCAGCATTTCCTGTCAATTTGGCATCTTTAAGTGCACTGATTGATCAAATTGACTGTAGTGTGACTTTTGACAAGTTCGGTTGCCTGATTCAGGAGCGTCAGACGAGGCAGATGGTTGGGACTGGCACCAGGCGTAGAGGACTTTGGTACATGGACAAGGGTGTGCAACCGGACTTGGTGTATGCTGCAACCATGGAGGACAAGGAGAAGCGTGCGATGATCCATCACTGTAGGATGGGGCATGTATCTTTTGATAAGATGAGTAGAATATTTCCTGATGTTATGTGTGGAATAAGCAAGGACAAGTTGTCATGTGATGCTTGCGAATATGCTAAGCACACAAGAGCCTCGTATGTCAGTAAGGGGCTGAGGAGTATATCTCCTTTTATGCTTATTCATTCAGATGTATGGACATGTCCAGTGGTGTCAGTTAATGGAATGAAGTACTTTGTTACCTTCATTGACTGCTATTCTCGTATGACGTGGGTTTACTTGATGCGCCATAAGGATGAGGTGTTTAACTGTTTTCAGAACTTTCATGCATATGTGAAGAACCAGTTTCAGGTGCAAGTGCAGGTGATCAGGACTGACAATGGCACCGAGTATGTGAACACCAACTTTGGGTCCTTCTTGTCTACTCAGGGAATTCTTCATCAAACATCCTGCCCAGATACTCCTCCACAAAATGGTGTGGCGGAGCGCAAAAATCGCCATGTTTTGGAAGTAGCTCGCTCGTTGATGTATACCATGAATGTTCCTAAGTTCTTGTGGAGTGAAGCTGTCATGACAGCCACTTACTTGATCAACAGAACCCCTTCCAGGATTCTAGGCATGAAATCCCCCTGTGAGTTGCTGTTTGGAGAAAATAAGTTTATTGTCCCTCCAAAGTTATTTGGAAGTACTTGTTTTGTTCGGGATCATAGGCCATCTATTGGGAAGTTAGACCCACGGGCATTGAAATGTGTGTTTATGGGTTATTCATCCAGTCAGCAAGGGTATAAGTGTTGGAGCCCCTCTGCAAAGCGTATGTTTGTAAGTATGGATGTCACCTTCAGGGAATCTGAACCATTCTATGGTGAACCAACTGATCTGAGTATGTTATTTGCAGAACTTGACCACCTACACTCTGTGCAAGATGGTCATGAGGGGGAGAATGTTGTATCACGTACTCAGGGTGATTCAGTGGGTACTAACACTGATGATGATGTGCAGGTTCAGATTCAGCCAACAGTGGGTACAATTCAAATTGGTTCTCTCCAGGTTCCTGTTCGAGATCGTTGGCCGCAGAATCTTCGCGTGTACTCTAGAAGGCAGCCACCTGTGCAGGGGGAGCATCAAGACAATGATACAAATCTCCTAGTGTACTCTAGAAGGCAGCCACCTGTGCAGGAGGAGCATCAAGACAGTGATACAAGCTCATCTGACACTGCAGGACAGCAGGTACATGTGCAGGGGGAGCAGCAAGGTAGTGATGCTAGCTCATGTGATACTGTGGATCTTCCTATTGCTTTGAGGAAAGAACCACGAGCTAAGGCAGGAAGGCCTCCTGAAAAATACAGGGATGAGGAAGATACTATAGTGGCAAAGAAGGCACTACAAAATATACGGGATGATCATGATATTGGAAATTTTGTGTCTTATGAGGCTTTGTCTCCTTCCTACAGAGCCTTTGTTGCATCTCTGCAATCCGCGTATGTCCCAAAGGATTGGAGGAGTGCAAAGCAAGATCCGAAGTGGCGTGCTGCGATGATAGAGGAGTTGGAAGCACTAAAGAAAAACAAGACATGGGTACTAACCACATTGCCAGCAGAGAAGAAAGCTGTGAGTTGCAAATGGATTTATACTGTGAAGCAAAATCCAGAAGGGAAGGTAGAACGATATAAGGCTAGATTGGTTGCTCGAGGGTTCAGTCAGACGTATGGCATTGACTATGATGAGACGTTTGCCCCAGTGGCAAAGATGAACACAGTAAGGATTCTGGTTTCTTGTGCTGCTAACTTCGGGTGGAAGTTGCATCAACTAGATGTCAAGAATGCATTTCTGCATGGTGACCTAAAGGAAGAAGTCTACATGGAGATACCACCAGGCTTTGGTACCTCAGAGACCACAGGGAAAGTATGCAGGCTGAAGAAATCCTTGTATGGTCTGAAGCAATCACCAAGGGCATGGTTCGATAGGTTCAAACGTGCTGTTTGTGGTATGGGTTATGGTCAATGCAATGGTGATCACACGGTGTTCTACAGACACTCTGATAAGAAAATCACCATTCTTGCAGTTTATGTAGATGACATAATCATCACTGGAGATGATCAAGGAGAAATCAAGAGGCTGAAGGAGTGTCTAAGTAAGGAGTTTGAGGTAAAAGATTTGGGCAACCTAAAATACTTTCTTGGTATAGAAGTGGCCCGAACAGAGAAGGGGATATCTTTGTGCCAACGGAAATACACCTTAGATCTCTTGAGCGACATGGGCATGATGGGGTGTCGTGCAGCCCCCACTCCAATTGAGCAAAATCATCAAGTTACAGCACAATCAGGTGAGCTAGTGAACAAGGAAGATTATCAGAAACTGGTTGGAAGGTTATTATATTTGTGTCACACTAGGCCTGACATTACATACGCCGTGGGCGTAGTGAGCAGATACATGCATGAACCAAGAAGTGGGCATCTTGATATAGTGCACGGAATCTTGAGATACCTGAAGGGGACTCCAGGAAAAGGGTTGTGGTTTGCAAAGAATGGACATCTTGAAGTGGATGGCTATAGTGACTCAAGCTGGGCTGATTGTCAAGATGACAGAAGGTCAACAGCAGGCTATTGTGTGTTTGTGGGAGGAAATTTAGTGTCTTGGAGAAGCAAGAAACAGCCTGTTGTGTCTAGATCAACAGCAGAAGCTGAGTATAGAGCCCTATCCCATGGGTTGAGTGAGATGCTCTGGGTAAAGCACCTTCTGGGCGAGTTGAAACTTCTGAGGAATGGGCCCTTGCGAGTGTGGTGTGACAATCAATCAGCTATAAGTATTGCAAATAATCCAGTTCAACATGACAGGACAAAACATGTGGAAATTGATCGCTTCTTCATTAAGGAGAAACTCGATGCTGGAATCATCAGTCTTAGTCATGTTTGCTCTCAGCAGCAGTTTGCAGACTGCTTGACAAAGGGTTTGGGAACAAAGGAATGTAAGTTGGCATGTGACAAGATGGGGTTGATCGACATCTACCATCCATCTTGAGGGGGAGTGTTGAACCGTTATTGGGCCTGGCCCATGTACGTGAGTGCTGTGCTCTTAGAAGTGGAGAGGTTCGCTCCTTCTCTGACCTAATTCGAACCAAAGCAACACCCAGCCGCCGGCCATGGTGGTGACCACCAGGTGAGCTCCTCTCTACTCGACAGAAACACACTTGTAAGAGGAGCTGGGAGGTTAAAGCATTGACAGCTAACTTTCTGTGTGACACATTCATCAACGAATTTAGAGACAATCGAAAGATGGATTTGAAGAGCTTTGCAGCAAAGGTACAGAGAGAATACAAAATGTGCCCCAACAGATGGAAACTTGGGAGGGCAAGGAAAGAAGCTCTGCTAAAAATACATGGGGATGAGGCTAGCCAATTTAGTCTGCTTTGGGACTATGGCCAGGAGCTTAGAAGATCAAATCCTGGATCCAATTTTTTTCTGTCCACAAACAAAGCGAAAGACAGCTTAGATCCCGTGCCTAAAGAGCACCTAGCTACACTATATTGGTCATATGATGCCTGCAAAAGGGGCTTCTTAGAAGGGTGTCGACCATTTATCTGTGTAGATGGATGCCATGTGAAAACAAAATTCAAAGGGCAATTGCTAACTGCAGTTGGGATTGGTCCCAACGATTGTATATACCCAATTGCAATCGGCTTGGTTGAAGTGGAGTGCACGAGCTCGTGGGAGTGGTTCTTGACAGCTCTCCGAGATGATCTGAACATTATAAATACATCTCCATGGACAATCATGAGCGATAAACAGAAGGGGCTTATAAATGCAGTGCAAAAGGTATTTCTGGGAGAAAGTATTGAGACACACAAGAGAGCTTATGCGCACAACTTGCATCCACTCAGAGGAAGAGAATTCTGGGAGAAAGTAAATGGAGTGCAAGTTCATCCACCTTTGTACACAAAGGTCATGGGCAGGCCAAAGAAGAACAGGAAAAAAGCTCCAGAGGAAAAGATGAAGAAAGGTGCACCAACACTAAGCAGGCATGGACTAACAAAGCATTGCTCAGATTGTGGAGAGCAGATCACAACAAGAGAGGACATGCAAAATACATGCTCAGCTTGCAAGCAGAGCAACAAGTAAATGACCAAGTGGAGCAACAAGAAGAAGATGATCCTACCATCCTCCAGGTAACATTCTTATTTAGTTCTCCAGAATTTAGTTCTGTTTCTAGTGCAACACTTATTTGTTACTGAGACCATTTACTCGTGCAGCACATATTTCCACAAAACCCTTTGCCCCAGCTCGATCCAACGCATCAGAGGAACATCATGCTATATAGGATGGGGCAAGAGGTAATTTCCTGCATTTTTTATGTTACTTCCACTTTCCTAGATTTATTTGATGTTTACTCCATTATTTCTATTTCTTTTAATAGGATAGGGCTCAAGCTCCAATAAGAAGTGTAGAAATCCCTTTACCTGAAAATGCATTTGTTGTCGCTGCTAGGGACTCAATTCCTGAAGCAAGAACCAGACTAACAACAGCTACCACTAGAGGAAGAAGAGGTAGGGGAAGGAGCAACAATACCACAAGAACAGACAGAAATACTGAACAAAATGGTACTGACAGTGCAACAATAACAAGAACTGCAAGTGCCAGGGGCACTCGTACAACTAGCAGAGCAAGAGCAGCAAGCACATCTGGTACAACTCAAGAAACTAACAGTACGAGAAGACGGTCATACAATACAGAGCCAGGTAGTCTGCACCATCTGTTGTTTGGTCCTCAGCAACTACCTCCTCAACCACAAGTTCAATCTGAATTGCCTGACCTGAATGCAGATCCACCCGAGTAAACTCAAGGAAGCAGATCCTTGTCTAGGATAAATGTAATGCAACTGATTGTTCAGTGCCAGCATTTTGTATCGGCAATCATGCCTATGTACTGCAATCCTGACAATGTTGCCAGGTTTTAGCTTAATGCGTGTACTGCTTTGACCTTAATGCACTCATAATTTAGTCTCAATTATTCCTGTCACTTTGAGATGATGCAAGTTATTCCTGTCAAAATACATGGGAAAATGATGCCAAATGAGTGCCAAATCTGAGCTAATTTCATTCGAAACACACTGATTTCAACAAGTTTCAACATACACACACATTTCATTCCAGTGGGACAAAGCCCCTAATAGCCAGTGCATTAACAACACACACGAAAGAGAAAAATCACTAAAATTGCTACTCCAATTTCTTTCTTCTCCCTCCATTGCCGTGTTTTCTTCAGTGCCTGCAACTAGTTGGAGGTGTTTGCACCTCGAAGACAAGTTCGTGTAGGTGCTATGCTATTACCTCTAAATTCTTACATCAAATCTGCTGGACGCCAAATATTAAATTTGCCGGGCACCAAACAAGATAAAACAAGGGCGTAGAAATACTGTAGAAGAAATAAGCAAAGTGAAATCCAAATGACAAACATAACATAACAAAAAGGCCTGCGGCCTCTGAATATTAAATTCGACGGGCACCAAATGCTTAAGTTCTACATGAATGGCAGCAATATCTCTGTTCAACAACATGAATGAATGCCACCCAATATAAAAAAGACTTCTTCTCCAGCGGGCCCGTGATGAGACGCCCTGTCCTTTATTGTTGAAGCATGCGTTGGAGGATCATTTCTTCCATGCCTTCTCCTTGGCAGCAGGGCCTGCGCCTACATCCAGGAAAACAAATATAGGTAAAATAGCTGACAGACAAGACAACCTATACTGATACACTTTGATGCAGATAGATTCACTTAAGGTAATCTATAGGAAATCTATAGTGCACCGAGTACAGAAAACTATACTGACAAATAATGCATTAATGAATATAACCAATGTAGTTCCACATATACTAACGAAAATAATCTATTTACTCCCACATGTACTAACATTCACAGGAGAGAAACTTACTCCATTCTATAAGTAAAACAAGTTAGAGGGCAAAACAATTTACAGAAAACTAAAGCACTACTCTAGGTAAAACAACTGATGCGACAAGACAGACAATACTCACAAAGATAATCCATGGACGAGATGAACTTTCTTTCGAAACTAAGGCATATCATCTTGTCTAGCTTAGCTAGTTCGTGAGAAAACCCCTTTACTTGTTCAGTTAGCTGTAGTGACAACCCCTTTACTTGTTCAGTTAGCTGTAGTGACAACCCAATCAGCTAAGCAATATTACTCCTTTAACATAACATAACAACAATCATTTGGACCAATTTTTTTGGATGTCCAAACCTATCATTTCTTGTCCAAACCACACAAGAAACAAATCAATGTTGTCATGGGAGACAAACTTAATCCATTCTATAGGTAAAACAAGTAACAGGGCAAGACAATTTACAGAAAAGTAAAGCACTACTCTGGGTAAAACAATTGATGCGACAAGACAGACGATACTCACAAAGATAGCATACATGTCAACGCAACACTCTAGGTAAAACAATTGATTGGACAAGACATCATAAATGTGAAGCAGCATAACCACGGCAGAGAGACTAACCTGCATCAGTACGTGCGAGGGCCTTGTGGGACTGCTCCTCGGCAACGGAGGATGCCTCAGTAGGTGAGAGGGCCTTGTTGGACTGCTCCTCGGCAACGGAGGACCCTACAAAAGAAATCAGATGTTAGGAGAGCGATACATGCATGCACTAGTTTAAATATTGAAAAGATTGTGACAATTGGCAAGGAATCGTACTGTTCTTCTTCTCCTGCTTTGCCTCCCACTTCTCGAGCGCCTCATATTGCCAGTTTTCCTTTATCATGGGGCTCAGCACGGTGAACAAGGAGAACGTGAATGCACCACATGTGGCCAAAATGCCGTAACTCGTTTTCACCATGGATCGAATTGACTCTTCCTGGTTCTTCCTATGACAGAGAGATAGACATAGATAAGGAGCAGTCCCATAAGACACAGTATTTGGTTTAAAAAAGTAAGAAAATCCACATCAATAAGAGCAGCTTACAAATTCTCGGCCCGAAGGAGGACTATTTCATCACGCAGACCGTGATTAACCTTCAAAAGCTCGTCGATCTTGTCCCAGATGGCATGGTTCTCATTCAAGTTCTCTCTGCGCAAGCCAAGCAACTCCCGGCGGAGTAGCGCCACCTCCTCCCAGTAGGATGGGGGCGGGGGCGGGGCCGCGCTGCTGCTTGAGAGGCGCACGCCGAGACTGAAAAGAAATAGACACGGAACACCATTGTGGGAACAGCGCAATTCATGTTCAGTGGTAGACACTGAAGAAACAGTAGAGGAACTTCCAAAAAGTTGAGGAATACTGGAGAAACAGTAGAGGAACATCGTGAGAACCGCATCACGAGAACATTGAAGAAACAGTAGAGAAACTTCCAAAAAGTTGAGGAATACTGGAGAAACAGGAGAGGAACATCGTGAGAACCGCATCACGAGAACATTGAAGAAACAGTAGAGGAACTTCCAAAAAAAGTTGAGAATTTAAGCTTTTTTTCTTGCGGAAATCATGTTCCATCCAAGTCGCAGCCGGAGCAGGGCACTGCCGGCGGAATAAGACCCAAAATTGCCGGAATCCTGAAGAACGGGAGGAGAAATCCAGGATGCTAGATTCTAGCACTAAACACAGATTCACCACATTGGATTCCTATGTGAGGAAGCGGGAGCTCTGCAAAAGCGCGGCAATAAAACGACAGAGACGAAGAATTAGCTCGCAAAGTTGCATGGCCAAAAGGCGAGAAACAAGATCGAGAGGAAATACAAGGCATAGAACCTCGAAATCTAGGAAAAGAGAAATCCCAAGAAATATTTTGGCCGATCCTGGATTCTATTACTAAGAATAGAATCACCACGCAGGCAAACACGGGTCAAGATTCAAGAACAATCAAAACCGCGAGGCAAACGCGTGTATTACACATGTTTAGTTTGTTATCCCGCTGTGAGTAAAGAAGAGGCGGTGCAAAATCTGGACATTAAAATGACATAAACGTAAGAAACCCGAGAGAACCACGGTCCGACGACCTCGGGTCTCATCTCGCAAACAGGAGGAAACGAAAAAGAGATCCACGAACCAAGTATATATGTCTTCCACAAAGAGAGGAAAAACCTCGAAATATAACAAAAGAAACCAAGAGATCCATAAGAAGAAAGAAAGAAGTCTATATACCCCCCACAACTATCACAGCTTGGACGCTCCACCCCCTCAACTCTAAACTAGCACACTTAACCCCCTCAACTCCTCAAAACCGGATAAATGCCCCCCCTGACCCTTGTTAAGCTGTTTTAAGAGCGGTTTTGCAACTCCGGTCGTTGGGCTGTCAGCTAGGCTTCCGTTGACCGATCGTTGGGCTGCCTCCTTAAGGACCTTAAGTCCTTGTCCTCCACCGAGAGCTACCCCGAGTTCTCGACACCTCCGGCATGGTGGCCGTGCACCCGATGTGGTCAACCGTAGCAGCAGGGAGATCGTTCATGTCGCTCCATGGCGTGCCGCGTGCAGCCAGTACTGTTGGCGTAGGTCCCGACTCCACGTACTTGGGCGATACGTGCACGTAGGGAAGCTAGCTAGCTCGGTTTGACTCTGGCAACACACGCACGTAGTACAAGCAAGCAGGCGCCTTGATGGATGCATCAGCTAGCTTGTACTCTTGTATAAATCGTTGGACACACGATAAGTTCTATGCAAGCCAGCTGTTTGATGGAATCGCTGATGCCAGCTTTGCATGTCAGTATCCATCGAGACGGTGTGAACTCTAGTGGATGGAGCTTTGACACAAGGAGAGGAGGACGCCGTGCTGGGCGGGGACGCAGGCAGCGAGATGCACCGGCAATTGAGGGACGGGCCGGCCGGGCCGCACCGGCGGGCGCATGGAGCGCTTCCAAGCAGAGACGGGGGCAGGCCACTGAATGCACCGGCGAGCACGGACGAGGCAGCAGTTTGCATGCGCACAGACGGCGAATGCGGTTGCGCCGTCGAGCGGGCGAAGGGACTCCCCTCGCGCTCCAGCTGCCGCGCCACCGGCCGCGGCCGATTTGACGGCCAGGAGCTTCACGGAGACTTGGTCGGACATCAGCCACACGATGGTGCCGGGCGGCCGGCGCGCTCGCGCGGCAGAGCGTGCAGCCATGGAGACGTCCACAGCTAAACAACCTACACGTCGGCAAAACCGCCCTCCAAAACAGCTTAACAGTGGTCGGGGGGTCATTTATCCGGTTTTCAGAAGTTGAGGGGGTTAAGTGTGCTAGTTTAGAATTGAGGGGGTGCTCCGTCCAAAACGTGAAAGTTGTGGGGGGTATGTGGACTTCTTTCTAAGAAGAAACCTAGAGACCCAACACAAAGATCCTAACCTCACGAAAATACTCTCTCGTGCCAACGAAAAGCAAAGAGAAACAGCAACGAAAACCAAGAAAGAGCAACCTACCTTCCGGCTGCCGGACCATCCCGTCCAGCGGTGAGGAAGCCCCTCTTGTACAGCAGACGAAGGCCCCGGGAGGCGGCGCGGCTGGCCCTGGCCATGGTTCTTGGAGAATTTGGCGGCTGCGCGCGGTGGAGAGGAGGGAGAGAGAGAGCGAGGAGCTCTAGGCATAGACGTGGCAGCCTTTTAGTAGAGGAGCTCTACGCAGCCGGTTGCTGCCACGCCACGGATACAGCGTGAAGGCTTCACCCTCAGCAGGTTTGTCGCTGACGTTTGGGTCCCGTCTCATAGCGGGGCCGCCATGGCAGTGTAAGACCGGGTACACGTTCGAGTAGAATCCTTCTTTTACTTACCACTGCATCGGGCGCAGTGTGCAGCCTGCGACGACGGTAGACACGGTCTATGCACCGGTGAACTGCGGAGTGTTCGATGTAAGACACATTTCGTCCGGTTCACGGTGGACTGGGCGCATTAGTCGCAGCTGGACTGTACCGCTGGGACCCGCTCTCCACCGCAGCCGCATGGTGGGTGGAGACGAGACGCCTCTAGTCACCTAGTACTGTACTTACTACAACTAATCAGTTGTGCTTAATTTGAATTTCTTAGGTTACAAAATGCAGCTTTCTTAGTTACAAAATGCAGTTTTTTTTAGGTTAATGTCAAAACGATTTGGCACGTAGACCTTGACACATTTTTGCTCCGTTTGTGGGACGTGCAAGCCGGGTGTTGCGACCAAGGCCGCGACCGGCAGCTCCCGACGTTGTGACTCCTCCTCTCGGTGGCGGCGCCTATACTTCGACATGGTTTCGAGCGGGTGCGACTTTCAGGTGGTAGCTTTCATTGTGGCGGGCGTTTTCACGGATGGTGCATTTCAGCGTTTGCTCGATTTGGCCAGGCTTACATGTCAACATATCATGCCAATGTGGTCATCGCGTTAACGGATTTGGTAGGACTTCCTTAGGGGCAATGTCGATGAAGAAGGATGTGATCTGGGTGAAATGGTGATTTGGGCCCAGCATTTGGCGGATGCAATGTTGGGTGAAGACCTTGCCTTCGACATACGCTCGGGGCAGGCGATGGCGGATCTCTCGGGCACCGCTTCCTTCTTACATGCGTCGTGGAGGTGATGCTCCAGCTACCCTATCAAGGCAACTTCGGGGAAAACTCCACCATCATGCTCCCACTCGAGGAAATTGTATGTTGAGTTGGTACCATCTAGAGATACTAGCGGATTGTGCAAGAATGCTAGGACCACCGTCATGTAACAACGGTGATGACGTAGAGCAAACCTAGACCTAGCGGTGTGGTCGCCGTATCCAATGGGGTTTGGCCTTTGATGTAGAGGTAGTGACTTCTATAGAATTCTCGGCCGCTGCAATGGCTCATTTTCCATCAAACAAAACTACAATGTTCATATATCAAACACAACACCCAGTTGATTGCTTATATACCACTGGTTCTTAGTCTAGCATTATCACGTTAAGAGGCCAAAATAACTGATTCACCCTCAATGGCAAGTGGGCAACAATTGTAACACATGTGTAGTAGAAAATTGCAACATGTTGCCTCTACTTTCAGCATTTCAGCGAAAAACTATAGTGACAGCATATAACAATTCAGCATACTAGAGTCATCAAAACCATGCACGTGCATGGGCTAGCAAATTTAAATATTTTTAATGCATGCAGCAGTTTATATATACATAAGAACGTATGAAAAACTTACTAGAGGATTTTGGATAAGGACTATTAAACACGCAATAACTTTCCATCTTGTTTGTGTGTCCATTGTCTGCATGCCTACCACTGTATTTTCATAATATTGTGCGGAAATCCATAACGAGTAGGAGGTCCAGATGCACCCACCTTCCAAAAAATAATATTTGAAATCTCGAAAAATTCAAAATAATTTTTTTGCATGTGGTTCAAGACTTTTTATGTTAGCATAAATAGTTATTGAACAAAAGACATTTTTTGTGACCTGTGCAAAAAACATAAGTTCGGACGATTCAAAATGAATTTGTACGAGACATTTTTTTTGCACAGGTCACAAAAAAAAAAGATTTTTATCCACGGAATTTTTTGTGCTAACACAAAATGTTCTAATGTATATCCTAATTTTTTTCTAGATTTTCTTGACAATTTAAAAATACTATTTTTTTACATAATAGCTTCATCTAGACCTGCTACCCAAATTGCCACTTCCTAATATTGTGTGTATTATATTATTTTGTCAAGCCCCAACAACCTGAGATTTACAACGGACATAAATAATTAGCTATTTTATATAGATTGCATTGCATATTTCAAAAAAAAATTGACTGCCGAGCTGCAGTGCTCTCTACGTTTAAAAAAATTCAAAACTCATATTTATAGGCTTTCGAAATATATTTAAGACTACCCATAGTGGGAGTAACTTCACTAGTAACATAGATGTCACGTAAGCAAAAAATTCTACGTGGCATGTAATTAATGAGCAGAGATACAAATAGAGTAACTTAGCTAGTTACTTGTAACACTAGTAATATCACACTTTTCAAGAGAAAATGAGTCTATAGAGTAATAAATGAGACAATCTATGACACCTCCTCTATGTTACTTTGCACTATGAGGGTAGTAATATAGTCTAGTAATATGTGTATGTTACTACTTGAAATTACTCCCCACTATGGCTAGTCTAGTACAGATCATACAATTTATTTGGGCTCAATAATTATTCCTCTTTCTTGCTGATAATGAGATTCATTAAAATTTGTGCCACGCATAATACATAAAAATATATTTTATATAAGTTACAACGATGAATTCCCACCGCCCAATTCTAACCCACATGCGACAATTTAGTAATCAAACTGAAAAGTCCCATCAGAGCAGGTCTTAACCTTATAGACCCACTTACAGGTGATAGGACGAACACGAGGAGGAAGAGGAACGATCTCCCACGTACTAGTGCGCTCAAGCGCAGCAATCTCCTCAGCCATGGCAAGCTGCCATTCAGGATGAACAACAGCCTCACGATACGTATTCGGCTTTGGGACAGCCGAAACACTATAGGTAGCGGGTTCAATGAAATCAGGTGAAGGACAAGGCCGAGTACGAAGAGAATAAGTCGGCTGAGACGGTGCACCGGAAGTAGAGGGTGCATCAGATGGCTCGGTCACAACACGTGGACGACGAGTATAATAGAAAGGAAAAGTAGGATGAGAAGGAGCAATAGGAGAAGGCGGAGGCGGGGAGGGTGAAGAAGACGGCGACGAAGGAGGAGAAGAAGGCGTCGATGAAGGAGGAGAAGAAGGCATCGGAGTAGACGGCACCGGATCAGGAGGAGGAGGAGGAATATGAGGGACATCAGGAGGAGAATCAGGAAAAGTAAGAAAAGAGAGATCCTCCACAGTAGAGGTCGAAGAGGTCGAGTGTGGAAAGAAAGGACGAGACTCGTCAAACGTCACGTCCCGGGAAATACGCATCCGACGAGCCACGGGATCCCAACATCGATAGCCCTTATTGTCATCACTATATCCGAGAAAAACACACTCAACAGACTGAGCGGTTAGTTTGGTGCGTTCACGAGGAGCGAGGAGAACATAGCAAACACAACCAAACAGACGCAACATGGAATAGTCAGGAGAGCGATTACATAGTCACTCGAGAGGAATACCACCTTGAAGGGCGGCAGAAGGCTGAACGTTAATGAGATAGACCGAGGTAGAGACAGCCTCAGCCCAGAAATGTGGTGGGAGAAAAGAAGCGATCATCATCGCACGAGCAGTCTCTAGAAGATGACGATGCTTACGCTCAGCAACGCCATTCTGAGCATGTGCACCGGGACAAGAGAACTGAGCGAGAGTGCCCTGCTCAGCAAGAACACCACGCAAATGCTTGGAGATATACTCACCAGCAGAATCAGCACGGAACACATGAATAGGTGTAGAGAACTGAGTGTGACCCATGGCAGCAAAACGCTTATAGATAGAGAGAACCTCACTACGAGAGGACATAAAGTAAATCCAAGTGTATCGTGAGTAATCATCTATAAAAATAATATAGTAGCGATGACCCCCTTTCGAAGCGAAGGGAGCCGGACCCCAAACATCTGAACGAATGAGATCAAAAAGACGCTCGGACACAGAGTCACTATGAGGATATGGTAGCTGAATCTGCTTACCAAGCCTACAACCCAGACAATCCAAAGAAGCGTTTTCGGAGACTGACCCCAGAACACCACGATGAACTAGAGACGAGAGACGAGAACCACATAAATGGCCAAGACGATGATGCCACTGCTGAAAAGAGCTGGTGGCTACGGCAACCTGGGTTGAGAGACTGGCGGCGGTGGCAGCGGAAGGAAGACGAAGCCAGTCAAGCTCCCATAGACCATCATGGCGTCGGGGGCCAGCACCAAGCAAAGCGCCCGTACAACGATCCTGAACAGAACAGGAATCAAAGTCTAGAGTGACCCTACAACGAGAATCGACAATCTGACTACCAGAGAAAAGCTGCATGGTGAGTCGAGGAATATGAGCGACAGAAGGAACATGAAACGCAGGACTGCTAAGAGTGCCTCGACTAGCAACGGGGATGGGAGTACCATCGGCAGTACGAACAAAGACATGAGACTCGACAGGTCGAATAGAGCTCAAGGCGGAAGAATCGTAAGTCATATGAAAAGATGCTCCAGTATCAAGAATCCAAGGGGATGTACCTGAATGAGAAGAAGGTGGTCTCTCGGTGCCAGAAATGTCAGTCGCAGAACCAGCAGAACCTGTCGGTGAAGAGTCCCAAGTAGCAAGCAGGCATCGGAGTTGCGCGATCTCACGCGCAGTGAAAGACGCCACTGAAGAGGTCGAGGTAGATGCGTCAGCCAAGGAGAACCAATCATCGGAATACGTGGTAGCCACATGGGGAGTCGAAGGAGAGCGGTCACAAGTGCGTGCACACGCCACGCGAGGAGTCGAAGAAAAGCAGACAGAACCATGTGCAGAAGCCGCGAGAGTCGAGGTAGAGCGGCGAGTCGACATAGATGGAGACGATGTAGAGCGGCCACAACAGCGGGCAGAAGCCCCGATAGTCGGCGTAGAGCGGCGAGTCGACATAGACGAAGTCGACGTAGAGCGGCCATAACTGCGGGTAGAAGCCGCGAGAGTCGACGTAGAGCGGCGAGTCGACATAGATGGAGTCGACGTAGAGCGGCCACAACAGCGGGCAGAAGCTCCGATAGTCGGCGTAGAGCGGCGAGTCGACATAGACGAAGTCGACGTAGAGCGGCCATAACTGCGGGCAGAAGCCGCGAGAGTCGACGTAGAGCGGCATGCAGACGTCATCGAGGGAGACGACGAAATAGGCGACAAGTACCGCGGAGGAGCACCAAGCAGAGATGGAAGCTCAGGACAGCCAATAGGATCAGCAGCAGACAGAGACAATTTTTTTTTGAAGAAAACTGCTCGGTCAACCCCGATCTAGATCAGATCGATACGTGGTCAGGAGTCAGGAGCAGCTCGCGAAGGGAAGCGTGGAGCCGCGGACGAGACCTGACGG
Organism: Poa pratensis; assembly: GCA_947311845.1. Taxonomy (NCBI): domain Eukaryota; kingdom Viridiplantae; phylum Streptophyta; class Magnoliopsida; order Poales; family Poaceae; genus Poa; species Poa pratensis. The sequence goes on along the minus strand of CAMZMU010000107.1, from coordinate 4,331,730 downwards.
GTCGAGGACGGCGGTGGCCAGAGACGGCGGCCGGAGATGGGGGACAGTGGCCGGAGATGTGGGACGACGGTGGCCGGAGATGGCGGACCAGGGCGGAGGTGCACAGCAGCGAATCAACGACGACGACTGAAACGAGGACTGACGGGGCGGAGGTGGCCCGGGACGGCGGCGGCCGGAGCAGATCGGCCAGGTGCAGCAGCGGCCAGAGAAGAGAGCAGCAAGCAACATCCAGAAAAAAGAGCAGAGCAGCCACAGGGCAACGGCGACAGCGGCCGGACAGCAGCCACAAGGATCGACTGGGGCTGGACCTGATGCACAAGGAAAACGGCCGGAATCGGCAGCATCCACAAGGATTGACTGGGGCTGGACGTGATGCACAAGGAAAACGGCTGGAATCGGCCGGATCGGGCAGGGACAGGCCGGCGGCGGTCGGGAATCGACGACGGAGGCCAGGAAACGAGCGGCAGCCAGAACAGGGTCAACGAAGATCGATTCTGTACGTGAAACTGGGAAAAAAAACACGAGTTGCGGCGTGCGGTTAACCTAGGTCTGATACCATGTTAGGAATAAGCAACTTGTATTCCACGAGGCCAAAGGCCACAATATATAGTACATGTACAGGTGTAAATATGCAGGGAGCCCCCTATCTAATAGGGAAACTACAATATACAAATATCTCTCTAATAGGGGCGAGCTGACCGGAGCAGGGAGCCGCGGGCGCCGGTGAGAGAGAGGAGAAGGAAGAGAGAGAGAGGAAGAGGAGGGGAATTGGAGAGAGAAAATGGTCTGACGTGTGGGGCCCACATCCATCTCGTCCACGTGTACTGCCAACTAGACCTTACAAATGTGCCCCACTTGTGAGTGCTGCTGTCAAACTACGGTTAGAACCAGATCTGTGCAATTTGTTGCTATTAGCCCCACGGTTGGTACTGACTTGCAAAAATCACCAAAAATAGTACTGACTTGTTGTGAGAGCCCCAAATGTGGTAGGTTTTTGTAATTTTCTCGGATTTTAGGGGCCCTGCACTCAGCAGTTGTCAACCTTTATCAAGCACAGAATGAACAGATCATGGGTTATCTACTTATCTGTAGACATAACTATACTGCAAGCAAATTATAGTCACCAACATACTTGTCAAATTTAACAGCTAAATAGGATGTCAGTCAGAAATGTCAGGACCCGGAGGTTGACGGTACAGTAATGAGCAAAAGCTCAGGAGTCTTTTTTTTTTGGAATATATAACTTTAATAAACCAGTAGCTCAGCAACATCGCTGGCTACAAGACCAGAAACGAATTCTAGGGAATGCTGGATCCACTCTGTGATCGGCAGACCTACCCTAGCACCATATTGAGCAAACTCATGTGCAACCTTATTACATTCACGGCGACAAAAGCCAAACTCAAAAACATCAAAATTGAGAACGCAGGAGCTTCTCGCCTCACGCAGCAGGGTAGCAATTTCTGAGAGGTCGTACTCGGACGTCTTCAGTGCTTCGACTAGAACAGCAGAATCAGATTCAGTCATGACACTGAAAACTCCCAGCCGGGATACCAAATCAATCGCAGCAACACATGCATGTGCCTCAGCATGCAGAGCAGATTTAACATGGTCTATTCTTCCAGCTGCACCCGAAAGGAATGCACCTTGGTCTAACCGAAGAACACAACCCCATGCACCCGAGTGTGTAGTGTCCTGGAAAGCAGCATCTAAATTCACCTTCACAAAATTTGGCTTCGGAATCTCCCACTTTGCAGGTTTATGGAGTTCAGGAACCCTCTGCACGACCTCGGACCTCCCCAGAAAATTCATGACATGCTTTAAAATCTGATGACATACCTCCTCGGTTGACCATGCCTTATCAAAATAAGTGGCCGTACTGGGAAGACAGCCCAACTCGGACGGGCGGGGCATATCAGCATGCTCCCTACCACCGGGCTATGCCTCGGTCCACGTTGACCATGCCTAATCACCGACATTAATTTTGTTTCTTGCACTCCACCAGTCATACATCAAGACTGGAACAAGCTCCTGCTGCTTTGCCGGTTTCGTCCTCAAAACTTCAAACATAGCGCGTGGCGACGGACATTCTACCAGGGACATGCGAACTTCTTCCAAATTCCGTTCTCGCCAAATCTCCTTCACAGCTTTACATTATGGAACAGGTGGCCTCCGTCCTCGTCCAACCTGAGACACACCGGACATCTGGTGTCAAGCTCAATGTGCTTTCTCTGAATATTCAGTTTTGTTGGTAAGCTGTTGTGTGCAAGGCGCCACAAAAACAGCCGTATTTTAGCCGGCAGATTCAGTTTCCGAAAAAAGCTCAGGAGTCAATGTGACTCATGAACTGCAGCAGTCTCTGACTCGATCCCAACTCAAGCAGCTGCTACACATGAACGCAAACCAGCTAAAAATTAGAAATTTCGACACTCCATTTCTTTTTAGAAATTAGACAACTGTAACACGAAATCTATGCTGTTCTTTTCTGGCTGTCATTATCTTCCAACCTGCATTGTATTTGGATAAACCGACTGATGACGCATGTACCGTTTTACATTAACGTGTAGGGACATGTTTCTACAGAACCATCAGTGTCAGATTCTACTCTCCGCCGACGCCAAATCGAAATGCTCCTCCAACAAGGATAATACTTCAGTGAGTGAACACCATGAAGACATGCTTAACGTCTCAGGCAAATAATCTTGGGGCCGTATTGCTCCGTCTCATCTAGTAGGCAGGTGAAAGCATCAGCTCTATTTCCACAAACGATCTGCGTAATTTTTTCAGAAGTAAATATCTAGCGAATAGGTATAAACGCATAAGCTATTGAAGCTTTTTAAGATTCACAAAAACTCCAACTCCAACTTATGGGAATACCACTGTCAAGGGACATTTATCAAAACAGCAGGACCAGAGTTTCTATTCATTCATGGCTACTTTTTTTGACAACACGGAGGAAGGGAACTACAAATTACTGTGGAGATTCAGATCAACATTAAGAAAGTTCTGAAATAATCTCTACTATATAATACGAGTAAACGACCGTGGTCTGTTACGTCAGATCTATTTGCCCCCGAAAGTTGTAACAATATTACATAGCATGCCACCGCAGAGTCAAATTGCCGACGTACCGGTTCCCTGTTCCGCCCAAGCTACGCTCAGGAAAAAAAACTCCGAATCGAGATCCACAAGCCCCGCTGTCCCTGCGCACCGCGCCCCTCCACCTGCACCTGCACGGCGCCGCGGCTACACAGGGCTGTGCAATCCGGCGTCCGATTCGCCGGCCGTGATGCAGACCTCGCTCGCCAGGCAGTTGGTCCTTCCTATCCGGCACGGCTGCGCGGATCCCGGCCGCCATGATCGATGGAAGATGGAAGCCCGATGCTCGGAGGTTTTCTGCCCGTACAGCTACTACCTCGGCTCACTGACAGGAGTTGCTGCACATCCGCGTCCGCGCAGCATGGTCAGACAAGGAACAATAACGAGTATGTTCAGATTTTCTCCGTTTGCCTTGTGTTGTTTTTCTGATTTATTGGCTTGGCGTTAGATAGAACAGGTGCTAGCATGCCGTGTGCGGTGTGGTGCATCTCCTGTTTAGTTTACATACAGTTGGAGACTGATTTTCTTTTTCCTGCTTTTTGTTCACGGACATCATTATTCTGATATTGTCCTCAGATATATGTACAATACTGCAGTTGTGTTATACTGAAACACTCTATTCAGCCGTAGATTCAGTTAGATTATTTCATTATAAAAAGTGTATATTTACCAAAAATAATGTACTACCAAAAGAGCTCTTGGGGTTGCGATGCATGCTGGCAAATAGTTAAGTTCTACAGCTTAGACTTTCCTTGGACGAAACCAACCATCTTCCTTTGTACTCTCTCCATTCCAATTTAATTGACTTGCTATACACCAAATGTATAGATACATCCACATTTGGTGTATAGCAAGTCAATTAAATTAGAACGGAGGGAGTTAGACCGACCAGTTAAGAGGATACTCAACTTCCATGTTGTCAGTTCATTAGGCACAAAGACATTAGCTTCAGTTTGGTCATCAGCACCATCGACAAAGTTGGTTAGGCCATGCAATTGATAATTGCATCAAATATGTCAAGTAGTTTTTTTTTCCGAAAAAATATGTCAAGTAGTTAATTAGCAATTGCATATGTTTTCTGATTCTTGCATATTTGAGAGGAGAGACCAACTGTGTGTGGGATTGATGAGCACGCACTGATTCAAGAAAGACTATGTAGCTTCGAATATACAGAATTACAGATTCACACTCGATCTAGATAGAGAGTATCATTTATTCAGTTTAATCTACATATTTAGATAACCAGAATTATCTTGTAAAAAATATTTGCTACAAAGATGTGACCTTAGTTATTACTAAACATAATAATGATGTCTTAACACTGTATAATTCTTAAATGCAACCATCAACAAATTTTATTTTAAACGGTGGGTTGTACATTATTTATGATCACTATAGGTACGTAACAAAAATGATGATATATTGTCCCGTAGCAGCGCACGGAAATTTAGCTAGTATGTATACTATATAGAAGGAATCATGATTGACATGTCTTCATAGCCGAAGCCTTGCAAGGAAGCATAGTGTATAGATTTCAGATATCCAAGATTAGCATTCCTGAAGATGATGGGCATGATTACAAATTCGGAATGGTTATTTCCACTTCATCGTACCAATACAATAACTGGCGATAAATCAAGTTGGGTGCGGATAAAGTAGCACATGGATATTACTGAACAATTATTATGCAGAATTTACATCAACCTCACAATTTGGTAAATTTGAAAATCCAGCCGTACTATATGGGACAAGGATTGGCTACACCCAATGTATATGTATATATGTTCGGAATGATGCAAGGAACCGGTTGAGTGTCCCAAAGTATATCTCAGAAGTATACGAGCAATGGATATCATCCGACAATCATAACCACTAGATGATCAGAATAACTATAGCCCAACAATTTACACCAATCTTTGGTGAAACAAATCAACGGCTTCCTTCACATTGCGGGTGATTAAACCTCTCCTGCATAATATCCAGGGTACGAAACAGTAGCTGCGTTAATATCTCAAATCTAATATAGTTCTTACATAGAGATGCCAGTAAACACTGTAGTTATTTATGTAAGTCTGGCATATTTTCACAAATACATAATATCCAGGCTGGGGGAATGATGATTGCATCAGAATGCCTGAATGTGATTAAGGAGATTCATGAAGGTTCAGCGAAAGGCCACCACTGCATGATCATCAACGAGATCCTTGCTCTTGAGAAATCCTTCTTGCATGTGGACTTTGTTCACGAACGACGTGAGGCCAATAAGGAGGCGCATCGCATTGCTAGAACAGCGACTTCTCTAGTTGTTGGGAGGCACGTGTGGTTCATTAACCCTCCTAGTGAGCTGGGTATCGTTGTAAACAATCTTTCTGTCGATTAATAAAGTCTCGGTAATTACACTAAAAAAAGTTTTTGTTGCCGTAGGATTGCGCATCTACGGCTCTGGGCGTTTAACGTCCTTCTGACGTAGACTCATCTAAGTCAGACGACCTCGTTCCCTTTAATTCGAAAAAAAGAAACTTTTGGTACATACAGTGTGTTATGAGTTCAACAGAGCGCAAGTAATAACGCTAACTGCCAATCCAGCAAACCACGATACACGTGAATTATATCTATCCGAAACAGGAACTACAACACGGGAGGAAGCACCAAACATCTCAATCTTACTAAACCCCTCTAATTAACGCGGAACTTTAAAGAAGGGCGCGGCGTAAAGGGCCCATGAACGGCGGGGACTACGGCGTAGACGAGCGCCGTGAGCCCCACCGGAACGTAGATGTGCTTCAGTCTGATCCTGTTCCGCTCTTGCATCACCCTCTCGTACGACGGCTGCTGACCCTGCGCGCAGTGGTGATTGATCAACACGAAAGCAACGGATTCCGGTGATAGATCAAACCATGGGATGAGATGTGATGAGATGCGAACCTGAGCAACGTGGCTGCCGCCGGTGGTAGTGGAGAAAGCGCGAGGAGCCTGTGTTGGAGCCGTGGCCACGCGACGGCCGGCGAGGAGCCCGCGGAGCAGCAGTCCCCGGAAGGCCGCCATGTCGTCTCGACTCTCGATCGATCTTCTTCCTTCTCGCTTCTTTGTCGCGTGATGAGAGCGTACGCTACTCGATGACTTAGCAGCCGCTATCGGTAGGTCTGGGCGCTTATATTATTTTTTTGAGAATACTGGGCGCTTATATGGGTAGTCGTCATGGGAGGCTGGCCGGTGCGTGTCCAGCTCGACTTGGAATTGGACTCCGACTCAAACATGCCGGCCCGTACCGTATCCAGTACCAAATCGGATTCGTAGTTTCGTTCAACCACGCCTGGTTGAGCCCATCTGCTCGCGGACGTCGGCCCAATTCAGCCCATCAGCATCCGAGGGGTCCTCCTTTTCTTTGGTCGGCAAACTTTATCCCATGCTGCTGAGGTGGAGTCCTCACGCTTATCCCATAGACAACATCGCTGAGCACGATCACAATTTTTTATAATTTTTTTGGAGAGCTTCAAGTATGTTAGAAGAGCTGAGACCACTGAGTTAACCAACATTAAGCAACCACCATGTGGAAGGAATCGAGCACACGCGTTTAAACGCTGCTCACATCATATCAACCGGGGGCCTCTAAACGACCCTCCAAAGCCTATTTAGGAGTCCGGACGTCAAAAAACGTCACCAGCGGGACACCCAAAGGCTAGCCTAGATCAAAAACATGTCCGGCACCTCCGAGAGAGCCTCCAAAGGGTGCCGGAGATGCATGTGGACATCAACTGCATGGCACTGGCCCACCTGGCAGTCTCTCTTCTCATCTTCTCTCTATTTCTTGGTGCGGGAGCTCGTGCAAGGGCGGCGCCGTGCTCGGTGCTAGTTTCCACCGCCGGCAGGGCACCACCCTAGCATCCTCTCACACGCCACCACCTCCACTCGCCGGCGCTGGGGCTGGCGTCTCCTCCCTCGCCACCACAGCGCACAGGATGCTGATATGTGGCCGCGTCCGAGTCGTTGACGAGAGTAGCGGGGAGTCGTTGTGATCTGTTGGCCGCGTCGTGCGCGTTAGAGCGTGCTGTGCGTGCGGCAGAACGAGCAGATCGTGGGCGAGCTGGGCATCGTGTGTGCGTGAGTGAGCAAGGTGGGCAACATGCGTGCGTGCACCTGTGCTCTGCCCAGGTATAAATCCCTGTGTACTGCTTGTAATCGAGCCAGCTTAAGTGAAGAAAAAAGGGCGTCTGTGCGCCGCGTTTGTGCGCTGAAAAATTCTTCAGACTTCTTCCACCTCCGTACCAGAGAGAGCTAGTTAGGGTCGCCGGTAACAACAGTGGCACCATAGGCTTCTGAAGCGCGTAGGGTCGAATTTCTGTATAGTCTTAGCATTGTTGTTCTTTCAGGTTCGTTGTGTGTAGATGCTAGAATTCCCTGAGCTGGGTGATGTTTTTTGGATAATAAGGGATCGCTTCCCCGGTTCCATTAACTTGTAACGAAACCACAACGTATTAGCATACAAGCCTGCTCGAAACACAGGTCCAAATGAAGCAGGAAATAAACCTAGAAGTTATTACATGAGTACTCCAAAACTCGGCTGCCAAACTACCACAACCTGGGCATCAGCCCCAGCGCTGCCAGAGCGCATCAAAAGCTCTCCGAAACTAACCAAACTAACACATCTCTACCAAAGGTTAAACCAAACTATGCTTGCTACGCCACTTCAGAGACAGCTCGAAAACCATCAACATCATCCACCTGCGGGGCAGCGTCAGCTCCAGGTGAATCATCCCATCACCACATGAATGTTGCCATCCTCCTCCGGGTGTACGTGAAGGTACGCCAGGGATGTACGCCCACCGTGTGTCGACGCGCTTGCTGCCCAGGATGCAATCCAGTCAAAGCTGGTGCATCTCATTTTCACCCCCATTCCAGAGTCAAGGGAGTAGTCAGTCTTGTTTTTATCAGCTCCACGAACTGGGCGATTTGCCCTCCTTCGAGCTCCTTGTATGGTACCTTCCAGTTCCTTAGGAACGATAGCACCAGGCTGCACACCCGTTTCATGTTTAACCAAGTTTTTCTATTAAAAACCAAGTTATTCCTATTATTACAAATACTCCAGAGAACTGCAGAAGTAACCACATTTAAGTGCATATAACGTTTGTTGCAAAGCCACTTCGAGGCTAAAGATGTATAGTCAGCAATTCTAACATCAAAGACATCATCCCAAACAGACTTAGCAACAATACACTCAAAGAAAAGGTGGCACACAGTCTCAATTTCTTTACAAAGGTTACATTCCAGCTCTTTTGGAACGCCCCTTTTCCTAAGATTATCACAGGTGAGGATTTTATTCTGTGAAAAAAGCCATAGGAAAACTTGGATCCTGGGAGGGATTTTTAGTTCCCAAATTACTGGCAAATACACAGGTTGGACCCCCCCCCCCCCCCCTAAAATTAACAATCGCATACATCGATTTTGAGGAATAAACCCCGTTTGTCTCATACCGCCAGATCAGTTGATCAGGCTCCTGCGACAACTGAACAGAGTTTACTATGTCTCAAATTTCTAACCACTGCAGCATCATCTCATTCGTAAAAGTTCTCCTAAAATTGCATTTCAGCTCCGAGCCGTCCCACAGCTCCGCAACTGTTCTAGTTTGTTGATTCGAAATCACATATAAATCCCAAAACTGGGTTGCTAGCGTTGTGTTTCTAAACCATATGTCTTCCCAAAATTTAACCAATCTACCATCTCCTATTTTCCACTTATAACCTATTTTAACCGCCTTCGCCGCCCACATCACACCTTTCCAAAAAATGGAGGGGTGATCATCCTGACAGCAAAGGATATTGGGGTTTCTTGTATTATATTTGGCATCAATAACTTTTTTCCAGAGAGCATCCTCTCCGTTCGAATATCGTTTTATCCAAGAACCCAACATGCACAAGTTTCTATCCTGCAGGTTGGGTATACCTAAACCACCAAATTCCTTTTTCATGCACACCGACTGCCAATTTGCCAGGTGCATTTTGTGTTTCCCATCTTCATCATCCCACAGGCAATTTGCCAGCTGGGTATCTATCAACTTAAGCGCCCATTTTGGGAATTGAAAGAAAGATAACAAGTACACCGGGATACTAGCTAACACTGACTGCACTAATTCCCTTTTAGCTGTTGAGGACAGTAGCTTTCCTCTCCACCCTGACAAACGCTTAAGGAGATTATATATCAAAGGTTGCAGATCCTCTCTCCTTAGCTTGTCATAATGAAGGGGAATTCCTAAATATTTCACCGGGAACTTACCCAAAACACATTGAAAAATTTCTAAGAAAGGTTCAACCTCTTCATTTTCCATATTAATGGGAATAAGCTCACTCTTGTGATAGTTAATTCTCATGCCTGAGATTTGCTCGAAACATGTCAAAACCCATTTCATATTAATTGCTACCTCCTTGTCAGCTTCCAGAAACAACAAGGTATCATCTGCATATTGTAGACACACTACACCACCTTGTAAGAATCTGGGACAAAGACCTCTCACCAGATTAGCCCCCGCACTTTTAACTAACATTTTGGAGAAGACAACCACTACGAAATTAAATAAAATAGGGGACAGGGGATCCCCCTGCCTCTGCCCTTTACCAGTCAAGAAAAAATCTTCTTCTACTTCATTAATCTTAACACCTACCGACCCACACTGAGTTACCTGTTTTATCAATCTAATCCAGAAAGGGTTGAAGCCTCTCTTCTCTAGTATCTCGTAGAGAAAATCTAAAGCTTTCTCATAATCTATTTTAAACACTAGGCCTTTCTCTTTTTTCCTAAACACTTCATGAATAACTTCATGCGCGGTTACCACAATTTCCAAAATAAACCTACCTCTAATGAAAGCCGATTGGCAGGGAGAAGTAAGCCTACCAACCACCTTAGCAATTATATTAGTAAGTACCTTAGTGAAAATCTTAAAACTACAATTTAACAAGCTAATAGGTCTGAACTTTTTCATGGACCTAGCATCATCCTCCTTCGGGATGAGAGTGATCATAGCAAAATTAATCCTATATATATCTAGTTTATTATCAAACCAGTCCACAAAAAGATCAAATTTAATCACATCCCAAAATTTCTGATAAAAGAAAAAGGTAGTCTATCAGGACCTTGAGCCCCATCCGAATCATCGATTGAATAATAGGAGGGAAAATCCTCGCGCTGAGAGCGCCCCTAGTCACTGTAGTCAGCTACAGTTCGTATTGTAGCTATCTACAGTGTGCTACAGTAGCGGTGGGTCCCGCGCGTCAGCCTCACAGCGGGCCGTCGATTTTTGCAGAGAACCACAAACATAATAAAACATTCAAATGATCTTTCGCACTAATTTCAATATTTCAAAACACTAAATACTTAGAAATACAATAAACGACATTCCAACTAATTTCAATATTTCACACTACCATTTAACCTTAAAGTACACATAATTCCCCACTGATTTATACTGCTTAAATTTTAAACAAAAATATTTTGTTGAGACTCTCACTTTTGTTACACTTCTCTTATTGGAAGAAATGATTTTTTTTCAGCAAACAATACATTTTTTTTACTAGAAAGAAAAGAGCTATATTCAAGATCTCATCATACCGTGAGGCTCCTTCTTTTCACAACAGTTCGTCATTCCTCTTTAACTAAAATAACTACTATATCAAATATAGATTTGTAGGAATGAAGCATTCCGTCAACAATTAAAGACACTTTATAGATATTGTTTTACTGTATTTAAACAATTACCAAAAACTACTTAATGCTGCAAAATCGGTATTTCCAACTATATTCACCGACATAATATGGAACATATATCATCATGGTCACAAAAAATAAATGTCTACACTTCAAAATAATACAAACAATATATCAAAATCTTCTAAATTTAACGAATTTTCAAACTTTCCATGTAAACAATTTCCAAAATAAATAAATTAACAGCTTCTCAAATTACACTTAACTCTCCCAAATTATATATTTAAAATTAAATGATGCTTTATTACATGCACATTTACAAACAAACACAAGTTCATCTTCTCTAGAGATGAATTCAATTTAATAGATGCTAACACAACATATTTCTTCTAACCATCGATCAAAATCACACAATTATGACTTATAATGAATATAATATTTAGACACAACCATCGTATATTTCATCTAATTATGGTAGTACACAAGAAATTTATGTCAAAATGGATTTTGCCATTTCGAACTACAACAAAATACATATTCTCTAGCTATGGAGTCATTTGACATATTTATTATAAAAAAAACTAACATATGCCCACAAGATTCAGCAAGGGCGCGCCGTACCGATGAAACAAAATTCTACACTATACGAATAAAAACAATTTAATTCAGCCAAAATTTGAAAATACGAAAAGAAAAACACTTACTCCAATTATATGGACAAATGGATGGAGCTGAATTTCACAAAACAAACTCCCTAATTATGAAATTCAGTTCGACAAATGATCTTTCGCACTCATTATGGACTTAAATTACAAATTAACAAACAGACATAAACATTTTTAAACCTTCTAACTTGCTTAAAGATTGAACATACTCTACGATATATCAGTTTTTTTCCTTTCCAAAAACAATTTAAGAAACTATTAAACTTCCGACATGTAGGCATACCCTATTTAAGAAGATTAGAAACAAAAAATTGTGGAGGTAAAATTCTTCTTCCAAAAATCAAAACGTTTAAATATAAACAACTTTTGAACGCATACATTTCCAAAAACAAAGTTTCTTCCCCAAGTATTCACAAATATGGCTAATATATGAACACTAACACAACAAACTCCCTTCCTCTAATTACGTGGAGTTACATATAATAAATACTCACATAATGCACTTCCTCTAGCTGTGATATCAAATTAAACATTTCAATTTGGTAAATATTTTGACTTAATATGCACTCCTTCTAATTATACGAAATCCAATTGAATAAATGTGTGTTTCCCACATATGGAATTCAGCTAACCACTGATAAAAAAATAGAAACATTTTCCAGCCATTTCGATTTTAGATGTACCAACATGCTCAAAAAAAAAAGTTAACTATTTAAGTCAACATACCAACATTTTCAGACATTTCCAACTGCTTGATATTCCGATGTTCCACAAAATATAACTCGAATGCTCAAAATGAAGAAAAAAAATATACTCATAGCAAATTACAAAAATATTACAACATTTCATTTTGGTCAATACTTCGACACCGTACGAACGAACTTTCGGCAAATGTACAATCAAATCATACTTCTCAAAATCTAGACAATTTGCAAACATGACCTCTCTTTGCATACTAACAATTCCCAAATCTACACAATTTACAAATTTCAACATTTACAAACATAATGCACTTCCTCTAGCTGTAATCTCAAATTAAACATTTCAATTTGGTAGATATTTGAAAGTAATATGCACTCCCTCCAATTATATCAAATTCAATTGAATAAATATGTGTTTCCCACATATGGACTTCAACTAACCAGTGATAAAAAAATAGAAGCATTTTCCAACCATTTTAATTTTAGATGTACTAACATGCTCACAAAAAAAATAAATGTAATCTATTTAAGTCAACATACCAGCATTTTCAGACATTTCCAATTGCTTAATATTCCGATGGTCCACAAAAATATAACGCAAACGCTAAAAAAAAATGCTCATAGCAAATAATAAAAATATTACAACATTCCTTTTTGGCCAATATTTCGACACCATACGAACAAACTTTCCGCAAATGTAGAATCAAATTCAAATGGATTTTCCTGATTTCACTTAAATATTGACGTTGAAATGCAAACATGTTTGACCATTTCGATCCACTGAATATTTGAATATTATATACAATATATCCGAAATGCACAAAAAAATGCTACCTATTCATGTCAGAATAAAAACATGTTCCAACATACCAATTTAGCTAACATTTTAATTAACAAAAAATATATATACTGCGAAAAAAAAACATCAAGGGCGTGCCGTGACGGCACACCGAATTCAACTAGTAGGATCCAAAAATCGCTTCCTTTATCTGAGCTGGGTGATGTGGCTGTTTGGATTGTTATACTCTGCCGTGGAACGTGCGTGAAGGCTGGCATTACTGTCTTAGTGATCGAAGCTTGCAGGTTGGTTTCCAACGGATCAATCTCTGAACCAGATACTGTAATTTACTAATTTAGTCAGGTTCTGTAGTGTACACATTGTTGTCTCTAAATTTATCATGTGCAATGCGCCCATTTAAGAGTTACTGATTCTGTTGTTCATCTGTCATGGAACTGGAGGCTGAGATTGTTGTCGGGCACCGCGAGCAGCGGTGGTGGTGTGCGGCCGTGTCTGGTGCATCGAGGGCACGACCGTGATGGAGTGGCGCGGGGAGCGCCGAGACTGGCTCGAGTGGGGCGGGGAGCGTCGCGGTACTGCGCGTACCGCTAGCGCCCGAAGGCCGCCGGGTCGAGGAGGGACGAGACGGAGCCGCCCGCAGTAGGTGTGTGAGCTGCACATCACCAGCTCGGATGCGTGGACGCAGCGGCACATCACCTAGGAAGCAGCGCATGGCTGAGGCCAGCGGCTTTCAAGCTCACGATTTGCTAGCTCGGATGCAACGAGCGCCTCCACGGCCGGCCGCTCTGGACACCCTCGCGTCTCAGTCTTTTTGCGCCCGTGGCAGGGCACCCAAGCGCCGGAGCTCTGGCCGGCGCCTTCTCACCCACAAAGGTGCTACTCCTTGGCGCGGCTCGACCTCTGCTCCGGCCGCCTGCTCCCTGGCGCGGCTCGACCTATACTCTGAAACCTGAAAGTTTGAATTTATCTGTCGATACGCCTCTGGTGGAGTGCGACGGCGAGAGAGCCGGAGCGCCGGCGACGCGCCACTGGTGTTGCTATCTCGACGAGCTGGAGCTCCGGCGACAAGCAGCGCCCTGGGCCTGTCGCCGCCATGGTTCTGATCCTCACCGTGGACGCAGTCTCTCTCTTGCGCTGCTATTCTTTCTCTGTCAGTGTGCACCGCAGGTGTTCGACAAATTGGCAACAACTTTGGAGGGCCATGAATAAGGGGCACCCCTGGAGAAACCCAAACAAAAATGGCGGACATGTGTCCGGCACCCTTCAATTGGGCTCAATTGGGGTGCCGGACACTCATTTAAAAGCCCTCGGTGGAGATGCTCTCAATTTGATCACTGACAGGAGCTAGATCACGAACAGTAGGCCGAGAAGTTCCCAAAAGGTGGCCTAGATATGTGAAAGGAAAAGTCCAAATGACACAAACAAAGCTGTAGCTAGTATAACCATTCTCTCAGGAAAAGGCAAGAAACCTGAAATTAATATTATCAACGCTCGAACAACTTTTCGGTCTAAAAATTAATTTTCATATAAGTGAATTGTTTTGTTTCGGTGATGCCCAAGACGAGACTACCCAGTACGCTGAGCTATTTGGCTGCGGGCTAGGCCAGTTTCTAATAAACTATCTAGGCATCCCAATTCACTTTAGGAGGCCAACGATTGATCAATGGAAACATGTCGAGGAGAGACTACAAAAGAGGTTGAGTAGCTGGAAAGGAAAACTACTATCCCTGGGTGGTAGATTGGTTCTCATAAATTCAGTCCTAACTAATATGGTACTGTATATGATATCATTCTTCCAATTACCTAAAGGAGTCTTGCATCGATTAGATTATTTTCGATCTAGATTCTTTTGGCAAGGGGATAACGAAAAAAAGAAATATCGGTGAGCCAAATGGGACGTAGTGTGCCGCCCCTAAAGATCATGGTGGTCTTGGGATTCATAACCTTGAGGTCAAGAATAGATCCCTTCTTGGTAAATGGTTGTTTAAGCTTCTGACTGAAGAAGGGGTGTGACAGACGCTCCTTAGGAGGAAGTATATTGGCTCAAGGGCGATATCACATGTCTCTTGGAAACCTGGTGATTCACACTTCTGTGCTGGCCTAATGGCGACAAAGAAACTCTTCTCCCCATATGGCTCTTTCTTCATTATGGATGGTTCGGAGATAAGGTTCTGGGAGGATAAGTGGTTGGGAAACACCTCGCTCCGAGAACATTATCCAGCTTTATACAACATAGTCCTTGGACGTCACAAAAGCGATATGCTCGCTCAAGTTTTGGTGGATAATTCCCCAAATGTGACATTCAGAAGAGATCTTATTGGTCCTAAACTAGTAGCTTGGCACGAGTTGCTACAGCGCCTAGCTGCTGTCAATTTGACACAAGGGTCCGATGAGTTTCGTTGGAATTTACACAAGAGTGGTAAATTTTCTGTGGACTCCATGTATACAACTTTAATCCAACCAGATGTGCCGATAGACAATAATAAAAAAATCTGGAAGATGAAGATTCCATTAAAAAACAAAGTATTTGCGTGGTATTTTCGTCGAGGGGTTATTCTTACTAAAGACAACCTTGCGAAACGCAACTGGCATGGAAGTAAAAAGTGTGTTTTCTGTCACAAAGACGAAACTATGAAACACTAAGGGCATCTCCACTCGTGGCGCAAACCCAGGATGGAAAAAGACACGTTTTGGAGGCCAAATTTTTTGCGCCGGCTGAAAACAGGATCCTGGGGAGGTGATTTTCCCAGCCGCACGCCCACCCCAACACGGGAAGATGAAGAAATTGGCGCCAACTCCGGCCACGGAGGCAAAGGCAGAGCCAAGCACCCGAAGGTGAAGCCGGAGAATCTGGGCTGTGACGGAGGGCGGCATCGCGAGCTGGGCGCGCCGGAGAGCGGCGCCGGGAGGGCGGCACGAGCTGGCCGTGCGGAGGTGCTGGCGGCGCCGGAGGGCGGCACGAGCCGAGCGCGGGGTGGACGGCCGGAGCAAGTTCCATCTCTTCCACCTGCCTCTATCTCGGGGAGGGGCGGCCAGGGCGACCTCCATCTTGCGGAGGGGCGGCCCTGGCGAGCTCCATCTCCTGGAGCTCCACCTCGCGAGCGCCGGCGAGCTCCATCTCGGTGGCCCCGACAAGCTCCATCTCGCGGAGGGGCGGGGCGGCGCGAGGAGGGCGGAGGGGCGGCTAGCGGCTGCTGCGAGCATGCTCCATCTCCGGCAGGAGCTCGAGGGAAGAGGGGAGTGCTCGAGGGGAAAAGGGGAGTGCAGTGGAGCTCGGAGGCCGACGGTGGCTAGCAAGGAAGGAGAGAGGAAAGTGGGAAGGAGAGAGAAAAGTGGGGAAGGAGAGAGGAAAGTGGGCGGTACGTGGCGGCAGTTAACTGGGCAATCGTTGCCTTTTCCCCCCCCCAGGGCGAACCCGCCTTGGATGAGCCGGCGCTAAAACGGTGCTAAAAGGCGCTATTTGAGGTCCTGGGGGGCTGACTGGGAGATTTTGGTGCTATTTGGCCCAAAAAGTGGCGTCGGGGGCTCCTGGGGGGCACGAGTGGAGATGCCCTTATTCTTCGAGTGCCAATTTGCTAGTTCTATATGGTCAATCATCCAGATAGGTTCTACTCTATACCCCCCCCCCCCCCCCAAAAGCATTGCCAATATTTTTGGCCATTGGCTGAACAGGGTGGAGAATAGGTTTAAATAACTTATTAGGGTAGCAGCGCTTGCCGTTATATGGTCGTTTTGGCTGTGTAGAAATGGCAAGGTGTTTAATGATAAAAATTATTCTCTTATGCAGGTTATCTACAGGAGTACAACTAAGCTCCGTTTGTGGTCTCAGTTGCAACGTGTGGGGCATCGAGACCTGTTTATGGAGGTGTGTATCAGACTAGAGGATATGGCGAGAGACTTTTTATCCCAACATGGATGGTAGCATAATTTGCGGATTAGCCCTCCAACTTCATAGGCGTTCTTACAATCTCTCATTATGATATGTAATTCGCCTAATTTATTTTTCGAACTTCGGTACTTTCCGGAAACAATAGCTGGACATGGTGCTCAGTGCACTTTCAGAGATAGGCTTGCATGTTCACTTGTTAAAACAGTAGGTATATATTGGATTTGACATGAATCACACATCTGTACATGTAAAGAGCCAGACTACATGCAATATATATTGGGAGAGGAATTTTTTATGGACATGACTACGCGTAAGACGTCTGTTGATTAGCTAATCTATACGCGCGGCCTAGCAAGAGAAATTGCCCCTTTTGCATGCATGCACAAGCAAACAAACAAGCTGATGTCATCCCGCATTAAATGCAAAATTTGAAAATTGAAAAAGTTTTGTAGGCCAAACCGTTTATCCGATTTAGAATCCGTTTTCACCGTTGAGCTAGTCGCGATGAGATGTTTGAAACTGGATCCCATGTTGATATGTTCCGACAACTTTTTTTAGGGACCAAAACTTACCCAATCCGTAACATATAAGTTACCCATGCTTGAATACATAATTTACCCACCATATTAACGATTAGTTTTCGGGTTGAAATAGAAGCATTTTTTTTAGATTTTTTCGAGTTTTAAAGTTACCACATCACGTTGAGATGGTAAATTTATTGTGGTATTAGGATAATAACTGTCGATTTTATAGTGACAATTACACCTAAAAAAGATGGGCATTGTGTCCGTAACTATTATTTAGAGGTCATGGTAACTAAATCGATTTCGTGATGGATAAATACATCATGAACACATGGATAACTTCATAAGTACCGAGTGAGTAACTCTATCAGTATTGCGTGGATAACTATTGCCGAGAGAGTATGATAACTACATTGATTTCATGCTGGATAATTACACCATGAAAACATATGGATAACTTTACCAGATTAGGTGGGTAAATCCATTAGTCTTGGGTGGTAACTATTACCGAGAGAGTATGATAACTATAACGATTTTGTGGTGGATAACTACAAATAAAAACACATGGGTAACTTTATCAGTACTGGGTGGTAACTACATCAGTCTTGGCGTGGTAACTATTACCGACAGAGTATGGTAACTACATTAATTTTGTGGTGGATAACTACACATAAAACACAAGAGTAACTTTATCGGTACTGGGTGGGTAACTCCATCAGTATTGGGGTGGTAACTATTACCGAGAGTGTATGGTAACTACATTGATTTTGCCGTGGATAAGTACATCATGAAAACACATAGGTAACTTTATCAGTACCGGGTGAGTAACTCCATAAGTATTGGTGGTAACTATTACCGAGAGAGTATGGTAAACATGGGTAACTTTATCAGTACTGGGTGGCTAACTCCATCGGTATTTGGTGGTAACTATTACCGAGAGAGTGTGGTAAACATGGATAACTTTATCAGTACTGGGTGGGTAACTCTATCAATATAGCTGTATATGGTGGTGACTATTACCGAGAGAGTATGTTAAACATGGGTAACTGTATCAGTACTGGGTGGGTAACTCTATCAGTATTGGGTGATAACTATTACCGAGAGAGTATTGTAAACATGGGTAACTTTATCAGTACTGGGTGGGTAACTCTATCAGTATTGGGTGGTAGCTATTACCAAGAGAGCATGGTAAACATGGGTAAGTTTATCAGTACTGGGTGATAAAGTTATCCACCCAGTACTGCTGGAGTTATCCATGTGTTCATGAAGTTATCCACCACAAAATCGATTTAGTTACCCTAATATATCGGTAATAGTTACACTCAAAGTACTCATAAAGTTACCAACCTACTGCTGATAGAGTTACCCACGCTGCAGAGTCCAAGTGCACTCCCGCCGTCACGCGGTACCACCGCAGCTAGTGTGGTGCCCCACGTTGTTCACCTCGTGAAGATCTCGATTATATGCGACCATAAAGGAGCTAGGTAGCGGCCAACGGGCCTAATCCATCGGTGACGCGGTAAGGACGTGAAGGGCGGCACAACGCGACGTCGATGGCATGCTCTGCAGTGCCCGACACGGCCGGCAGCCCTCCTAGCTCGCGGGCGTCGGTGCGGCCCTTGGGAGGACGACGGTGCGGACGCGTAGGACGATGGCACGAGGCGGCGCGGAGCTCGCAGGGAGGCTGATGGCGCGAGGCGGTGCGAACGCGGAGGACGTCGGAGATTATGTTGCGTGTTTGGTAGCTCGCATTAGTTGAAACATGTTGAAGAGAGACGCTGTTTGGTAGCACATATGAGTAGGGACATGCTGCATGAAGACGAAACTACAAATAAGTCCAAAATTTTACAAAATGGCCCTTGAAGAGAAAAAGAAAAATGCAATCGGGTCCTCTGATTCCTCCACGCGCTGGCGGCTGGCCGGAGCTCCTCTACTCCTCCACGTGCTGCCGCCAGGGAGAGCTCCCACCGACGGAGGTCGGAGCGGCGGTCGGAGGTTGGAGCCGGTTGAGGGCGCAGCGGCGGCCGGCAGAGGGCATAGCGGCGGCCGGAGGCACTGGGCGGCGGGCAGCCGCGGCGCTGGTGCCTGGTGAGGTCGAGCGCGCTGGGGAGGTCGCGCTCGTGCAGGCCGCGAGGGGAAAATGACCAGGGGACTGGAGGGCTGGCGTCGCGACTCGTCCGTGAGGCCCATGCGTGGAGCCAAAGCTGGCCACCTGGGCCCGTGCCAGCGTGCCGTCCAGCGAGCACGCGTGCCCGGCCCGTCAGGGTCCTGGCACGGCACATGGCTTAACGGGCCGTGCTCGGCCCGTCACCCGCCTGGGGCCGTGCTGGGCCTGGAGGCCGAGCCTGCGTGCCGGCATGGGCACGGCCCGTTTAGCGGCCAGGCACGCGGAGGCCCGCGACGGCACGCCAACATGCGAGGGTTGACCCTTCGTCTGTTCGTTCCCTCACTCGATCCATTCCTCTAATCCCCAATTCCCTAATCCCTATCGCCTCCTCGCTCCTCCTTGCCCTTCCCTCGATCCTGTCCTCTCTCGTCGCGTTCTCCTTCCGACACCGCAGCTGCGCCTCCACGCGGCCACGCCTCCACGGCTCCGGTTCTCTCCGCCACAACTACTCCATGGCAGGAGCCAGGAGCTCGACTACCGTTCGCCGCCATGGCCAACGAGTAGAGTTGTGCCTGCTCCGACGGTCTGGCCACTCCCTCTCTCACCTCCAGCTCCTCCACAACCTTCCCCGGCAATCACGCCCTCCCCGACGCGCATCCTTCCTCGATCCCCGCCGTCCTCCTCTCCAGGCCGCCAAGCTTCACCGTTCCAGGGATTTTTTTTCCATAATATTTAGGCAAAAATAGGCCCATTAGTGCTAAACGTGCCGTGGGCCGGCCCGTTTACTATGTGTGCTGTGCTGGGGCCTCTAGGCCAGGCCCGTGTGCTGGCACGGCACGGCCCACCTAGTAGACGGGCTGGCACGGGCCGTGCCGTGCCAGGTCCGCGTAGCTCTAAACGTGCCTGGGTCGTGCCGTGCCGGCCCGTTGGCCAGGTTTGCGTGGAGCAAACGCGCGCGCGAGATCGGCCATCCATTCGCGATCCAACGGCTCGCGAGCGTGCGTCGACATATGCCCCCTGGCAGGCGCGTGCTGAATAGATTTACCAATTTGTATTCACAGGGAAAGGACATCTTGCCACAGATTTCTATTTAGATAAATCAAGAAAGCACGTCAAACTTATAGACCAAAGAGAAAAACTGACCCTTTCAGCCCATAAGGCAATGCAAATGTAGATTAAAAAAAAAGTCCAAGCTAAAGCAACAACACCCAGGATCATCCTGTTATTTGTTGACTATAGGCTTCCACCCAATCGTGCCAGCGAAAATTTCAGTTAAAATGTGCTCTAGGAATCCCCCAAGCATCAACATAGCCGTGTTCAGAGTTGTAGGACTGCCTTGCAAAAAGCTTCAAGGCTGCCTATAATCTCATTTCAACAACCCCTGCAGAAGAATTAAGAACACAAGTTAATACTGTACCCAAGTAGAATGGTGACAAAGCAAGAATCACCGGATAGAAGGGAGGAACATGCAGACAACGCGGTACAGTTGTTGCTTCTGCTCGACAGCTTCAGGACGTAACAATGTGATGCTCCGCAGAACTGTTCCGTCCTCAGCGCACCAGCGCACCTGTAACACAAATCAAGGATAACGCACTGAGAGCTGTGTTGAGAACGTGTCTGCATGGTACTTTTGTTGCTTCTGCACAGAGGTGCAATCGTCTCAAGAACTACAAAAAAAAATTAAGAACTGGCGTAGCCTTAACTAAACTGCACAAAGGTGCAATCGAAAACATTGTGCGACACAACTCTTAAAATCATTTACCCACATTACAAATTTCAATAAGAGGTTGGATCCTAACTACTAAGAAGAATGGAGATACTCCTACCACATCAAATCTACCTCTACATTTCAAAGTATGGAGGAAAATTCACGATTTCAAGAGTGTACCAGGATACTATGTGGATCGTTGTCATCATCACCATCATCATCATCAACACACACTCCTACATGTTTTCAGGATTATTCTTTTATTCAAACATGATTGAACATTACATAAGATCGTGAACTATTCGAAAGTGCCAAGTTAAAAAAGAACAAATAAATCTATATCAGCGTAGATGTCAAGGATTTCAAACCATAATAAGTATTTTTTACAGGGGCATGCTAGTTTCACATGTCAAGGAAGGAGTCATTTCCAAAATTCTAAGACTAAAAAAATAACATTGAACAGAAGTTTAGAAGTTGCATCCAAATAAGAGCAGTTTCTACAAAAATAAAAGGCTTCAATGGATCAAAAGGAGTGCAAAATCAAGGAAATTTGACAGGTACCATTGAACAGTTAGATGAATCCACAAGTTCTCACCAGAAGCTACCAATAATCAAGGACGGCTAAGAAAAATATAAGTTTCATAGAGAATGGCTTATTGTGTACTGTGACAAAGAACATAAAACGATCAAGCAAAATGCCAAATCAGTCTGTGTGTAAAGTTTGAGAGCTATATCCAGTAACCCGTTAAACCTACGAAATTTTTTACAATCAGAAAGTTCATACACAAGCTTAAAACTTTCTGCGGTATCCATTTTGCCCAATCTTTACAATGCAGGAGAGCAAAAAATAATTTAGGCTCAATGATTTCATATTATTCCCCGTTAGAAACTTGTGATAAACTAATAGAATAATGGTCATCTTTTGGTTTTTCTCTGATTTGTGTTGTAATCACCAATCAAACCAAGTGCTGCTGTTTTTATTTTAGGAAACAGGGAAAATAATGGTTACTGGATTCAGTCATTTTTGGTCATGTTAAGTAAGAAAGCTTTGGAAAATGGTAATACAGGACGTACACAAAGAATGCCCAAGAATTACTTGATCCAGTCAATTTGGTCATGTTAAATAAGCAAGCTTGGGAAAAGGGTAACACAGGATGTAGCCTAAGAAACGAATTCCTATATTCTAAGGTTACTGAATACTATACCATATGATTGGTTCTTTAATGTAAGTGTACTGATGGATGGTACATTTTCCAGTTAGATCTTTCAGCAGTACTGTATGAATGTATGCCAGTAATGCTTACAAATATGCATACAATGTGGTTCTTGCCTGTAAGTGTACTGACGGATGGTACATACTCCATTTAGATCAGCAGTATTGTACGGCTGTATGTCAGTAATGCTTATAAATATGCTAGGGAGAAGGTCAAACATATTTGATACATTCAGATAGTTCATTTTCAGCAATACTGTATGACTGCATGTCAATAACACTAATATTTCAGAGTAATCATGCTTACAAATATGCTGCCATACCGGAGAGAAGGTCAAACAGTATGTATACTTCTGAATTCTGAGATTAAACTGTGGAGTATATTATGCATCTGTAATCAGCACAGTAAACAGAGAGGCAAATTTAGTACTTGACGACATGGATGGGGCAAATTCGGGCTAACCTCATTTCGAAGCAAAAGTGGAAGGGGACCGCCGGCGCCAGCGCCATCAAAGGCTCGAAATACTCCGATATTCAGTATGACCAAGTTTCATCCTTCTCTACCACAGTTCGGATGCAATGGCCATGTGAAGCTGACCTTCAGGGGCAAGACAATAAACAAGTTCTCATAAGGAACACCACATCTAGCACAATCCGAAGAGACAAAACTGATTCTTTTGTGGACCCTTCACTTCAACATGTTTCTTAAGAGATAAACACATTGACATATTCATCATGTTGGAAGGAGATTCAGAATTGTATGGCGTATGATTTTACATCTACTAATACTCGAATTTAGATGATAGTAGAAGAGATTTTTTCTTAGGGGGACCAAGCGTTCATAATAGGACATCAAGACACCTTATAATATGTTCTCATCAGATTAAGTAACTAAGTAAGTGGAAATAAAGTTTTAATTTTGAAGCTAAAACCATCATTAATCAAGTAGAGGCCGAGAAAGTGTATCTTATGTCCTATTAAAAAAACTACTGTTATAGCAAGCAATAGAGCTCTTGGTAAGAAATACAACTAATGGAAGTCACAGTTACAAATAAATACAGCAGATGGGGCAGCGGCTAGCAATTGATATGTTATTTTCGCACATATGTAAAAATATAGAGCATATGTTGCAGGATTGGTTATGCATCAGACTTGATGTGCAGCTACACACGTAGCTGGTAATTCGCAGTGGCTAAAATCAAACAATTACCAGAGCCCACGTGGAATCAAATTATGCACTACAGTGTTCATCACATACGCCTTTCTCACTGATCATCTCAATCGGATGGAATGCACCTAGGAGCCTTGCACCACATCATTTTTACTCAGTCTTAGGAAGAGCATATGCATGTGATACAACATCTAGTAAACAACGCATGTAACAACCTTCACACAGAGCAACAATCTATACAATGTCTGCATTGATACAAGCTTGAGAGCCATAGCTAGCTGACAGGCATAGCATGCGCAAAAAAATAGATAAGGCCACTACAAGTTCATTGTAAAAAAGGCACTACCGGTAGGTGGAAAAAAGTGGTGAAAGAATGAACAATAATGAGAAGTATTAGCTTACAAATTTAAATTCTAAATATGCAGCCGTAAAAACATACACTGTTTGTTTGGCACACACAATTCTACCAGTTCATCATCATTAATCATTCAGCATAACATAAACGCATTTGTAAATAAAATTATTCGTGCCTTGAGATTCAGAAAAGGACAATAGTAAATCTTGAAATCATTTTCAGTACAAAGTAAATCAGTTCAAGCCTTGTATCTGCCAGCAGTTGGGATCTCTTAGGCGACACCTTTCTTTAAGGACATAGATCAAGCCAGCAGCAGTTGGACAAAAAAACAGCCAAGATCACCAATAAATAGCTCATCTCCATGATAAATGAAGCATGTAACCAGTGATTGTAATATCGAGGCACCCAAATCGCAGTCAGCCAACCTACAACGAAAGCTAATCAATTTCAGAAAAGAACACGCAGAGCAAGGACTAAGATGGAGACACGAGCACCAATCACCTATGGCCACAACAAGTCCACCGGCGCGGACACCATATAAACTTCTAGGGTACTGGACGCTACTGGCACACGGAGGGAGCTGCAGGAGCAGGCGCAAGAGGAGGCGCTAAGCTCAAACCCCATCCCTATTCTACCGAATGATGCCTCCTTCCCTAGATCCAGCCGAAGAACCCCGCAATCAGCCACACAAAACGCGGCAGATGGCCTCAGAAGTTTGGATAAACCGACAGACGCATATACCGTTTTGCACTAATGTGCCTCATGAACTGCAGTAGAACCATCCATTTCAGATTCTACTCTCGGCCGACGAACACCGAGCATGTACCATGTACCATGCTGCGACTGACTGCAAGGTTTAGGGGCCCTGCACTCAACAGTTGGCGACCTTTATAAAGCACAGAATGAACTGTTCATGGGTTATTGTAGACATAACAATACTGCAAGCAAATTATAGTCATCAACTCACTTGTCAAATTGAACAGCTAAATAGGATGTCAGTCAGAAATGTTAGGACATATGGTAAAGAAACGTGGACCGGGAGGTTGACGATACAGTAATGAGCAAAAGCTCAGGAGTCAATGTGACTCATGAACAGCAGCAGTCTCGACTCGATCCCAACTCAAGCAGCTACTACACATGAACCCAAACCAGCTAAAAATTTGAAATTTCTGCACTCAATTTCTCTTTAGAAATTAGACAACTGTAACACGAAATCTATGCTGTTCTTTTCTGGCTGTCATTATCTTCCAACCTGCATTGGTATTTGGATAAACCGACTAATGACGCATGTACCGTTTTACATTAACGTGTAGGGACATGTTTCTACAGAACCATCTATGTCAGATTCTACTCTCGGCCGACGAACGCCGAGCCAAATCGAAGTGCCCCTCCAACAAGGATAATACTTCAGTGAGTGAACATCATGAAGACATGCTTAACGTCTCAGGCAAATAATCATGGGGCCGTATCGCCCCGTCTCATCGAGTAGGAAGGTGAAAGCATCAGCTCTCTTTCCACAAACGATCTGTGTAATTTTTTCAGTAGTAAATATCTAGCGAGTAGGAACAAACGCATAAGCTACTGAAGCTTTTTAAGATTCACAAAAACTCCTCAACTCCAACTTATGGGAATACCACTGTCAAGGGACATTTATCAAAACAGCAGGACCAGAGTTTCTATTCATTCATGACTACTTTTTTTGACAACAGGGAGGAAGGGAACTACAAATTACTGTGGAGATTCAGATCAACATTAAGAAAGTTCTGAAATAATATGTACACTATATAGAAGGAATCATGATTGACGTGTCTTCATAGCCGAAGCCTTGCAAGGAAGCATAGTGCATAGATTTCAGATATCCAAGATTAGCATTCCTGAAGATGATGGGCATGATTACAAATTCTGAATGGTTATTTCCACTTCGTCGTACCAATACAATAGCTGGCGATAAATCAAGTTGGGTGCGGATAAAGTAGCACATGGATATTACTGAACAATTATTATGCAGAATTTACATCAACCTCACAATTTGGTAAATTTGAATATCCAGCCGTACTATATGGGACAAGGATTGGCTACACCCAATGTATATGTATGTTCGGAATGGTGCAAGGAACCGGTTGAGTGTCCCAAAGTATATCCCAGAAGTATACGAGCAATGGATATCATTCGACAATCATAACCACTAGATGATCAGAATAACTATAGTCCAACAATTTACACTAAATCTTTGGTGAAACAAATCAACGCCTTCCTTCACATTGCGGGTGATTAATCCCTCCTGCATAATATCCAGGGTACAAATCAGTAGCCGCATAAATATCTCAAATCTAATATAGTACTTACATAGATATGCCACTAAACACTGCAGTTGTTTATGTACCAGGACCGCTACTGTGGCATGTTTTTGAGCTAACATAAAATGTCTTCAAGTATGTTCGAAATTTTTAGTTTGAATTTTTGACAATTTGAAATTTGTTTTTTGGGCAGTGGGTGCATCTGCACCTGCACCTGCTACCCGTTATAGATTTCCGATCGGACATATGTCTTTTATACATGTGTAAACGACGCTGGCACTACCAAGTACGTCTAGAATATCACAATGGAGAAAATTATTATTTAGAGGTTAAAGTTTATCAGAAGTTGCAAAAAACACTAGAGAACCATCTATGTCAGATTCTACTCTCGGCCGACGAACGCCGAGCCAAATCGAAGTGCCCCTCCAACAAGGATAATACTTCAGTGAGTGAACATCATGAAGACATGCTTAACGTCTCAGGCAAATAATCATGGGGCCGTATCGCCCCGTCTCATCGAGTAGGCAGGTGAAAGCATCAGCTCTCTTTCCACAAACGATCTGTGTAATTTTTTCAGAAGTAAATATCTAGCGAGTAGGAACAAACGCATAAGCTACTGAAGCTTTTTAAGATTCACAAAAACTCCTCAACTCCACTTATGGGAATACCACTGTCAAGGGACATTTATCAAAACAGCAGGACCAGAGTTTCTATTCATTCATGACTACTTTTTTTGACAACAGGGAGGAAGGGAACTACAAATTACTGTGGAGATTCAGATCAACATTAAGAAAGTTCTGAAATAATATGTACACTATATAGAAGGAATCATGATTGACGTGTCTTCATAGCCGAAGCCTTGCAAGGAAGCATAGTGCATAGATTTCAGATATCCAAGATTAGCATTCCTGAAGATGATGGCATGATTACAAATTCTGAATGGTTATTTCCACTTCGTCGTACCAATACAATAGCTGGCGATAAATCAAGTTGGGTGCGGATAAAGTAGCACATGGATATTACTGAACAATTATTATGCAGAATTTACATCAACCTCACAATTTGGTAAATTTGAATATCCAGCCGTACTATATGGGACAAGGATTGGCTACACCCAATGTATATGTATGTTCGGAATGGTGCAAGGAACCGGTTGAGTGTCCCAAAGTATATCCCAGAAGTATACGAGCAATGGATATCATCCGACAATCATAACCACTAGATGATCAGAATAACTATAGTCCAACAATTTACACTAAATCTTTGGTGAAACAAATCAACGCCTTCCTTCACATTGCGGGTGATTAATCCCTCCTGCATAATATCCAGGGTACATATCAGTAGCCGCATAAATATCTCAAATCTAATATAGTACTTACATAGATATGCCACTAAACACTGCAGTTGTTTATGTACCAGGACCGCTACTCTGGCATTTTTTTTTTCAAGGACAAGCAATCCAAGTTGCCGTCATCGCATTAAGATTGGAAAAGAGTTGTTTTACAAATTACATACGGCCTTGCCGTCCGCTTAACAACCTCCTGACTTCTCCTTTCTAATACCCGCTCTCTGACTACCTAGCACCCACAAGGACAGCTCCGCACACACATTTCTTAACATCAAATTCATCGTTTTCTCCTTGCCTTCTAACACTCTCGCGTTCCTTTCTAGCCACAGCGCCCGCATGCCCCATGATGAGCATGGCTGTGTCCTTCTATTGCTTTTTCCTGAATCTTGACAGTGTTTTTGACCACCATTCCCGAACTGAATTCTGACCTGAAGGTGTCAAATCCGAGTGCTTCGTTTCTTGACAGAGCCTGAACCAAAATGTTCTTGAAAAGGAGCAGCTTGTTAAGATATGCTTCAGCGTTTCTGGTTCTTGATACAGAGCGTACATCTCGCTGGCCCTTGCAATCCTCTCTTGCTTAGTCTGTCAGCTGTCCAGCATCTATCTCTCATTACCAGCCATGTAAAGAATTTTTCTTTCGGCGGCGCTCTGCTCTTCCACAGGGTTTTGGCATAGTCAGCTTCAATCGAACCATGGAAGTATGCCCTATAGGCTGAAGATGCAGTGTACCTTCCATTTGCAGTCAGACGCCATCTAAAAACATCTTCTTCATCAGAGAGGGGAGGTAGCTCTCGGATAATGCACCATAGCGTCATAATTGCACGATCGCTGGTAGAGTCAGGTTTCCTCTCATGTCTTTTACCCATCTACCATGAAGCAATGCTTTTGCAACTGTTCGTTTCTTTGATCCTCTGGCTGTAACGAATTTTAACAGATCAGGAGCAATTTGACTAGGGTTATTTCCCTCCAACCATCTATCATCCCAGAAGATCAGCCTGTCCCCTCTACCAGCAATGCAAGAAGTGGCAGCAGGAAAAAAGCTCTCGGCTTCAGGTGAGAGTTTGAACTGAAGCCCTGACCAAGCATGCAAGCTGCTGTCTTTTTCAAACCAGCGCCATCTCATCCTCAAGGCATCATTCATGAACTTCAAATTATGCAGTCCCAGCCCACCATACTTTGTTGGCATGCACACTTGTTTCCATGCTACTCTCCAATTTCCCCATTTGTTTCTCCAGCACCATGCCATAAGAAGCTCCGACAGATTTTGTTGATTTTTTTGATCACCCACGGTGGCAAGTCCATGGAGAGCATATGATACACAGCAATCGATTCCATGACTGTCTTGATCAGCAGCAAACGTCCAGCATGTGTGTTTTCCAGGTTGCTTGATTTCTGTGTATCTTCTCAATAAGGGCCAGAAGTTCTTCCTTAGGTAGTTTCTTCAGAGAGAGAGGTAGTCCGAGATACTTACATGGGAAATTAATAACCTGGCAGGGGAAAGGCTGTGTGATGTCTGCAAATCTAGGTCTGGGCAAGCAATTGGTGCAATGGCACATTTGGCAAGGTTGCAATATAAGCCCGAAGAGTTTCCAAATAATTCAAGTAGCTTTCGGCTGCAAGCAGTTCATGTTTGGTTGGGTGAATAAACATTGCGGCATCATCTGCAAAAAGGGATAGCCTGTGTCTAATTCCCCATCTCCGGAGATCTTGAAACATTCCCTTCTCTTCTGCAACCCGTACCACATCATTGAGCACGTCCATGATCAAAATGAACCAAGTTGGAGATGCAGGGTCCCCTTGCCTTAAGCCTCTTGCATGCCATATTTTTTCTCCAGGGCTCCCATTTATCAGTACTCTTGTATTAGCCGAACAGAGGGCAGCTACCCAGGAGCAGAATTTGTTGCCAAATCCACGACGTTTCATGACTTTCAGCAAGAAGGCCAGGAAACAGAATCAAAAGCTCGCGCAATGTCAAGTTTAAGGAATAAAGCAGGGACCTTGCGTCTATGCAGTGTTTTTGCAGATTGGTCCACTAACATGAAGTTGTCCTGAATTGATCTACCCTCACAAATGCGCTTTTTTGACAGAGACTAAATCTTTTAACCTTGGAGCCACTCTGTTTGCCAAAGCTTTGGACAGAATTTTTGCAAATGTGGCATCATCTTTCTTTGGGAGCAAAGTGATGTAAGCTTGATTAAGCCAGTGCAAACTTCTACTGTCATGACAAGTGACTTGTTGGATGGCTGCCATAACATCTGCTTTGATGGTGGCCTAGCACCTTTGGAAAAACCCTGCTGAGAAACCATCCGGTCCTGGTGATTTGTCAGCTGGCAAGTTTCGAACCACTGCCCAGATTTCTTCTCCTAAAAATTGGTCTCCAAATCATCAAGATTTAACCTTGACAGGACAAGGGCATCAAGGTTTAACTCCTCCTCTCTAGATCTTGCATGTTTCTCAAAAATTGGTCTCTGGCATGTTTTCACATGTACATACACATGCTACAAAATGAACTAAATGACAGATGTCAAACAAAGCAACACTGTGTGCTACACACAAGTACAGAACAAGCTAGTTAGGCACCTGGTGCGCGGATTGGATGCTTCTTTCTGATCACTAGATTAGTGGCACTAAGAAGCCAGTCCGAGAATCCCAATAGTGATATAGTTCAAAACCCAACTGATAATAAAAATGCATGGTTTTGTTCCATAATATTTATGGCTTCAGCCACTGGCAGTCCACTCAATGATGAACGGACATTCCTTGGAGTATGACGGTTGCATCAGAAAGTACATAGAGCAAAAGACCTACTGATCATTCTAAATGAAGAAATTTCCGGTGTGTCCGACTTTATTTAGAGCACACACAATATGCGTGTATATTAAAGAGACCTACTCCACGCTGCCATAAACACTCTCTACCCTCACGAATTAGGTTGCATTGTACCAAGCTTCACCTTCTACCCTAATTCACCGCAGAACGGCCTCGACGGACAGCACCACCACGTCAAAAATCATGCTGTTTTGCTGTGTCCACAACTCCCACATGACGAATGTAGCCAGGGTGCCGAGGTTGCGCCTGCCTCAGCAGGAGGGGTGAGGGAACTCCCCCAGCCCACGATGGTGGTGTTTGACAAAGTCACCCAGCACCTCTTGCCCAGCATGTGCAGACCTCGTCCCAAACATTCCTCAGGAAGACACAGCCCAGGTGAATGTGATTGATCGTCTCATCGTGCTGGTCACACAGAGCCGGCTGGTAGGAAAGGCCACAAGCGCCAACCTATCCGACATCCAGCACCTGTTCCGCGAGACCAGCCATGCAAAATATACTGTTGATCGGTGCCCTGCTTCCCCAGATTTCATTGCCCCCTGGCACCGCCGTCCTTGCAGCAAAAAACACCGCATACTCCAACTTCACCGAGAAGGATCCATTGCTTTATCACTTCCATCACAGCACGTCCTTGGCTCACTCCACCAGCTGGACAGAGTGTAGCCGATCCCCGGAGCAACATGTACTCCTCAATCGCCGGCACAGATGACCCGAGCCAATGTTTCTGATCCACATTTCTCTGGTAAGGGCCTCCACTACCGTGCGCTTGGCACGGACGTAAGGCCAGATCGCAGTGGCGAGGTTGAGAAACCTGGCCTCCATCCTGTTCCTGTATAACCACCTCTCGGACCAGAAGAGTGTCCTTGCCGTTGCTCAAGATCACGTCGGTGGCTGTGTGGAATAGAGCCCACAAATCGCTCGGCACCTGTTAACTGAATTCCTGCCAGGGTTTATCTTTACCCGACCTCTTGATCCATAGCGATCTTGTGCGAGCGCAAGGTTTAGGTATCAGAAATTACGGAGCACCAACCCACCGAGCTCTTTCGGTGCTTACAGCTTACCCCAGCCCACCGCACACTGCCTGCTGTTGGCACTCGCACAGGCACTGCACAGAAACTCCTGCACACTTTGTTAAAGCCATGGATGGATTTGGACGGGATATCCAAATATAGCATCGCTTGAACTGGACCAGCACTGAGGATCATCTTCACCAAGATAAAGCCACTTGACGCCTCCTTCCACGCTGGCAGACGGTTTGCCAGCTTGTCTACAATACCATGCAACTGAGCTGCCGTCTGCTTGCGTGTCGACAGAGGAATCCCCAAGTAGGTGCATGGGAACACGTCCACTGGGAAGAGCAGTGTCTCGGAGATTATCAACATGTGCTCATCGTGGCACCGAATTGGGTAAGCCGCACTCTCCTCCAGATTCCCAGATGCTGCAGTCTTCTAAAACCGACGTGTAGGCCCTCAGATCCTGCTCGAGATGTCGCACGAAGTTCATCATGCTGTCTGCGTCTCTGTAGCAGCCAAGAGCAAGCCAGAGGTGCCAGCGGCAAGCATGGAATGGAATTGCGGATCCACTTTCCTTCCATACAGTCCATAATCTTCAAAGCACTCTACCTATGATCCGAAAACCACTTGTCACCAGTTCACCATTCCTACAGCAAAGCCCCCAAATCATGGCATCGACCAACTATGAAGCAACTACATGATACTGTCAGGTGCAGAACTGTTGCAGCTGCACTAAATCAATCCTAAGAATCTGGCTTTGGTAAGATCAATCTGGTTTTGATGCGGTAAAAAAGTCGAGCTGTACACCTTGAATGTAATACGGTACATGAAGGCCTCGACAGTTTTGAACGGATGATCTTATCATAGTGAACTGTACGACTAACTGAACTAAGGTGAGCTGAACTGAACTGGACATCCCACATTTGCAAATTGAGCTGCATCTCAGAACGAACGAACTGCCACCTGATCTTGTTCTGTCTTGCGTCGAGGAACCTGCAGAGTTCTGAGGCCCTTGCAAATCTGGACGTGGTCGAGGCCTCTGCGCGGCACTGCTCGTCAGGACCCTAGGACTCGATGCAGTGGAGGATTTCGACGGCGATCCTAACCTCCGCGTAGACGGTCTCCCCGCTGAGCACCTCCGGACTCCGGTACATGTCCGGGAAGTCGATGAAGGGTTTTGTCAGAACCGAAATTCCAGCTGTAGACGAGCCAAACATGTTTTGGACCAACCAAATCATACCAAGTTTTAGGGGCTCTTCCTGCTTCTTACAAATGGACATCATCACAATTGTTTCTGATTTACTTTCGATGTATACTGTACTCTTACTAAATTCATGTCATCGCGACAAATATGGTCTCACTCGATATTCATAACTGGCGAATTTCACAGCCAACAATTCTCGAAGCTTGAAGGACCACATACGCTTAAAATGCATCTACGGTGATATCGACAAGAAGAAGCAAGTAAAATATTTTTCTTTCGAGCAGTCATATTTTTCACATCTGCATTTGAGGTTTCAATAAACTGACCGGTACTGCTTGACATGTACCGTATTACATTCAAGGTGTAGATGAGTTGTTTCCACACCCACGAGATCGGTGCCAAAACTTCGTAGTCAGATTCTACTCTCGGCGCCAAATCAAAATGCTCTTGTAGCACTGATAATCTTTCAGGAAGTGAAGAGACGAGGAAGTTTACATCTTCGATCGGGTAGCGAATCATGGGAGCCGTATTGCCCTGTTTCGTCGAAGCAGGCAAGTGAAAGATCCCGCTCTCTTTCCGCGGAAAATCTACTCATGGTTTTCATAAGATAAATTTAAACGAATAAGTAGACACACATAGACTACGGAAGAAGCTTTAAGATCGAGACAGCAAATGACCCGAACTTCAGCTTTATGGAAATAATACGACGAAGACACATTTATCAAAGAATCTGGAGCACAGTTTCCATGCATTTATGCTTATGGAACTATTACTCCCCGTTTGGTTCAAAGGACTACGAAAATATATGAATAGAAAAAATAGCGGATTGGAGTGGCACATCTCTTAAGATCCTGTGGAATTGCAAGACTTTGGAATTGGTACAAAAGCATGTTAAGTAGCATCATAGGAAAGATACAGGAAAACAAGCCTTAAGATGTTGGTTTTCAAGTTTGAACGTTGCAACTAGCCGTTGTGTGCTACAGTTTGAGCAGCTCCATATATATGCATACGCTCGCGCACTCCGGTTCCGCCAGGATTGTTTCCATGAGGTTTGACCGGATGGAAAAATTCCCGTGGAATTGCACACAAAGTGACCCAAAGGGAAAATTCCTACAAACCAAATGTCCATCAAACAAAGTTTCCTTCGAAAAAGAATCCTCCAAAAATTCTGTACAGATCATCCTTTGAACCAAACGAGGCCATGATGGAATGGAACTAAAGCTTACCATGGAGATTCAGGTTAACTTCCAAAATTTTAACCATTAACATGCATGCTATGTAGGAGACTCAGGTAAATGCCACTTCTTTTCTACTGTAACACGAACATTTGTGTATATGGTATACAGAGGCGCATTGCGGTGAGCATATATAGCGTGAACAATAATATTTAATGGTGGTCGGTGATTACTGTAAGCACTACTACTTTAATAACGAATGTATATACTCAACATGGTATTAACTTGTTACTAAATCCACTATAGCTTGTAAGACACACATTTGACAAGAAAAACTGATCATGCCAACTATTTTCAGTTTATACTCCAAAAGTTTCTATATATATTCTTGCACAACCATACACTACACACCTCCATTACGATATTTGTTAGATTACGTACTACAGAGTCTCTACCACTAAATTGAATATTGAAATTGACATTCACACAATAATATACATATATGCAATATAATTCATCAATTGTTAAAATATCTAAGATGTGAGTAGTTCCTTTTTCAAATTTAATGAGGTTGTGTATCTTGCTAAGGTGAATATATCCCAAAGGATTAAAAAATGCGTGCCCCGAATATATTTTCAAACATATACATTGCAGTTGTTAAACTAGCTAGAAACAATCAAGATAAATAATTGTATGGTTCGAATTGCAAAGTAAGTAGCATACACCATATATTGTTAAGATGACAACATGCATGCTAAACATCTAAAAAAGTA
Source organism: Poa pratensis (assembly GCA_947311845.1). NCBI lineage: Eukaryota > Viridiplantae > Streptophyta > Magnoliopsida > Poales > Poaceae > Poa > Poa pratensis. Next base: position 4,297,168 of record CAMZMU010000107.1, on the reverse strand, counting down.
TAAAAGTTTGGTATAATTATATTTAACTTGTTGCCCGGTACCAGACGCCCCAACAATGGCATAGCTTGTTTTAACCCTAGCATGCACCGCTTCCATTTTGTTATTGATGTCACACGAGAAGAGAAATATCAGTAAGAACACAAGACAACAATGTTAGTCGAACTTGAAACAACATCACTCAGATGTTTTGTGCATGCAGCAGCAGCATCTTTTCGCGGAGTTCATGATTGACCTTCAGCAGGTCATCAATGCGGTTCCAAATATGATGGTTTTCATTCAAACTCTACGCAGCTCTAGTTACCCGCGGCGCAGTTGCGCCATCTTCTCATAGGAGCATGATTTTTTTCTCCCGTCATACGTGGCAGCATATTAGTCAAGTTTCGTAGTTCCTTCTACCTTTGTTGGTGTCGGTTGAGGCTTGTCTCAATCTTGTGTGATTTTTTAGATGTAAAACTCTAATACTCCTGAACTTCGTAATAAATAGTTGTGTGCATCACTCGAGGCAGAGCTAAAGCTTCTTCCTATTTCGAAAAAATAGGAGCAGGATGGCGGTGCAGGCAGCACAACTGCCCCACGGTTTGGTGCTGCAGAAACGGGCGCCGAGCCTGAAAACCAATGAATACATGAGAAAGCTCATTCAATGCGTAGACAACCACGGCATGTCCTGAGAGAACCACGATCACGGTCTGAGACAAATCTCTCACTAAAGAAAAACGAGAAAGAGTAGAGAAATCAGCGGAACCATCACGAGAAAACTAGAGAGCCATGCCAACAAAAATTTACTAGTACTAGGCAATTTGGCGCGGCGATACGCCGCACCCGTCGGGATTCAAAATGTTGAAATTCGCTGAAATTTGTCGTTTAGGGTATCTTGAAATACTTAGCAAATTGAATTGTTCGAAAATGTTTGTAGTTTTCCATAAAATTGTAAGATAACTCCATAATCAAAGAAAATGTATTGCATCCAAATATTGACCAATTTTAAATCCATAATTAGATAAAGTCCACTTAGATTGTATACAAATATTAGCCAATTTTAATTGTTTAAATATGTTTGTATGTTGGCATTAATAAGTATCATTAATTTTTCTGAGCACGTCGATATATTTTGGAGTATCTCCAATATTTTAGCAATTTGGAATGTTCAAATATGCTTCTATTTTCCAAATAATATTTAATTTAAGTACGTAGTTAGTGGTAATGCATATTTTTTGGATTCGAGTCTACAATTCGGGGAAGTTCATTTATATTGCATCCAAATATTGACCAATTTGAATTGTTCAAATATGTTTTGTGTTTTGCCATACGTAGTTAGCGTTGATTTTTTCTGAGCATTTTTTATATAGTTTAGAGAATATCCGAATATTTAGCAAATTGAAGTGTTTAAATATGTTTCTATATTGCCATGAATTTTTAATTGTAATTAGAGAAAATGCAGTTGAATTTTCTCCAAATATTTACCAACTTTAAATTTTAAAAAATGTTTGTTAGAGAAAATGCATTTGAATTTTCTCCAAATATTTACCAACTTTAAATTTTTTAAAATGTTTGCTTTCTAGCATAAGTAATTAGCACGTATTTTTCTGATCGTTTTGTTATATTATCCATATTTTTCCCGATGGATATATTCGGAGATATTGATTTTTCAACGTCTTTCATTTTTCCTGCAAATTGTCTAATTGTACCGGTCCCACACGTCAGGTTTTTTACTTTTTCTGAAATTGTTTGCCAAAAGGGAAAAAAATTGAAAGGCGTTAATTTTTTAAAATATTCAAATTTGAAATTTGATCATATGCCATAAATAGTCAACGTTTATTTTTGTGTTAATGTTGATATATTATCCATTTTTTCGGATGGATAGATTTGAAGTTATTAGTTTTTGCAGCATTTAGCAGTTTTTGGAATTTAGTTAAATAGGATAGGCCCACATGTCAGAATTTTAACAATTTCTAAAATTGTTTCTAAAAAAAACTAACATGTGGGGTCCACAGATGACGTCGTGCTGACGTCATCAATGGCCATGGCGAGCACGCCGGCGACGCGTCCGCGTGAGCTGGGACGCGCGTGGACACGAGCGGCGGTGACGCTGCGTTTGTGCTGCCGGAGCGTGGCCGGCGGCGTGCAGACGCGGCGGGGGAAGCAGGCCCACGGCGGCGACGAATCCGGCGCTTCGCGGGCGTCCCAACATGCGAGACTTGGCGAGGATGGAGAGGGCGCGACGGCGGAGCACACCGTGGGGTTCGATTTGAGCAGGGAGGAGCAGGACGGCGGGGGTGCGCGTCGGCGGCGGCGGCGACTTCCGGCGTCGCACGGGAGAGAAGGAGAGGGAGGGGGATTCGTGGAAGGTGTTTCAGCGAGGTCCCTGTTTTTTCGTGGAATCGCAAATAGGCCTCGCAGTGGAAAACGTTCGACTGCGGGGGCAGCGTTTTGATTTGCTAGGGGTTGTTTGCAAGAAAGCCGCGGTGACCGGCTGGAACCGGCATCACCGGTTGGTGACCGGAAGACGTGGCGCGTTCTGATTGGTAGAAAGTCGCTTGCTACAGTTCCGCGCGAGATGGGGGGCGGCGTGGAGTAATCCTGTGCGTCCATTTCGGAGATCGAACAGGCAGAATAATTTGGGTGACGTGGATGCGGGTTTGGGGTGTGAATCTCCAATAGTACCTACTAGTGTACTAGTATACATCGTGGATCGAGACCCGAGAAGATAGACCGAGAGCAGCGGGGGAAGTAGGGAAAGAACGAGAAACTTCCAAATACTCTATCGTGAGAGAATCGAGTACGATGACCTCGGGTTTGAGTCGAAAGTTCATATTTTAAGAATGAAACTAAATCTACCGAGCGCAAGCGAAGACCCATCACAAGAAAACGGCCTCACGAAAAAACTCAATCGCGACGAAAAGCTACCGAGAGAGCCCTATGTGTGGTGGCCGGACCGTCGATGAAACCCCTCTGCTGGAGGAGGCGGAGGCCATAGACGGCGGCGCGGCTGGACATGATGCTTACGATTTTGTTGGATGGAAGCTCTTGGCGCGCGGAGGAGGGAGAACGAGGGAGAGAGATACGAAGGAGGTGGCAGCTCTTCACCATGTTTCCACGGCAACAGGTTGGTGCTTACTGTAGAAAACACACAGGATCAGATTAAGATCATGCTTAAGTCGATCGAAAGTAAAAATGAACCAATACTTCCAAGTGAGCAACCACCAGTTATGAGATGAGCTCTCGCGACTCTGTTCGCGATGCAGCGGCCGCCACCCCGGCGCCATCGCCCACCCGGATCCCTTCCCAGCCCCAGCCTAGCTCCATGCTGCAGTCGCCGCTCGCCATCCACCATGCAGTTTTGTTTCCTCGAGTCCTCCCCGGCTTCTCCATGCAGCCCGCCATCATCGTTTCAGATCTAGAAAGGGTGGCTCCGCCGCCGCCGCCGCTCACGTGGCCTCCCTCTTCGTCTGTGGAGGAGCGGGTGTCTGTGACCCCGTCTAAGCTGCTGCGTCGTGCTGTGGAGGAGGGGAGATCTGTAAATCTCGCTGACTCCATTGATGATGTTGGAGGAGATGGAGCTCTCATCTCTCCTCCCCTCGGGTGCTCTGAGGTCCTCCTGTCGCCTCCCCTGACCAGCTACCCCCAAATTTCACGCCGGTGCACATCTCCGAGGATCCCTTGGCACCCGCGGAGCAAGGTTGGGAGGAGGTTGGGGTCCGTGTCGCCCGAGACTGTAGAAGGCGCCTACCCCGCCGCCTAGGAAGGAAACGGGACTCTCCCACACCTTCAAGCAGAGGACCTTCGACCTCTGCTTCCGCTGCTTGGCGTCGGACCATTTCGTTGCTGACTGCCATGGCCTTGTCCGGTGCCTACGATGTCGCTGCTCCGGCCACCGCGAGCGGGACTGCCAGGCGCACCACCATGCTCCCTCGCCTGCTGCCTATGTCCGAGGAGATGGAGCTCCTCCAGCGCCTCCAGGGTGCTCGAGGGACATTCATGTTGGCGATGCACACCTTGGCCTTGCGGCCACTCGCCTCCAGCCCCTTCTACCCAACGTTCATGGGCTTCGGTTGTTGCTGAGCAGGGTACGCTCAATTTGGAGGCTACACGTGGGGAAGAGACTCTGCCGCTGATACTGGCATTCCAGCCATCGCTTCGGGGATGCTGCAGCCTCTGTTTGTGACGGCGGAGGAGCTGGGCGTTGAGCTGCAGGCCATTTTGGCCGCTTGTTTGGAAGAGGTGTTCCAGCCCCTTCGCTATCTAGTCGTCGGTGTGCAGGGTTGGACTGAGCAGATCTCTGGACTATGGGAGCTAAGTGAGGCTATCAGCGGAAGGCTTGGACATGCTAGTGAAGCGGTTGAGGCTGGCTGCTTGTCTGAGCTGGATGGTGATGTGATGGTGCAGGCCATAGATGATCCTCATTACTTACACATTGCTCTGTACCCGTGACGGTGCCTCAGGGCATGGAGTAGCAAGACCAAAGTGATCAAGTAGTGGCACCATTCAAGGGCTTGGAGCTGGCTGAGGAAGCTTTGCCGGTTAGTTCTGTGGGGGAGGTGCTTGCGGAGTTGATTGCACCAGGACCCGACGTCTTGCTGGGTTGCGATGGCTCGCCGTTTGGCCCGACTTCGCCCACTTTGCTGGATGAGCTCTTGAACAACTTCAGTTGCACAGCGCCACTTTCCTTGCTCGATGCCCCGTTTCAATTGCAGGTTGAAGGGGATTCCACCTATGCCGAGAGGTGAAGTGGACGGTTGGAGAAGAAAGAACAAGGACTGCAACATCCCAATTGCCAAGCGCGCTGAGTATAGGTTGGCATAGTCATTCGGAGATTTGCCAAAGGAAAAGATCTCAAAGAAAGTCACCGAGGAAGATGTGCAGGAGAAGATGAAGCCTTACATGCAGATGTGCAACAAGCCTTTCTCGTCGATGGCGATCTAGGTTGTTCGAGAGTTGGTACTGGCTAATGTCTAATTTCTTTTTCCTTAAGGCTGGCACGAGTTCTACCTTTGTTGCGTGAGTGTTGTTGTGGTTGCAGAGTCCGGTTTGGCTGAGCACAAGGGGTTTCATATGGCCTTAGGCCTAGGGACCTTGTGTCAGGCTCGGACGATGTGCCTTGATTAGAAGTAGGGTACTTGTGGTTTTCACCGGTTTTCCTTAATTAACCGTGTGTTGTATTTGTTTTTGGATCCGGTTTTCCTTATTAACTGGATAATTTCTTCATCTTATATGCAACTCGGCCTCCGTCTAGGAGTGGGTGTTCGGTTTGGTGTTTCAGTAGGAAACTTTGGTTCTGAGGGGGGGGGGGGGGGGGGGGGGGGGTGGGGGGCGCTGTGGCTAACTCGCTGAGGAGGAGGAGAAGGGCATAGCGGCGGCAGAAAGACAGAGCGTGAGGCGGTTGCAGCGGGGAGACGAGGGCCGACAAGGAGGCGGTGCACGTTTTGACCATGAGAGCAGTTAGTTTGGTCAGAACCGTAATCGTATGCTTTATTTTTTCTAGCTTCAGGCAAGCCAATGTGTTTTTTGAAAATCAATAAGTTTTAGGGACGGATCTCTTTTTGCATCAACTATGGTATTCATAACTGGAGAATTTCACCGCCACCAATCCTACACCGACATCACATAGGCTTAAAAGGCATCTACGGTCGTACCGACAAGAGGAAGCAAGTAACCATTTTTCTTTGGAGCGGTCAGATTTTTCACATCTGCATTGGAGGTTTTAGTAAAGACCGGTGCTGCTCAACATGTACAGTATTACATTCAAGGTGTGGATGGAGTTGTTTCCACACTCACGAGACCGGTGCCAAAACCTCACAGTCCAATTCTACTCTCGACAAAGGACACCGGCGCCAAATCGAAATGCTCTTCCAGCACTGATAATACTTCAGGGAGTGAAGAGACCATGAAGTCAGGCTTTACATCTTTGGGTAACGAATCATGGGGGCCGTATCGCCCCATTTCGTCGAGCAGGCAAGTGAAAGCTCCCGCTCTCTTTCCACAGACAATCTACACATGGTTTTCATAAGATAAATTTAAACAAATAAGTACACACACATAGGCTAACAAAGAAGCTTTAAGATTCACACAACAAATGTCCTGAACTCCAGCTTTAAGGAACACCACAACTAAGGCACATTTATCAGGGATCACAATTTCGTTGCATTTATGACTACGGAACTATTAACGTTTTTTACAACACGGTGGAATGGAACTACTAGTATAACTTACTATAGAGACTCAGTTAACTTTCAAAAATTTAAACATTATTATGGATACTATAAAGGAATACTGATTGGAATGTCTTGATAACCGGAACTCAGCAACAAAGCATACCATTTTTCTAACATAAAAGCATACCATATAGAAACCCTCCTTTATATGCTAGATTTCAGAATGAGATGAAAAATGCTCACGTCATCCTTGAGGCTGTCGCCAACCATGATCACTTCGTTTGGTGGAGTGCTCCAAGTGGAGCAAATATGAAGCAATGGAGCTGGATCTGGCTTATAGGGGCGGAATTCTCTGCTTAATGCAGGCACAAACATCATCTACATAAGTTCCAGATATCTAAGATTAGCATTCTTGAAGATGTCATGATTACAAATTCTGAAATGTTATTTTCACTTGACCGTACCAATACAATCATTGGGAACAAATCAAGTTGCATGAGCATAAAGTAACACATGAATATTTCAAGCCTTACTATATGGGACAAGGATTGGGGAGACGCACAAATAGGTATGTTTCAAACAGTGCAAGGAACTAGCTGTAGAATATAATCAATAAATAAACAATATATTTTAGTAGAGCATGAGAAATACAGTACTATGCATAGGTGAGAGAGGAAACTGCAGCTAACGCCACTTGTTGCAGCAGAATTTGCAGAGAACCACAACCATGATATGCTTTTGCTCAAAACGCTACATCTTGCCGCAATTTGTTGCACTAAATACAGAACTTATCATTGACAGCGTTGATAGTCAATTAGTCATCTAGGGCCCACTGCCAGGAGGTACGTGGCCTTCAGCCAAATGAGCAAGTCTGATTATACGTGAAAAAAAGTTCAGACCGCCCGGCATGCCATGTAGCAGCTGCAGCTCGCAGTCATTTGAACAAACAGGTGCACGGCACTAAGCTATGCCAATGGAATTTGCTCCTTATGGTGATTGCAGGGACAAAGTTGAGGGGCTCCATGCAAAAGCCCCTAGGCTGCGCCGGAGGAAGGGGAGCAGGCCAGCAATGGAGAAGCCAAGGCGATGGAGCAGAGGATAGGAACACAGGGGCCACGCGAGGCGTGGCTTTACACGGAGATGGGGTGCAGGCGACCGCACCACACGGGTGGAGTGGTGGCGCTCGAGTGGGCCGATGGCCTCTTATGTGGGAGGTAGTAGGGACAGCGGTGGAGTTCGCCGTCGGTCCAGTAAGAAAAGGAGGAGCGAAGGCACTGGAGCGGTGGCAGAAGAGTATCAGGATTACAACAAGGAGCTCGGGTGGTGCTGGAGAAACATGGGGAGGTAGCGCTGGAGCTCGAGGCGGCGATGCGGGGGAGGGGTCACGAGCCTGCCGGACCAATGTGGCGCCTGGACAGAGCTGGTGTCGGCAGGACACTCGGGAGGAAAGGACCGATGCCTGGTGAAGTGGGGTGGGCAGCGCTAGAGATGGGTCCGTGATGGGACTGCAGGGAGATGCCAGGGAGCGCCAATGGGACAAGGACGACGGCAGGATCGATGGGATTTATTTTGGAGGTTATAGGTGGGTGCAGTCGCCGGTCGTCCTCGTTGCCGGCGAGTTCCGAATGGTCTAAACCATTGAGCACGACAGCCTCTACAAAGAAGCTGAGATGCAAATTCCGGTGGCGACGACAGACAGTCTGAACCTCTTTTTACATCTAATCAGGCCACATACCTCCTGGCAGTTGCTCCTAGATGACTAATTGGCTATCAACCCTGATAATGACGAGTTTTGTTTTCTATGCGACTGATTACCGTAAAAGGTGGTGCTTTGCACAAGGACAATCGTGGTTGTGGTTCTATGGAAAACTGCCCAACATGTGGTGTTGAGTGCAATTTTTCTAGGTGAGAGCAATGGATATCATCCGACATGCATAACCACTAGATCAGAATGAGTACAGTGAACCAACTTACGCCAAACCTTTGGTGAAACAAATCAACTGCATCCTTCACATTCCGGGTGATTAAACCCCTCCTGCAGAATATAAAGAGTAGGAATGAGTAGCAGCATAAATATCCCTAATAATAAAGTAATTACGGACAGGTGCCACTAACAACTGCAGTTATTTATTACCATTAGTCTAGCCTGCTTTTACAATTACAAACACATGATAGACATGAACTCACTGGCACATGTCAAACAAAGCAATAGTCTATGGTATACACAAGTACACAACAGACTATTAAGGCACTATGCTAGGATACTTCTTTCTGATCACTAATTAGTGACATTAAGCAACCGGATGCAGAGTCAATTAGTCATCTAATTAATAACCCAATTAAGAATACAAATGTAGATTTGTGTTAAACAATATTTATGGATTCGGGCACTGGCAGTTTCGACCAAATGATGTACGGACATTCCTTTGAGTAACAGGACTGTGCCAGAAAGTTGACAAAGCAAGACCTGCTGATCACTGGAAACAACGAAGAAGGTTCTGAATGAGGCAGAATGTTTGCAAAAACAGACAACTGTGTATCGTGTGACTGAATTTGTGATGGCAAACATAGTCAGCAGAAAGCACGGAATCCAATTGCAGATCAAATCCAATCTATAATCTACAATGCACTCTGCCTATCACCCGAAAACCACATGTGTAATAACTCCATGAAATATTGATCCGTGTATCAATCAGTAGTTCACTAATCATACAGCAAAGCCCCAAATCATGGCATCAACCAACTTTGAAGCAACCGAATGATAATACCAGGCTAGCAGTTGCAGAACTAAATCAATCCTAAGAATGCAAGTGCAACTGAGCTCATGGTTGACTGTAAAGCTAACTGAACTGAGGAACAGACGCTGCAAATTTCATTTCGGAACGAACACACGTTCACCTGATCTGCCTCGCGTCCAGGAAGCCGCAGAGCTCCGAAGCCCCTGCAAATTGCAAAAACAGAAACACACCACGATAAGCAAACCGAAAACCAGAGCACATCATCTCTCTGCTCTTCGAAATCAGAATCCAACGGTGCGGTGCCAGTGGAGAGGAGCTCACCGGGCATGATCTGGAGGCGGTCGAGGCCGTCGCGCTCGAACCTGGCGATGGCCTCGTAGGCGCGGCGCTGCTCGTCGGGGCCCCAGGACTCGATGTGGTGGAGGATGTCGACGGCGCCCCCGCCCGCCGCGCGGGCGGCCGCGTAGGCGGCCTCCCCGCCGAGCACCTCGCGGTACATGGCCGGGAAGTCGATGACGGGCACCGTCAGGGTCCCGTCCATGTCGAACACCACGCCGCGCAGCGGGGCCTTGCGGGCGGGGGCGGGGGGCGCCGCCGCCGCGGAGGAGGACATGGCGACGGCGCCGGCGGCCGGCCGGAGCGCGAGGCGGTTGCGAAGGGGGAGGAGGAGGGGGAGGGCGCCGCCGGTGAGGAGGCGGTGCGCGGGAGCAGCAGCGGGGGAGGAGCATACGTGTCGCTGTCTCCGCCGGCCGGCAGTGACGTGCGGGTGGGTGGGCTCTGGTGTGCGGCCGGCCGTGCGTGTGGTGGTCTTGAAGCTTTTGGTACAGCTTGACGTAAGACGAACTTTGCTAACCGGAAATTACGTATTCATAGAGGGTTCACGGCTTCAGGTACCCACACTATCTTCTTGTAAGACGTAACCATGGTTAAAGTAAACAAATGTGAGGATTAAAATCAGATCGCACTTGCCTAATCAGATAACCAGGAATTACATCAACGCAAACAGGAGCAGTGATAAGAGCTTGCTGCCGCGTCCGTTGCTTGATTTGCTTCACACAAGAAGAAGGGGCTTGATTTGCTTCACAGAAGAAGGGGTATGCTCATCGCATATGCCAAGGCTCGCTCGAATTCTGACAGCAAAACGACAAAAGCCACCAGAGAGGAGAAAGACCACCCCACAATCACCACCGGCCAACCCGCATGCGGCCGGCGCACTGCAGCGACGTCTCGCTGCCTCGCCCTGCCCCGAGCTCCTCCTCCATCGGTCTGCCGCCGCCCCGGCCATCCCCTCTACCCCCCCCCCCCCCTCCTTCCCCCACACAAAAAAAACATATCTCACCGTCGGCAGCCACCCATACATCCCCACCGTTAAATCCATCGCTCGCATCCGCTCGCTCCAGTCTCGACGACGCATTCTCCGCGTGGCTCCCTGCCGTCGCGGCGGCGTTGCCGACACCGTCTCAGGGTGTGTGAGGGTGGAGTTGGGGACGAGGTGAGAAAGAAAGAGAGGCACGCAGACTGTGCGACGCTTCGCACGCGCGTTACTGAGCGTTTCCGAAGAAGAAGAAGGTCAAATCCTACAAAGAGGACTCACAACCTTCAAATCATTGGTAAATGGACACCAAGTTCTCTACTGAAAATTGTATGTTGCACCTGTGGACTTGCGGTGGACACTAAAATTTCTCTCGCTCATGTCTCTACATGGAGTGCAATGTTGTTTTAGTTAATTCTACATTTTACGCCTTATTTAAATTTTTATAACACATTTATTAATGTATTTTATCCCCTATTTTCAGCTTGTATTTTGCCCCCTATATGGCCAAGTTTGACTTATGTGCAAAGATTTACCCCATACTTTAAACATGAGACACTTATATACACTAAATTATATCCCACGTGGTGCAATTCAAATCTCGGCCCATATGTCATGCCACGGCAATAAATCAGCACATGTAAACGACATGGCACTACCATACACGTCCAGAATATCACAATGGAGAAAATTATTATTTAGAGCGTCAAGTTTATAAGAAGTTGCAAAAAGGGGCTACAAAGTGGCACGGCACTACAACAAGACTAACCCTACAGCAACACATAGCTTGCAACCATTCTCACATGTGTATCTGCAATCCACCACTCCCACGCCCCCCCACGGCCCACGGTTAAGACTTCCTATAACCAGCCCACCACTTCCGCATCCCCCATCCCAACTCCCGATTCAGCGTCTCGAAAAAAAATCCCCTCTCCCTGTTCTCCACCAATCCACCTTAACCCTAGCCGCACATCACCGAGACCAAAAGCGCCGCCACAAATGAGGGCATCTCCAGCCGTTCGGTCCCCCCAGGCCGAAAAACGGCGCCTTTTTGGACAGCCTGGGGGGACGCCGGCGCTATTTGACGCCATGGGTTCGGCGATTTCCTAGCCGTGCCCAAACCCAGAATTGGGCCGAAGAATTCAAAAAAAAAAACAATTGGGCGAAATTCATACTATATAGGCGAATTTCGCATTGTTCATTACATAATATAAGCTTAAAACTTAAACATAAACTAAAACACGGCGATCTACATGCCCAGCTGGCTGTAGAACGCCGTGTAGTCGCCGCCGTCGTCGTCGTCGTCGCTCGGTGGCGCGCCGCCGCCGAAGTGGCTCGGACCGGCCTCGTTGTTGTTGGCGCCGCCGCCGAACCACGCGTCGTCGTCGTCGCTGTCATCGAGGACGATCACCTCGCCGCTCGCCTGACGAGGGGGAGTAGGAGGCCGGCGTGCGGCGGCGCGACGGCGGTTGGCCGCTGCCTCATCGAGAAGGGGCTTCTGGAGCGCAATCTCCTCCTCGGCGTGCTGGTTGCGCGACCATTCGAAGATGAACTCGTCCGAGCACTCCTCGGCGGCGACCATGGGCGGCGCGACGTCGTGCACGGAGGCGATGACGGCGTTTTGCTCGCCGGGGAATTCCTCGTCGTCATCCGGCGCCTCCGCCTTGATGGCCGCCCGGATGTACACCGGTGGCGCCACCCACTCCACCGCCGTCTTCTTCTTCTTGGAGGTGGCGCCGCCGGTGCCAGGCTCCTTCTTGGGCCTGACGAGGCGAAGGTGGCCTCGGGGCGGCGACGGTGCGCGGCGCTCGTTGATGCGAATCCCGCCGCTGGGCCTTCTTGGCGGCGACCGGATGCGGCGCCCGGAGTTGAGGACGACGCCGCGCGGCGTGTCCTCCGGCTCGGGCTTGACCCGAGCGAGCGCCGGCGTGTGCGGGGACCCGCTGGAGAGCGGGCCAGAGGAAGACGATGAAGACGCCGTCCCCGTCCTCCTGGGCAGCCAGGAGGTGAAGTGGCATCGAGGCGTCGGCGCCTGGCGCGACGGCATGGTGAGCCAGGGCTGGTTCCCGGCGTGGATGTGCTCGTGGACGTACGCGAGGGTACGCCCTCGCCCGCTCCACCACTGCTTCCGCCCACCGGCGTTCTTCCGGCCGGCGACGGGGCCGTTGTTGTTGGTGTTCTCCAGCTCGCGGTGGTGGCGCTCTTGGAAGTATGCCGTCCAGAAGGCGGAGTTCGCCGGATCCCAGCGCGGGTCCGCCGCCTGCTCTTCGGAGAGCCCGGCGAGGACGTCCTGGATCGCGTAGACGCGATCCGCTCCTTCTGGCGGCGGCGGAACGGGGACGTCTCCGGCGCTCAGGCGCCAGTCGCCGGGGACCCGCATGTCCGGCGGCGTAGGGTACCCGGCCTCGTACAACATGCGGGCCTCCTCCGGGTGCAGGAAACGCTGGCCGAAGCCGTTCGCCGCAGCTTCGTCTCCGGGGTATCGCTCGGCCATTGCTGTTGCTCGGGGGGGAGGAGAGAGATGGAGAAATAGGGGAATGGTGTGCCTTACCACGGCGAGATGGGGAGAATAAATAGGCGCAGGGGAGGCGAGACGGTGGCGCGTCATTACTCCGGCGCGTGGCAACCGACTGGACGTGTCGACCGCCGCTGAACGGCGCGGCAGTCCACGGCCATTACTCCGGCAGGCTTTTGACCAGCGCGGGAGCCGAGGAGATGACGACGAAGCGTTTTTCCGCCCGTGATTCCGCGCCATTTCGCCTATCTCGCTGACAGCTCTGGCCCACATTCTTTTTCGCGCCATTTCGCCCCCCAGGCCGAACCCGGTGGGCTGGGTTTGGCCTGTGAGCGCCGGCGCAATTTTCCGCCGATCCGGTGCTATTTGGTCTCCTAGGGGGCGAGTAGACTGGGTGAAAAAACGGCGCTCCCAGTCCATTTCGACGTTTTTTGGGCCCTGGAGGGGCGCTGGGGGAGGGGGGGGGGGGGGGCTGGAGATGGCCTAAGGCCGACGAACAGCAACAGGCGACCAACCATCCGCCTCCCTTCCTCTCCGATTCCCCTTTGCCTCCGCCCTCTTGCAGTCATCTTGTTGATGCTGCTCGGAGATCACACAGTGCAGCGACCTTGCAATTGCAATGAATGGTGCAGGACCGCAGGTGCAAAGAGAAGGGGCGAGGCATAGCACAGTGGTCACGGCGGACCAATTGCTTATCCAGGTGTGGCATCTCTTTTCTCCCTTCAGATCCATGTCTTCCTTTCCCTATGCTTGATCCGTCACAATCTTTCTACTGCATCCTTCAGGCATCGGCTGCTATTGTTCCGTGGTGACGGTGGAGGCGACGATGGAGATCTGGGGCTGACGGTTGGGGGCTGCGAGGGCTGTCGATCTTCAGTTTCGAATCTACGGCTGCCGGCGTCGCCGCCGGCCATCGTCACAGCCTCACAGGTGCGAAACTGTCATCCTGTTTTATTAATGGTTCACTGTGAAGCCTGTCACAGCCTCACAGGTGAATACCACAAACAGACACGATCCTGAAAGGCCTGATTGCTGAAACGAGCAAGGAAATTATTCAGTAAAGGTAGCAGTTCTATCCTCACCCCTCACGCGAATCTGATTGCAGAGTGTGGTTTGCCATGTGCACGGTGCTGATTAATTAATTGATCAGGAAGAATTATTAGTATGTTTGCAACTGGGAATCTGTTTTGGTCAGTGATCTATTTGGTCCTGCTGCTTGTAGAAACCAGAGATTTATTTCCTGATGTTTCAAAGGGATAAGTAATTGTGTTTTACTTAGGTAGATTAGAATGAACTTTTATCTGAACTTCTAATTGTCGTGCATCCTTTGTCTTTTTTTTTTTATAATTCCTGGTCTTTTACAGTATAGCTGTAGTATCTGAACTCACACACAACGCACTCCACACACACTCAACACCACACACATACCATCTGTGCGCAAGTTAGACCTAACCAGACTATACTAAGCTTCTGATCCTCCGTGAGCCTAGACCTACTGGGAAACCCCTGCGATGGTGGACACACCACAATACCACTAACTGAATCACGGTGGAATCGGCCCAGAAGCTAGAACTGGAGCAGACTGATTAAGTGCTCAGCCTTCTGCGTAAACGCAACCAAAAGACCCTCCACAAATTGCTACAGCGACCCGGAATTCGCTCCCGCAGGAGTCGAACCCGGACGGGCTGGTGAGCCACTGCTCACACAACTACCACGCCACTGCGTGGTCCTCTGCATCCTTTGTCTTGACCAGGTAAGCCAATCAGCTCGTGGCAATATATGGAACGATGCTTTGCATGGTGGAGACATGCCTTGTCCACGTGGTGAGCAGTAGAGCAAACACATAGTAGAATTGACTAGTGGCGGAGCCAGGAATTGCAGCCGATGTCAAAGCTCAAAAGAAATTACAGTGATGTCAGAAATTATGATTTATGGGGTCAATTATGGGCTATTAAAGCTAGAGTTTTATTGCTCATCAATTTTTTGTGTTGTCACTTGACCACATAATCCATGAGCAGCTCCGCCACTGGAATTGACTATACTCAGCTCGTGGCAATATATGGAACGATGCTTTGCATGGTGGAGACATGCCTTGTCCACGTGGTGAGCAGTAGAGCAAACACATAGTAGAATTGACTATACTCTTCCTATTGTTTTTTTTGCCACATCGATTCTGAAATTGGAATTTTATTTTTGCAGGTCCAGAGTATCAACAAGGGGTTCTATGTGATATCAGTTCTATATATTAGAAGGCAATATCGGCTCTGTACATTAGAAGGCAGAACATTAGAAGGAATGAATATAGGATTTGTCAGAATATCATACTTTGAGTCAAGATTGTAAGCTGTATACTTGTAAGATAGTTTTCATGTATGGGATGCTGCTTCTAATAATAAATATTATTTCTTCCCTGTCAAATAAATAAATATTATTTATTCATGCCATATTCCTGTTTCGGATTTGTTTGTTTTATAAGCATATTCTCTCCTACGGGAAAAAAATATTACTCCCTCCGTTCCTTGATGTAAGGTGTATAGTTTTATACACGAATATTAAGACATGGTATTTTGTACACAGTGGACTCGTTTTTTTTTCTGGAAAAAATCGTGAGAGATGAGCTCTTAATAGCCGCAAAATGAATACAATCCGTTAAATCCCTCTTTTGAGACTAGATCTCATTTTTTTATAGGTCAAATTATCCATAAATAGCAAATACACCTTATATTATGGATTTTTTTCTTCAAAAAACTATACACCTTACTTCAAGGAACGGAGGGAGTAACATATTTGCACCGATCAACTTAGTGAGTCTTGAAAACATTATTTATTTTGAAATAAAACTATTCAACCAATATATATTCGTAGCAACGATTACAATTGTTGTGTGACATCCGTTGCCACTTTGCAACGCATTATTCATTGCTTACCAACACACACATAGGCGTTGCCTTACACCTTTGCAACGCCCAATAAGGCAACGCATATTGAATCCGTTGGTAAATGAGCTAGCAACGCTTATATGGACCTTTAGATACGGGTCTGTGAGTTGCTGTAGGGTGGTTCTTGTTGTAGTGCGGATGAAAAAATATAGTGTGATCATGTCGCAAATGTCGAAATCTGATGTCAAAAGTGGAAACGACTGAATAATAATAATAATTTTATTTTTATTCCATGGCAAACATTACTATTACAATGAAGTATGCAATACACATACAAAGCACAAATATATTGTCCACACATTAGTGCTTATATAGGACAAGTATTCCGAGGCAAAGACCATCGCTCAACACCTTTAATACTTAATGAGTTGTTTGCCGATGTAACTTCCACTCTCGTTCATGAGGCTTGCTCATTCATGCCAAATCATGTTCAACCGGGTTCAGTATGGCCGGCGCGAGCCCGGGGTTATCAAATATGGCCTTAAGATCTTCATTGTTGTCCTCCAGGGTAGCCCTCAGGAACGCGACCATGACTCCTCCCATGCTCTGTCTGGCAAGGTTTTTGGTGCCGTTCACATTCCTCACACACATGCATTTATCGACGACGTAGGGCGCGTCATCGTCGAGCATGTCGGTGTGCCCGTACTCCTCGGCCACAAAGTGGTAGCGTGGAGGCTTGCACTCGTCGTAGAACTCGGTGTGGTTGACGCCTGCCGGGGCGCAGGGAGGACCAGCGACATGCATCGGACCTTTTCCTGTTCCCAAGATCAAGGTCGACATCCCCACGTCAAGAGAGCGAGGCTTGAAGGTGAGGACATTTGGTGTAATTTGGTTCCCTGTGGCTTTCCCAGCCACGGGGGCGACGCCAACGAGGGCAGAGAACTTGAGCGCCAACTCGATCTTAGGGTCCCCCAACCCCAGGGCTAGGGCGAAGGCTGCGTGCCCGCCTCGGCTGGGCGAATAGCTCAGGTACTACATCTTTTCACGCTATTCACTGGAGAACGACATCGTTCGATGAAATAGCTCAGAGGCGACAGTTGGAACGGCCCAAATAGCGACGGCCCGATACGGCTCTTTAAGCCCTTAAACGGAAGGAAACTGTCAGCTTCAATTTGGATTATGTGAGCTGGGCTGTTAGAACGCGGGACCCACTGTGGGCCAACTGAGACGGGGACCCACCACTTATCCACGTCAACCTTATCCATTTATAAAGAGGCAGAGTGAGCCCCGCTCCCGTGGTCCTGCCCTGCCCCCGACATTACCGTTGCCTCTCTTCCTCTGTTCTTCCGCGCACCTTCTTCTTCCTCTTCTCCGGCAATGTTCCACGGCGGCGGCGGCGAAGGATGTCGAGCTCCGCTTCTGGCTCCCAGAAGTCATGGCCGCGTTATGGAGAAGTCCCGATGACTAGATGCCCGGACTGCCCTCGCCTAGATCCACTTAAGCGCTTGACATGTGTGCGCTCGACGAGGGGCAATGTCGGTCGGGAATTTGTCAAATGCGAGAGCGCCCCGCATCGTGGGAAGGATGGGAAGGTAGGGTTTGTCCTGATTTGTCTCGATTTGGCCTGAATTTGATTTTGCACTATGGATTTGGAAATTAGTGTTTTCGTTCCCCTTTTCAGGATTTGGCGGAATGCGGCTATTTTGTGTGGATGGACAAGTACATTCGCGATCGAGGGCTTCAAGTTGAATTGCTGCCCCCAATTCAGGGGCCCCCAATCCAGGAGGCTGCCATCTCGTCTGCTGTGGAGGAGGAGATCTCATACAGAGCCGATCGTCCTCCATTGGAGGATGTTTTGGTGAATAGGGAGTTGCAGAAATTGAACAAGCAGTTGAAGAAGCAGTTGAGCCAGCTTGTGGAATTGAAGAAGCAGTCAAACATGATGGCCGGAGCATTTTATGTGTGTATCATTGCCATTTATTTGGTGTATCTTTGTCGTTCGAATTAGAAATTTCGATTTAGGAGTTGGGGATTTCGATTTAGGAGCTGTTTGTCTTATGAACAATGTTATGATTCGACTAAATTAGCTCTGAAATCAGTTAACATGAGGGTGGGGGATCCCCAGCTCCGGCTTGTACATATGGTAGGGTAGGGTGGAGATCCCGCCGGCGGTGCCTTGGAGGAGGTGGTGCTGGTGGCGGGTGGTTTGGTGTCGGTGCGGCCTTCTCCGGCGGTGGAGCTCCTCGGGGCTCGTCGTCGTCACGCTCGACTTGCAGGTGCTCGAGGCCCGGTGCGGTGCTCGAGTTCCTCTGCCTCCCGTCGGATCCGTGGTGGCGGCAGATTCGGCGGCTGGAACTCAGGGCTGGACGGCGTCGGCGGCTTCTGTCTGCGTCGGAAACGAAGATGCTGCGGCAAGGAGGAGGTGCTGGTGCGAAAGGGCGCTTGCCGTATTCGTTCAACGGCAGAAGCTCCGCCGCGGCGCGGCGGGCGGGCTATGCGGCGTCTTTCAAGGAAGAAGGTGCCCTCGGGCTGTGGCTAGAAGGTGGCTGGCGATCTTCGTCTTCGACGCCGGTGAAGCTGCCGATGTGGGATCTGGTTCTGTATCCCCTGCGTATTGTACTCTGTTTTCTGTATTTGTACTATGTACGGTGTATGTGGTACTCTGTTGAATATACGTGGGCTTTAAAAAAAAAGGTTCAGTTAGCCGTTTCCGAAATAGAAAAACCGACAAGTTCATGGGCCCGTTGTTGGGCCAAGCCGTCAGTGCTCGCTTAAAATAGGTGCAGGGAAAAAAAGAATTTCATGTTGTTGGGCCCGTTGCTGGACCTGTTGTTGGGCCTAGCCGTTGTTGGACCGAAACAATGGTTTAAATGAAATATTGTTTTGTACAATAACGACATAAGATTTTGCATGAACTTTCTTTTCACAAACATAACGACATAAGTTAATCTAAAAAAAAAAATAACGACATAAGATAAATAAAATACAAGTAGCAACCTTACATAGCAACCTTACACGACTAGCACACTTATAACTTGTGCCCTCTTACAACTTACGAACCTTACACGAGAAATAAACTAGCATGGAAATAAACATGGAAATAAGCCCGAAATAAACTAAGAGTTCTCCTTGACTTCTCCTTGACCTTCTCCTGGGCTCCTCCTCCTTGGCTCCTCCTTGGTGGCTCAATCGTCGTCCTCGTCGTTCTCATAGGGGAGGCCGTGGATGGTGCCGTGGTAGCGGAAGATGTCGGTGAAGTCCGTGAAGATGTTGAACGTCGTGAATGCGATGTACTCGCACCCATACCAAAACGCCTTCCCAAGGAGGTGGAGTGCGTCGAAGCGGTTTGTGAAGGTGACGTAGTAGCCGATGACGAGGTCATGGTCATGGAACTCCTCGAGCCGGTACATGGGCGGCCCGCCAGGAGGGAGGTGGCGAAAGCCGGACGAGAGGAAGAACTCCGCTAAATCCCTTGCGCTCCTCCACCTCGAGAAGGCCCACACGCGCAGCTGGTGATGCTCTACGAGATTGGGCGAAGTAGAGCGGTGCTCCCGCACGAGGTTGGGGAGGCGGTAGGTCGGGGCGCTGTACTCCATGGTTGCTAGGGGCGGGGCGGCTGCTTGTTTGAGAGAAGAGGGTTGGAGGAAGATGGGATGCGGTGTGCGACTTGGAGAAGAATTGGGTGCTATTTTATAGCGGATAGTGATCTTGTTTAATGCGATGGTGGGGAGGTGAAGTGTAAAAATCGGTTTAATGTGATGGTTGGGAGGCACGCGCAGCCGGTCGATTCAGTTCTGGTCTGCGTGCACACTGCAAACATGTTGCGCGTCGTCCCGTCGCCGCTGTCAGCGCAAAAGTCGATCCGTCAAAAAAAAGAGCAACAATAGCCCTGATACTACGTGGCGTACGCGTTGGAAGCGGCGTGCAGCGCGAAATCGCTCGCTGAGACGTCTGCATGCACTGCCGTCGAGTGGGGCCCGCTCAGCTGAGACGTCTGCATGCATGCGTCTACGAGGGTCCGCTCAATCCAACGGTCCGACGAGTGCACCGCTTCTCAGCCAATCAGGTAGCAGAACCAGCCATCCCACGGATCGTGTGTTAGCTCACATATAGAGGGCCAGATCGCACGACCACAGTGCAGCAAGGTAGCGATCACACGGATGAACGGTCGACGTTGCATCCGAATTTGAAATAATCATAAAATATTCAAAAAACATAAAAAAATGAAAATCCAGTTCACATGGTCTTAGTTTGTCATGTACTAACAGCTCCAACTGATAAACAAGGTCTAGATACATATTAAACAAGAAATGCTTCAATATGGTGTGAAATAGGCCGAATTTGAAATAATCATAAAATATTAAAAAAACATCAAAAAAATGAAAATCCAGTGCACATGGTCTTATTTTGTCATGTACTAACAGCTCCAACTGATAAACAAGGTCTAGATACATATTAAACAAGAAATGCTTCAATATGGTGTGAAATCTCACATCTCAAACTATGAACTCTCATGTGTGAAGAGAGGTGGTTTGGGATTTGCAACATGAAATTTACAAAAAAACTCACCAAAGCTTCATTTTGGATTGACTAAGAAGGATCCAAGCTTGGTTTTTCATTTTCATTTTCAAACTTGTTCAAATGTTGGTCAAACTTGGGTTTGACCGATTTTGAAATAATCACAAAATATTCAAAAAACATCAAAAAATGAAAATCAGCACATGGTCTTAGTTTGTCATGTACTAACAGCTCCAACTGATAAACAAGGTCTAGATACATATTAAACAAGAAATGTTTCAATATGGTGTGAAATCTCACATCTCAAACTATGAACTCTCATGTGTGAAGAGAGGTGGTTTGGGATTTGCAACATGAAATTTACAAAAAACTCACCAAAGTTTCATTTTGGATTGACTAAGAAGGATCCAAGCTTGGTTTTTCATTTTCATGTTTCAAACCTGTTCAAATGTTGGTCAAACTTGGATTTGACCGATTTGAAATAATCACAAAATATTCAAAAAACATCAAAAAAATGAAAATCCAGTGCACATGTTCTTAGTTTGTCATGTACTAACAGCTCCAACTGATAAACAAGGTCTAGATACATATTAAACAAGAAATGTTTCAATATGGTGTGAAATCTCACATCTCAAACTATGAACTCTCATGTGTGAAGAGAAGTGGTTCTATGTTTTGAGAAATGACTCCATATTGGTCTAGGGCACTATATTAGTGCAATAGATGTTAACCCTAGAGTTTGAGATCATTTGGAGATGGTCGAAAAAATGACCAGATTAGAAATGGGGCTGTTTGGGCTACCTTTGGGGCTCTTTTGTAGCTCATTTTGGAGAACCGCTTACTTGTTGGAGATGTTTACCCTAGCAAAAGGGAAGGATTGTTCACAAAACGAGCATAACAACTGAGAAATCAGGGTTGGTTCAAATTGTGAGAAATATTTCACACAATTTTGAATTTGGTTCAAATGCAAATTCAAATTATTACACAAATTTCACGGCTCAAATTATTACACAAATTTCACGGCTCAAGTTTCACGGCTCAAATTATTGCACAAATTTCACGGCTCAAGTTTCATTCAAATTTCACGCTCTCGATTTTCTCTTCTTCGTACCAGGCACACCAGACAAAACCCTCATGCTCTTGGTTTTCTTCGAGTCAGTCATACGAGGCCGAGGCCACACAAGTCGTTCTTCGTCTTCAGATGACACCTCTTCAGATGACAGATTCAGTTCTGGAACAGCTTCAGCTTCAGCTTCATTTTGCACCGCAGCATCAAGAACTGAATCAGATGGCACCACATCATCCAAAACTGAATCAGTTTGCACCACATCATCCAAAACTGAATTAGATGGCACCACATCATTCAGAATTGATTCAGATGGGCTCACTTCCAGCCTTTGCTCTGAAAAAATAAAACAGAGTATGAAAACAGAGTAGAATTGCAGTTGAATTTAAATAAATGATCAAATACTTGAACTTACTTTGGTTGTTGTGGACGAGGGTACCGACATTTGGATGATCCAGCTCGGTGACCAAGTACCTGACACTCCTTGCATCTATTTTTGTTACCTTTCTGAGGCCGTTTTGGTTTGTCATCTTTTTTCGCCCTCTTACTACAGCCTCCTTTCTCAAACCAGGCCTTGAATCTGCTCATTTTAGGCCTGCCAGCCTTTCTTTTGGCAAGGGGGGACACATATCAAAATCAAAAGGCACTTCAGGCCACTGCGACTGATCTGTAAGTGCTGGTATTGGAGCTGCATACGCAGCCTTGAATCTTGCTACTGAATAATACTCATGCAGATAAGGGTGCATGTTTACCCTCGGTTTTCCAGCCAAGAAGAGTATGGCATGCTCACATGGTTTTCCAGTATGTTGCCACTCGAGGCAAGTGCATTCATGCAGTTCAGTGTCAACCACATGCCTTCTTCCAGTCTTGGTATCTCTCACTTCAGCTCCCCACAATGAAGAATTCTCAACTGCCAAATGTGTAAGATTTCTGCTCCTGTTAACCACCTGCTGTACCACTGCTGGAAGCTTATCCCCTTGCAAAGCATCACCTATCTTCTTCTCAATTCCCACATCCGCATGATCATGATCCTGATTTGGTCAACCATGTCATGCACAGGCAAGTCTTTAACTCTTTCACCTTGTTGTTAAAACTTTCTGCTAGATTGTTGTTGATATGATCACACTTGATGCTGTATTAAATCCTGACCTATACCACAAAAGAGAATGGTATGCTTCCAGCCAGTGCTGAAACTCAGGATCTGATGCAATAACCTTCGCAAGGTGATAAGCATGTGTCTGTTTCGAGTAAGATCTTGCTGCTGGCCACAGTCGCCCAAAATCTTCTCCTCTATGTTTCTTGATCACATTCATCCACATATGCCCGAAGCACTCCCTCTGCTCAGCATGTGGAAATACGGCCTTGACAGCATTTTCTAGCCCTTTACAAGCATCAGTGTGTATAGCCAAAGGTGTCACTGTCCCAATGGATCTTTTCAACTGCATCATGAACCATGTCCATGAAGTCTCTGTCTCTGATTGAAACAGGCCAATAGCAACAGGAAACATCCAGTTGTGTCCATCTAGAGCATTGCATGCTGCCAATTGACCATTCCACTTTCCAGTCAAAAAAGATGAGTCTATGCTCAAATATGGCCGACACCCTGCTTTGAAGCCATCGGTGCAAGGCTTCAAAGCCATAAAAATTTGGAGAAAAATACCTTGCCATCAGGTGCAACCTCGGTATCTATCTCCACAATACTGCCAGGTGACCTCTTCTCCACCTCTGCCTTGAAACTATACAGCATCCTGAAGGTATTTGCCCAATCACCATATAGTTCTTTCATTGCCTTCTGTTTTGCCTTCCACACTGTGGTATATTTCAGCTTAATAGGGTACTTGGCTTCCATGTCTAATTTCAGTCTCTTTGCAGTAGTGTTTGGTGTTTTGGCTAAAATAGGAGTGATCTTTTGTGCAACCCAGGCCTGTGATGTCATGGTTGAGGGATTCTGTGAACTAGTAATACAAGTATGTTCATTGGGGATTTGATTAATTCTGATTGTACTGCCATCAGGTTGGCGTCTAGCAGAAATGTACCACTTGCAAGGTTGGGCACTGCCATCAAAGCCTTTGCACTTCGCATAAAATTTCTTTGTATCTGTCCACAGAGTCTTGCTGTCAAACTGCTTCTTCACTGCATAAGTCCTGTAACACATCCTAAACTCAGCCATGGTTGGAAAAACTTTCCTACTGCAATTACAGGGTTATCTTTGTCATATACATTTATCATCTCATCATCATTTTCATCATCTACATCATCAGCAGCTTCCTTCATCAACTCTGCATCCACAACTCCAGAACCAGCAGCCGCATCCCTCTTCTTCTTCTCCTTGTCTTTATCATCGACTGGAATTCCAAAAAGGTCTGCCATCTCAGTGTCATCCAAGGGTGCAATGACCAAATCAGTAAGCTCTTGCAGTTCTACTGAATTCCAGTCAACAACAGCCGGGCCCGTAACAGCCACCCCATTAGCAGCACCATCACGGGCTGGGTCTTGTGCATCATCTGCTAACACTGTCAATTCGGTTACAATGGGAATTATCTGTCTAGTTGCAGCCCACTCATCATCTGCAATCTGCATAGCCAACTTTGATGCCACATATCCTACTCTTGAATCTGATTTCAGATCAACCAGCTTGGCAAGAAGTGTAGCACGTTTCTTTTCAAAGCCCTCTTGTTTATCGATTTCATCAACAACCGCTTCGCCATCCTCCATTCTCACATACTCTCCCTTCCAATCTTCGTACCGTAGCAATGCCACTTCTTGCTCTGGACCCCAAGGAATACTCTCCCCTATTTTCTCCACAATATCTCTCACCGCTTTCTCTTCTTGGTTCACTAGTTCTTGTGGATCGATGTCGTAAAATGAAAGCTCCAAACTAACTAATGTGTCGTGATCTATGGTCCTCACGCTACCATCAGCTAGCTTCGCCTGAGATAGCATAAATTTGACAACCAATTCGAAACTTTTTCGGGCATCTCCCCTGTTTTGACAACGAGGCGGGAATGTGACGACTTGAGTTGAATTTGGGGCCAATAGCTCCTATGCGACATGGAAGTGAACGAGCTCAAATCGAAAGCCGAATGAGCACGAGAGTGATGGATTACCTCGAATTTGACTCTGCCGGCTCCGCGGAGCTCGCCATCTACCTCCTTCTTCCGGGCTGCTTGCCCCGCCTCCCGCCGCGAGCAAAAACGGCAGGGAATGTGTCAGATTTGGGGCAGAATTAAGAAGGGAAGGCCACGCGGGTTCGATTTGACTCACCCCAGATGCCGGCGACAACGAATTCGACGCCCAGGAGTGGATAGCTCCGCCCCGGAGAGGGAGCTAGGGCGCGCACTGTCGGGTTCAGATGGCGCGCTACGGCAAGGTCGGTCTGTGCGGTCGCTCGAACCGGTTGAGTTGACCGGGTACAAGTTAGTGGGTCCCACATCCGCTAAACCTAATTCCACACTCCTTAACTAGCACAAGTAAGTGACACGGCCGTTTCATCACAATGGGTGGGTCGTGGCTATTTTGCTGCTCTCACGCGTCGTACCCTAGCTATTACCTCCAACTATGTCGCATCGCAGCCAATTCCCTGAAAAAACGTAGTACCTGAGCTATTCGCCCGCCTCGGCTATGGCCGCAAGAGCCAACTTGGAGAGGTCAGGCTTGTACCTGTCAAGCTTGAACTTTTTCTTGAGGACGAACTCGAGCCCATCTTGCTTTGCGAGCCAATTGGTGACATCCTTTGCCGCGTTTACGTCCCTACTGTCGTCTTCGATGAACGTCATGGAGTAGAGCTGTTGATATAGGTGTAGGTGGAAGAGCATATCAGTATTGCGAAAATCTCCATTTCAAAACAGTGATGGTGCCAATCATTTTCAGTCTTTAACTGCTAATAATTTTGTGTCCCTTCCATTAGTTTTCCAACGACTCATTATAATTTTTAGTTCATTCTTGTGGTTGGAATTAAGATTTTGTAAAGGGAGTATAGATGCAAGTGAGTCATCGTAGGGTACCCTTTAATCTCTTTAGTTTAAAATAATTAACTAACTTTTCCAGTGACATCATCATTTTTAAAAAGTTAGTTTATTTTTTAAAACTAAACATGGTAGAGGGTAACCTAAAATGACACACTTGCATCTCGAAAAGAAAGGTTTGATCACCAAAGTAGTTTGTGGCTTCCAGTGCACCCATCAAAAAAGTTTGATGAGTCTGAGCGCCTTCTTTTGTCAGTTTGGATTAGTAAATATTCCCTCGATCTGCTCCACAATATAACCCGTTTGACTAGCTGAGTAAGTACATGACATGGAATGTGATTGTTTGAATTGTTTTAAAGAAGTAGCCCCGAAAGGCGTGGAAAATGGGCAGGAAGATGGTGCCAAGATGCAGCCACCTAGCTAGCTACAATATTATTTACCTGTGGTGCCACGGCTATGAACCCATGTGAGGCGACATGCTTGAGGAGCTGCTCATAGTAGTGGTTCGCCAAGTTGCAGCCGTTCAGGAAGACGATGACAGGTACGGCCCTGCCTCCGTCGGGGCGACAACCATGACCGGCTTGGTCAGGCTGGTCATGCCCTTCGAATTCGGCTTCACATGCCACCCCTCGACGGCGAGCAGCCCCTTGTAGAACACCGACATTGTTGCCATGCTTCTCCTTTCTTTCTCTGGTACCTCTCCGCTGTGTTTGTGTGGAAGGTCGAGATGAGCTTGGTTTGGTGTTGCTGCATCCATGACAGGAGATGGAGAGTGTATTTATAGGCAGGCCGGGCAGAGGAGATGAGCAAACGAGAAACACTTATTTAGGCTTCTAGTAGAGTGTTTCTCTGTACATGACAAAACAAGGCGTGAAGCACACATGAGCTAGCGGACGTCGGAGGTGCTAGGAGCCTATAGGACCATGCCACAAGAGCCAGACCACAGGGGACGCCATATGGTCCGCAAAATTTTGACGACCATGAGTGTCCATTCGGGTTGTATAATTCGCAGGTGTGCAACCGTGTCTGTCACGACACAATTTTGACAACATTAATATACAATATATGCCTATGCATATCCACTCTAGAGAATTCAAATTGTAGTCTAAAGAGCCCTGCGCAGCTCGCGCCCCCCTACAAGCTGTCACAAAAAGTTCTGGCAACATAACCGGCTGCATATACTACACTTATGATATTATCTCTTACGGAAGAACAATTCGATGACCGATAAACCTGATGTGTCGATTCGCGCGGGCATGTCTATTATTTCATGCACACACAAAGTCATCACGATGCAGAGGCCGGGCTACCCATTTCGAAAAAGATGCAAACACAAAGCACTCCAAAGTCCAAACTCCCTTTGCTCGTCGACAATCAAACAAGAATAATTGTCCTCAACTCTCCCAAATAGAACACTGCACCACTTGCTCTCATATGCCGGCTCTCCAAAGTAGTATAGTATGGAGTCGAACCATTTAGGCATTGCCAAATAATGAGACTCCCACTCCACATGCTAAGTAGATTTCACCGAGAAAGCTCCATTTTTAAGTGCCATGCAATAAAATCCTTTGTGCCTCCATCCGGAAGAGGAATTTAAACGATTATTCGTGCATCAATCTCCCAACAAGTATCTCGGATCAATTCTTCATCCCACTTACCACTCTACGGATCAATAAGTTCATGAACTTTGGTGAGAACAATGTTTGCCCTTCTTATAACAAAAAAATATTAAAACATTTGTGAAGTCATTATTAAAATGAAAGAAAATAAAAAATACAACAAACATGTAGATTGTCACACATATTGGGACATTGTTAGGACCCTAGTATAGCCGGTTTCAAATACTACAATTTTACCTCACCCCTAATGTGTGTAGCCACACGTTAATCCATCTTTCAAAAAGTTACTTGTGGCAATTTCGATCTCGAAGAGGAAACAGAAAAGAAAAGCACTGACGGGAGGGAAATCGAGGTCGATCGAGCTATCTAAGGCTTCACGTGAGAAACGACATAATGAGACAACTAGTTGTTTTGCTCTACTATTTTCTTAATGAAAAACCAAGAAAGCAGTTAGACAAATTTGAATTGATGAAGCGCACGGAGGGCTTGCGATTTAGGACTAATCAAGATCTTGCATTGCTTTTGCTAAAAAAAGCTGAATCTTTTGTAGTAGACAGAATTTGTCAGACGTGCTAACATGTAGTGTAACCCCCAAATGACTTCCTATATCACACGCAAAATCAAACAGGTAATGGGAACTACCGTAGTACATTTGGAACTCATTTACTCATCTTTGCAGAACCATTAGTACAAATCTGTGTGAAAAACACTTATCCTTCTGTTGCTTTAGTTGAAGCTTCCCGTGTAAACAAATTGCATTGCTGTTGGTAACACAAGTCCTACTTATCACGTCCGATCCTTTTTTCGGATCGGAGGAAGTAATTTTTTTGAATTGCAAAAATTAGTGAAAGTGGGAAGTTGTTCGTATGGTTTTTCCCCATTTTTTAAATGCTCAGACTCGGAAGCCGTCTAAATTTTCGAAATTTTCAAATTTGTAATCCAAAAAATGTGGCACAGGTAGCAAACGTTTTTTTATGTGTTAATGTTGACATATTTGTTATATTTGACTCTGTCTGCGCTTTTTAAATGCTCGTACTTGAAATGCAATCGAAATTTTTAAATTAGATGTAAATATTAATTTAGTTCAAGATGATGTAGAGGTGACACATTATGCGAGGTTCATTAAATTGAATCCATTGTTAGGGGAGGTTAATATGTTTTTTTTCGCATATTCAGCAAATTTAATTTTGAGATATGTTTGCGTTATGGCAAAAGTGGTTAAATTTTTCGTTGTGGTTTTTATCGCAGTTGTACAAAAATTCAGAATTCAAATTGTGAGTAAAATTTAAGATTTGTAATAAACTGGGGAAGTTCACAATGTTTTCTGAGATAGGTATTTTTTGTGTGTGGGAATTGAAATAATCTGGAAGAAGTCACTAAGTTTTCCAAATTGCTGTTTTGATTTTTACCTTTTTAATGAAATTGGTCCCAATTGATTTGAAATTCTATTTGAAAAGTTATGAGAATATTGGAAATTTGAAATATAAAAAGAAGTAAGAAAAAAAAGGCCGAGCTGGATGCGCACGAAGCAGCCCAGCCCAGCTAGAAGCCCGTCTCCGGCCTAGGCCCACCATAACGTCGGTGTGACGTCATAGTGGCCGGACCCGCTGCAGCGGCGACGGCGTCGACGGCGGCGAACCAGCGCGTCCCAGGAGGCGCGGCTGGGCGCGCTGGACGCGCCTCGACGCGGGCTGGCCTCAGGTGGCGGCGCCGCCGATTATTCGTCGCCGGAGCGTCGCCGGCGTCGTGGAAATGCGGCGGCGGTGGGGAACGCGGCGCGGACGATTCCGGCGGCACAGCGGCGTCCCGGCGAGCGGTCTTCGGCGGGCAGAGAGAGGACGCGACGGCGCATCGCGTCGTGGGCGGCGATTGGAACGGGGAAGGCCGGAGCGGTGAGGACGCGCGACGGCGGCGTCGGCGGAGTGTGGCCGCATGCGGGAGAGAGAAGGGGAGGGATCGATCTGCGGCCGATTTTGCACGGAGATCCTCGGAGTTTCCGGAAATTCCGCTCAGGTCCCTGTCTGCGGGAAAGTGTGGACTGCGGGTTGATTTCTCGTTTAGTGGGGGGTTTTTGTGCAAAACCGTCACGGGTGTGTCCTCCGGATCGCCCGATCGCCGATCGACGGTTGCGATCGAAGTACTGTAGAACACTGTAGAATTGAACAGTAATCTACAGTGACTCGGGGGCTGAGAAGGCCGCGATCTTCCCAAGTTTAATATAGTTAGTAATTCGCGAATCTCTGCTTGGTGTTAGCATTCTGTTGTACCTGCATGTACATTCCGCATCTGAAAGCAGAAGTGGTGATTATAGCTTCAACTAATCTCGTTGAGTCGTGTAACACGCCCACCACACATAAAATGTCCATATATACATGGAAGCTAGAACACGTGTGGAGAACAGAAATCCATATTCCAACAGGAGGTAGAACAAACCAACACTAGCGATTTCCCTTGGGTGTCTTCACGTGCACGGACGCTTGCAACATTCTGTTATGCATGCATGTAAACCTGAATTTACTTGGATAGAGGTCCCCGTACTAGCTCTCGATAGACCTGACCACTTGATCATATTCTGCATTGAACATAGATACATGTAGAACAAACAAAGTGGAAGGCTGGAGGCAGGCTAGTAATAACAAATTTACGTTTTGTTTTTTGTTTTTCACGAGAAGTAGCTTAGCGTCTTTTGGTTTGGGCTATCCGTGGCTGCTTTCGGCTGGCTGTGCTGCTGTGTTCCAGACTTTTCTCGCGAACACATGCAATTCTTCTTTCACCAGGTACTCGTTTGTTTGACAGGGCGAAATTAAACACCGGGCAATCTTAATTCCGTTTGGTTGGGCAACTTAATTTTAGCTAGGATCACCATCCAACGTAGCGCGGCTTGAGCAAGTAGCCAAATTAAAAAAAACGAAACTGCTTTGCATTCGACGTTCTTAGTACGATCCTTGTATGACACAACAATCCGTCGGACACATCGGTACGTCAGAAAAACATCGGATTAAAAATAGTGGTCGTGCGAAACTAACACATTTGCATGCAATTCTTCTTTGAGAGAATAGCCAAAATACCACTAGTCAAAACCGAAAGTGCCAAAATACCACTAGTAAAAACCAAAGTGCCAAAATACCACTCAAGTTCGGTTTTTTGATTCCAAAATAGCACTACCGTGAATTGTCAACAACATTCCGCCAGTCAACACAGGGCAAACTGTTAGTTTTTTTGTGACATGCAAAAAATACCCTCGCTGTAACTCATCTCCTCCCCAACTGTTCTGCTCCTCGCTGCCGCTAGCTCTGGCCCTGCTCGCCCCCAACAGGGCGGCCGCCGCTGCTCACTTCCACCAGCGGCGACGTCTCCCCTGATCTCCCCGCGAGCAGCCTCCTTCTTCTTCTAACCCAAGCACCGCAGCCCCCACATCACAGCCCCCTGCTCCCACGTCCCGACCCAGCCACCAGATCGATCTCCACCACGTCCCCGTGCTGCAAGAGAACAAGGACGAAGAACACACCTCTTCTGCTCCTGCTCCAGTGCAGTTTTCCGCCTACATCAACATGTCAAGCGCAACAGATTTCTCACAACAGTAATGATTTTTCGCTCCATTTTGTAGCATCTCTTGGATTATTGTGTGCAATGTTTGGAGAAGCAAGGTCATTTGTGTCTTTCTTGAAGGATGTTTGTTTCAGTTAGTCACTAGTGGTACTTTGGCATGAAAAACCGAAACTGAGTGGTATTTTGGCTCTCTGGTTTTTTACTAGTGGTATTTTGGCACTTTCGGTTTTGATTAGTGGTATTTTGGCTATTCTCTCTTCTTATTTCGGGTTTGCCAAGTAACATTCCGCAGATGCTTGTGCAGATGAGGTGACAACACACAATAGAAGCGGAGCCGCTCTTTGACGAGCGCGCAACTGCTCGCGCGGTCCGTGCACGCGACATGTGGGTGGGTCCCACCCGAGTTGCTTCTCCCTCCCCACCTTCTTCTTCCTCTTCTCTCCCAAATTCCTCTCTCTCTCTCTCTCTCTCTCTCTCTCTCTCTCTCTCTCTCTCGCACGATTCGGAACTAGGGCCAGGCCGAGCCGGAGCCACGGCGGAGGTGAGAAGAAGAACTTAACGGGGGGGGGGGGGTGCGGAGTCGCTGGCGACGGAGAAGAAGCACGATTCAGACAGGCCAAACCGAGCTGGAGCCGTCGGAGCCGCGACAGAGGCGGTGGAGGCGAGAAGGGGGGGGGGGGGGGGGGAGGGGGCGTGCGGAGTCGCTGGTGCCGGAGAAGAACGGTGGGGTTAAAGGGATGGTCGGCGTCGGTGGGATTGAGATTCATCTGATGTAATTGGTGTTGTGTTTGTTGGGATCCGATAAATTGTGGAATTATGATCAGTTTGTTCATCATGTTATCATACTAATGTTTTATTAAAGATCTTGCATGTTGTCCGGTACATGTGTTACCTTGATCAAGTAGTTGCTTATATCTCTAAGAGGGAGTATTTATGTTAGATAGTGGGTTCATGTCTCCAGTAGCCTGGGCTCGAATGACAGAAACGACTAAGTCTGTGGATGTGTTGTTGCCACTAGGGAGAAGAAGCACGATTCAGACAGGCCAAACCGAGCTGGAGCCGTCGGAGCCGCGACAGAGGCGGTGGAGGCGAGAAGGGGGGGGAGGAGGGGGCGTGCGGAGTCGCTGGTGCCGGAGAAGAACGGTGGGGTTAAAGGGATGGTCGGCGTCGGTGGGATTGAGATTCATCTGATGTAATTGGTGTTGTGTTTGTTGGGATCCGATAAATTGTGGAATTATGATCAGTTTGTTCATCATGTTATCATACTAATGTTTTATTAAAGATCTTGCATGCTGTCTGGTACATGTGTTACCTTGATCAAATAGTTGCTTATATCTCTAAGAGGGAGTATTTATGTTAGATAGTGGGTTCATGTCTCCAGTAGCCTGGGCTCGAATGACAGAAACGACTAAGTCTGTGGATGTGTTGTTGCCACTAGGGAGAAAATAACTATGCTATGTCTACGTGTCATTTGCATTGTTTACATTACACACTTTGCTTATTGCGATAATCTGTTGCTTGCAACCTAACACCTGTGGGAGACACAGATGTTATCTCGGGGGTGGATTATTAGTCATAGATGCAGCTAGCAAGCGGTCTATATATTTTGTTGTAATACCTAATTAAATACTACTGTGAACTGTATCTTTTCATAATATGCATTGTCATGCCCTCATGATTTTATCAATTGCCCAACTGTAATTTGTTCACCCAACACATGTTCTTTGTTTAGAGAGTTACCATTAGCAAAGCTAGAAATCCCGGTCCATATTTCGCATCAAGCATATTTTCCTGCGCCACTACCTCCGCTGTTACTATTGCTCTCAAGTTACTGCTGCTTTCACATCACTCCTGTTACTAGTGTTTTTCCAGGTGTGCATGTTGCGATCCCCTACACTTGTGGGTTATCACCAAATAACATTCCGCAGATGCTCGGGCAGATGGGGTGACAACGCACAATAGAAGCGGAACGACTCTTCATGACGAGCGCGCAACTGGTCGCGCCGTCCGTGCACGCGACGCGTGGGTGGGTCCCACCCAAGTTGCTTCTCCCTCCCCACCTTCTTCTTCCTCTCTCTCCCCGCACGATTCGGAACTAGAGCTAGGCCGAGCCGGAGCCGCGGCGGAGGCGAGAAGAAGAACATAACGGGGGGGGGGGTGCGGAGTCGCCGGCGACGGAGAAGAAGCACGATTCGGATGGGCCAGACCGAGCCGGAGCCGCGACAGAGGCGATGGAGGCGAGAAGAAAACTTAACGGAGGGGGTGGGTGCGAGAAGAATGGTGGGGGTTAGAGGGATGGTCGACGTCGGCTGCGGACCGGTGGAGGCCGTGCTTCGAGCAGGGCGGGGTGGCCAGTCAGTCGCGGTAGCGCCGCCAGCCGTAGGTGATGGATGCAAGCGGTTAGACCGGCGGTGACGGCGGGAGCGAGCTCGTCTTCGGTGACGGCAGCTGCGGCGGCACCGGAACAGGCACGTGCGCCTGTCGAAACGGCCACGTGCACCGGTCGGGAACCGTGCGAGCGCTCGTAAACTATTCAATGGAAGAGAGGACGTCCACCAACTTTTCTTCCATAGTCGTCGCCTTAGATTGCGTCTTGCAGTGGCAGGACTACAGCATCTTGCATCGACAGCGGTGGGATTAATCGTTGGATTCCCATGCGTCAACGACATGGCAGCCACGTACATACCGTGCCGTGAATTTTACTCTCCTGTTTACGTGTGGACGTCCTTCTAGTGCACGGGAGATCGCATCCAACGTCGCAACGCTTGAGCAAGTAGCCAAGTTAACTGGGACACCGGAACACCGTTGCTACTCACTCCGTTTCTAATATAAGACTTTTTATTTTTTTTAATTCGTACGCATGTGAACGTATTTTAGAATGTAAATTCAAATCACTAAAATAACTCATTATATTATGGAACAAAGGAGAGCAGATTTTGTGCTCCTGGGCACCAGTGATCCCGGTGGTTTAATAAAATCGAAAAAAATATTTACAATTTTCAAAAATTCTGACAAACGTGTAAAATATCAACTTCAAATACTTTGTAGTTTAGGCTACACAAAAATGACAAAATTGTAGATCTGAATACAAAATTGTAGATCTGAATATGTATATTTTCAAATCTTCAAGTTTATCAAATTTTATCATTTTTGTGTAGCGCAGGATACAAAGCATCTGAACTTTATATTTTACACATTTGTGGGATACATCGTTGACTACATATGGATTTTTTTTCAGAATGTTTTTAGGCTTATAATTTTTTTTCGATTTTTTGAAAGCACCGGGATCACTGGTACTCGGGTGCATAAGACAATCAAACGGTATTTGAAAGTTTCAAAAAAATGGATTTTTTTTGTAGACTTAGATAATGAATTCTACTAATGTAAAAAAATCTCTTCATGTTCTAGACCGAGCAAAAAAAGACAAATTTGTGGATCTAGTTGCGGTAAATATTGCACATTTTTAAACTTAATTAAAAAGACCGAGCTGTCATTAGAAAGAGCCTTTTTGAAATTTTCAAGAAAAGGGATCCCAAGAGAGCCAGCTCCATTTTGGGGTTCCCAGTGGATGCAATTCTTCTTTCGAATTTGCATAATGCAATATCAGAAAGGTGGATCTATCGAAAGCATGTGATTTGTGTCTTTCTTTGTGTCCATGGCTCTTCTTGTTCCATCTCGAACATACAATTTTGTTTTTGAGGGAATTTTCGTACAGACCACTTACGATGGTATTGAAAATAAACTGATTTTTTTAGGGGTGTCAAAAGAAACTGCTGTGTGATACCAGAACGTGCACGGCTACAACTACAAGGGCTAAAACTCTGGATTTGTTTTTTGAGAATCTGGCTAAAACTCTGGATATTCTGCTTTTGGGGGGCCGAGTGAAGCCCAGTAAGATATATAGGAGGAGGATGGCCCATGTTAGCCTAGTTGCAAACCTGCTATGGTGAAGCCCAGTATGGATTCGGCAAAGACGAGTACTACTTCCTCCTATCCGTATTAATTGTCTAGATACATCCGATTTAGTTATAATTGGCTAAATCCGATTCAGCGACAATTAATATGGATCAGAGAGAGTATTTTTTCCACCTATTCTAAAAAATATCCGTCCCTCCGTTTCTTAATGTAATGTATATACTCTTTTATGAAAATTTCTAACATAGGGTGTATTACGATTTATGAACAATTTTACCCATCCATAGATGAGTTCCAATCTATAACGGAGGAATTTAATTAAATAATTGCTCTAATTTTGTGACTATTCGAGACTCCTCTCTCCTGATTTTTTTCGGGATAAACGAGTCCACCATATGCAAATTCTCACGTCTTAATATCCGTGCAAGAAAACTATACACCTTACATTCAGCAATTGAGAGAGTATTTCTCAGCCGATTAAGTTGAGTTATTTCCCTCAGAAGACTAAGAATTATAGTACATAGGATTTTTAATGGAATATTTGTCTAATTATAATTATTTCTTGCACGTACCTTGTGTTTTACTTCTTCAAGATAACGTAGAGACAGCTAAACCTTTAATAAACAATGTTCTTGAGCTCTCCTAACCAAAACTGCAAGAACTGTTGCTGTATCAAAACAGTAAAGGTGAAAAAGGATCTCCCTGCTTGAGACATTTTCTAGTTTCATGTATTTTTGTACTCCAAAGAGTCTGCACAATGTAATTCTAGAAATAACACATTTCTAACGCGCCGCCGCTGATTAAGAATACGGTGATAACCACACAAGTCTTACATCCTAACTAATCACACCGCCACTCCGTATGACCTGCAATGGTTAACTCCGTTTTATTGGCGCCAGAACGTTCAAATTAATGCAAGCGCCCAATAAATTTCGGTTCATACGTCAACACTAAGGAACATCACTCCCATCGGCTAGCTAGGGGATCGATCTCGTACGTGACAGTGACTCCCTGTCAACCTCACCATCTGATCATCGTCGTATTATAGGATATCGCGGCCACATCGTATCCACCAAAAAAGATTTAGAATGATTGATTGGAGAACCAAATATACCCCATTTAATTAAGAGCAAAAAACCTCGCCGAGCAACGTACGCTTCAGTCTACAGCCCCATGCAGCGACAAGTAGCGAGTACTCCTGCCATGGTGCCTGTCTACAAAAAAACAAGTAAAACACCATCACTTCTTACAGTTCGAAAAAAAAACACCATTACTTCTTTTCCACACGTACTGAAAATACGTAGGCTCGCTTGGTTTACAGTATATTAAGCAAATACGGAGGTAAATTTTCACGGACCTGGTAGGTCCCGCTCAAATTCCGGAGGCTCCAGTTGAAAGGCCATGAAAAATTTACGGACCGGAAATTCACCCAACATTCCAATCGGGGCCTAAGGGCATCTCTAACCGATCCCCTAAACTTTAGAGGAGTAAACCGACTCCTAAAACTTAGAGGAGTAAAAATACTCCTCTAAAGGTGGACGCCGCGGAACCGAACTCCTATATTTAGAGGAGTAAAACTTTTTTGCCTAATTTCTTTCCACCACTCCACATATGCATTCAAACATCTTACATATAGTTGTTCATTCAAAAGTAGACTCTACCACCACCATCGATCAAGGTCACCAAAAAGAAGCTATCGACCTTGTTTGATCTCATATGTTGTGGACCACCATCGAAGAGCTCAAAGACCATCTCCGAAGAAGTCATCACCATCACCACCACCACCTCCTCCTCCTCGGCCACCATCACCTCCATGGCCATGAGCATCTCCACCAAAAGATCTTTGAAGGATCTTTGCTCGAGTGAGCTCCCAATACTTCCTAGCCGTGGCATCCATGTTGCTTGGGTCCATGAACATGATAGCACGCTCATCGATCTCCCTCTCTTTTGCTACCCTCTCCTCCTCAAGTGCAACCCTCCTCTCCTCGGCAAGGGTCCTCCTATCCTCGAGCTCCATCTTCTTCTTCGACTTCTCCTCCATTGCCTTGAGCTCGGCCCACCTTGCCGCCTTCTCATCCCTCCTCTCCTTTGCAAGCTTTTGCCCCTCGGGCCTCTTGTGCGGGTCTTCGTCTTCCTCATCATTGGCATCGATGGAGATGCTCACCCTAGACCTTTTTGGAGTGGTCTCCCAATTCCTCCGCACCCACTTTTCATTGCCAACAAGCTCGTTGTAGCAATGGTGCAAGGTGAAAGCTTTGCCTCCATTCTTCTTGTTGCGCATCTTGTAGAGGTCTTGGATGAGTGGCCCAAACTCCGTCAAGGGCACTCCACTTGGCGGGTTGGTGTGCACTTGATCAACACAACCGGACCACCGGTTGCAACTCTCAAGAATGGCACCCCACCGGTGGCCAAGAGAGCCTTGTGTGCGAGTGATCGGCACCTCCACGTTGTTGTTGTAGTATTCCTCGATACGAGCCCAAAACCTATTCTTCGATTGGTCGGTGGCAACCGATGCATCGAGTGACACATTCATCCACGCATAGCACAATGTGACGTCCTCTTTCTCGCTATAGTTGGAGGCTCGGCTCTTCTTTGTGCTTCCTTGTGTCTCCACCTCCACTTCCTCAACCACTTCTTCCTCCACCTCAACGTCTTGATCGTCAAAGTTCATGTCGTCGATCCCGGCGGCATGGCTACCCTCCAATTGGCTCATGAAGGTGGCCACCTCCTCCTCCGCCACACTACATATCATCAAAACAACATCACCGTGTGTCTACAAATAGCCAACCGATGAGAGGAGAGGAGAAAATAAATTTTTTACCTTGCCGACGATCCATCGAACACCTCGGGCTCGTCGAGGTTGACGACGGCCGCCCGCGGTGGCCGGCCTCGGGGAGGGTTGGCCGTCGAGGCCTTGCGCGTCGAAGAGGCAGCTGCAGCCTTCGGAAGCGCCGCCTCGGCCTTCTTCTTCTTCTTCTTCTTCGAGGCCGCCGCCTCCGCGAGCGCCACCTTGGCCGGAGTCGGCTTGCTCTGCCGCCGGCCGGCCACAGGAGCCACCTCGGGAGGACGCGGCGCCACCTCGGGAGCCTCCACGCGCTTGCAGCCGGCCTTACCGGAGGCCTTGACCGTGCCGGCCGGCGGCCGGACCACGTTCTTTGCCCCCAACCTCTTTCCGGCCGCGGACGCGGCGGAAATCTCCGATTACGGCGGCGTCGGGTCGTCTCCGGAGCCAAGGATGGGCGGAGAAGGTGCACCGGAGAGCTGCGCGTCGATCCCGGGCGGAGTCGGCGACATCGGCGCCGGCGGGGAGGCGGGCGGGAAAGAACGGCGGAGGGCGGGAAGACGAGGCGGAGCGGCGGGAGGTTTTCTCGGAATTGGTTTTGGAGGAGTAAATTTAGGAGTCGGCCGCCACTTTTACTCCTCCGATGAGTAAAAATTTCCTCCTCTAACCGTTTTGGGGATCGGTTAGGTGCCGCCGCTGCGTATTTTTTACTCCTCTAACCGATTTTAGGGGATCGGTTAGAGATGCCCTAAGCTGTAACTATACAGTGTCAGTCGGTAAACTCAGGCAGCAAGGATCCACCCAATGCATGCTTCCATCAACCGGCCGACGGATCTTTGTTGTACTTCACTCGGTAAACTCAGATCAGATCACCGTCGATGGATCTTCCTTCCCTCGGCCAATTGATTTGCAAGAGCCAGCAGGTGGAGGAAGTTAAGCCAAAACTCTTGTACTTCACCTGCTGCTTCGATCGACCCATCTCGGTGAATCTACCTTTTGTTTTCATCCTCTCGGCGAGGGAACACCGGAATTTAATGGCCTCCAGAAGAAGGTGAATCATCCCGCCGATCCATCCATCAACCGGCCGCTTATTAACTTATCATATGTGCCTGCTGCCAGGTCACTCGTAATGGTAGAGTACTTCCCTGTCTCCTGACTGACATCTCGATGCAGCGAGCCCGGTCCACCATGTAAAAAAAAACAAGAACATATGGAGGTTTTGATCCATACTGCTCAGCAGCTAGCTGGAGTAGAAGATTCATCTATCAGAAATTCAGAAATGTTTGTAGTAGATTTCACCAATTGCTGCCTAGATTTTACCGCTACTCAGAACCTGAATTCTTGAATAAATGCCGGGCGGCTGAGGGTTGGGAATTGGGTGAATTGGGTCCAGAGCTAGCTAATCCTACGGCTTGCTCGCTCGACACAGATCCGGTTTCTTGTGGGATATCTACAGAGGAAGCGTCCTCAACATATAAACCCTTTTACCTACATCGAGCCTAGGTAGAGACAGGCAGTTTTATGACAGAGGCGGTCGAATAGTGTTCGTCGATGCGTCGATCCATCTATCAAGGTGGTACCTGCCGTTGGTTGATCGCCATTGATGGTGCTTCGCCTGCAGGTTCGATTTGGTACTGGCGGAGTGTAAGAGTAGAAATCTTGAGATGGATATATATGGAGTACGTACTACTGACAGGATCACGGTAAAAGGGATACTGAGCTGGTGTAAATGCTCAACTTCTTATTTGAAAACTATGACCTGAACTGATAATTGTTTGTTGCCGACTTACCACTTGAGAGATGCTACGTTGAAATTTCGGTGCAAGTGTGTAACCAACAGTGCATGTGGGTTGTTGCTGATGCGAAAACTTCTCACCGTCGAGGTTATAGCTGCCGCTGCTACTACATACAGCTCATCTAAATCAAGGCATCATTGCGTAGATGATGGATCCAACTGCCCTCTTGAATAACGAGTTGCCTTCACTGTGAAGAAAGAGCTGTATGAAATGGATCCATCGTCGTCTTGAGCCAAGCATCAGTAACTCCAGAGCGCTGATTGCCTGAAATTCGGAAGCTTTTTCCTCTTATATCCCTGAAACGCTATTTCATTTTGTTTGTTTTAATTTGGCATTCGAATTGTTGATGAGGGCTAAGCTGTACACTTGTACTGAGATCCATGTGTTGTACATATCTTCAGTTAGATCGATTCAGTTCAAACGCCTAATTTAGTTCACCCCAGCAGTACTGTAAATCGTCCCAGATGCTGCACAGTTGAACATCGTACGTTGCATGCGTTTTACTAGCATAGCAGTACTACTGAACATTCAAACCTCCTCCTCCTAATTAACCGAATGTTACTAGCTTTAGTAAAGCATATTTGATCTTGCAGAGAAGATTATTTTTCCGTTCGAAAATATGAGGAGTACTGGCTGTACTAAGATCCATGTGTTGTACAAATATTCAAGTAGATCGATTATACCAAATTTAGTTCACCCCAGCACTGAAGCCGTTCTAGGTAGTACACGACACTTGGACACACTACGTTGCATGCGTTTTATCTATCATAATATTCATACTAGTACAACAGAGCATTCAAATATCCTCTTCCTAATTAACCGAACACTAATTTTGGTGAGCACATTTGACCTCAAAGACGATATTCAGTAAAAATTGTCATCTTTTCAGGAAAAAATCGACCTGTTTTCTGGGTGAGTAGCTCATCATCATTCCTGTGACCCACTGACAGACTGCAGCTGAAGCGAGCCTGCATACCTGCACAACCGCAAAGATCCAACGCACATCTGAAAATGCCTAACACATCCCAATATTCAAAGCCCAAAACAGGCAAAGAATTACAGTATAAGACTACCCATAGTGAGAGTAACATAGGTAGTAACATAAGTGCCATATAAACACAAATGATGATGTGGCACGCAATTAAAGAAGAGAGATGGTGGTGATATTATAGGTAGATACCGTAACATAACGGATTTCGAGGCAAGATGAGTCTATAGGCTAATAAATGCATGATTATATGATACACATATGTTACCAGACTAGCATCATATGCATAATACTAGTGTATAATACTATGAGTAGTCTAACCTACAAGACAGAATTACCAGAGAATTAAAGACCCACGCGCAAGGGCTGTGAGTGACGAGTCTGCAGTGCAGTGCACCAACCCAGGCATCGTACGGGCCACCAAGGAGTAAATTCCGGCGACGACGACGTGATCTAGCGAGAGATGGTCACCGGCCAGCAGCGCTATAAATGGCGTCTGCACGCGACCTTGCAATGCATCCCATCCTTCCAACAAGTGCAGCGTAGTGAAGTGTGCAGTGTAGTTCAGAGCCACGCACCACCATCAGATTTCTGTTGCCGACAATGGCGTCTTCGTCTTGGCTCGCGTTTCTTCTGCCCGTGCTGTGCGTGCTAATGATGCACGCGGTGCCGGCGACGCACGCCGCCCGGGCCTTCTTCGTGTTCGGCGACTCGCTGGTGGACAACGGCAACAACAACTACCTGATCACGACGGCGCGCGCCGACTCGTGGCCCTACGGCATCGACACCCCAGACCACCGCGCCACCGGACGCTTCTCCAACGGCAAAAACGTGCCCGACCTCATCAGTTGAGCACCTCGCGCTGCCATTGCCAAACTTTAATCTTACATCCACGTTGCAGTGGCTAATGACGTGGCTTGCATGCAGGCGACCACCTGGGATCTGAGCCGGTGCTGCCGTACCTGAGCCCGGAGTTGGACGGCGAGAAGCTGCTCGTCGGCGCCAACTTCGCCTCCGCCGGCATCGGGATCCTCAACGACACCGGCATCCAATTCGTACGACACGTTGCCGATGATTCCATAACAACTAACAAATCAACTGCATTCTCTAAGACTCTAGCCAATGATCATTCTTGGGCGCGTGCGTGCAGGACAACATCATCCGGATCTCGAAGCAGCTGACCTACTTCGAGCAGTACCAGCACCGGCTGGCCACCCTGTTCGGCCCCGACCAGGCGGCGCGCGTCGTGGCCGGCGCGCTCACCCTCATCACGCTCGGCGGCAACGACTTCGTGAACAACTACTACCTGGTGCCCTACTCCGTGCGCTCCCGCGAGTTCTCCCTCCCGGACTACATCAAGTACATCCTCTCTGAGTACAAGCAGGTGCTCCGCCGCATCCACGGCCTGGGCGCGCGCCGCATCCTCGTCACCGGCGTCGGCCCCATCGGGTGCGTGCCCGCCGAGCTCGCCCTCCACAGCATCGACGGCCGCTGCGACCCGGAGCTGCAGCGCGCCGCCGAGGCTTACAACCCGCAGCTGGAGGCCATGCTCGCCGACCTCAACGCCGAGGTCGGCGGCAACGGCAACGGCGCCGTCTTCGTCGGGGTGAACACCAGGCGCATGCACGCCGACTTCATCGACGACCCGCACGCCTACGGGTTCGCCACCGCCACCCACGCCTGCTGCGGCCAGGGCCCCTACAACGGGATCGGCATCTGCACCATGGTGTCGCTCCTGTGCGCCGACCGCGACCAGTACGTGTTCTGGGACGCCTTCCACCCCACGGAGCGCGCCAACCGGCTCATCGCGCAGCAGTACATGTCCGGGAGCACCGAGTACATCTCACCCATGAACCTCTCCACCATCATCCACCTCGACCGCCACCTCCACGACTGACTCAATCTCTTCTGATCGCTCTGGTCACACGAACGTTGAGTATTTGCGTCATGCTTTCATAAAAAGGAGCCTTGATTTTGTCCAAGAAAGTACCTAGTGTTTATCCTCCAAGCACATGATATGGAGTATTATTAGTCTTTTCTTGTAATTTTATATAGTGTCAGGTCAGCATAATTAAGGTTCTAGCTAGCTAGTTTGTACTACGTGTTCAGCTAGCTAGAAGAGATATATTGTAAGAATTTGTGAGGTGATGTAATGTTGATCAGCTTCATGTACGTAAGGGTGTGGGTGAGAATTGATTCATGCACCACGCATGCACGAGTTCAGATCCTTGATTCATGTACGCCAATCTTCTTCGATCCGTGCTCAGTTCAGCTTTGCAAGCTCGAAGGATGTTTACTTTTTATAGATAAAAGGAATCG
The DNA here is from genome assembly GCA_947311845.1 of Poa pratensis. Taxonomy (NCBI): domain Eukaryota; kingdom Viridiplantae; phylum Streptophyta; class Magnoliopsida; order Poales; family Poaceae; genus Poa; species Poa pratensis. The sequence continues at coordinate 4,255,058 of CAMZMU010000107.1, read as the reverse complement.
ACATGCCCAACTTTAAATTAATAAAGCCTACTGAGTTCACTTAGGTTTGTGGTTGGCCTATCTCTAAATGTTTTAGCTTTGGTTAGGGTGATCATTAATGGCATAGCCGAAAGCCCTAAGAAATGCATCGAAAAGAAGGTCAGATAAAACCCCCCAAAAGTGATCCAAAATGGATTTGACGTTAAGTTCCAGGATATGTCCGACCAAAGATTTTACCCACCCAACAGTAAAATCTAGCAAATAAAGCAAAAATGGCTACCCGTATAAACCGTCTTTTCTTTCCTAGTGAGACTACTGGTGGTGGATGGGGTGCGTTGTGGATGAGCTCTGTAAACTTTGTTTCGTTAATGAAATCGGGGGCTCGATCCCTGTTATCTTAAAAAACCCAGCTTTGCAAGGGTAAATAATTGAGCTCGAAGACTGCTACAAATGGAGGAAAAATATAAGCTACATCGGGTAGGTTTGGCCGTTTGGTTTAGCTAGGCACGAGCACTAAAACCAGAGTATGGTCCATTGTTGGCTGCATGCGAACAATGTCACCTCTGGCTGCCTTGGTATTTAAAGCGGATGGGTCGTTGCAACAACACAAGCGCGGTAGGGGTACGTGTGCATAACGTAGCACAAATCTTGCACGACATGCATGAGAGTGTCGGCTGTCCTATTCGTGCCATTTGGCACGAGGGGCTAGGGCCTCTCCCGTTTAGTCCCTTTCTTGCACCCCCAAATGGCAGGAGGGGCTAGAGACCTATAGTGAATATAGTGAACATTGGGGTATATGCTCCCTCCTATTTAAAATGTCAACAAAATGTTTAAAACATGTCAAAAAAATGTGAATCATGCATAGGTGTCGCAGAGCATGCCCCGAAACTTGAGTTTCCTGACGAAAATACTGTTCACATTGCCTTCGTCAAAAAGAGAAAAATTGGTGCTATATAACACTAATCATGTGACATGTTTTTGTTTTTTTACATAGGCCAACTAAAAATTCGTTTCTCCGTGAAACTTTTTACGCACACATAGAACATGCAGATATATGCGCGCTACTTTTTTTTCAGGAATTTTAAACGTTACAAAACTATTTTTTTGAACCGGGAATATATGGACCCCGGTTCAAATGCTATACTTTCCCAAATATAAAGCATGCTTTAAAAACTAAATAAAACCCTAATTGCGCGCTCTCGAGATGACATCCACCTTTCAGATACTTCTTTGCATACGTTGTGATGTATAACAAATACACTGAATCCAGATTCTAAACTATATTTGGATTTTTTTAATAACCCTTTGAGTGTATTTTAATCTTCGGTGTAGTGGTCACACCAAAAAAAATGGATACCCACGATATGTCCTCATCCACGTGCATACGTTGTGCTGTCTGATTAAAACTTCTGGTACATTTTTTTTTGTAATGTACCCCCCCCCCCCCCCCTCCTCCTCCTCTTTTGCCTCCTTTTTAGTGGGAGATGTTTCTCATCTCGGACTGAAACTCAATATCGTGACATCATTGGATGATTTCATATCGTGCAAACTTTATGTACAAAACCTCCTAAATCGATAATTAACACTATGTCATAGTTAACGCGACCACTTGTCGTGTCCGCGACAGTACATGTCGTTGACGTAAATCCAACAATCCCAGCGATGTACAATACTCGAAGCCCAGGAATGAAGTATAGATGCGAAATGCTGATATAGCATTAGATTACTACAGTTTTGGTCTGGCCTTGTTTTTTTAATGCACGTGCATACGTTGTGATGTATGATTATAACTTCTGGTACATTTTCAAAATAGTTTTTGTTGTAATGTATCACCGCTCCCCTCTTTAATTTGCCTCCTTTTTGGTGGGAGATGTTTCTCATCTAGCACCGAAAATCAATATCGTGACATCATTGCATCATTTGATATCGTGCAAACTTTATGTTCAAAACCTCCACAATCGATAATTTTGCACCATGTCATTGTTAACGCGACCACGTCGAAGACGTGCCGCTACAATCGCATTCTAATCTATAAATCAAACAACCTAGGCTAGAACATCAATCTAATAAAATTGAATCCTTGGAAGATACTATGATGTTCTTTGAATCTTGCCGATCAAAATGGATCGCCTGAACAGAAGATTTTCTTTCTTCACGCTCGACATTGTCACGTGAAGATTGAATCACTTAAAATCGCAAGACGCCATTATTTTCTTGTACCGTTCTGTCAAATGGGCAAAAGCACTACGTGGTAAAGAATTGAATGGCCTCCAAAACAGGTGGTACGGGTCGTTGCATTTGTATGTCGTGGCGAGCAAGGCGTGAGATCAACCGTACACAAATATGCTATATCACTCTGCTCGTCCTATCCCGTGCAAAAGCAAGGACACGGTAGGTAAATTCACTGCACGGTAGCGTGTCCGCGGTAGTACGTGTCTGCCATGTCGTTGTAAATCCAACAATCCACCGCTGCAAATGCGGAATGCTGCATTGGACGGAAGTCCACTACCTTGAAGCCCAGGAAGGAGTATTCCACGAGCCCGACCCGTGAACTCACTGGGCCTTCAAGCCTTCTCACTAGACAACCTATTTTACGGCCATTCTAAAAAAACAAACCTAGTGTACGGCCTGCAACACTGCACTTCGCTTCGCTCCAGTGACCGAGATGAGCAGCCTCCGCCGCCGCCCCTGCTCGCCGCTGGACGTCGACGACCTGCTCGCCGAGATCCTCCTCCGCCTCCACCGCAGCCCTCCTCCCTCCCCCGCGCCTCCGCTGTCTGCCCGCGGTGGCGCCTCCTCGTCTCCGACCCCCGATTCCTCCGCCGATTCCGCATCCACCACCGCCGCAACCCTCGCTCATCGGGTTCTTCACCGAGACCATCCTACCCTGCCTCGATCTCCCATTTGAACCAACTCTGGATCCCCCCCAATCGTGCCCCGCTCAGGCGCTTCTCTTTGCAGCCCGACGATGGTGGCTCCTTCAGGGTCCTCAGCTGCCGCCATGGCCTCGTACTCATCATCCTCCGGAGCGTACCCTGGTCCTGGTTTGGGACCCCGTCATCGGCATCCAGCACCGCGTCGCCGTTCCCCCCGGGTTCGAAATGGTGGTGACGGCTCAGACGAACGGAGCGGTGCTTCGTGCTGCCGGTGCCGGAGATGTCCGCCACTTCCAGGTGGTCCTGATAGGCACATACCACCAAGAACAGCATACACGAGTCGTCGCTCGCGTTTACTCCTCGGAGACCGGCCTATGGAGCAATGCCATCTCAACCAGCTTGTGCTTTGACACCGTTATTGACAGGGGCATGGGTTGTGCCTGGTTGGGAATTCTCTTCACTGGCTGCTTTCTGAGAAGTCAGCCGGCATCCTCGAGTTTGATCTGGATAGGCAGAGCTTAGCCGTGATGCGTGTGCCGGTGGACATCTATGCCAAGGGCAGTTCCCGGTTACGAGTTATGAGGGCGGATGGCGGCGGTCTTGGTTTCCTGTTTCTGTCAAACTTTGACGCCCAGTTTTGGAACATGAAGAAAGATTTTGATGGTGTTGTTTCATGGGCACTGAAAGAACTATTGAATTGGACAAGCTACTTTCCCTCAAACCAGAGGAAGATGCATTGCCCCTAGTTATACAAGGGTTCGCTGAGCGCAATAATGTGCTGTTTCTTTCGACACGGGTTGGCGTTTTCATGGTTCAGCTTGAGTCTATGCAGTTCAAGAAAATCTCCGAATCCAACTTTATGTGTATGTATCATCCATTTGAAAGTGTCTATACTGCAGGTAATAACATGCCTCAACACTGTGTATAGCAATAGAAAAGTTACTTTTTGATCATTTGATAATTGGTTGATGGAAATTTGTCCACGTCGTTTTGTCTGAAACTAACAGTTTCAATTAGTACGATATCAATTATTTCTTTTACAGCTTGATGATCGGTTCCTTATATAGTGACATCGTTCTGTATTGTTTTGTGTCGATGCTTGTGTGGTGGTGTTTTATGTATTAGTTTTGATATAGAATTTTTTTTAGCAGTATCTAGTTTAGATTATGAAACTAGTTTGTCGTCCGTCGATTGTAAAAAAATGTAGCAATGTTGTTTCCAATGTTCTCTAGTAGTGTTATTATTATAATTGGACTATGTGGTTTAAGTCTATTAAGCAGCTGTCTCATTCAGTTTACTATTTGAATATCCATACAATAAAAATTAACACCAAGATTAGAAATTTTCTTGTGTAACAACTGAATCATATATCTTCATACCTGCCTATTCACATGTGGAAGAAATGTATAATGTTAGTGCTATTGCATAGCTGCAGTGCAGTTTTTTCTCAATACGAGATACATAACAGTTGTAAGTTGAATGCAATTGCATAAAAAACTAGATTGAACCAACTAAAATGCCAAATACATAGCTCAATATGTAGCTAGTTGTATTTCTGTCATGTAATATTGTTGTCTCTCCTGATCTTGCTAATAATTGTAAATCCATAATAAGTGTTACTTTCATCACCTGAAGAGAGTCCTGTTGCTATGCACCAGGATGTTTTTTAATAAACTGAGTTCATTTGATATTTTAAGAATATATTTATAAAAAGACAATCTAAATTGAGTTTTCATGATGACTTCTCGTGCTAGGATTTTAGAAAAGAGCATATTTTATTTTGTTCAATATGGCGTGAAATGAGCTTAATAATAATCCTAAAAAGCTTCTCTGTTTTGATTAGTTGTCAGTCTTAGTGTGCATTATCTGCACTTTTACAATAGGAGTAATCCTGTTTTGAGGGACATTCTTTGAATTTGACAATGGTTATGGTTTTGTCTGTCCATTCCTTTTGTGTATTGTATCAAACCTGAGTTATTTTTCTAAAATTACACATGTAGGTTAATCTGAATATCTCCTTGATGCTTTGTCGTTTCTAGTTGGCTTTTTGTCGGAATGTCATTGGTTGTATGACTTCTTGTCTTGTAGAAACAGGCATTGGCGGTGAACACGATGGAGATGGACTTTTGCACAATACTTAAGATGATTGTCTGGTCAGATATCCTATTGTGTTGTATTGATTCATCAGGTTAGCTTATCTTCTGTATGTAAGTTTATCTGAAATGTTTTTAATTGCCTAGCGTTTTTCTATTATTTCTCAAATACCAAATTGTAAGAGAGGACTCCAAATTCTCTTACGACCTTCACGATCTATTGCTCACCTGGCGCGCACCCATCATGCTTTCGTGCCAAACTGAGTCTTGGATCTTTTTCTCTAGGCCTTGCTCATCCCTTCCTGAGCAGCTTTCTATTAGTACTCCTCCAGTTCATTCTAGTAGTGCAAGTGCTTACTCCTCTAGCTTCTCAGATGACTTATGACTTGGGACCTTCCCCTTCCCTATTTTTGTATATTTTTGTCCTGCTCATAGATAAGAATGCTGTCTTGATAGTTGAGCGCGGTCTTGTTTCTTCTACGTTAGTTACAATGTATGCTCAATAATTCATTTTGTACACAGATATAAAAAAATGACTAGATTCACCACAAAAGCTTTTGACTAAAATTCACCTTTTCTACTCCATGAGGCCCTCATGCGCACATGATAGGAAATAATATTTCAAATGTATTTAAACCTCCGACCATGTAAATTGAGAATTTAACAGTAGGAATTTAGGGCATGCCACATATCATCAAAATGACATGATTAGATTCACCATAAGTACTGCTTTCATCATGAACTGCACTTTTTATCAATATATCATCATAAAGCCAGTATCAGAAGGAAGTATCTTTTAACAAAATCATGCACGAGCCCGTACATGAAGTTTCTACTGCATGAATATAATTAAATTCGATTTAGTCGCGACTAGCTAGTTCGGAGACATCCAAAATGTATGACTATGAGCTCAAAGCCAGGTTTTTCTGCTTTGTACTCCATGTACGCCTTATACTCTCATGATAACAAAGGATATTTCAAATTATCTGATAAGCTAGGATTTATAGTATTTACCTAAAATGGGGTTATTTAAGCCACCAATCTTGTATCTTCTACTGATATTAGATGTAGCCAAAAACTCGAGACTGTGGAAACAGTAGAATTTCTAGGTGTGCCGTTACGCTAAAAATTCCCTGTAGCTGTTCTCAGTTTCTATTGTTGGCAGAATTTCCACAATAGTAGTGAAGCTAATGTTTAGTATGTGAGTTATACTAAAATTGTGATATGTAACTGCGGCTTTTCCATGAACGAATTGTGCAAAGTTGGTTTTGACTGATGAAAGTGGTGCTCTGCAGGTATCTAGGATCACATTCCGGTGGTTCAGATGCAGAAATGGGTAGTGTGCTGTAGGTTCTTCCATTTTTTGTGATGGGTGTGTGATGTGCTCCACCCAGAAATTGGCCCTTTGTACTGGTGAACTGTGAAGTTTCCTTGTAGGAATTAATCGCTTAATTTGCTAACAATCCTTCTATTATCAAATCTCTATGTGAAGACACATTGACTTGCTTGGATTAAGGATTAGTGTTGGCCCTATGGGTTAATCTAGCGTTTTTTCCTTGATGCCTTCCAATCAAGCGTGCTGAGGCAAGCTCGCTTGCATGGCAGTTCTGGTGCAAGCCTCTTTTCAATAAACTTTGCTTATGTCCCATGTTGTATCAGGTTAAAATTTCAACTTTGGTCACCGTTTATGTTATGTCCCATGATGTTTCCTTTTAAATTTGGTTGGTCTGCACATGTGTGTGTTGAATTCATTTTAGATAATTTTTTTATTTGAAAGGTAGCATTGCTGCCAGGATGCTGTGAGTTGAATTTGTACCATGATCAGGAAGGAGTCTGAATCCATTAATCTTTGAGGAGAAACGCCTCCAAATGTTTGTTACCAGAATAAGTTGTTTACTGCTCACAGTGTGAAGGGTTTCACCCTATAACCTGTACTATTTCTGAAGGTTTAATTGTTCTGCCATGAACTTATTTCGGTGTACTTGCATTCAAAAGGTTTCTTTCCCTGCAGCTCTTTTGCTAGACAGATTATTCAACAGGCAATAACTTCCAGTGGTATGCCATGCCATATAATCATCACAACATCGTGTCAGCACTGCATTCTGTTTTCTTAACAAGTTTCTTAATATCCTTTGAATTTGGGACCGGTAAGTATGTTTTACCATCAGTAGCTATATGACAAGTCGTCCTACTATTATTAGGAAGTAATGACAGTGAACTGGCCATCGGGAGGGAATGATGCTATTTTGCGACATCTGGGGACTTTTTTTACAACTTGAAACCCCTTTATACATTGATGAATGCAGTTACATGAGAGACTAAAAGAGGCACAGTGGATAGTGGAGGATCATGTAACCAGACCATTGGAGCTGCTCCCCTAGCCAGACTAGCTAACTCATGACCTACAAAATTAGCTTCTCTAGGAATATGCTCAAACTTAGTCTTCAGGAAATCAGTGAGCTACAAAATTAGCTTCTCTAGGAATATGCCCCACTAGTAGAAAACATAGCCTCTAGTCCGGGCTGGTGAGGGCCTCTAGTCCCGGGTGGGTTACGACCCCGGACAAAAGGGGTCCGCACGTGGGCGCCCTGGCCGCGCGTGGTCGAGGACCTCTAGTCCCGGATCATAACACGATCCTGGACTAGAGATGCTCCCACGTTGCAGCCTCTGAATTTTTTGTTACCCCGCTATATTGAATATTTAAAATTGTGATCAATATTGCAAAAATATTGTTAATTAGTTACAAATCAGAATAATATATAGCATATCAAAATGTTCACAAAAAATATTTATCTAATAAAAATATATTTTATTCTTTATGGAGATCAAACCAACCTCGAGCCCGTCTATTTGATTACATAGAGATCATAACGGGACTAGAGCCCGTATATTCAATTACATGGAGATCATAACCGGGACTAGAGCCCGTCTATTCATATTTACATGGAGATCATAATCGGGACTCGATAGTGTCATCTATGGCATTGTATTTTCCCTTTGCTTCTATGACCTGGTTATTCAAAAATCCCGCAATTTTCTCTGCAATTGGTAGAAAGCGCTCCCTGTATTGCAGCCTCCTCCGCTTTTCGTTACAGTATTAAAGAAGGAGATCAATATGAATATCAATCATCGTAACAAAAATTATGAATGACACTCAACACAACTGATGGTAATAAAAAAGAATTATGAATATATTTGTTCACGTACTTTTATCCATGTCTTACTGTTCGCTCACTGGCTTCCATGCGAATCCACTCGCAAACGAAGTATGCACACAAATTGCTCCCCGAGGGCTGCCTCTCCCTGTATTGCAGGGAGAGGCAGCCTCTCCCTGTATTTCATTCAAAAATCCCGCAATTTTCTCTGCAATTGGTAGAAAGCGCTCCCTGTATTGCAGCCTCCTCCGCTTTTCGTTACAGTATTAAAGAAGGAGATCAATATGAATATCAATCATCGTAACAAAAATTATGAATGACACTCAACACAACTGATGGTAATAAAAAAGAATTATGAATATATTTGTTCACGTACTTTTATCCATGTCTTACTGTTCCGCTCACTGGCTTCCATGCGAATCCACTCGCAAACGAAGTATGCACACAAATTGCTCCCCGAGGGCTGCCTCTCGCATTGCAATTGCTTAAAAGTAAGCTCCTCTTTAAGACCTTTTATCTTCGTTCTAAAAAAATTCCAAACCCTGCCCGGCAAAAAAAGAATAAATGAGTTATTAGTTACTAAATATCTCAGGAAATAAACAAAAAAGACCGATATAGTGCGATAATGATTGAAAATACCTTTGGAGCGCATCTAAAAAGTTTTGGTACTTCTCTTCGGGATACGCCAATGAGTCTAAGATGTCAACAGTTCCTCGATCAATTTCAATGATTAGCAGAATATAATGGAAGCTGCGCACATTTATATATGTCAGTAACTCATCAGTTACACTTAACATCGAGTAAGTAAAAATTAATGTGTACAAGATAGTAACACTCTTACCCGAAGTTGTAAGGAAACAGTAACTTCTTTTTATAATTTTGCTTAAGCATGAACCTTAGCAAGTTGGTCTCCGTTTACTTGGGGAATTTCCGTAGCAACTCCTCGTTAATTCGTTTTGTGTCAATGAACCCAGTGTCAAAGATTCCTTTTCTGTCACATTCATCACTCTTCATTCTGCATAAATAGTGAGCATAATTACTATATGCAATGACCGAGGTGAGCTAGAGACTTTATTTTAGAAATAGATGAATTGAACCACTTACAGACAATAGGTACTGACGATAGCCAAGTCGAGGGCGTCAATCTTGTATAACTGATAGAGTTCTTCAAGATAAATTTGTATATCATCTGCACCTGCGAAATGTTCTTTTGTAACTTTCACAATGAGCATTTGTCGCTCTAACTTTGTGACTTACATGTACCACCTATGCAGTTTCCGCATTTGTGTTGGTAGATCATCAATCTGATCAGGTGGCAACAAAGACTTTTCGTATTCCCATTTCCATACGATCTGATCCGAAATGGGAAAATCTCCGCCGCTTTGCAATTGAGAAAGTGTCATACCAACTTCTGCAGTAAATTCCGCCTCGTAGGATAAAGGAATGTCCGCCGCGGAGCCCTGATCAGTGTGCACCTTGAGCGGGGAGATCGACTGTTTTGCTTGTTCTCCGAGCTGGGCAACGTCTTTTTTCCCGCTGGCACTAGTACTTGTCGTCGGCTTGGAATGAACTCTCCTAATATTGCGTAAATAGTCAGCTGGCCTATTTATCTCAATTTGCGATGGATGCTCAATAAAGTCCTGACGCCACTTTAGTTGATCTAGCGTATAAGTTGGCTTTGGCTCGGGCTGTTTCCGTGCAAGAAAGCTTTTCAACTGGGCATCGCAGATCGCGGCGTTTTCCTCTACAGTCCTGTCGTAAGCTCTCGGGGGAGGAACCTTCGGGACTTTTGGGAGGGGCTCCTGTCGGGGTGCGCTTCAGAAACTAAACGTGGTGTCATGCTGCGTCCTCTTTTGGCCCTGACCCTGCGTAGTGGGCGGAGGCGGCGGAGGAGTCGGCTGACGCGGCGGCGGAGTCGGCTCACGTGGACTTGTGCTGTGCTGCTCGTCGTCCATGTGGTCATCATGTGGACTTGGAGGTGGTGAATCGCGTCTCGGAGGAGACGATGGTGGTGGCCTTGGTGGCGCCAAGCCTGGAAACGCGATGTATTTCTTGCGCCATAGAATGATACCACCACCGACGTCTCCTAGTGCCGTCACATCATCACCTCCAGGGATTTTGAGCACCATTGATTTATATCCTGTACGAACTCTATCCACGCCGACACGAGCATAGCCATCTGGAATCTCTTTGAAATGCCACACTGCTGTAGATTCACAAGTTAAAGCATAGCCGTCCGCCACCTTCAAGGATAAGTTCATAATTGGCACATGTAGCTCACAACTTGTCTTCTCACTGATATCGTCCATGGGGTAGGTACCCGTTGACTGATCAGCACCGACCCCCGTGGAAGCCACGCTGCTTCTCCGCTGAGATGGGTCACTATCTTGTTGCAGCTGATAAGTTGGCGCTTGTTGCTCGCGCATTTGATCTAGTTGCTTCTGTTGCTGCTTAAAGAGATCAATTTTCTCCTTGTTCTTTCTTTCTAACTTGCTGAACCAAGCTTCCTCCTCCAGCTCCTTCCTCCTCTTTGCTCTCGCTCGGCTTCTATAAGAATCACGGTCCTCGGGAAACCCTAAATTCCGCGGCACATCCGGTCCAAAACCTCGTGTTCGTCCTCCTTTTTCTTTATTCCCGAGGGCCTCTGTCAGCTCGTCGTTCTCTCTGTCGGGAATAAACTTTCCCTCTCGAACCTTGGCGATTGTATCAATAATTGCTTTCTGGGGTACATAAATTTGTTTTTGTTTATCAACTATTAAGTCCCCTGTTTCCATGTCATACTCTGACCCATGCGCAAGTACCCAATTTCTTACCCTAAGGGGCCAGGAGTCTGTGGATGGAGTGATCCCCTTTTTCGCGCAAATCGGCCTCAACTTTATCCCACTTAGGCTCGACACTTCTGTAGCCACCTGCCCCCAACTTGTGGTGATATTTCTTTTTCGCTGCATTTTCCGTATTCTTTCTTGACCTTTCCTTAGCTAATGCCGATTGCTTGTACTCCAGAAATGAGTTCCAGTGAGCCCGCTGGCTCTCTAGTGAGCCAATGAAATCTGGAGCTTTCTTATTTTTGACAAACTTATTTTACAATCTGTTCTTGTACTTATTGAATTGTTCAGCCGTCTTCTTAAGAGCGAAATGCTTGACTTTGTCCGTCATGGCTTTTGTCTTTTCTGCAGTATCCAAGACCGGTAGGGTGAAATATGAAATGAGCTTTGTCCAAAGCGTATCTTTCATTCTGACGCTGATGCATGTAAAATGGATACATGAACTTTGCATTATATTACTTATATTTCAATCATATTTGCATCATATAAGGTTATAGCATTGTTTTATATTGATTTTGGGAATATTTCACAGTTTCCCTATTTTTCTGGAATTAACCCTGCACTGGCAGAAAACCCTATTTTCTATATTTTGATGTTTCAGGGACCCAAACGACGTCCAAATGACCTAATATTTTGCGGGGATCATTTTTTGGAAGGAACAAAGCGTAGGAGAGAAGGAAGCGAAAAAATGGAAACCCGAGGGCCAAAAGAGGTGGGCCCACGCAGCCAGATTCCTTGGCCACGTGGGACCCCCTATCCTGGGTCTCGAGCCTCCGATGCCGTCGATCTTCGTCCCCGTGCCTTCGTCTTGACCTAAAAACGACTATAAAAATATTCCCCGACGGCTTTCGGAAGGGGGCGCCGCAGAAACACAAAACCACGAAATAGAAGACCTGGAGCTGCAGATTGGAGGGGGAAAACTCCGGCGGGGCGCTGCCGGGTGGTCTCCATCTTCTCCAACATCTCCACCATCATCACCAAGATGAAGGGGGAGTAGTCCACCCCCTGGACTTTGGGTTTGTGGTAGTAACTTGATCTAATCTCTCTATGTATGATCATTGTTGAAGGCCATATGATGTGCCTTGCATAAGTATGGATCTATCTATGTAATTCCTATGGTGGATATTGTGGTATGAGATGATATTTGTTATGCATTCACCGTTGTGTTCGATCTTTTATGACTTATCATACTTTGGAGATATTCTATGATGCATGTGATGGTTCGATTTATGCATAATGCCTTGTTTATCCATGTCATGAGGTGATTGACACCACCAAGTGTAGATAGATGAGAGAGATGTGGTCATGCACACGAAATATGAATCATTGCACTAGTGTTTAATATTGTCCATTATGAAGTATGATGTATGTACGTACGGGATGGCCGATGTGACAACGGCATATGTATTGAGTGACACAATACAGCCCAACATCCTTTATCTGGGGGTAAAAAGGAAGAAGTATGATGTGGGAGTGACAACAAACTACGCCAGCCTTACGAGGGTGACCTAGCAACACAAATGATTATTTCTTTCAACTATATGTTTTAGGACATGTAGCCGTCATAGAAGTTTACCATTAAAGCATGACAATTGTGTGTACTTTTTATCTATAACATGATAATCACCATAGATGGGAGAGAGGATTGAGTGAACCCATGAACCCATGTCCATTGTTCCTATAAGAGAAAACCTTTGTCTTGTCCTCTTGCATTGAAGAGGATTGGGACACTTTTACATTTTTTTTTTACATTAAACTTCCATCCATTAAATCAACCATCTTGTTCTTTAAACTTGTTTAGTGCATAATCAACTAAAACTTGTGACACTTTAATTGTAGTGAATAGATAACTTTTCCTTCTTGCTCCTGCGGATCGATACCCTACTTCCACATTGAGAGGTGCTACAGTGATCCCCTGCTCTTGGGGGTTATCAGGCGCTGACAAAAGTAACTCCCTCCTCTACCGTTGTCCCTCACAATGACTCCGCACAGATGCACAAACTTACTGGCGTTCGCCTTGGGTTCCAACGGTTTGCCCTCTGGAGAGATGACCTCAATTGGGAGATGCGTACCGGATTTCATCCCTTTGGCATGGCCTCGTTTACTTATTTCAGATTGGGTCGATGCGGAGGTCTAAAAATAAGAAACATTTGTTAATACATACATACACAAATCAACTATTGCATCTGATCAACAGAAGCTTAATATACCTCGCCAGACTGCGGCGGATGTCCACCAATCTGCGAGTCGTCATCGCAGTCCGTGGTCAAAGGGGGGCCACCTGCCAGCGACCCACCGGCCACCTCGTCTTCCCCTACCTCCCTCGTCTTCCCCACCCTGGACACGACCCTGGACACGCGTCCACGAACGGCCAGCGTCCACGTCCGGTGCCTCCACCCTGGACACGCGTAGTCAAAGGGGGCCAGCTGCCAGCGACCCACCGCCACCTCGTCTTCCCCCACCTCCCTCATCTTCCCCACCCGTCCACGAACGGCCGCGTCCACGAACGGTCAAAGGGGGGCCACTTGCGACCCAGCGGCCACGTATCCCCAACCACACGGCCACCTCGCCTTCCCCACCCTGGGCCACCTGCCAGCGACCCAGCGGCCACGTATCCCCAACCACACGGCCACGGCCACGTGAGGCTATCCACACTGGCCACACGTGGTCAAAGCTGGCCCACCTGCCAGTGACCCACCGCCCCTCGTCTTCCCCACCCCGGGTCCTTTTAAATGGACTCCGCCGCCCGTACGCCCCACCAAATCCAGCCATCCCCAGCCCTAACCCTAGCCCAGAGCCGGAGCCATGTCGCGGTGGTTCAAGAAACCGAAGAACCAGCACGAGTCCAGCAGCTCCTCCGGCCAGACAAGGCCGCCGCAACCTCCTTCTCCTGCCACACGCCGCCGCGTTCCGCCACCACCGCCGGAGGCATTCGGCTTCGCGCCGCAGGGCGTGCGGATGGTCGGGGAAGGCCGGCGCTCCCCACCACCTCCGACAGGGCCCTCCCCGCCACCTCCGTCGCGGCAAGGCACCCGGATGCGCCGGTACGTCTGGGTCGCGGAATGCTGGTGGCATTGGAACAATGCCACCCCGGTGTACTGGCCCGACGTCCACCTGTCGGACAACTGGCACTTGAATCCCCAGTGGATACCGGTGCCGCCGATCCTGGCGCGCGGCCGGGCTAGGGCGGTGGAGATCGCGCGCCGCCGCCGCCTCCTCCCGCCGGACCTCTACAACGACCCCGCCTACACGCCGGAGTCCACGAACTGGGACCAGTGGTTCGCGGACGAACACGACGACCGCCGCCGCGCCTTCTTCGCGGCGGTCCCAACACCGCCGGCGAACCCCGAGCCCTACCCCGCGCCACCGCCCGGCCAGGAGCCCGAGCTATGGTTCGAGGAGGAGGTCATCGACGACGACGACCCGGAGATGCAGGCCGTCTACGAGGCCTCCCGCCGTTCCCTCGTCGATGACGAGATCAAGCGCTGGGAGCAGGTGCTGGCTGCGTCCCAGCCGCCGCCACCACCGCCACCGGGGGCTCCACTTACGTGGTGGCAGCACCTGGTCCAGGAGCAAGAGGCCGAGGAGAACGAGGAGCTGGCGCACGTCGAGCCACTGCCCGTCGAGGAGAACTAGGTATGGACCGGCGGCATTTGGGCACCGCCGTCGCCGCCACCGCAGGAGGAGCTGCCGCCACCGCCACCGGTGCCAATGGAGGAGGATCCACTGCCGCCGGCCCACCTGTGGGCTCCCCCCCTACTACCTCATCGACTCCGACGAGGACTAGACCTCCGGCGCCGGCGAGCCCTTTTTTTTAACTTATGTAAGACGACCGTTTTGTGGCCACCACCCCCTATGTAAGAACGGCGCCGACGCCACCGTGGCCCGCCGCCCCTATGTAAAAACGGCCTTTAGGCCCTATATATCAATGGCCTTTATTAAGAACATGTTTTTCCAACGAACCACCGGCGCCACCTTGGTTCCATCCCCGCTGGCGCAAATCTAGGGTTCTAGGGTGAGATGTGCGAGAGGGCAGAGAACGGGGAGCTCACCAGAGGCGTCGACGGCGGCGGGCGCAGAGGAGGCCGCGGGTGGCGGATCGAGAGGCGACGGCGGCGCGACGGAAAATATCGGCAGGGCTTCGCCTAGGCTTATCCGGTCGGTCCCGGGTGGTTGCTCGGCCCGGGCGGAGGCGTGGGTATTTATATCCACGGGCCTCTAGTCCCGGCCCGTGCCACCAGCCGGGACTAGAGGTACCCCTTTAGTCCCGGCTGGTGGCACGGGCCGGGACTAGAGGTGTTTTCGCGGTGCCACCAACCGGCGCGCCCAAAAAGTGTTTGAATATGAATTTTTTGCCCCAAAATTTGAAAAGTGTTTGAATATGAATTTTAATAACTTTTGCATACTTTTGAATCAGACAAAAATTTCAACATGAAAAGTGTTTGAATTTGAATAACTAATCCAAATCCATTTTCTGTTTTCTAAGATAATTATTCTAACTATTCAAACTATTAACCATTTTGCATGTTTTTGAATCTGTCAATATCTAATTGTCTTAAAATTTGTAATAATCATCTCTTTTATTTTAATCTAATCATCATTAACAACATCCGGTTACATAAAAGGTTTAATACATTATTGCACATCACTAACAGTTACATTATTACACATCACCAACAACATATGTCTCTAGTGTCGTGGTATAAACTTCTTCTTCTGTGTCCCTTTCTTCGGATTGCGCCGCAACCATGGACAATCTTTATCATTTAACACAATGTTTGGGTCAGTTTTCACTACAAGAAATATGCTATCCTATGACCTTTTATTGTGATGCTCAAAATATTGGTCATAGATCTATGACCATTTTGAACCAGTTGGTCATATGCTGTTTTTTAGGGTGTAAACAACACAAATTTATAACCAATTTTGTCAGAAAGGTCATGATCTCCTAACATGAATTGGTCATAATGCAAATAACATTAATTTAATATATTTTTTCTACCCGATTACGACCAATTTAAATGGTCATTCGTATTAGTTGACAGCCAACTCAGCAGTCTCGCCTACGTGTCACTGCTTAGTTGTCATTTTTGCTTACGTGTCATTGCTTAGGTGTCATTTTCGCTTACGTGTCAATACTCAGCCATCTCACTGACAAGTGGCACCCGTTGACAGGAGGAGCACATATTGACTTGTTGACCGATCTGAACGGTGGGACACGCCATGTGACTTGTCATGTGGGACCCATCCTGTTGCCATGTGGGACCAGTGGGACCCGCCATGTGGGACCCACCCTGCTGCAATGTGGGACCCACCGTGTGACCTGTCATGTGGGACCCATCCTGCTGCCATGTGGGACCAGTGAGACCCGCCATGTGACTTGTCATGTGGGACCCACCGTGTGACCTGTGGGACCCACCGTGTGACATGTCATGTGGGACCCGCCATGTGGGACCCACCCTGCTGCCATGTGGGACCCGCCTGGTCGGACCCACCTGTCATGTGGGACCCATCCTGCTGCCATGTGGGACCAGTGGGACCCGCCATGTGACTTGTCATGTGGGACCCGCTGTGTGGGACCCACCGTGTGACCTGCCAGACTACCTGACATGTGGTACCCACCCTCCACCACTGACATGTGGGACCCGCACCCACCCTGCATGACATGTGGGTCCCACCCCTACCATGGAAATGTGGATCCTGCGCCCTGACATGTGGACCCGCACCAACAATACCTAACAGGTGGATCCCACACCCTAACACGTTGGTCCCACAGCCCCTGACATTTCACTCTGAAGGGCGGAATCTCATGAAAGTTATTGTAATCTTCTGACATGTCTGTCTTGTCCTCCACTCCCGCGATGTTTCTTTTCCCTGAAAGAACTATGTGGCGCTTTGGCTCATCGTATGATGGATTCGCTTGCTTATCTTTTCTTTTTTTCGGTCTGCTGGACATGTCCTTCACATAGAAAACCTGAGCCACTTGACTGGCTAGGACGAATGGTTCCGTGACGTACGCAAGATTCTGGAGATCCACTGTAGTCATTCCGTACCGCGGGTCTATATCTACCCCACCTGACAGGTTGAACCATTTGCACCAGAACAAAGGGACCTTAAAAGAAGGTCCATAGTCAAGTTCCCATATCTGGTCTATGTAACCATAATATGTGTCCTTTTGCCCATTGTTGTTTGTTGCATCAAAGCGGACACCACTGTTTTGGTTGGTGCTCTTTTTATCTTGGGCGTTCGTGTAAAATGTATTCCCATTTATCTCGTACCCTTGGAAAGTCAATATAGTCGAAGATGGTTGACTGGCCAACAAGTATAGCTCGTCTCCAACTGTGTCGTCATTAATGAGACGTGTTTGCAACCAACCGCCGAAAGTCTTCTCGTGTTCTCCAGCAATCCAATCTTCAAGTTCCTCCGGGTATTTCGAGCGTAACATATTCTTGTGTTGCTCGATATATGGAGCCACCAAGCTGGAATTATGTAGAACTGTGTAGTGTGCTCGAGTGAATGAATGCCCGTCCCTACATATTATTGCTTTCTTTCCTAGCGTGCCTTTTCCACGCAGTCTCCCCTCATGGCGTGATTGAGGAACACCGATCGGGTTAAGGTCAGGAATAAAGTCAACACAAAACTCAATGACCTCCTCTGTTCCATAGCCCTTCACAATGCTTCCTTCTGGCCTAGCACGGTTATGAACATATTTCTTTAAGACTCCCATGAACCTCTCAAAGGGGAACATATTGTGTAGAAATACAGGACCGAGAATCCTAATCTCTTCGACTAGGTGAACTATGAGGTGCGTCATAACATTGAAGAAGCCTGGTGGGAAGATCAACTCGAAGCTGACAAGACATTGGACCACATCCTTCTGTAAACTTGGTAGAGAATCTGGATTGATTACCTTCTGAGAAATTGCATTGAGGAATGCACATAGCTTCACAATGGGTACTCGAACATTTTCCGGTAAAAGACCCCTGAGTGCAACCGGAAGTAATTGTGTCATAATCACGTGGCAGTCATGAGACTTTAGGTTTTGAAACTTTTTCTCTGCCATATTTATTATTCCCTTTATATTCGACGAGAAGCCAGACGGGACCTTGATACTGCTCAGAACTTCAAAAAAGATCTCTTTCTCATCTTTGGTAAGAGCATAGCTGGCAAGACCTTGATACTTCTCTGGATGCAGGCCGTCTCGGTCGTGCATACGTTGGTGGTCCTGCCGTGATTCCGGTGTATCTTTCGTTTTTCCATACACGCCCAAGAAGCTTAGCAGGTTCACACAAAGATTTTTCGTCACGTGCATCACGTCGATTGCAGAGCGAACCTCTAGGATTTTCCAATAGGGTAGATCCCAAAATATAGATTTCTTCTTCCACATGGGTACGTGATTCTCAGCGTCATTTGGAACAGATAGTCCGCCAAGACCCTTTCCAAAGATTACTTTTAAATCCTTGACCATGTCATATATATCATCACCAGTAGGGCAGGTAGGCTTCGTCCGGTGATCTGCCTCACCTTTGAAATGCTTGCCTTTCTTTCTTACGGGATGCTGTCTTGTAAGAAATCGACGATGGCCCAGGTACACATTCTTGCTACCTACATGTATACTTTCAGTGTCACCTAAACAGTGTGTGCATGCATTGTATCCCTTGTTTGACTGTCCTGAAATGTTACTAAGAGCAGGCCAATCATTGATGGTTACAAACAGCAACGCTCGTAGGTCAAATTCCTGCTGTTTGTACTCATCCCACGCACGTACACCTTCTTCACGCCACAACTGTAAAAGTTCTTCAACCAATGGCCTCAGGTACACATCAATGTCGTTGCCGGGTTGCTTCGGGCCTTGGATGAGCACTGGCATCATAATGAACTTCCGCTTCATGCACAGCCAAGGAGGAAGGTTATAGATACATAGAGTCACAGGCCAGGTGCTATGACTGGAGCTCTGCTCCCCAAAAGGATTAAAGCCATCTGTACTTAGACCAAATCTTAAGTTCCTTGCGTCATCTGCAAATTCCTTGAACTCTCTGTCGATTTTTCTCCACTGCGACCCATCAGCGGGGTGTCTCGACATCTCGTCTTTCTTACGGTCTTCTTTGTGCCATCGCAACAACTTGGCATGCTCTTTGTTTTGGAACAAACGTTTCAACCGTGGTATTATAGGAGCATACCACATCACCTTGGCAGGAACCTTCTTCCTGGGGCACGGCTCGTCCTCAACATCACCAGGGTCATCTCGCCTGATCTTATACCGTAATGCACCGCATACAGAGCATGCATTCAAATTCTCGTTCTTCTCACCGCGGTAGAGGATGCAGTCATTGATGCATGCATGTATCTTCTGCACCTCTAATCCCAAAGGGCAGACAATCTTCTTTGCTTCGTACGTACTGTGGGGCAATACGTTATCTCTTGGAAGCATTTTTTTAATATTTTCAGCAAGTTTTCAAATCCCTTGTCAGTTAGACCAGTCTCTGCCTTCCATTGCAGCAATTCCAGTGTGGTACCCAGCTTTTTCTGCCCATCTTCGCAATTTGGGTACAACAATTTTCTGTGATCCTCTAACATGCGCTCCAACTTCAACCTCTCGTTTTCATTTTCGCAGTTCATATGTGCATCATTAATGGCCCGACGAAGATCATCATCAGGCTCATCAACAATTGGCTCTTCTTCATCTTCGTCTTCCCCCATTGTAGTACCACCGTGTTCAGGGAACGTAGGATAGTTGTCATGATCCTCTTCTTCTTCATTGTCTTCCATTATAACCCCTCTTTCTCCGTGCTTGGTCCAACAATTATAGCCGGACATGAAACCGTACTGAATCAGGTGGATGTGAAGGGTTTTTGAGGAAGAGTAATCCTTCTCATTCCGACAGTTACGGCATGGACAACACATAAAACCATTCCGCGTGTTTGCCTCAGCGACATCGAGAAAAGAACGCAGGCCTTGCATGTACTCGTTAGAGCGTCGGTCAGCGTACATCCATGGATGGCTCATCTGCATTATATAAGTATATATCAAACGCAATAAAACTGCTATAACTCATTACGGCAAACGAACATAATCGACAAATTACACTACATCATGAGATACGTGACCAAATTCATTAATACAAGTTCACCACATTTAAAAAAAAGTAGAGTAGTGACCAAATCTAATACATAGTTCTCTTAAACATACATTAATTGAAACTAACATACAACTAGCTAAAGAATTTAAATTCAACGACAAATGCGATAAAAATCGCAACTAAGGTAAATATTGAACCAACAACATAATGATACCAAGCCTCTTGACTAATGGCATATTTTCTAATCTTTTTAAGCTTCAAGCGCATTGCATTCATCTTGATCTCGTAATCCAAGCGCATTGCCTCCATCTTTGCCTCCATCTTGATCTCTTGCTCATCGACGACGTCGGCAAACTTGAACTCCAAGTTGATCTTCTCTTCCGAGCATTGGAGACGAAGATCTTCACTTCTTTTCAATTTTTCTTTCAAATCATTGATTTCTTTTTCAAAAAACTCGACAATAGGGTCTTTTGGAATTTCCGGTTCAACTACCTCCTAGATAAAAATATATCTATGTCAAGTTGGTCGGCATAATTGTTATAAACACGAAATTAAACAAATAGTTATAACAAACAATCGTACCACATCTGAATAATAGAGCGGAGAGCCGGTGTGGACAGATGTCAAAACCATGACACTATATATAACAAACAATTATACAAATAAGAAAATTATACAAGTAATAATCATGCATCTAAATCATACAACTAAGATTTTTTAAAATAAAAGATAAAAACAAGAGGCTCACCGAGGTGGTGTCGGTGACGGGGCGGCGCAGGCGATCGACGACGGTGAGGATGGGGACGGCGCAGGCGATCAACGGCGGTGAGGGCAGGGACAGGACGACACTAAAACCCACAAATCATAATTTAGTTTGAGCTTAAATTGCACATAAAAACAAATGAAATCCCCTACTTAGGCATTTCATCAAACACCTAGCTAGCACTAGAAAAATGAAATGAGCTAAACTACCAATGAAATGAGCTAAATTAGGAAGGCCGAAAGAAGAGATGATGTTGCTAACCCTTGGATAGATGGATGCCGTCAATATTGACAAATAGTGGAGAAAAATGGGATCAAATTGAGCTTTGGAGAGTGAAAAATGAGAAAAATGGAGGTGTGGCTCGAGCTCAACAATGGAGAGCTGGCTCGGTGGCAGGAGAGATATAGGGCAACGTTTGGTCCCGGGCCGTATCACTAGCCCGGACTAAAGCTTGAGCTCTGGTCCCGGCTCGTGATACGAACCGGGACTAGAGGTGCCTGCGCGGGCCCCGCCATGCGGCAGCCCTGCCACAGATGTTTGGTCCCGGGCCGTATCACGAGCCGGGACTAGACCATCCCCACGACCTAGGACAACTGCTTTACGGCCTCGTATCTTTTGACCCCTAGTCCCACCCTCTAGTCCGGGTTAAAAAGTTGCCCGAGACTAGAGCCCAAACTAGCTCTGGACAAAAGGAGCTGTTTCTACTAGTGCCCACTCGTCACTGTCTCGTACGTACGAGGGATCGATCATGTGCTAGCTGATTGACAGTCATGTTAGCCGGCCGTGCATGGCACACACTGATATTAGCAGTCTTTTGCACACCCAGATCTAATTTCTCGTGCAAAATAAAGGGAAGCAGTTAATTGAAAAACGCACCGCTCTATGCATAAATGTCGATTGATCGCCGTAGCCACGTAGAGTGCCGTACTTCAGGGGTCTTAAGACAGTCTTTGTGTTTCACTGCAAGTGCAAGACGAGTTAAGTTGGCCGGTTCGATGGGTCGGGTAGGGTCGTGTAACACACGCACCTACTGGGCTACATGTTAATAGGATCTGGGCCATATGGGCTTGAGCAGGCAGTCCAGACCGGCAGTACAAAAGGAAAGGATAGGCATGGAGACAACCATCGAAGAAATGAACTGAACTCGGGTTGCTCCCAGTCCAATCTCCCGTCCCCTATCACTCCGGTGACCGCTCTCCATAAGCCAACTTCTCTGGTGGCCATTCTCCACAAACGGCGTTACCCTTCTCCTCACGTCACGGTGATCGCCGGCAGCAACTGGGTGTGACAGATCAAAGCTGTTCACCGGCGATTTAAGTCCCGTGTTGTGTGGTACCTACGGCGCCTGAAGAAACAATGGTTGGGCTGCATTATCACGGCCCACTAAGTGGTACAATTTTCTTATCTTTTTATATCTAACAATATTTTTAAAATAAATCTCAGAATAGAAACACTAATGGAAAAATATATATATTCTAACCCGCGAACATCCATCGGGAACATGTTTCGAATCCGATGAACAATATTTTTTAACCACATGAACATTTTATGAATCGGTGAATCTATTTTTTTTAAATATGAACGTTTCTTTTTACATATGGCCATTTGTAAAAAAAAAGTAGAAAGAAGAAATAAACAAAAGTAAAACACAAAAAGGGGAAAATATAAAAGGAAACGAAAATGAAACATAGAAGGAAAGTAGAAGATAGCAAATTAATAAAAATAAGAAACGACAAAACACAAAAGAAAAGGAAAAAATAATGACAAATGGGACTCCCCATAGGGCGCGTGCGATGCATATAGGATAACATAGTGCTGGCACCCCTTCTCGTTTCCTTTTGGTTTTGTGATGGGCAATACTATTTATGGACGTACGTTTAGCTAATCATTTGCATGAAAAAAACTGACCAAAGGTATACGCACTCACTAATGAGTTTTTCCAGCTTGCAATTTTATTTTGTGACAGGGAGAGTTTTAATCGACTCAACAGAAAAAGGAGGTCTATGCTATGTGTGCCTAATCCATATCGGTCTTTTCTATACTACGGGGGGAGAGAGAGAGTAACAGTTAAGAGTCGTTTGAAACATAGGAGTTTTATAGCAATTTCAAGGGATAGGAGTTTTACAGGAAATTTTTCCTTTTTGCCATTTGGAGCGTAGAAATGGGAAAGGAATTCCACTATGTTGGTTTCCTATGTTTGACATTTCCTGGAAAAAAAACATTTGGTCAAACCTCCCGGAAAAATTCAGGGCCCAAAACACTCTCTTTATGGCCCTCCCGCTGCCTCTCTACTCCTCATAGCCCGGGTGTTATCTCTTGTTTTTTGTTTGCATTTCTATGTTTATTTATTCAAAACAAATGGTTTTTTACCTCAACATAAGTTTTAAACACATAGAGTTGTATTTATACTTAACTTTTGTAATTATTCATTCTTTACTTTTATCAGACTAAAATATTAACAAACATACTACTTTGTTACTTAGTTAACATAATTAGCCACATAATTATATTAATAATTATAATGTTTGTTGACATACAATTGAAAGACTCTTACTAAAAATATACTTATGCTATCTAAACTTAAAACATAACATGTAAGTGAAAGAGGGCTGGGTTTTTCTTCTTTATGCATCGGTTTAAAAAAGACTAGACCGAAGCCTCTTAAATTTAAGAAAATTAATAACAAATATGTAATACCATCCATTCACGATTTCAGGCAGTGTGTATACATTTATGTATTTTAGTTCAGGTATATTTTAATATCCTCAAATATATTGATAGAGATCGAATGAATGTGATCCAACAAATATCTTGCCACCCTTTTCTAGTTTATGACTAAGTATAAAAAAAATAGAGTGTATATAAGATGTATACATAGAGACTTTTATGTTCTTTCATTTACATGAGATAATCGAATTACTATGTTACCTTAAAAAAATGGTTAACTGATATTTTGTCTCTGTTCAATTTATGTTAAGTTATTTCCCTTTACCTTTGTATCATTTTGTGCAAGTGGAACTTCAATTTAGGTTTGTTTATTTCATGGCCATGTTGTGAAAGTTAATTGCACGTATGGGTTTCTCGACAAGTTTCTAGCCCAACCCATCTTCAGAATGTATGACAGGATTTTTTGTCTAATTAGCATGTGATATATCCATTTTGTACCGCTATTTTTCTAAAACTTCAAAATGTGATTTCATTTTCTTTCAAAATAGAGGGCTCTATGTAGCCCTGCTCCATTTTCCCACTCTCTTATTTTCCCCTCGTATGTAGCATGCTTCAAAAATTAAATAGGATGTCAATTACATGCTCTCAAGATGGCATCCACTTTTCATATACTCCTTTGCATACACGTTGTGATGTAATGAAAACATCTGAAGAAGGTGAATTGCATTAGCTGAATCTAAAAGAAAAAAATCCTATGTTTCTTTATTTGATTTTTGGTTTTGTCATCTCCTTTTCACGGAACCTTATTGTTCATATCGAACTAAAATTCAATTAATTTGGATCATAGTTATTTTGTGCATAAAGTCAACCCATATTCGGGGGTGAGTGAAATCGACTCGTGTTCTGCCAAATTGGCAAGTGTTCTAAGGGCTTCCTTAGCCACTTACAAAATCATTACACTTATGGCAACATGTCCCAAAATTAAAGAATCATAAATCGTCATGTGAGATATCGACATTTCAGACGCTCCACACGCAAGAGGACCTACGCTTGTGGTGCAACCCGTGGACAAAGGGTCAATAAAATATTCTAAATGTCTTAAAACAAAACCGAAAATAATTTACAACTTAGACACAGCTTATATCTACTGTGTCGCAAAAAATCAAATTTTAAAACGCAGCTTTAGAACCAAAAAAAAACAAATTTCATCATTATCCTGTTAATGGGTCAAATACGTATGGGTTCCAAATAAGTACTCTTCATAACATGATCGGAATTTTTATTTCATGAGTTGGATGATAATTTTTATCGGAAATTGTGCGGCATCAATTTTGATAAATTTTGACAAATATACGTTGTATCAAAATGCTAAATTATATTTGGATTTTACAACTTTTATAGTATATTTTAATCTTCGGCAGTGGTCACACCCAAAAAATGGGTGCCCTGGATATGTCCGCATCCCCGTGCATACGTTGTGATGTTTGACTAAAACTTTTGGTACATTTTTTTTGTAACTTGTAGTAGTCTCCCTTTTTGCCTCCATTTTAGTGGAAGATGTTTCTCATCTCGAACTGAAACTCAATATCGTGACACCAAAGGTTTATTTTACTTCGTGCAAACTATGTGTACAAAGTCACCCCCCCCCCCCCCCCCAACATCGATAATTCACACCTTGTCATAGTTAATGCTGCCACTTGCTCGAAGACGCGCCGTTACGATGGATAGGATTCCATGTGAGGTCTTCTTCGATTTTCAAAAGTAGGAAAAAGATTTTCCAAGCGTGAAAGATTCTTGATCTGCAAGAAGCATACCAAGGCATTCTAATCATGTGACTCATACAAACTAGGCATGAACATCAATCTAATAAATCAGATCCTCCGAAGAAACTATGATTTTCTTTGCATCCAAAATGGGTCACCCCGATATAATATTTTTCTTTCTTCACACTCGCCATTCATGTAAATATTGAATCACTTAAAATCGCAATGACGCCATTATTTTCCTGTATGTACCGTCCTGTCATATGGGCAGGGCCGTCTTTGAGGGTGTTCGAGGTGAGCGACCGAACAGGGCCCCCCAAAATTAGGGGCCCCCAAATCTTAATCAAGTACGTACTCAATAAAATGTGTAGGAGATCAAAGCGTGAGTTGCAGCGCCGCCATGGAAGGACTTGTTGTGTTCTTGGCCGCGATCGAGAAGAAGATACAATTATGGGAAGGGTATTGGGCTTCTGGGCCAAATTTTATTAACTAAGGGACATGGGCAGCTCGCATAGGTGTAAAAAAAAAAAGTGCAGTGGTGATCCAGTAAAAAAAGGCATGCCTACAAAAAAAAAGCTAAGTAAAACGTGTCTCTGAAAAAGATACGCCATAAAAAAGCTACAGGACGCGGAATTTAGTGCTTGGAAATTACTATATTTTTTAAGTGTTTGACATATTACGAAGTATTTTGATAAGAAATTTATATTTGAAGTTGTAGAATCCAAAAAAAATGTTTAAATTGCCTTTTTTCATATTTTAAAGTCTATTTTTCGTTTTGATTCGGCGCACAAGAGACAAGACGGGACTCGACTACTAGTCCGTTGCTGAATCTGTCCGGCCTACCCAAGTGACTCGTTATTATTCGTCATGATGCCTCAACGACCTACGCCCCTCTTCCGACTCCCGTCTTTCGAAGATAACCCCCTTCCAGTCACAATGTTTACGGAATCATATTCTCAGCCATAGCCCCTTCGCCGATTCGGTGATTCAAGAAAACTGGATATCATCATCGATAAGTCGATACAGGATCAGGTCAAACTTAATTTTGAATTTCACGCCCAAATTTCTGGAGACGTCCCTGCATATGGGCGAAGATTACGTGGTGAAGAGAATTGAATGGCCTCCAAAACAGTTTAAACAGGTGGCGAGTAAGGCGTGGGATCAACGGTACACAATATGCAATGTCACTCTGCTCGTCCTGTCCCGTGCACAAGCAAGGACACGGAAGCGTAAATTCACTGCTTCCGCGGTAGGAGTACGTGTCTGCCATGTGGTTGACGGAAATCCAAACCATCCCACCGCTGTAAATGCGGAACGCTGAGTAGACAACAACAGCTGCTGCACGGCACGGCACATCCGTACGTGTATTACGGACAACGATCAGCTGTTTTGAACGGTGGTGTTTGGCAACTAGCTGGCTGTCTGTAATCCGTGAAATTGTCTATAACATCATTAGAGTCATGTAAACGTGTATTGTTGCTGATTTACGTGTAACAAAGTACATATCCATCATGAATATGTTAATCCTAAATACATTTCCATTACATCAGTACTAGTTAACTCAAATAGTTACAAAAATACATTTCCATTACACCATACTAGCTAACTCATATAGTTCTAATGTTGTCTGGCATTGAACAACGCGACGTTAATGTCGTCACGTGTTGAGTTCATACTTCTCGTGTGTAGTGCCCCCGGAACAATATCACCGGCCTAGGTAATTGATTGCCTTGGACCTTTGGAATGTAATTTTCATCCAAATCACATCGATCAAATTGCTTATCACGTAAGTTGGAGTGATCTAATAAAATTATGAAGCGCAAGGATAATTCTCTTCGTTTTCACTGCAACTGCAAGACACATGATCATTCATATAGAGCACTTGCCTACTGGTGAAACGACGGTGGCAGTGAGCCAGTGACGTGGAGGAATTTTAATTACAATGACGAGTTAAGGTGGTTGGTTAATTCGATGGGTCGGGTTGAAGCTATTCACCCACGACTTAAGGCCCGTGATGCGTGGTGTCTACCTACGGCGACGACCGCATTATCGCGGCCTAATTTACTATTGGAAACATATATATTTTTTAACTCCGTGAACATTCATCATGAACATCTTTTTGTGAATCGGTGAACACTTTTTTGAACCACATGAACATTTTTATGAATCCGAAAAGCTTTTTCAAACGGCGTGAACATCTTATTCGAACGAAATCAAAACAATTTATGAATAATGTTTTTAAAAAATGTGAACTTTTTTTACATATGGGCATTTTAAAAAAAGCATAGAAAACAGACGAAACTGAAAGGAACAAAGAAACTAATGGAAAACGCAAAAAAAAAGAAAACAAAACAAAAATGAAAATAAAAAATAAAAAGAAGAAAAGACAAAAGACAAAACACAAAGGAAGAGGAATAAAACTGACTAATGGGCCTACCGCGTTCGTGCGCCGCATATAGGATTTACCGGGGCCATCCACTTTACCTATGACATTTTTTATTTGTTTTGTGCCCAACCCATCAGTCTTTTTTATACTACAGAGAGACAGGCCCATCCCATACCAGTCAGGTTTCCTTTTGTTGGGCTTGGTTTGAGCCCACGCAGCCGTCTGGTGTGTGGTGTTACTGCATTTTCAGCATCTGATGTCATCAAGAATAAGAAGAAAAATATTAACATTGAACCATACATAACACCTCAACAAAAACAAAAATTACAACGAAATCATTGAGATGTCATTACCGTGTCGATGGCGCGCCGCCGCTGCCGCTCCTCCCTGAGCTGACGTTGTTGGTTACGGACGGGAGGTCGCTGAACAGGTCAAGAAGAACTTATCCGTCCTACTGCCGAAGAAGAAGGATGAACCGCCGATGAAACTCCACGACGATCCAGAGATCGTCACCGCCAGAAAAAGCACTTGAGAAACACACCACTCTCACAATCTTCTCAATGTCGGCGCCGAGATGGAACTGAAACTGGGGAGAACTTAATGAAAGAGACGTCGCCTTCATCATCAGAGCGCTGCCCCAACAAATCTTGACTGGAAAATGGAAAAACGGAACCCTCCTGTCGACGTGGGCTGAGACCCGAAAGACACAATCAGCGGGCGTTGACGAGAGGCTGAGGAAAACTAATCGCCTCATGCGCCTGGGAGCTCACGCGTCGTGCCTACCGCTTCGTGTCTAAAGCCCCTGTTCCTTTTGTCTGTTTTTTCTGAAACCAGCGTCAGGCCAGATCGTCGCGGAACAGCAGCCACGCTGATGTGCGAGAAGTGGTCAGCCATCACGGTCACCGAGATCTCGGCTGTGCCTGTCACGCCGTCCCAGGATATTTATGAACCTCGTGGTGTGAACAATGCCGCGAGTATCCTAGTAATTCATACACGTACTGTACGTGCACAGTCCGTCTGAAATTTCTTTCAGTGGTGAAGCATTAATGGACCGCCTAGCTAGCTTGCATCGCCAACAGACTTTGCTATAGCTAAGGTATAAAAAAAAACATCTTAAACAACGAAATTTCGAGCATGCATGCATGTATAATTCTATAGCAAACAACCGTATAAAATGTTACCAGTAAAATGTCATGCACGCACCTAGATAAAGAAATACGAACATCCGGTCAGCTGACATCAGTTCATGCGTTGGTGTCGTTGCTGCAGTCAGTGTTCTTACATTGGCCTGTGTATAAAATTGGCGCATTTCAGAACGGGGAATTTTCGAGTTTAGGGTTTAGTCATAGACTAAGTGACAGTCCCCTAGCTACCTAGAGGGCGTTGAAGGTCGGTCGGTAAGCCATCATGGCATCATGCGCATGCGATTTGCTTAACGGCGAGTAGAAGCTGCAGGAGTAGATGCGCATGTCTCAACAGCCGGCGAGTGTATACGCGTACGTACGTGTACAGAAATCCTAGCTAGCAAGGTCGGTTCGGTCGTCTACGTCCGAGTACGCTCTACGACGACTATACGTACTAGTGTACAGCCTTATTCTGTTGTTAATTTGGGTCATCTTCTTCTTCAGTTCGTCGAGTCCTTCCTTTTTATTCCGTGGCCACGTCTCCCTGCAACAAGACAAGGCATTTAGGAGATTCTAATGTAGATGGTTTCTTAATTCTTACTGATGATCAAAAAAAATGTAGAAGGTTTCTTAAAAAAGCTAGTCCGCGTCGTTGCCTAGTTGTTGTGTTTTCTAACCTTTACTGACTCGATCCTTCTAACCACTATATTGTCAAGACGTACCCAACAGAAATCTGTCCGTGGGGTGGCTTGAGATGGTGCACACGCTTCCCGTCTCTAGGTAATGATGATTACAGATTGTTCCTAACCTAGCTTACGACTTGGCATTTCTGAATTCTGACATAGCTTATGATTGATGCCTTTAAGAACTTTCTTGCAAAAAAAAAAAGATACCTTTAAGGGCGTACAACTAATTAAGCTAACGAGTGGTAAACTATTTTGAGTACCGTACTAACACATGCTACATGTACAAAATACACAATACACTTCCCATTACACTACCGGACGGCAATATATTGGGGCGCTCGGTATATGAGATGTAAGCCTAATACCCAGCGAAAACACTCGGCCTACAGGGACATATGCCGAGCGTGATATGGAGGCTCAACACTAGTAGGAAACTGCCTTTCTGTGGATTCACTATCTGTGGCGCACCAAACTGACCATGCGCCACAAAAAAAATTCTGTGGCGCACCATGCAAAATGCGCCACAGAATACTGTGGCGCACACGTACATGCGTGCGCCACAGAAACATTGTGGGTCCCAGTTTTCTGTGGCGCACCATGCTACATGCGCCACAGAAAATATGGTGCGGCCCCACCAATAATTGAAGGGGGGCAACATTCTGTGGCGCATGCAACACGGTGCGCCATAGAAAGGCATGTTTCTGTGGCGTACCATGCTGCATGCGCCACAGAATGTTGCGCCCAGATCTATAAAAATGTGGCAACCCTCTACCTACCACCATTTTTTTCTTCCTCCTCCACCTCCACCTAGCTCGTATTTCCCTTCCCTCCCCTCCCATTTTGCTCATAATTTTCTCCATTTTTTTAGTTAAACCTACTTTGTTTGATAGATTATTAGTAAGGGTTAGGAGAACCTCCAATACATCTCTTTTTGTCCACTAGCTTCTCTCCAACACCGCACGCTCTCTCATCGATCGCGGTCACGTCTCGGCACCGAATCTACTAGGTGAGACATGGATCTACATGGATGATGGACATGCATATGCATGTTTTGTGGCGCCGGCGGTGTGTGTATGGCCGGATGTGTGTCGTGGTTGTTTGTGTTCCGACCATGGTGTCGTGTATGTGGATGTTGCCGGCAACATGATTTGTGAAATGTCTGCAGGTACTCATGAGGCCCTTGAGTTTGCCGGAACGTCGATTTACTTCCGTTCCGGCAAATTCGGGTACTCCATATGTCCTACTTTTACGTGAGGTCATGCCGAATTTTTTCATGAATTTTGGCATGACTTTGCTAAAAATAGGACATGTGGGGTATTGCGACTAATGCATGGGCCGACTAATGTGTGTGCATGCAGGTTGCGGTTCTAATTAACATACTCTTGTTTGTGCTCTATGTATACCGTGTAGGCCGCAACCATGGTCGTCAACATGAGCTCCGGTCGAATCAGTAGATACAAGGAAGAAGCGAAGGCGGACATGATTCGGTGCAACAGGCGCCAGATAAGATGTCCGTGTCGAAAATGTAAACTCGTGAGCTGGATCGACCCTGATTCCGGACAATTGGAGGATCACCTGCTCAGGCGCGGTTTCATGTTAGGCTTCAACCATGACGAAGGAGATGTCGGCGGACAAGATCATCATGATCATGACGAAGGAGATGTCGGCGGACAAGATCATCATGACGAAAGAGATGCCGACAGACAAGATCATCATGATGACGAAAGAGATGCCGGCAGACACGGTCATGATGAAGGAGTAGATGGTGGTGGACAAGACGCGAACACGCAGACCCCGCTAATTTTGGCCTTGCAGGACCCTCATGTTCAAGAACTGCTACTCAAGGAGACGAGCAATGCCAGAGCTGCAGCCAGAGAGAAAGCCAAGCTGGCGCAAATGGAGATAGACGGGAAGACTCCGTTGTATCCTGGGTGCCAGCCACAAGATACGCGCTTGCAAGTAACTCTTGATGCTCTGGAGATGAAGTCGGAAAACAAATGGACCGACATGAGGTTCAACAAGAACATGAAATTCTTCCACGATCGTCTTCCCGAGGGGAACACATTGCCAACTAGTATCGAGGATGCCAAGAAAGTCGTGTGCCCTCTTGACCTACCGCACGTTAAATAACACGCCTGCATCAATGATTGCGCAATTTATCGGGGCAAGTATAAGGACAAAACCACATGTCCGGTGTGCGGCAAAGGACGGTACAAGGGTGGGAAGGACAAGAAAGTTCCTCGAAAAGTGGTATGGTATTTTCCTATCACTCCCCGTCTGCAACGGTATTTCGTGGACCCTAAGGAAGCAAAGCTCATGCAATGGCATGCGGAAAGGGAGAAGCTGACACACCCTTCAGATACTAGCTAGTGGGAAGCATTGGACATGGCCTTCGAAAATTTTGGGGGCGACGCAAGGAACGTCAGGCTGGGTATGAGCACCGATGGACTCAATCCGTTCGGCAACCAGAGTAGCACCCATAGCACCTGGCCCGTATTTGTATGGCCTTACAACCTCCCCCCGTGGTTGTGCACGAAGCAAAGGTACATACACATGAGTATTCTCATTCAGGGGCCGAAACAACCAGGTATCGACATACATCTGTATCTCGGGCTATTGAAAGAGGAGTTAGCCACGTTGTGGGAGACGCCAGCCCGTACGTGGGACGCCTACACAGGTGATTATTTTGATATGAGAGTCGCGTTGTTCACGACGGTGCAGGACTATCCTGGTTGCTCATATGTATCGGCTCAGGTAGGTCACGGATTTTGCGCATGTGTCAAGTGCATGGATGAGACCCCGCATCTCCAGCTACCAAGGGATCTCGGGTCTTCGAAAACCGTGTTCAATGGAGAAAATGCGGTGATTTGTTCAATGGTAAAGACAAGCCCAAAAGAGCCCCGTGCCCGAGGAGCGGCACAGAAATCGACGAGCTTTTGAAAAACTGGAAGGAGTGCCCAGCGCCGGGAAAGAAGCAACCGAAGGTAGATCCACTACTGGGTGTATGGAAAGCGAGGTCTGTTTTCCATGACTTGGAGTACTGGAAGGTCCTCAAGAAGCCACATAGCCTCGATATGATGCACATTACGAAGAATGTTACCGAGAGTTTGCTTGGCACACTTTGCCACATGTTGGATAAGACCAAGGATGGGACGAAAGCAAGATACGATCTGAAATGGCTTGGCATCAGGAAAGAACTTCAGGCCTCCGATAGTGATGACGATGATGATGATGATCAGACGGAAGGGACTCAAGGTCGCCGCAAAAGGGCAAAGAAGAACACGGTGATGCTTCCCGCTGCCTGCTTCAGTATGAGTCCGGAGGAGCTCGAGCAGTTTTTCAGGTGCCTCCTAGGAGTCAAAGTTCCCCACGGTTACTCGGGGAAGATAAGCAGATATCTCGATGCAACAAAGAAGAGGTTCACCGGGATGAAGTCTCACGATTGTCACGTGCTGATGACACATATACTTCCCTTTGCGACCCGAGGGTTAATGGATCAGCACGTCCGTGATACGATGTCTGCCCTTTGTAACTTTATCGACGTCGTCAGCAGGAAGTCGATCGGCGTGAGGCAGCTCGACAAGCTTGAGGAAGAGATCATGGTGATACTATGCGAGCTTAAAATTTACTTCCCGCCCGCATTCATTAATATCTGCGTGCATCTCCTTCTCCATGTCGTTGATGACATCAGGCAGCTCGGTCCGACGTTCCTGCACTACATGATGCCGTTCGAAAGGCAGAACAGTGTCATGAAAGGATACGTTCGCAACAGGGCCCGTCCAGACGCAAGCATGGCCAAGGGATTTTTAACCTACGAGTGCATCTCCTTCTGCCAGAATTATCTAAGAACCGAGAACCAGGATGTCGGTCTGCCCACCAGGACACACCTCT
The DNA here is from genome assembly GCA_947311845.1 of Poa pratensis. Taxonomy (NCBI): domain Eukaryota; kingdom Viridiplantae; phylum Streptophyta; class Magnoliopsida; order Poales; family Poaceae; genus Poa; species Poa pratensis. The sequence continues at coordinate 4,221,771 of CAMZMU010000107.1, read as the reverse complement.
GCAGGCTCAATGGATTTGGTCACCGCGAGGGCTACCGCTCACTCTTTGTCGGCATTCATGGTAAAAAAGACGACCTCGACAGGGCTCACCGGGTCGTGCTACAACACTTAAAATTGATAGAACCTTGGGTGGAACAACACAAAATCTTAATCGAGTAGAATTACGTCGACCTGGGCCGGCAGAGGAAGAAGGGAGACGTAACCAGAGAGCACAACACCAGCTTTACGCGTTGGTTCAAGAAAAGGCAACTGGTGGAAGCAACGAGCAAACCGCCATCTACGGAAGATGAAAAACTCATATTCTCCTTATCACAGGGCCTCGGGCAGAACGTAAAGACTTATCAGTCGTACGACATCAGCGGTTTCTGATTCTGCACCGAGGAAAAGGACAGGTATAGCGAATATCAAAATTTAGGAGTAACTTTGCTATCCTACGCCGATGACGAGGCTACTGTCAGGGAAAGATTCTTCGGAAGAATCAAGGAGATATGAGAGCTCAACTACTGTGGAGAGTCGGTGTCAATGTTCCGTGTGAGATGGGCCAAGGACGTCGTCAAAGAAGGCCGGTATTTCACCACCATGGTTATACCCGATGACAAATCGAAGAACGCCTCCGCAAAAAATGAGCCATGGGTACTCGCTAGCCAAGTTGAGCAATGCTTCTTCATTACCGACCCGTCAAAACCTAGCTGTGTTGTCGTGAGGAGGGGAAAGAGGAGCATCATCGGAATGGAAGGAGACGCCAACGAGGAAGACTTGGACAAGAACGGCGATCCGAAGATCGAGGAGGAGTTCGACAAGTACTTCGACATGCCGACTACTAGCAAACAAAGAAGGAAGACATCCCTACCTACTAAAGGTTGTCCATTCACGCGAAGAAATCTCAAGGTGCCAGACCTAAAGTATTCAACCGCGAAGAAGGGAAAGAAGAGAAGCTTGCTCGGAACCTACCGGGACGAAGAAGACTTTTTTTGTGTATTAATTTGTTCATGTGTGTGTGTGAGACAAGCATATATATACCATGAATAAAATATTGGTCTACTAACAATTATGTGTATATTCGTCTTTTCTTTAAAAATGTGTGTATGTTCTTTCTTTCAATATAACCAAAAATCTTTTTTTAAAGAATAACAAATGTGTTTGTATTCCTTATTTAAATTTAACAACAAAAATTAAAAGAAAAAAATGTGGGACAACCAGGATTCGAACATGGCTGCCCAAGTACAAGGTTCTGAACCAAACCACTAGGCTATTTGCGTGTTGTTGTCACAGTACAGCAACACATCTTTTTAAACTGTCAGGCCAAATAATTCTGTGGTGCATCCTCTGGTGCGCCACAGAATGTCTCATTTCTGTGGCGCACCCAGGGCGGGATGCGCCACAGAATGTTGTTTCACCCACTTACATGTGGGCCCGCGCTCGCAGAAGGAAACCGTGCTCTTTCTTCTTCTTCCCAAATTCGCAGAAGGAAACCTGCTCGCGACCGTGCTCTCGCACCACCCCGCCGCGCTCGACACGCCGCCCACCGCGTCCACGCCACCTTGCCCGCACCACCTCGCCGCGCCACCGCGCCCGTGCTCGACGCCCACCACCACCGCGTCCGTGCTCGTCCGCGCCCACCGCGTCCACGCCCACCACGCGCCCGTGTTCGACGCCCACCACCACCTCGTCCGTGCTCGTCCGCGCCCACTGGCCTGCCACCTCAATGATGCCGCCGCCGCCGCCCTCGACCCGCCGCCCTCTCAATCCCCTCCCCGAGGTGCTGCTCCTCTTCCATCCCCTCTCCCTCCCCTCCACACCTGCACATGAGCTGTTTGCTCAAATGCCAAACCGAGCAAACACAAAACCTACCTAGAAAAATGCTTATGTTTCATGATCTTCTCTATTTCATTGAGTTTACTGCCATCATTTTGATGTGCGTGATTTCCTTCACGCAGTAGATTGACTTTATTCACAAGCGCCGGAGCCGCACTGGTTGTAGCATCGTTGTTTGGTTCCATTGGCTTACTCTGCAGTTCAAGGTAGATAGTAGGTAACAGAAAGTCGCTATTAGTAGGCAACTTAATGCATTCAATAAAATGTACCCTGCTTACTTCATGTGTAAATGTACACTTTGAAGATGCATTTTTAGTTGGAATTGGCTTTTAGTAATAACATTTTTAGTTGTAAATAGTATCCATAGTTTTGCATTGGTTCATGCATTTTTTAATTAACTAATGCATTATTTTTAATTAACTGATGTGGATTTTTTGTGAAATGCTTGCAGGTACCCCGAGAGGCCCTTGAGATTGCCGGAACGTCGATTAATTTCCGTTCCGGCAAATTCGGGTACTCCATATGTCCCCTTTTTAGCAAAGGTCATGCCGATTTTTTTTGTGAATTTTGGCATGACTTTGCTAAAAATAGGACATATGGGGTATTGTGACTAATGCATGGGCCGGGGTATCTTAGTACTTAATTAAGTGGTTTTTTTCTTATATTTGGTGTACTTACTTCGACGTTTTTTTTTCTTATAGGTGCGAACAGGGCTGACAATAACGAGGCCGGGGGTTCTCGAACAGGAGGCGAGGAACCGATAGAGGAAAATAGTATGATTCAGACGGTCATCGCACAGACAGTGACAAAGACGTTCATGTCGCTCTTTCCTATCGTCTGTGAGTCTGTCAGGGTTTGGATTAGGGGAAGGAAAAAAGGGCCTCCCCCAATGATCAGCTTCGGCTCCAACAAGTACTCAATCAATGTGGCTACAGAAGATGCACCCCGAGCATCCCCAGAGATAAGGAAGAAGAAGCACAGGAAGAGAAGTAAGCTAGCTCCTAAGATGACTATCCGGGGGTATGAAGACATGGTATCACCCCGTGCGGATGGCGTGACCCGAGTTCATGAAGCTGGTCAACCGATCCTGTCTCAGGAGCTGCTCCGCCTCGCAGACGGATGCATGCTCTCTTTGCAAAATGCTATCTTGACGCTAGAGGGAAACCTTCTTAAAGAAGAGGATCCAAATTACCCGGTGTTCACTGTCAAGGTGCCAAAGGACTTGACCGACTTCGTCCATGAAGCCCCCGTGGATCTGTTCTTCATATCGTACGAGGACGTCTTCAGGCTGTTTCACTATAGACGGCTGGACTATAACTTGGTCTGCCTATACGCGCTCAACCAGGCGATGAGGATCAGGAGAGATAATACCCCGTACGTTAAGGTAGTGGATCCCTACTACATGCGTGACAGCCAGCTGGTGGAAGGATCAACGACAGGGGCCATGACCACGGAGTTCCTCCTGAGAATCATGCTGAACAACCAGGATAAGAACAACCTTCTTCTGCCTTTCTTTTATGAGAAAGTACACATCCGGTCGCCGCCGTCGTATCTTATGTTTTCTTATAGATTTCTTCCGTTGTTGATCCTTTCCAACGTTCCGTTTCAATTGTGTTGAGCAGTGACGAGTACTGCGTACTCATCGTCCTAAGCCCGAGGTAGACCGTTGCCACTTATTTCGACTCGGGGAGTCTTAAAGACAACACCAGAATAAAGTGTGTTCTCGATGAGGCTCTCGAGGGCTATGCCCAAAAGGGAGGCCACTTCCACAAAGAAAAGAATAGGGAACGTTTCACGAAGGACAAGAAACACATTTTCTGGTATGGGACCGGGTTCCATTGCATCAAGCATGCGCCTGGCAGCATGAAGGATGTCTTCTACGTCCTCCGTCACATTAAAGGGTTTGTCCGGGATGCAGAGAAAACAAGGTGGCCATCTAGTCTCCAAGAATGGACCAAACTTAGTGGGGAAATCACCAACGCTGACCTTAGAGAAGACTTCCATCGCATCTAGATGTAGTTATCGCAAATCATCGTGGAAGATGTCATGACAAAAGGGGGTCCTTACACAACGCCAGAGGTAGGATGTATTTTAAAAGAAAGTCTTGCCTCGCTCGATAGAAGTGCTTCTTTATTTTATTTATTATAGACTTATCCACTTAATTAGATGAATAAATCATACTCTATTTATATTATTAACCAAATATATATCCCAATCCATCTCCAGGGTTGTCTAAGTGGGAGATCGAAGAATGCCTAAACGGGCAAAATGACATGAGGACGTGGATGATGAAAGACTGCTATAAACCGTTCCCGGAGCCGATCAAGAAGAAGGCTCAATCCTACCAGTGGAGCTAGACGTGTTCTCCGTTAGCGACCTAGCAAGAGACCTGTCGTGGTGGTAACACGGCAGATGCCATAGGATGGCTAAAGTGTGGGGCCGATGGACGCTGGTGGATCCGGGGGAGGGCTAGCGCGCTAAGAAGCACACACAAAGAACACAAAAGCACACCAAGATCTACCCAGGTTCGGGGCCCTCGCGAGGAGGTAACACCCCTACTCCTGCCTGTCTCTCTCTGTATATATCGGTATCTCACATACAAAGCTGCTCCTCGAGCTGTATATCTCAACAATGGGGAAGAACACCAGGTAGAAGATGAAGCTACGGGGTGAAATGTATCTCAGGGCCTCGTCTCTCTCATTGTCGATCGTCCCTCACGCAGGAGGGGGAGAGGCCCTATATATAGGCTAAACCGAGTTACCGAAGTGCCCCTCCCGGAGCACTGTAGCCACGCCGAGGATATGTCATGATGCTACTCTTGTCAGAGACAGGACGTGACAAGCCCATCTCCTGCAGCTCTACGGTGCAGCTAGAAGGTACCTCTGGCAGAGACAAGACAAGGCCTGCCCATGCCTCTGCCTCGCAGTCTGTCCCCGGATAACCCGAGTCAGCGGTGGAATGATGGCCTGCCATCTCGGTCTCCTCCACGCTCCCGTGTCAGGCGCTTCCGTGCCAGACGGGATGTGACAGGAGCATTGACCTCTGTCCGACACAAGGATAACCCGGCATGGATATACCGGATTCCCCCTCCCGAATGATCTTCCCTGCACATAAGAAAACACACAAGTTACCGACATACAAATGTCGGTCAACATAACCCGGTTGGTATATGCCGGTTAGGATGACTCAGCTAACATAACCCGGCCTTCGTGATCCGGTTGCCACAAGCCAGTTTGCAGTTACACCATGCCTCGGTCCCTCCGGGACTTGGTTGACCCGGTTTGACCTTGACCCGGTCCAGTCTTCAGAGCTCTTTATACCACAACTTTACCCTACCCGGGGGTAGCCCCCCGACATTAGTCCCCGAAGCTGGTGCGGTCCCACAGCCTCGGATGGAGGGCCACACCAGGTTAAACAAAACAACCCAAACCAACCGCCTTTCCGAATCCAAATATGCCTCGGGCTGGCCGAGTTTCTCCGAATCAAACTAGTAACCTTGTCCGAATTTCCTCCTCCAATTAGTCTAACCGACACAACGAGATTCCCACAATCTCTCAAAGATCTCTCCACAGCACGTGGCAGAGACGCTGCGTGCTGCCTCGGTTCCTGCGCGTGGACAAACATGTCTCTGCACACACGCCGCACACGTCACGAGCTGTCACGTCTCAAAGGCACTTGAGTGCGCTTGACCGTGGCGTGCCTCCTTGATTCCCGCGCCTGTAACCGCACGCGATCACGCCGCGGGCAGTTACCACCTTGTGGCCCACGATGCGGCGGATCGTGCGGCCGCAAACATCGCAACCACGCAGATCGTGCACGGTTAATCCGCGCAGGCGTTACGAGAAACGTGCGCGGGGAAATCGCTAAGCGCACACGCCTCGTGCCCATAAATAGAGGAGCGGGCACCCTCCTCGTTCTCTTCGTACCCATCCTCTTCCTTCTTTCTTTCCTGCGACACCGCCGCCGCGCAGTGAGCTTCGTCACCGCACGACGCCGGAACACACGAGCCACCGCTCACCGGAGCACATTGCGCCGCCACCGGACACGCGCAACTCCGGCACGCCCCGCGCTTCTTCGCCTCGCGTCGCCGTTGCAATCTTCGGTGAGTTCCTCGCCCGTGACTTCGCTGACGAACGTGTTCATCCCCTCCGATGAACAGGTTCCTCTTCTCCGATGGATCTGTTCATCTTCCCCTGTGAACTTCCTTCTCTTCTCCGCAGAAACCATCATACCCAACTGCATAGATGCTCTCGAACCTAATTGCTTAGATCCCCTCTAGACCTGCCTCGCACTGATATCCTGGCATTGCTCCTGATAGTTTCAACTTTCTCTGCCTTATGCTCATGTTTTACTTTCTTTTTTTACTTGCTCGGTAGATCTTGCTTGCTCACAGATTCAAGCAAAGTCAAGTTTATAACTTTTACCCGAATCACCTTTCTGAGATAAACAGACAACCTAAACCGAGATACTTACTTCGGTTTCCGAGTCACCTAACTCGGTTTCCGCGCTCTATTCCGAGTCTTGATTCATAACTCCGGGTTACTTATCTCGGTTGCGTTTGTACTCTTTGCAGGTTTTGACCCGGAGATGTCAGGTCGCAGCACCCCTGACCCGGCCGAGTCATCGGCGGCAGCCAGCAACCGAGGCGGATGGGAGGGATCCGACATAGAACAAGATGACCTCGACTGGTTGCTCAAGACTCGGCGCATCACGGCCGAGGTTATATGCCGGCGTCCCGGATCAGAACTCAAACCAGTTCTAGAACCAGGTGAACGAGTGGTCTTCCTTGCGCACTTTCAGCGCGGGTTTGGACTCCCAGCTAGCCCCTTCTTCCGGGAATTTCTCGACAACTTCGGTTTACAACCTCACCATCTCCCTGCCAATGCCATTACCTCACTTTCCTCCTTTACCTCCTTTAGGGAGGGGTATCTCGGCCTCTGGCCCACTGTCGCCGCCTGGGCCAAGTACTTCCGCCTCTGGAAGCAAACCATCCCGAACAAGGAGGAGGTCGTGAAGGAGATGACCGCATGCGGAGCAGCTAGCATCACTCCGAGGAAACACTCCCCCTTTCCTCGGATTACCGGCTTAGAATCTTGCCGGAAGTGGCAAAGGTCCTTCTTCTACGTGAAGAGCCCAGAAGGGCGGGATGTTCTCAACCTGCCGGATTTCAACATTGCTCCCCCCACAGCCGAGTTAAACTGGAACTATGACCCGCAGGACACCATTCCTGAGGTCCAACTGATCCACCAAACCCTTGAGGGTCTGCTGGCAAAGAAGTTCGGTGCAGACGACCTCTTGAGGACGTTCGTCACGCGCCGAGTCAACCCCCTCCAGCATCGTGTGCACAAGATTTGCCACATGAGTGGCCTGCTGGACCCTACCTGGGTCAGCACCCATGATCTTACTCGTCCCCAAGTTAGGAGACGTGTCAAGGCCATCGCCCAGACCGAGATGGAGGATGACTGGCAATGGGGCGTAGAGCCATTTGAGCGATCCCGGCTTCCGCCTCCGGTTAGTTTGTCACCTTTGAACTGACACACCCTGCCTTCCGAGGTTACTTTTATCTCGGTGAAGCACCGACTCTACTCTGCTCCTCCTACAGCTGTTTACTCGACAAGCCACCGAAGATGGGGACCTGAAGACTAGGAAATGGACAAAAGATCGCCGTGCGCGACCCGAGGAGACTGAAGATCCGGACAACGAGGATTACATGCCGGTTCCTCGTGCCAAGGCTTCTATCTCGGGTAAGCCATCCGCTCGAGTCTTCGTTCAAGACCTGTCAGACGACGAAGATGACGATTGTCGAATCCTAGATCCCATTGATGCTATTCCTATTTCATGGTCTGCACCTTCTGCTACAGCCAATCCGGGTGCCCCAGGCACATCCCGGAAACGCTCCGTTGCGTCCGGGTCAGCGGCTCCTCCGGCTAAGAAAGTCAAGAAGGTTGTCATCAAGCGTAAGGCTAAGGCCCTACCAACCAGCAAGGGGTAAGATAAACTTCGCATAACTTTTCTTGCTCTCACTCTTTCCTTCTTTACTTTCACCGCAGTTATTCTCACCCGAGTTAACACTTTATCTCGGTTTATGCAGCGATCCCATCGCCGCAAAACAGACCCACAGTTCCATTTTGTCTCCTATCCCTTCATCGTCACCCCTGGCGGCCAACACCGGGATTAGCAGCCCCGGAAGGGCAATCCCTTCCCCGGTGTGCGCTACCTCAGCCGACATTCCGCCGCCGAATCTTGCTTTGGACCTGGGAGAAGACCAAGGCCTCGAGCAAACCTCGGCCCCAGGTCAAGATCAATCTCCCCTCCCGCCTCTTAAAGACTCGGAGACGGAGCGGGTGAAGACCCCGACTAAGACCTCGTCTAAGCCAGATCCCCGCCTCTCACCTCGTGCCCAGCACAAGCACAACAAGCAACAGCAATAGTTGAAGCAACAGCAGCAACAACAGAAGCAGCAGCAGCAACTGGAGAAGTAGAAGAAGCAACAAGCAGCAACAGGAGAAGCAGCAGAAGCAACCGCAGCAACAGGAGAAGCAGGAGAAGCAGCAGCAGCAGCAGTAGCAGGAGAAGCAGCAGCAGCAGCAGTAGCAGGAGAAGCAGCAGAAGCAGCAGCAGAAGCCCCCAGTACCAGCCCATACTCCGGCACCACCGCGTCCAACTGTGTCGAGTCAGCAAGCCTCTGGCCAACCTTCAACCGACCAGAGCAGGCAAATTACTGTGACTCCAACAGCAAACCTTGCGTACAAAAATCTCTCCGAGATGATTTTCCGCCCCCGGGTCAACAGCCATGTTCTTCCGAGTCTTCGCACCCCGAGTGACAACAACCTCGGCTCGGTTGGACAGTGCGTGATGGACTGGAACGCCGCGGATCCCAGCGAAGTTTCCTCTACTCCGGCAAATCCACACCCGGTTGGCCCTGGCCTTGTTGCGCAATCCCTGCACTCTTTGCAGGTCTCGGCCCTTCAGGCTAGCAGGGTTGTCGAGGTAAATTTTTCAGAACCTAGCACTTACTCTTCAATGATCAATAGTCACACTATTCACAGTCACCGAGATTCGGGTTGAGTAACTGATACTCTCCGAGTAATAGGTAACTCGGCGTGAATCTTCAAAAACTTGATCATTAAATTTAACTTGTTAAAAAACACTAGGATGCCCAGTCCCCGAGTCTCATGTCTAGCTGACTCGGTATGATCTTTTATTAATCTCGGGCTCACAGTCCCCGAGACTATTTTTTGACTTAACTCTGTCAGTACTTTTCATCAATCTTGGGCTCCAGTCCCCGAGATTCTTTTTATCCTCACTAACATCTTTCCTTCTGGCAGGATTGCAGCAACACTCGCAGCTGGATCTTCAAGAATCTAGCCCTGGAGCACCGGGCTCTTAAGCTCTCCTTCCAGAACCAACTGGAGGAAATGAAGAAGAAGGAAACTGAGCACAAGCGTGCTCTTAAAGAAGAACAGTCCGAGGTGACTCGGCTCAAGCGGGATCTTGACCGGGTCGAAAAAGAGAAGACCGAGCTGAAGAAGGAGAGGAACACACTGAAGACAGCTCTGGAGAAGCGTGCCGCTGGTGACCAGAAGATCCAAGCGCACATTTCTGCCTGCGAGGCTAAAGCTACCAAAGCTGAAGAAAGAGTTGGATGCCCTCAAGGCAAATGTTGCCAAGTGGCTGGCTGAGCTCACCAAACTCAATGCCGAAATGGACAGTAAGTTTCCTGAATCATATCTTTTTTCTTCATATCTTCCTGACATGGAATTTTGTGTCGGTATCTCATTTGATTCGGCGTCAGCCTACTTGGTCTCAGAACACTTTGAGCACTGCCAAGCTGCTGCAGCCAACACTGTGAGGAAGGCCCGAGCTGCGAAAGCCGAGGCATCCGGGGCTCCGCTATCCGAAGCTTGGGACATCGACGACCACTTGATTGCACTCCAAGCTCATATTTCCCCCTTGAGGATCATCGGCGTCGAGCTTCTTAATGCCGGTATCCGAGCCTACCACGTCTTGTGGCCCGACTCTCCCAGTGTCAAGACTATTGCCGAGTTATCCACCTGCTTGCAGCAAACCGAGACTCGGGTAAGGGAATGGAGGTCTTCTTCTGCTCGTGCCAGGGCCGACGCAACCTTGCTGTTTCTGATGTCTTGGTATGAGGATATCAACCTCGATGGCCTGCGTACTCTACGTGATGGCTCCCCATGGGCTACTGACCCGGCAGTGATTGCGAGGCGTGGGGAAGCTGCTACCTTCATGGCCAGGTTTGCCAACACTCGGTCTGTTGAACCTGGTGTGGTTTACTCTGATGATGAAGACGAAGAAGAAGAGGTCAATGCTGATGATGGCTCCGAGCAAGAGTATGTTGTGTCTGATTCCGAGTCTACTAACTCCGAGTCAATTCCTGATGCCTCGGCTAAGACTGTGAAACAGTCTGCCGCCGAGATCTCCACTGAACCAGCGCCTGACTCGGCCAATCAAAGTGCTACCGACGCTTCAGCAAGCAGTAAGATCACTCCGCATGTCCCCGAGTCTGCTACTCCGGTGACCAAAGCTACTCCTGCAACCGAGGTTCCTCCTTCAACCGAGGTTCCTCCGTCATCCGTGTCTGTCCCTGCAACCGGAGCTGCTCCTTCCTCCGAGCTGCTGCTGCTTAACTTTAATGACTTTAAACCGTTAAATCCCCGGAATGCCGGGTGCATATGTGATATACATTTTAAGCTCCTCCAAGACTACTTTATTTTGCTTAACTAGAACAAGACGAGTTTTATGTCGGATCAATTTAAACCGAGTCCCCGAGTTTATTTTCTTGTTCACTATACTTGTCGATCTTTGCTCTTGTCTACCATACAGGTGTTCGAAAGTCGAGTCACAAGATAGAAATTATAGCATACAATACTTGTAAACTTTGAGGTAAGGTTTAGAGTCATCCGACACAAGGAAAAGAAACAACCGGGTTAGTAAACGACATATGTCGGATCTTTCTAGGACCGAGTCCCCGAGTTCACTTTCATGTTTACCATATACCATAACCTCTGCTCTTGACTGCCATTTTGGCGTTCGTCAGTCGAGTCACAAGATCACAACAAAATAGCATACATTACTTGAACTTTGAAACGAGGTCTCAAAATCATCCGACATATGAACAATACAAATAAAAACCGAGACAAAAACACAAGCATACGGAGAAGGCAGTCCCCGAGTTTCTTTTCGGAGTGCCGGCATTTTATTCAAAGGAAAACCGAGATACATACATTGCGCCCTTATGAGTAAAAGGGTCGAAGTAGGGCTACGTTCCAGGGTCTTTTGGTCTCCTCTCCGGATTTGTCAGCTACATTTTTCCTCGGTGCCTGCGCATCTATAAGATAGTATGAATCATTGTGCATCGCCTTGCTCACAATGAATGGTCCCTCCCATGAAGGTGACAATTTGTGTCGGCCTTTACTGCATTGCACTAGCCTCAGCACCAAATCTCCTTCCTGGAATACCCGAGGACTGATCTTCCGGCTATGATAGCGTCGGAGATTTTGCTGATATACAGCTGACCGAGATAAAGTCAGTTCTCGTGCTTCTTCGAGCAAATCAACACCATTCTCCCGAGCTTCTTTTGCCTCGGTTTTAGTGTACAGCGCCACTCTCGGCGAGTCATACTCCATGTCGGTCGGCAAGACCGCTTCTACTCCATAGACCAGAAAAAATGGCATATAGCCAGTTGATCGATTAGGTGTGGTCCTAAGACCCCACAGTACTGCTGGTATCTCCTCTATCCAGCATCCCGGAGTTCGCATCAGTGGTTCAATTAACCGGGCTTTGATACCAGCCAACACCAAGGCATTTGCTCTCTCCACTTGCCCATTTGCCTCTGGGTGTGCCACCGAGGCTATGTCTAACCGGATTCTTTTTTCCGCACAGAACCGAGCAAACTCTCCCACCGCAAAGTTTGTGTCATTATCCGAGATAATGCTATGTGGGTAGCCATATCTCAAAATGATATCCTTCAAAAAGGACACAGCTGTGTGACCATCACACTTTCTGATTGGTTTCACCTTGATCCACTTGGTGAATTTGTCCACCATTACCAGCATATGAGTCATGTTACCTCGGGCTGGTCTGAATTCTCCCACCATATCCAAACACCAGACAGCAAAGGGCCAAGTGATGGGAATAGTCTTGAGTGCCGAGGCTGGCATGTGTATTTTGTGAGCAAATCTCTGACACCCTTGACACTTCCTCACAATATCTTCTGCCTGACTCAAAGCACTGGGCCAATAAAATCCATGCCGGAATACTTTGGCCACCAAGGCTCTTGATGAAGCATGATGTCTACATTCTCCCTGATGAATCTCCAAGAGCATCTCTTGACCTTCCTGCGGCTCGACACAGCGCTGCAATACCTCGGTCACACTTCTCTTGTACAACTCCATGTTGATGATGGTGTATGCCATGGATCTTCTTTGCACTTGCCTGGCCTCAACTTCATTACTTGGCAAACTCCCATCCATCATAGATGCCATTATTGGTTGTGCCCACTCTGGCACAGGACGCACAGGAAAAACTTGATCATCCACCTCCATGTCATCAACCGACATTGCTTTGTCCGACATATGCTTGTCAGTCCCCGAGATCTGCCAATCTTCGTGAACTCGCACCCTTCGAAGAATCCCGAGATCTTCTGGACATGAAACCGGAATAACGCCATATTGGCGTCCAAAGCGTCCCAATTTCCCGAGACTTGCTGCACTACCAAATTCGAATCCCCGAAACATTCAATTCGGCGAATTCCTATTTCCTTGGCCACATTGAGCCCATGGACCAGTGCTTCATACTCGGCCACATTGTTAGATGCTGCATAATGAATCTGCAGTACATATCTCAGCTGATCTCGCTTTGGCGAGGTAAGAACTACTCCGGCCCCCAAACCAATCTTGGTCTTGGAACCATCAAAGTGCATCCTCCAGTAATTGGAGTCAGGCAGTGGTGGCTCATATTGCATCTCGGCCCAATCTACCAAGAAATCCGGCAATGCCTGAGACTTAATGGCATCTCTTCTTTCATAGTGAGGAGTGTAAGGGGACACCTCGATGGCCCACTTGGCTATCCGGCCAGTTGCATCTTTACATCCAATGATCTCCGAGATAGGAGCCTCACATACCACAGTGATTGAATGCTCTTGGAAGTAATGTTTCAACTTCTTAGCAGCCAGATAGACACCATATGTCATCTTCTGGTAGTGAGGATAGTTCTGCTTGGATAACGAGATCACCTCGCTCAAATAATATACCGGCCTCTGCACAGTTTTGCCCTCTTCTTCTCGCTCCACCACCACTACAACACTCACAACTCGGTTTGTGGCTGCAATATAGAGCAACATCGGCTCTTTGGGTAATGGGGAGGCCAGTATCGGCGCAGTTGCCAGCATCTTTTTTAACTCGGTGAACGCCGCATCTGCTTGCGGGGTCCACACGAAGTGGGTGGTTTTCTTCATGAGCTGATACAAAGGCAATGCCTTTTCTCCCAACCTGCTAACAAACCGACTTAATGATGCCAAACATCCGGTGAATTTCTGCACGTCCTTGAGACATGTCGGTAACCTCATGCTTTCAATAGCACGGATTTTTGTCGGGTTTACCTCGATACCTCGGCTTGACACAAGGAAACCGAGTAGTTTGCCTGCCGGCACACCGAAGTACATTTATCCGGGTTAAGTTTCATCCGGTATTTTCTCAAGTTTATGAATGTCTCTCGAGATCATCAATCAGAGTAACTTTATCTTTGGTTTTTATGACGACATCGTCGACATACACCTGCACATTTTTGCCTATTTGCTCATGCAAACACTTCTGCATACACCTCTGATAAGTGGCACCGGCATTTCTCAAGCCAAATGTCATGACACGATAGCAATAAGCCCCATAAGGGGTAATAAAAGCAGTTTTCAATTGATCAGCAGGGTTCAAAGGTATCTGGTGAAAACCAGAATACGCATCTACAAAGGATAACAGCTCACACCCGGCTGTAGAATCGATCACTTGATCAATCCGAGGCAGCGGGAATGGATCCTTAGGACATGCCTTGTTTAAGTTCGTGAAATCGATACACATGCGCCACACCTTGGCTACCAAAGGTTCATCTTTTTTCTTCTCTACCAAGACCGGGTTAGACAACCAGTCCGGGTGCAGACTTCCATGATGAAACCAGCCGCAAGCAACTTGGCCAGCTCATCACCCACCACTTTTCTCCTCTCATCCGAGAGACGCCGTGTCGGTTGCTTCACCGGTTTCATATCCGGTCTGACGAACAAAGAGTGCTCAGCCAACTCCCTCGGAACACCTGGCAGGTCCTGATTGGACCATGCAAAGATATCCCGGTTCTCACGGAGGAAGTGACTGAGCTCGCCTTCCTATTTCTCCGTTAACCCGGTACCAATGATGACGTTATGATCCGGGAACGCCGGGTCAACACTGATCTTCTTGGTCTCCTTTGGCACCTCGAAAGTTGCATTCTGCTCCGGGTTACTCATACCCGGCATACCGAGTTGTGCGGACTGCGCCAGTGCCACCACTTCATGGATCTTTTTCTTCTCTGCAGCAATGATCAATGACTCGGCCAAGCACGATCCAGCCGAGGCACACTCCAGTGCACGCTTGTAATCACCCGAGATGGTGATGATGCCATTAGGACCTGGCATTTTCATCTTGAGGTAACCCACATGGGTTGATATCATGAACTTGGACAGCGCAGGCCTGCCGAGTAAAGCATGGTATGGACTTTCGAGGTCCACTACCTCAAACTGGATGCTCTCAGTTCGGCAGTTGTCCTTGGTGCCGAACAACACATCAACCCAGATTTTGCCCATAGGTGCACATGAGACACCCGGCACTATGCCATGGAAGGTTGTGCTACTCGGTTGCAGCATGTTCACCGAGATACCCATTTCACCATGGTGTCTCGGTACATGATATTGATAGCACTCCATTATCAACGAGAACCCGGGTGAACCGGACATTGAGGGTGGGCCCAAAGAATGTTGGATCCACCAACAGTGCATATCCTCCCGGAGTTGGCATAACTCGGGGATGATCCCTCTGCTCCAACTGATTTCTTGCTCGGACCAGTGCATATACTTCGGCACTGCTGGCATAACTGCGTTCACCTCCAGTGCACGCCGATGCAGGCTCCGCTTGTCTGTTGGCTCGGTCACAAAGACCACATAACTCTGATGAGCTTCTCTGTAATCTCCCTGAGGATACTCTCCTTGCCTACTGGGACCAGCATTGCCATTGTTGCCTCTGACACTCACTTGATTGACAGGTTTCGGAGTTGGAGGCCTCTGTGCCGGTGCATTCACTGGAATTGTGTTTGCTCCGGTGAGGGTAATGCTTGCCTCTGTTGAGGATATGCATTGGAGGCCTCTGAGGTGCTCCCATCTGATTTCCTCCGGAACCTCCACCTTCCTTCAAGGTGCGCTGATACCAGCTGCACTGCCGAGTTGAATGATTGGCCGGCCTTCGAGGATCATGCGTGTGATAGCTGCATGGCCCATCCAACATTGCCTCATAAGTTAACGGCTTCCTCGGGTCACTCCACGGTTTCTTCACATCCTGGTTTTGGCCCCAAGCAGGGCCACTGGTCCTCTGACGCTGGCTAGCGCCGGCATCTGGCTGGCTTTGCTCTACTGCTGCAACTTGATTTGAGCCATACCGGTAATCCGGCTCTCTCCTCTTGTTGCCAAAGTCCTGGCGATCATTCTGCCTGCTGGCCCGGGTCTGTTATTCACCGGGTACCTTCTACTCGGTTCCACCGAGTTCAGCAAGGGTTGCATCGGATCACCCAGTGCATAGCTATCCGCAATCCGGATTGTCTCGGCCAAGGTGGCCGGCATTTCCCTCTGCAACTTCTGCCAAAGCATGGTGCCGTGTCGGCACCCTGGGCAAACCAAGATATGGCCTGCGCCTCCACAACTCCTTCACAGGAATTGCGAATAGTACTCCACCGGGTCAAGTAATCCCGGTCAGTTTCATCATTCCTCTGCTTGCACATGGCAAGCTGCTGAGGACGATTCGGTCTCTTGTATGTGCTGGAGAAGTTGCTAACAAATGCTTCTTCAAAGTCCAGCCAGCAATCAACACTGCCCTCTCGCAGGTTGTTCAGCCAGATCCGGGCTGGCCCTTCCAACATCTGCGGGATATATCTCACCGCCCATCGGCGGTTTCCTCCAGCAATATGCACTGCCGACACATAATCTGTCAGCCAGTCCTCTGGCTTGGTGCTGCCGTCATATGTCTTCGCGCCTCGGTTCAACTGAAAGTGCCGCACTGGTGGCTCTCTCATTATCCGAGGTCCAAAGCAGGCAGGCCAGGTGGGCCTTGCTCTTCCAACATCTCGGACATGTAAATTCTGTCCAACTTGTAACGTGCATCACTCGGAGACAACTGGCGATGTCCCAACCGAGATCCCAGCGGACCCTCATATCTCGGATATCCGGCTTTCTCCATAGCCGAGTTACCATCATCATAACGATCAGCCACCAGGTCAACACCTCGTGGCTGCTGAACATGCCCACATATTGCTGCTGCCTCGGATACCGAGGTGGATGACCTCGACCAACCGAGTTAACTATTCCGGCACTTGGATTGCCCGGACCGGGATTGCTCTTACCCCGGCCGGCACTGCCTGGCCCGACTAACTGCTTTCCGGCATATACCGGGTCATATGTCTGCATTTGCTTGTTTCTACCGGAGTTTACACTCCGGTCACGATCTCCACCGACATGCGGTGAGGAAGCTTGCCCCCTAGATTTCTCCCGGCTGCTCCAGCCGAGTGAACAACCTGGGACCCTCCTACAGCTGTATTAGCCTTACGAAAGGCCTCATTCTGCCGGGTAGCCACAGCTACCAACTCGTTAACTCGGTCCTGCTGCCTACGGAGAGCTTCTCCGGATAAGCCAGACAACTCGGCTCTTGCTGCCTCGGCAGCTCTAAGAGTTTTAGCAGGGGAACTATACTTCGGCTTCTCAACTGATAAGTGACTAGGAGTCTTACTGGAACTAGATCTACCATCTCTAGCAATCTCAGCATTGAGGCCTTTGCCCTTCTACACACCTCTTCTACGCGGCTAGGGCGAGCAGCTACCGAGTTAAACCATGTGCCTGGTTGTACTCACGGAGGGTTATCCCGAATTCTCTCCGTATCTCGGCCACCGCGAGGGCCTCCTGAAGCAGATTCTGACGATGCAGCTCTAACTCGGCCTCTGTCAAGGCAACATCTGTACCGGTAGCTACCGGCACAGCAAGCTTCTCAATCACATCATCGAGAGGAGCAGTTCTGACCGGCACATTGGATGTTCCGGCCTGGTCGGGAGGTTCTCCCTCCTCTCCAGCGGCAGTTTCGCCGATCTGGTGGTCCTGGCGCCAGGATTGCCGGCATCTCCTTCACCGGGTTCTCCTCTACCGGCATCACCCGCGATGCCGGTCATCATGACCTCTGCGCAGCTCTCGGGGCGAGTGACACGCCGGCCTCGAGCCGCACAGACAGCAGGTGGGTCCTCAGCCACAAGCACCTGCTCGGGGTACTTGCAGACAAACTCGGTGGCGACGTAGACCTCGAACGTCCCGAAGAGGACGAGGTAGCCGTTCCTCGGCATTGGCCTGCTACCGAAGCAGCCCGCATTGTCGATGAAGTTCAGCGAGCCGAGCTGTGGACAAGGCCACTGACCACGCGCTCGCCCGAGGCGATGATGGAACCCGTCCGGATGAACACACCAGCCAGGGCCGCTGTCGGCCCCACGGTGGGCGCCAACTGTCGTGGTGGTAACACGGCAGATGCCATAGGATGGCTAAAGTGTGGGGCCGATGGACGCTGGTGGATCCGGGGGAGGGCTAGCGCGCTAAGAAGCACGCACAAAGAACACAGAAGCACACCAAGATCTACCCAGGTTCGGGGCCCTCGCGAGGAGGTAACACCCCTACTCCTGCCTGTCTCTCTCTGTATATATCGGTATCTCATATACAAAGCTGCTCCTCGAGCTGTATATCTCAACAATGGGGAAGAACACCAGGTAGAAGATGAAGCTACGGGGTGAAATGTATTGCAGGGCCTCGTCTCTCTCATTGTCGATCGTCCCTCACGCAGGAGGGGGAGAGGCCCTATATATAGGCTAAACCGAGTTACCGAAGTGCCCCTCCCGGAGCACTGTAGCCACGCCGAGGATATGTCATGATGCTACTCTTGTCAGAGACAGGACGTGACAAGCCCATCTCCTGCAGCTCTACGGTGCAGCTAGAAGGTACCTCTGGCAGAGACAAGACAAGGCCTGCCCATGCCTCTGCCTCGCAGTCTGTCCCCGGATAACCCGGAGTCAGCGGTGGAATGATGGCCTGCCATCTCGGTCTCCTGCACGCTCCTGTGTCAGGCGCTTCCGTGCCAGACGGGATGTGACAGGAGCATTGACCTCTGTCCGACATAAGGATAACCCGGCATGGATATACCGGATTCCCCCTCCCGAATGATCTTCCCTGCACATAAGAAAACACACAAGTTACCGACATATAAATGTCGGTCAGCATAACCCGGTTGGTATATGCCGGTTAGGATGACTCAGCTAACATAACCCGGCCTTCGTGATCCGGTTGCCACAAGCCAGTTTGCAGTTACACCATGCCTCGGTCCCTCCGGGACTTGGTTGACCCGGTTTGACCTTGACCCGGTCCAGTCTTCAGAGCTCTTTATACCACAACTTTACCCTACCCGGGGGTAGCCCCCCGACTAGACCCCAGCAGCGACTCAAGAAGAAGAGACTCCAGCGGCGACTAGAAGAGACTCCAGCGGTTCCTCCCGCAGAGACCCTCGACAAGTGGGCTGAGTCTGAGTAGCAAGATTCAGCGTGGGGCGCAGGAGCCGGCGTGATAAGTGGGCCCTAGTGATAAGCGCTGGAGTCTCTTCTTCTTGAGTCGCTGCTGGGGTCTCTTGCTGGGTCACTTTATTTGTACTATGACTTATGTGACATGAGATGAACTTTTGTACAATTAATTTGGCACTTGTCACTATATGTATGTATCTTGGGCTCTAAGTGATGTGATGATTTAGTATAATGTGTCTGTTTTCATATACCTGTCAAAATATATTGTTGTTTGTATTATTGTCTATATAAATCATGTAATATACCTGTATTTCTGTAATATACCTATATTTATACAGCGGACATCAGCAAATTGCGAATACCTGTACAGGTATTCTGTGGCGCATGCCCTTTTTTTTCTGTGGCGCATTATATTCTGTGGCGCACGCCATGAGGATGCGCCACTAACGATGTTTCTGTGGCGCATGGACCTTGGTGCGCCACAGAATATTGGGATTTCTGTGGCACACCAGGGGGTGCGCCACAGAATAAATACTTTTGTGTCGAGACTTCTGTGGCGCACCCACCATGCGTCACAGAATATCTTTTTGGTGCGTCACTAAAATGCATTCTCATACTAGTGCAAGATACCCACCAGCCACGTGTCCCACGTAACCATCGTTGATGGAGAACTGACGGTATGCTGAGTGCCATGTCATAGGCTATTCGGCATAGAGGAGGCACATCGCGGAACCTGGGAGCTCCCCGGACATAGGTACAACTTGGCATTTCTGAAATTCCGAAATAATTAGATTTATATGTCTTTAAGGACACACGTCAATGGAGCGAACCGGAGAAGCCAGAAGACGATGCCGACCACGAGGAAGGCGAGTAAGGAACAAGGTGGGAGGGTTGCCGGGGCCAGAGAAGATGGCAAAAATAGCCGGATTTAGAGGGATGTCCTGGGGAGACGGTGGACCGGCGGAGTAGAAGATTGGGGCAGGGCGGGACGGTGGCACGTCATGGCAGTGCGCCGGCCACGGGCGGGGAGATGACAGCGAGTCGACCGAGTGCTATTTTATTTCCCGGTCGATCGAGTCTAGGCGCGTCCTTAATTTAAAACTTCCTTTCTCGCATCATGTTAATTGAGATGAAGCTATTGTCCTTCCTATGATTTGTCGAAATGAATCTGGTTTGTCGAAATTTCATATGAATCTGGTTTGTCGAAATTTGCATCATGCCATTTTAAAAGTTTGGTTCGTTGTGCTCTACCCAACCGATCCATTTCACGTTGAGACGTGACGTAGAAAAAGATGTATGCTTGCCATGTTTTTCTTTTTCTTTGAGGGGCTTGGACATGATCCACCAATCACGCAGAAATATCGTTCTTGAGTGGGACAATGGTACCGTTGTTTTCCTTCACGGGCATCCATGTGTGACGAAACATTCGTCTCTTGTCGCGCGGCTCAAGACGTGGTGTCTAGCCTCCTCGCGCGCATGCCTTGAGCCGAACAGGACCAGCCTCATACATGTGGGACCATCCCATCTTGTCAGTCAAAATGAATATAGGCGAGGTGAAGACATGTGCAGAACGTTACACAACTATTCCGCAAATCTTGCGCGTCATATGTGTGTCGTGCTAGATTTAACTCACATCCAGCTGATCCGATGACATTATAGAAAATGCAAAATAACTGACGGAGACATTAACTTACTAATATATTTTTCATATCTCGAAGCACCAACATGACTTTTAATGGACAAAGATAGGTCACGTACCTAATGCATTTCTGAATAATTAATCATCATTATTTTTAGGTTCTTGGCTTGGTTTTATCTTGTTTTGTTTTCTGATGTGTATTTTTATGTATTTATATTTTAAATGGAACTTATCCTAACAAAGAGTTTTTCGTCTCAAGATAAAATTAAACACAAAGAGTTGTATTTATACTAAACTTTTGTACTTATTCATTTTTATCATACTACAATATCAACTAACATAACTTTTGGTTAGTTAGTTATCATAGCCACATAATTATATTACTAGTTGTAGTGTTTGTATCCATACAGTTTAAAGACATGTTTTTTTCCTTCCTTGATGCTTTGGGCAATATAAAAATCTTTACACCAAATCCCCTTAAATTAAGAAACATAATAACGAAGAGAAAATCACATGCCTCCCTGAATTCATGAATGGTATTGTATACAAATTTGTGTCTTTGAGTTCAGGTATATTTTTAATATACTCAAATAGATTGATAATATATCTAAAAAATGTGATCCAACAAATATCTTGCCATTGGTTTCTAGTATTAGACCTTAAGAAAATATAGTTTATAGAGTCTATATAAGGTATCTCGAAAGACACTTTTCTGTTCTTTCACTAACGTGACATAATTGAACTTGGGAATGAATAGAGGATTTATACTTTTGCTTTGTTCAAAGTTAATGTTATGTTATTTTTTCTCTACCTCTGATTCCTTGTGCGCAAGTGGAGCTTCTTGTTTATTTTCACGGTCATGCTGTGAAAATACTAATTGCTAGAGGACGTCTAGTGATAGATAGACTGACAATTCCCTACCTTGAGGACATTGAAGGTCGATATACCTGGCCATACCTCGGGCCGGGCCGAGAAAATCCCGACGCAGAAAACTCAGGCCCAAGCCCGGCCTGGCTCGGCCAAAAAGCCCGAAAGCCCGCCGGGCCGTCGGGTGATACGTCTCAAGCGTATGTATAATTTTTTGTTCTTCCATGCATGTTATATATCATTGCTATATGATTTTATAATGTTTTTATATCATTTCGGCACATTTTATGGAACTAACCTATTAACAAGATGTCCAGTGTCAGTTCTTATTTTCTGCTGTCTTTTTGTTTCAGAAAAGCTAGCCAGGGAACTTTCTTGGAATAATATGCAAATTTACATGATTTATTTTTATGAAGAAACAAAGATGGAGCTAGGAGGGCGCCTGAAGGGGGGGCCCACAGCCCCCAGACGCCACCTAGGCGTGGCCCAGCCTTGACCGTGCCTGGGCCCACCTGGGCGACTCCGAGACCTCCTCGAGTTACCATTTCGCCTATAAATTGTCTTCCTCCCGAAAAATCTCGGTACCCGATCATATTTTCCAGAAAACGCCAGAGGCCACCGCCGTCGCCAACCCTAGATCGGGAGGGTTTTGCTGCTCTTTCCGGCACCCTGCCAGAGGGGGAGATCGTCACCGGAGGCATCTACACCATCATGCCTGCCTCTGGAGTGATGCGTGAGTAGTCCACCACGGGACTATGGGTTCATGGCAGTAGCTAGATGGTTGTCTCTTCTCCTTATACTCCATTGTTTACATCTTGCGAGCTGCCTAACATGATCAAGATTATCTATTTGTAATGCTACATGTTGTGTTTGCGGGGATCCGATGAATTATGGAGTCATTGACATTATTGTTCAGTTTATCTATGATATGTTTTATTTATGATCTTGCATGCTCTTCGATGCTTGTGTATGCTTTGCCTGAAGTAATTACTTGTGTCAGTAGGGGGAGTATTTATGCTAGATATATAGTGGGTTCATGCCTCTCTTGTCTGAACTCGAGTTGACAGAAACAATTAAGACTTGAGATGTGTTGTTGCTACTAAGGATAAAACAGCGGTGTTTATTGCTCTATGTTGTAACCATTGCTTACATTACACATAATGCTTATTGCAATTATCTGTTGCTTGCAACTAAATACTTTCGGGTGACATGCTAGATAGTGATCCCGAGGTGGATTATTAGTCATAGATGCAGTTGGATAACGGTTTATGTATTTAACATGTTTATCTTTTGGAGAGACACCACTAGTGAACTGTGGACCCCGGTCCTATTTTCCTATATTGCTTACAATCATTTTCATATCTTTTCATAATCATTTGCTCGATAATTTTCCACCATACGTTTAATTCTTTGTTTTGAGTAAGCCAGAGAGATTGACACCATCTCTGTTTTATTGGGACAAAGTAGTTTGTTCGTGTGTGCGTAGGTCCATGTCGGTAATCGTAAACGGCGCCGCTGACACCTTTTCGAAGCCTTCTCCAAATCTACTGGTTCGACAACCTTGGTTTTGCAATTAAGAGAAAATTGCTGCTACGCTATATCCTACATTCCTCTTGGGGTCCCATCGAACGTGTGATCCACGTCATCATCGGGCCGCGGGCCGGGCTTCTTCCTGAAACAGCCAAATTGCAAAGCCTAGGCCCGGCCCAGCGCAATCATCTGGCCTAAATGTGGGACCCAAGCCCGAGATTTTTGGGCAAGCTTCCCATGGCCAGGTATAAAGGTCCGTAAGCCATATTGGTGAAGAGAAGAATTAGAAGAAAAAAAATGATCATCCCAGACACTATCACCTGATGGCATTTTTTATAAACAGAAGTCCACATCTACATGTGTGAAACTGTGAAGTGTGAACCCATAATCCAGCGCCCAACGGATTCGAACCTAAATCGGCTTTTTTTTTTTTGAATCGGCTGTGCCTCCCTTGTCACCGCCGGTGACTCACCGGGCCACGCCCCAGTTCACAAGAGAAGAATTAACACGTACACTTCGCGTGAAGACACGAGGGCTAGCTACAGGAGTAGATGGATTAAGGCTTAAGGGATCGAACATGTGCACGTTCGCCGGCCACCCGTCTGATGCGCACGTCTCAACAGGGAGTGTATATGTGTACGTTTATATAACTGAAAATATATTATAAATCTATTTGACAAACCAACGTTTATCCCTCTCATTCGACATAACCGTAGCAGTCAACAAAAAAACGAGACAGATCACCTCTTCACCCGAGTTCAACGCAAATTCATCGCTGATCAGTAGATTTTCTGACCTCCAAATTAGTTTGCCATTGCCGTTGTAAGAATCAAAGGGGCAGTACAACACCGGACACGCGTTCAAACTTCAGAACTAGCACCCCGCACGACAACGTCGGAGTAGGAACCAGAACCATCAACTTCCAGCCACAAACCCAACACAAGTTGCACCATCTTCCATTTGTACAGTCTCCACGTACTCCTGAACAAATCATCTCTGTTCCATCATGAAGTCGGAGACAACGCCGTACAATGGGGACAAAGCAGGAGGAAAGATCCATGTGATGGAGTCACCGCCGCCGCCTCGCCGACACCATTGAAGAACCCTAAAGCCACCAACCTGAAAGATCGGCAAACACACGATGCCGTCAACTCCGAGATGCAGCCATGAAGGACAACGCCGGTGTGGGACTAGAGTTGAAACAGATTTATTTGTCCGGGTGCCGCTCGCATCACCCCATGACGCATCAAAGGAGACAAAATCTAACCCTAACTACTAGGCTAGAACGAAGGAGAGAGATCCCCTCCCTCTTGCCGCCGTCAGAGCGGCAACAGAAGGAAGAGGGGATCAGGAACAACTCCTGGCTGGTGGAGATCGGAAGGAGTTGGCCATCGCCGCCTAGAGGAGGAGAGGAAAAATGAAGTGTATACGCGTACGTGTACAAAAATCCTAGCAGGGTCTGTTCGGTCGTCTACGTCCGACTACGGTGTACGACGACTATACGTACAGCCTTAGGCCCCGCTTAGATTCAGGGTTGTTGGACTGGAAATGGCCGATATAATTCCACGGACCTGGAACGGTCTGTATTTTCCTGAAGGAATCGGTCATTTTCTTCCGAGTGGAAAAAAAAAACGGTGAACCAAGCGGGCCTTTATGCTGTTGGGGTCGTTTACGTCCGACGATGGTCTTATTCAGTTCGTCGAGTCCTGCCTGGCCAAAATCTCCCTGCAACAGACAAGGGAGAAGATGCCCGGATGCCACGGATTTTAACGTGGAACGTTCCTTACAAAAAGCTAGTCTTCGTCGTTTCTTGTGTTTTCTAACCTTTACTGAACTGATCGTTCGTTGGCTTCTAACCACTGAATTATCAAGACGTTCCCAACAGAAATCTGGTCATAGATTTGTAATCTTATCAAGCTAACCTACCTGTGTGGCTTGATGGCTCACACGCTGAATGCTTCTTTCTGACATAAGCTAACGACTACACTATTTTGATTATGTACTGGCAAATGGAGTACTACATGCTGTTCAAAAAAAAAAAAAATGGAGTACTACATGTACCACGCGCGCGGTCTGCACTCACAAAAGAAGACAGTGACGGGTCAACTAATGCAAACTCAACCATGCATATAGTGCAAATTATTTTTCTCTCGTGGATTATGCCATTTGTTATGACTAAAGTTCATGTTTATTATATTCATTCGCCTATGACACCTTTCAGCTACAACTTCGCACATGAAGACAAGATCAAACACTTGTCGTACACGTGTTTTTACAAAGATCTAGCACCACGAGCTCTTGCCATCACAACAATGATGCTGCAACCATCGGAGGTTGGTTATGCCTATTTCTTATTCTTTTAGGAGGTTCAACATATTTTCATAGGGTTGATTCAAGAGATTTCTCCATGGATTCTTATGCACGACGCTTAATATATCATTTTAGTCAAACCTCTTGAAAACAAAACTTTGTGATAGGTCTTACTCCTTCGCCCCCGAGAGCTCCCATGGGTGATTAGGGTTCTCCCGCCTCCCGTCCGCACCGTTGCCGATCTGCCCCGCCTCTGTGGCCTTCAGACCAGGGAGGCGCGGTGGATACTGGTCCTCGTCGGCGGGAGGGCTCTGTTTTCTGGTGTTAGTCAAATTATGTTGGGGTGGCGCTGAGATGGTGGCGGCGGCGCCTCGTTCAATAAAGTATCCTCGGCTTCAGTCCCGCCTCGGCGGTGACGTCGAGAAGCTTGTGAGAGTGGTGTGGTTCTCTGGATCGTCAAGTAGCTTCATCGATGGTTATTCCTTCTTATTCGTCTCCGGGACGGATGTGGTCATCTAGACCCGTTCGGTGACTTTCCGTCCGCAACCAACAACGTCAGGCCGGCTTAGGGAGGAGCGGCAGCGGTGGCGAGCCATTGACACTGTCTGGAGGTTGAAGACGAAGGGCATCTCAAGGATTTCATTGTAATTTTTGATTTTGTTGAGGTGCTTTGTACTGTTCGATGTTTCTTTTAATGCCAGGATCCTTTTCGGAAAAACAACTCTTGAAACAGACAACCAAACTTTGCTACAAAGTTAGTTATGTCGGATTTGAGTGGACATTTGCAATAGTGCAATTTTGAAATTCCATGTTTTCTAAACCTAACTAGAGGTTTAATATCTTTGAATGCAACTTCAGTGTGAGAATATGGAATTACCTACAGATCTGTTGGCCCACATGGGGCTTGGTGTTGGAAATTGTTTAGGGTGCCAGGAGCAGTTTAAGTCATTGTTTTCTCATGGAGGTGGCACTGATTGCTTGCTGGAACATTTGGAAAGTAAGGAATGACAAGATATTTAGAGCTGAGAGGCCGAGGTTTATGACCTAGAAGAGCATATTTGTACATGATGTGTATCTGCATGTTAATAGGTTCCCTGAAAAACTTGCTCCCTCTTTGAGAGCGTGGATATATAGTTTACACCTTAGAAACAGGTGGGTATGTATATAACTTGTATGTATGCTTTCTTATTATGAATAAAATTGAATAACTATGAGGCTGTTGCCTCACAGTTTAGGGTAAAAAAAAACTTTTCATCTCGAGGGACACATCTTGGTAAGTAACATGATCCCCGACACATATGTGTCCTTATTCCGCACTACTCAGTAACTCGGTCATCCTCGGTCACTCATGTCACTACTCAAATGACCAATCTTATATTCAAACCCCACCCTTGCCCTACGGTGTTGTTCTCGTCCTATGGTGAAGTTTATGGCTAATTACTTTTTTCCTATGTTCGTGGTTGTCAATATTACCCATGGCTCATGATACTCTTTAGTAGCTTTTTGAAAATAGTGTGAAGGATTGACACTTGAAAAATTGACATATAAGTTCAGGTTATGCCTAATTCTCTTTTTTGCGAAGCTCAAAATATTTTCATAGAGTTAATTCCGGAAAATTTCATTTATGTCTTATTTGATTTCTAAAGATATGACTCTACCAAGATTTTCTCCAAGGATTTTTTTATAAACGCCATCTAAAAAATCTTTTAGTCAAAGCTTTAGAAAACAATTATTTTGTTTTTTATTGGTTTTAGGACGGCGACGCTATCAGACATCGTGGCGGCGTTGTCGGAGGGCATGACAAAGTCAATGCGTTAATCCCTCTGAAGATGGGTTTGGCGCAAAACGGCGGCGGCTTCTGGAGCATGCGAATATGGTGAATGTGAGAGACTATGACCAGCTCGCGTGCCTGGCTTGGTGTTGGACGGTTTGTTGAGTCCCACAGATTAAGATGATGTGCATAGGTGTGAGGTCAAGGCACATGGCCGCGATCATGGCCATCCCCTTCATCAAACCTTTGCAGCTACGGTTGTTTCATGCATTAAATTTATAAGACTTTGTTGAATGATATGATAAAAAATATGTGCATCATTTTGATGCAGATGTCGGGGGTTTCAAACTCCTATTTAAAAAGAAACATTTTTTCATGGGTGCCATTCAAAATTAAATCAATTCGACCAAACTAACCTAATCTTTAGTACATCAACTTGTCAAATGTCAACCCATCACATTCACTCTAAAGCCAAAAAAAATCCAACGGAACACACTTACATACGCCAGCTTGGTCAAATAAGGCTCTAAAACCGCGGAAAGTCATCTTGTCTCTCGAATTCTAGTGATACTTTTGTTATAAAAATTCAAAAAATATTATAAGTTTTGAAAAAAATCTAAAACAAATCTAGATATATTGCAAAATCACAATAGAAAAATTTATTGTATTTACGGGCGGTACAAAAATGACAAATTTAGAGATTTAAAACTGTAAATTGCTCAATATACTCATTTTTGTGTAGCTTAAAATATAAAATATTTTAAATTAATATTTTGCACGTTTATAAGATACATCGTTCTATGATTTTTTATTTATTTTCCTAAATAAAAGGATCATCGGATCCCCGAGCCAGAGATCTCCACTCACCCCTAACCCCGCGCCTATAAAACCGTCACTCCCAAACTAAACCTTGTCTCTCCAATTCCTCCTCATTGTTTCCTCCATTTCGAAAATAATCGATCATCTTGCAACGCTGTTCGCACTTCACACTCATCGAACCCTCGTGACGGCCGGCGGGATGGCGTCCTCCTCCGCGGTGGGGCGGCCACGGGAGCTGGCCCCAGGACCGGGCGCGGGGATGTCGGCGGCCGCCCTGGCCGAGTGCTGCGCGGGCCTCCTCAGCGGCGGCGGGGACGTGGAGGCAGCACGCTCGGCGCTCGACGCGCTGTGCGCCGCCGGAGGGGAGGCGGTGCGGCGCCACGCCGAAGAGCTCACGCCGCTGGTCGTCGAGCGGCTCGGGGACGGCGACGCGGCCGTGCGGGAGGCCGCCAGGAGGTTCCTCGTACTGCTCATGGAGGTATTGGCCTCCTATTGGGGTTCCACTTTTCGTTTCCCTTTTCCTTCAGGATTTAGTGCTTAATTATCGCGACGCTATTTCATAATTATTATCTTAGTACTTGGGAGTTACTCCCTCCGTTTTTAAATATAAGATGTTTTAGGTGTTGCACATGTTGACTAGATTCACACTAAAGTGATTGCACATACAAACTAAAACATGTCTAGATACATGTGGATACATGTGCATGTAACAAACGGTTAAAATATCTTATATTAATAAACGGAGGAGTAGCAAGTAAATTATTTCCAATTAGCCTCATCGTAGAGTTAATAATTGGGGAGCGACAAGTGCTCACTCGAGTGAGAATTAAGTTGATATGGCTGATATTGGGGTCTTATGCCGTGAAGCTAGGAGCCTCTGTCATTTAGCTTTTGATTCCTTTGAATTTTCATTTTGTCGTCGCTCCTATAATAAAGCTGCCCATGCCTGCACTGAACTTGTTCTGGCTGGAGAACACACCAGACTTTGTATCCGGTTTGGTTGCAAGCCATATTGCTATGCACCAGGTTTAGTGGAATAAATTACCCAATTTAAAAAAGTTAAGGCCTGGATAAAATGCATTAGGAAGAAAATTCTTATCTACATCACAACTTCGAAGGAAGCTGCTTGTCATAAAAATCACTTATTTCGAATAAGAAAAAAAATCCGATTAGTTTGCATTATGGTGTTTCAGATGAAGGAGATGAATGCAAGATTGGAAAATATACAAACAGATCCGAGAAAATCAGATGTCCAGCATAGTAATTCTATGTCAACAGAAATTGAATCCTCATATACCAATCAAGTAAGGAAAAGTCTCAAACAAAAGATCGGCACAAGAGATATCTCACTTCTAGCAGGTACACTCGACTTCATCTCACACCAATCAGGCAACAATTCAGTTAATCCGATTTAGACGTGCAAGGCTTGTGCATAGGATTACTTTGTCTTTATCAAATTCAAAATTTCATAGGCCCATATGTGGTAAACATTCTATCTGGTGTATCATTTCTCGTGGTACTTGAAATGAACAGGCACTATAAGTGTTCAGAAACTACTTAGTTTAATACTATTGACACTAAATGACAAGAATGTTCATGATTGCATATTTGCATCGCTGTATTGATTGTTTTGTTGGAGCGATGTATATAGTCTAGCTCGTGCAGTTAAGCCCAAAATTCTTGAATAATATTACCAGAAATATAAAAGCTATAAATTAGAAAGATGCCTTTGCAGTTTCAAAAGAGACGGCTTGGTTTTTCCAATGAAGTATGTTACAGAATGATATACACTGAAGTTCAATATTGGAAGTTCTGGAATCTGGATGATTCTTACTGACCCCAGTACACTTAGATCAGTTCTCAACTTCTCATAGTGAGTCAATCTGATCACTTCATTAAAAAATAATAGCAAGTAGTTAGTACTCAGTAGCAAGTCAAGAACAAACAATAATGGCATTAGAACATAGGATGTTTTCTGGTTTGTTCGCAAATTATGAGCCTCTATTCTCTTCTGCTATGTTTTGCTTACAGTATTTTAAATCTTATGATAAGCATGCCTGATTACTGAAATGTAATATGTTTTATGCAGGGGAAGGAGATATTACAAGGAAATCAGTTGAACCTATAAAAGTCTTCTCTGAGAAAGATCTGATAAAGGAAATAGGAAAATTAGTGTCTACTTTGCAGCCAGATAATGAGTGGTCAATCCGGATAACTGCAATGCAAAGAGTGGAAGGAATAGTTCTTGGAGGTTGCTAATACCTGCTTGTTTATGTTGGCTTTACTATGCACATTAGACATTTAAACTTGTCACTTAGGTAAGAGAAAGACGTCTTCTGAGGGCATTTCCTTTTTTCTGTACTACAGGTGCTGCCGATTATTCAGCCTTTCCCCTGCTCCTAAAGCAACTCGTGACCCCTCTTATAACTCAGCTTCTGGATAGGAGATCGACTGTTGTAAAACAGGTTTGGCTGTTTTCCGTTTTATGTCTGTAGTAATGAGACTTGCTACTATTTTGGAAAATCGAATGCTGCATGTATGTACTGCAAATCAACATAAAGTTGCCATAAAAGTAGCTGAGAACAAAGTATTGTGACCCAAAAACACATACTAATGTCTAATCATCTACGCATCTATGCCCCTATGTATCTTATGACATTTCGTACCTTTTTTGTACACCCATTGAAGCGCTACCTTTCTACTTCTTTTTTGGTATTTGTAGGCATGTCATTTGCTAATTTTCCTATCAAAGGAGCTACTCCGCGACTTTGAACCATGCGCTGAATTGCTTATTCCGGTATGTTGGTGATTTCCTTTCATCTATGCATCGTATATCTGTTGGCTTAGTACCTCTCCGATTATATCTGAACAGACCTATGTACAATGTCATATCTGTAGGCCCTTCTTAAGAACGTCGTAATCACGGTTCTTGTAATTGCTGAGTCTGCTGACAACTGTATAAAAGAGGTACATAATGAAATGCTTTTCTTTGGCGATTTGATTTATCACATTTGATACACAATGTTTGTCCATACAGATGCTACGAAACTGCAAAGTAGCTCGCATTCTGCCAAAAATTATTGAATTTGCAAAGAATGACAGAAGTGCAGTTCTTCGTGTCAGGTAAGAGAAAAACACAAGATGGATATATATACTACCTCCGATCAGAATTAGTTGTCGCAAGTTGTACACACGTTTTTACTAAACTAGCTAACCATCCGCGACAATCAAAAGCGATCGGATCAAGTAATTAATTGATCTTGGATTAATGCTTTGAAATGTGTTCCTGTGGTAGGTGTTGTGAGTATGCAGTCCTGATGTTAGAGCACTGGGTTGATACTCCAGAACTACAGAGATCAGCTAATATGTATGAAGACCTCATAAAGTGTTGCATAGCAGATGCAACTAGTGAGGTATTTACACGTCTCCCTTTTTTTTTGGTGTCTTCGATGAGTATAAAGGCATATTTACAGTTCTTTGCCATTTTTGTGGGAGAGATACAGGTTGACATTTGGTTACAAAGCCATCTTTTGCTAGAATTGGGCACATTTTTGAAATAATGAAAAATGTCCATGCACTAGTATCTTTTTTCTAAAGCAACTGCCTGTAGTATCTTTGTGTTATTATACACTGAACTGAAATGAAAAAAGGGAAAGTGTGCACTCTAAGCTATGTTCTTGTTGCAGATGTCATTTTCGAAAATGTTCTGTTTTCTAATCTACTTAAAAAAATCTGTTTTATTATTTGGTCATAGCCTCTAAGCAGTTTTCTCAATGTGAAGGTCCGATCGGGTGCTAGAGCATGCTACAGGATATTCTCCAGGATTTGGCCTGAGCGTTCTCATCAACTCTTCTCATCATTTGAACCATCAAGGCAGAAAGTATATACTCAAATCTATCTGACATTTTCCTAATTATTCATATGATTTGACCCTATTTGTGAATTTTTGTAGATGATAAATGATGATGATGCTGAGACAAATCAAAAACAGCTTTCTCCAACAGAAAGAGTTTCAACTGCAATGGACAAAGTTGTCAAGGTTGATTCCGCTACATCGTTTTCTTCTGGAGACCTGCAACCAGCACTGGTGAAAATATCTCTTAAGAATGATGATACGATCTCTGAAAGTTCAGCTATTGGAAGTTCATTCGAAGATACGAGCAGATCTGGAAAAGAAATAATTCTAGATCAAGACCCTGTTATATGGGATTCAGGTATATGTCATGGGAAATTACATGTTTATTTCTTCTTCTTTCTCAATTGGGAATACTCGGCTTGATTGGTCAACTTGCTGAATTCAGACCATAATGCAGGTATCAGTTCATCATCCTGTGATTTGCCCTCTGCCACTGCATTTGAACCAACTCCAGACATTTTATCGTCAGAAGCAACCGATGTAGCAACTTTCCAAGACAAGGCTGAGTGCAGGCCAAATGTTGAACAGATAACTTCTTGTAAAGTTCAAGCATCAGGGGGTCCTTCTCAGCTGTTGAGCCTTTCACCTTCCGCTAGTTTAGAAGATTCAGAAAACTTGCTAAACAAAATTCCTGTTAAAGCAAACTCTGATGGAAGCTCAGGTGGAAAATTAAGGACTCAGCAAGTGGAGAGGCACCGCGTTGGAACTCCTTGCAAGGGTGTAGTTCATAAGGAGCCAAAGAATAACTACACTCCAAACTTCCGGCGACCACTCTTGAGTAAGCAGATGACCAACTGGTTTTATGGAAGTACAAGAGGTGATCTAGACAGTAAACAACTCATTCTGGGTGAGATGGTCAATAGCATGGATGTGCCCTCCTCTCTCACAGGGACACTATCTTTAGGTCTTAACCCAAAGTCAGATTGGATGATGAGGGTATATGCATTCAATTTCTTACAGCAGACTTTGCTAGAGCAAGCACCAAAAGGTATTCAGGAAGTTGCACAGAATTTTGAGAAGGTTA
Source organism: Poa pratensis (assembly GCA_947311845.1). NCBI lineage: Eukaryota > Viridiplantae > Streptophyta > Magnoliopsida > Poales > Poaceae > Poa > Poa pratensis. The sequence goes on along the minus strand of CAMZMU010000107.1, from coordinate 4,189,230 downwards.
TGAGGTTTGTTAGCCGTTACTTGAATGATCCGCATCACAAAGTGGCTCATGCTGCTCTCTCATCACTTGCTGAGATCATGCCAGTTTTCAAGAAGCCTCTCGAGCATTATCTGGACCAGATGCTGCCCCATGTTTTCTCTCGGTTAAATGATCCGAAGGGATCAATCAAGAAGCAGTGCTTACAAGTTCTGACACTTGCATGTGAAAGTTTTTCCATTGATTCTCTCTTACCTGCTCTACTTCGTTCACTGGATGAGCAGAAATCTCCCAAGTCAAGACTGGCAGTTCTTGAGTTTGCGAAATCCTCTTTTGCGAAATGCACAATCGATTCCGATATCAGTTCTAGCAGCAGTTTTCTTAAGCCATGGCTTGGAAAGCTAACCCTTTTGTTTAAGGATAGGAACAGCAAGGTGAAAGAGGCTGCAGTGATTGGTTTATCTTCAATCTATTCCCACTATGATCCTGCATCCATGCTAAGCTTTTTGGTTAGCTTGCCAATGGAAGAACAAAAGCGACTTACACGGGCAATGAAGCAGCTAATCCCTATGCTAGGGAGTGACTTGGAAGAGTTCTTGCAGCAAAAGAGACATAGACAGAAGGTGCCAAATTTTGATCGCTTCACTGCTACAGATCCTCATCCCAGGAGTTCTGCTGGAAAGCAAAATAAATGCCAGAAGCACGATGCATATCAAATGAATTATGATAGAGATGAGGATGTGTTCAGCTCAGCATTCCAGTATGTCCCGAATTCTCCTTTGGAAGTCCATGGTCGCCACCGTGCTGGGAAGATTGAACCTGAATCTTATGGCCGCAGAGCTGAAATGATTGACAAAAGGTCTAGTACCACAAGGCTAAGCAGCGGTATCCCTGGGAGATCTGATTATGGTGTGCTATCAGAGAACACGGTTGAGAGTCGAAGCATTTCCCAGACTTATCATCAGGTTTCTAACTATTCAACTGACCTGCTTGTTGTTTGATAATTATTATTAGCTTGTTGCCTTGTTCCCATTTTGGCCACAGTCAGTGTCTTTTGAGGACTCTTCTAGGTAGTCAGCTAGATAACAAATATAATTTTTGTGAAAACAGGATGCGGCAAGTCTTCCTGAGATGAATGGTCGCCCGGTGTCAATCAAGGTTGGCTGATCTATGCATATTTTCTTATATATATTTTTCTTAGAAGGGTATTATACAGTTATACTCCTTTTTACGTTTATTGGTAGGGATGCTGCCTTATACTTGTTCCTCTTTCAGAATTTACACCAGATGTCCTCTTCTCTTCTTGAAATGCTTGATGATCCAGATGAATCCACACGAGAGTTTGCGCTCTCTCTATTGGTTGAAATTCTCGAAAAGCATGTAAGACTTTTTATTTCTGGTGGGAACATAAGCATTTCCGAAACTACTTAGCATCGAGTACTTGCACCGTTGTTGACCGTCACTTTCTATGAAAATGACCCCCGCTATGGCCATGTATTCCAGGAAAAGGCACTGGATAATTGTATTGAGACCCTTGTGGTTAAGTTACTGGATGCAACCAAAGATGCTGCCTTGAAGGTAATACTACACTGGGAGCGTTCTTTTTTGGGCTAACATGCGCAACCATAAAGTTACCCTCTCAATCCTTTATGTCATTGTCATTGTAGGTTGTAAATCAGGCTCATATCTGTCTGACAACCGTGGTTACTCAGTTTGATCCATTGAGATGCCTTCGGGTAAGATTCTTTCGTATGTTATCTAATTTTATGGATGTACTCTTAGCTAGGACTGTAAATGATAGATGCCTTGGACAACCTGTTGCTGTTACTTTTGTTTTCTTTTTTCATAGTTGTTGGTATCTAATGTTTTTTCATTTAAATACGCAGGCAATTGCTTCTCAGTTGGTCTCCAATGATGAGAAAATTCTTATTGTCAGCATTAATAGTTTGAGCAAGGTAAATCCCTCCTAAGTTTTACTGTTGATGTATGCAAATATCGTGTGTGGACACATGGGTCGATCTTGGTGTTAGCATCGAAACAGAAAAAAATAGCTAATGGAAGAATACATCTCCCGTCCCCTGCATACTAGGATATACACGACGACGACAAGTATTAGCATCAATAGCCTTCCCGTTTTATTGCATCCAATTATATCGTGCATTAGCTACATAGTTATGACTCGTTACTTTTCTTGGACCTTCGTTTTAGTTAGGTGAGTCACACAGTTCTTTTCCTTACTGTTATCTTTTCCATGTTTGATTTTTGCAGCTTGTGATACGGCTGTCACAGCACGACCTCATGACTCATCTGTCAGCATTTCTTCCTGCGCTGCTGGACGCCTTCGAAAACCATAGTCCATATGTTCGCAAGGTTCATTCATTCATTCATTCCCACTTACTTTTCTAGATTGTGTTCAAGATCATCTTCTATTTTCCGGGAAACACCGCTCTTTTTTGTTTCATCTCCCCTGGATTTCTGAATCCTGAAAGCAAAAGGTCATGATTTATGAAAACAAGCTAGAGGCTTAAATTTCCAAGATGTCCAGTTGGACTTTGCAATTTGTCCAGGCCTTGCATGCATGAACCACAATTATCTAGACATTGTGCTAGAATCAAGTTCGAAACTGAGTCAGTTCTGAACCTCAGCTGTTCACGGCAAATTCATCAGGTCACAACTCAACTTGTTGAGGAATTCATGAGTAGCATTTCATAGATACATACACTTGGGCTGTCCCCTCGAGTTAGCAGTTATCTGGCCATCTCTATTAATACCTTTATTTGGATCCACCACCGGAAACCAGAGCTGCCAAACCATGTGGTGTATCATCCTGAACCGTGGCCCTGCATCTTCTATACCGCTGCTGCATGCTTGCTACGCAGCACACAAATGGTCAAACCACTGAAATCACCCAGCAAAAACAACATTCAATCTCTTCTTAAAAGACAAGGAACACTTGTGCATCCCCCGCTGAGATAACAATGATTTGGCCATGTTCCTCTGGATCCAGCGGATATCAAAGCTGTGTCCACCCTCTGCATCTCGGCCTGGATCGGTACACGTACACCTTGTATCTACTGCCACTGCACCCCATGTGTCCATACCTGAACCCTGCCTGACTTGACTCTGCATCTTCTATGCCTGGCTCCTCAGCACACCAAATGATCAAACAAACAAACAAACATATGAATTCACCCAGTAAAAAACAAGAACACTCATTTCCTTCTTCTTAAAGATTGAAATAAGAACACTGAAAGACCTTTAAAACTCCTGCAGCGGTAGCAGCCGCACGTTCTCTTTCTGAATACTAACATCCACGAGTTACTTAAACCTGCTTAACAATTAACTAACCACGTGCCGGTGCTGCGTCGTGTGCTATGTTGTTGCAGGCTATCTTGGTGTGCGTGGTGGAGGCGTACGTGAAGCTTGGCCCGGCGCTGCTGCCGCACCTGGAGCGGCTGGACGGCGCGCAGCTGCAGCTCGTCGTCACCACGTCCCACTCCCGGAGGCGCTCCATCGGCGCCGACAAGGACCAGTAGAGCATGGGAGGTGCCCATGGTTGTTTGGTTCAAGACGAATGCACGAGGCGGGGCGTCATTCACTTTTTTTTTTTTTTTTTGAAAGAGGCAAAAGCTTTGCCTGCTACATTGATAAAAGAAAAGTGTGACAAGGAACAGAGCGGAGGCCGACTGCCTAGGGACATCATTCACGCATTCATGCATTAAACTGTAATAGTGGATTGATAGGCCTTGATCACGGCAATTTCAATCCGTTGGAATAATGGTAGTGCATATATGAGACAGAGGACGTCCTGTGGTTCTAGAACGAATTCAACGCCACCCTGTTCCATGACGGCCTAGTTGGTTGATGTGACCGTTTTTGGCTATTAGCTCAGCAATTCTTACTCTTCTTAATTAGTGAAAATTGCAAATATTTCCCTTGTTTCACATATTCTCCAAGCCTTTGCCGCCACGAGAATCTGCACGGGAACGGCAATAAGGTTTCTGGGCGAACGCTCGCTGCACTGTCTTCGACTACTTGGTCATCCTGCTCAGCTCAACGCTGGACCAACGTTTTGGCTGGAGCTTTGGTCCAAATCTCTATCCTGGGTCTCCATTCCATACCAAGCACCTCTTGCCATGGTCGCAGATTCCGACCATCCCCTCACAACGGCGTGATCAATCGAACAATGCATGAGAACTGTGTAATATATTAAGAGAGAAGGAAGGCCACCGAAAGGCCAAAGTCTTACAAACTGAATGAAACGAAAAGAAAAGGAGAAAAAGAAAAGAAGACAGGCTAAAAAGGGCGACCAAGAACTACCCAAACAACTACTACTTTGAGTTCACTAATCTCCTGTTATGGTGAGGCGACCGCCGCGGGCAATGCTCCATAGCTTAGCTTCTCCTTGATTTCCCTAATAAGCTGCTGCAAGGGTTTGAAGATTTTCTCAAAAACACGACCATTCCTTTCTTTCCAAATTTTCCACACAGTTAAAATAACCACGGAATTGAATCGCTTTTTGTCTGATGTTTGGATGGTAGTCGCAGCAGATTGCCACCAGTTACTAAAGATTACAACGGCGTGATCAAACTTGCGTAGAACCTACCTTAGAGCATTTTGAGGTGTCGAGCGTCTTCCAGAACAGAAGCACAGCTCAACTTGTTGAGGAATTCAATCGGTAGCGTTTAATAGTAGCTTTAGGCTGTCCCCTCGAGTTAATAATCTGGCCGTGCTCTCTCTACCGGAAACCAAAGCTCTCCCATGTGTCTATCCTGAACCCGGCCTGGCCCTGCATCGATGTTCTATACTCCCTCTGCATGCTACTCAGCACACAAACGGTCAAGCCGATCAAATCGTCCAGGAAAACAAGAACATTCAGTTTCTGCCTATCCTTCTTAAAAAAAGGACAAGAACATTCAAAGGCCATGTTCACGCACGAGTACGTGACTTCATTTGGATACACCGTGCATCAGAGCTCTCTCTGCCTAGTGTCTGTCTACTCACCTCATCTCGCTTTGGATCACACCCAATTGGGTGCACCCGATTTTGTTTGACCGCCCAATATGTTTTAAAAAAATCTCACAAAATTGCAAATCGAAATTCATAACACACATGAAGAAACAAAATAGACCAATCCGATTGTGGATAGTGCCGAATTGCAAGTTGGGCTTTGGATTTGGCCCATTGTCACTATTGATAAACACTAGGAAGGTGGGCCTCGCAATGCGAGGGCATTATCTAAAGGGTATTGAATCTATTAATTGCGAGGGCACAATCGGTAGTTGGTTGAAAGTGTTCGAGAAATAGAAATAAGATTTCATTATGCGACAATAAACATAATTGTTTTACAACTATCAGAAATATTTTGGTAAGAAAACTATCACGTATGCCAGTAACATCTTGGGCAGTCTGAATTTTTTTGGCAAATACTTATCAAGTCATATGTGGAAGTACCCATGTAAGTGATATTGGGTCTGTAAACTGAACTATAGTTATTGCATGATGATAGATCACTTTGCAAGCAAAGTTGTTTCTCAATTTGCGAGGTTAGTTATCTTTGATAAAAAAGTTGAATGAATAAAAGGTTTATCCTCCTTCATAGCTAGGTCACATTAAATAGTGAATATTATCTTATTCTGAATGTTTGTTCCACTTATTTACTCACTCCATGTCACAGTGTGCAACACTTTAGAAGAAGAACGTGGTGAAACTTTTTCAATTATTTTAATATGAATATACTGATAAACATAAAATATTTTCTAGACATATTCCTTAACATGTTTATACATCAATACTATTTAGAGAAGTACGACTCTAAATTTTCCATACTCTTCACTTATGGTGATCCTCATTCAATGTTTGTACACACCCGGTCACATCTATTTTCTGTGTTATGCAAAATGACTACATGGTTTGGATGGCATAGTTCAAGACTCTTAATTATTCGTCAATTTTACCGTTCAATTGGAATGACACATGCTCTTATGTTGATTTTGTTACTTGAGATACAATTGTCCAAATATGTCTACCATACAAACCCAACAATATCCTCAAAAAAATCATAAGAACTACGTGCACGCTTTTGAGGTCCGCGATTTAAAAATAGTATTGACACACCGTGTGGATACTAAATATGAAACATATCAAGCAGAATTTTGTGGTGACTTAGCGGCCCGTTGTTCCCGTCGATAGTGTATCGACTAATTTGTATGTTCAGTTCTTCATTAATTTTGTATATTTGACGCTTTGTTTCTAATTAAGTCTGAATATTTATTTAGTGGATGGACATCTCATCCTCGCGAGAATATGTGTGGACTTAACCGTGTGTATCATTAAGACGGTAATTTTCTTTGTGTGAGGGTCATTCCCACCGGTCGATAGTGCGATAACTGTTGTGGCTTCATTAATATTAAAATTCCATGACTCTTATCTTTCTAGGTGTTTTGTGAGAATCATAGAAATAATGTACGTAGTATGACTAATGTCGTGACTTCATTAATTCTAAAATTACACGACTCCAAACTTTTGCAGGCGTTTTGAGAATGTGTTGGTTTGATGGCAGTCGGATTTTTATTTATGTGTACTCAATCATAGAAAACAATAGACCCCCTTCGTCTAAATACATTGCGTTCTGGGTTCAAATCAAAATTTATAAATTTAACCGAATATATAGAAATAATATCAACATCTACAGTATAAAATCATTACTATTACAATCATCATAAAATATATTTTTATACTATACAAATTTGGTATTATGAATGTAGATTTTTATTGCTACATCGCTGAGGTAAAGGAGTCCGGCCATCTCCTATTTATCTTCAGGTCAAATTAAATACGGATACGCGGGATGATCAATTTCTCTGAGCAAATGGGACAAAAGTAGCTAGGTTGCATGTATGAGAAATTGCATCGTGGCATACAATTTTTGTTTTTGGAGTTCTCTTGCACGGTATATACGCATGATTTTTTTTAAAAAATATTTAGGTCTCCTTGCTCCATACGTGTGTGGGCTTATAGATTGCACGGTACGTGTACTGGCTATAGATGTGTTACACGGAACCAAAGGCCTCAGGTCCACCTTTTTTTTATAAAACTTTAAAATACTTGATACCATCATACCCTAGAATTATCATCTAGTTAGGCTCTCACACAATAGTAACATGCCCATGTCATCACGAGTGTGGACAGTCAACTAAGTAACTAACACAAACACCTCAAGAAAGAATTAATTATAATTTATCCAAATAGAAATAAGAGTCAACATGCACATGCACATGCACATGCTTTTTCCACCGCGTGATGATAGTGTTTTCTGCCTCCCCAGACTATAGAGAACAGAACAGACAATTTCAGAAAACTACCCACTTTCTATGTTTCCACTATGTAGTTTATTTTTTAATGTTGCTTTCAGATATCTCCATCCCTACAACCACGCGCACGGTCATCCGGGAGAGCAGACATCTGAAACCCATCCTTTAGATACTGCATCGGGAGAAGTGCCGATAAACTTTCGGGCGGTAGCATCACTGCTTTCTTTTGTTCGACTACATTTTTTTCGAATGCTCGTCTATTTCGTCTTCACCGCCGACTACATTTTTGTCGAATGCTCGTCTATTTCGTCGTCACCGCCATGACCACCGACAATGAACCTGCGGTGGGGATCTTCCTGGTCAACAAATATGTGATACTTTTCTCTTTGTTAGCACTAGTATTTGGCCCACGTGTAGATCTTCAAGATTTGTCTAGTGTGTCTTATGTGGAACTTTGTATGTTATGTTACTTTCGGTAATTAAACTCATCGGAAAATTGCTTGCTATTCCAACGGTGTGTAGTCGGCTCGGCTAGCATCACGCGCCACCAGGTGCTCCCTCAGATCTCTGCACCACTGGGGCGCCTCTCATGCCGCCCAGGATCCCTAACGCCAAATGCCAGATCCATAGTTGGAGCTCAACTTTGGTCCCTTCTTACTTTCACAATATACGCTTCAGGTTGTGACAAATTAACTTATTTGGTTTACCTTATTCTTGTGGTGGTCATATTTTGTTTTGTTGTGATCCAATTTGATAGGAAGTCTATGCGGATAAAATGCTAACTTCTGTCAGAGCGAAGCAGAGACCCGTCACCAGAGGGCAGTAACAACCTTGGTTGGAATCAGTATCGACCTAGGTCACGCTTGCTTGCTATATGTACGTCTTGTAAGTCACCGGTGGGGATAAGTCGAGCTGTTGTAAATTCTGGCGCACGTGGTTTTTTAGCCTTCTCATTGGAGTAATTTTTTCACGTAAAAAATCTTGTGTCCCTTGTGTTTGATCTTACTTTTTCATCGTTTATTGCCTATCTTCTATAACATCCTGTTCCAACGAAGTTATATCCAGAATTTTTGCATCCTTTAGGGATGTAGTATTATAGGCCTTTTTTACGGATTCAAACATTAATTGTGTGGTATGCGTGACAATAAATTTAAAACAACTAACACAAAAATTGAGTGTATTTATAACCAAAATAATCCTACTATTTTTTAATTATTTCTGTAAGACCGCACGGGCTTTATGCTAGCATGTATTATGTTACAGGCGCGATAAAGAAAAGTTTAATACCCGTGACAACGCATGACCATTCAACTAGTAGCTTACAAGACTTGAGGTCAAAATAGATAGGTATTCTAACGACAGCTTGACTCTTATCATATGAGTCGCTTGATACAACTGAGTCCTAACAAACTCTTAACAGTCATAGCACTATACAGTGTGTAGAAATATCTGCATATATCATACACATAAGGCCCAAAAATACAATATAAAAGACATACATGTCATGGATCTACGCAGATAAACCTGAACGCTTCTTGCCTGACAAGGATGTTTCAGGCTTATCATCGGCGCAACTTGGAACATACTGAACCAAGTGAACAAACTGAGTGTAAGGCGCTAACCTTGACTCCCATGAAATGAGCTCAAAATTTTCCTTGGGTGGAACAGCATGGCCTGCCTGATCTGCTAGGAAGTCCCATTTCACTTTAGGCAGATTCTTACCTGAAACATTGCCTGGACTGCTAGCAGAGGGTACTAGACACGATGGAGCACCAGGAGACAGAAGGTACTGACCGTTGTTGAGGTGCACCGGACGACCTCGGTCGAAAAGCTCATTTGGATGGACAAGAAACATGGACATATTCAGCTTGACTATGACCCTGATCCTGTTCAATTCGCAAAGCCAGAAACGTGCATCTGGATTCTTTCTCATCGCATGTGCAGTCAAGTTTCCCGAGATGAGTGATCCCCCCAACAGAATGGCAAACTCTTCCACTATCGCAGCTAATCGCGGGTGGTCTACTGGGTTTGCGCTTCCCAGTGCGAGTATCTTGAACAGATACCTGTACTCCTCGAACGGTAGGCAGTTCATAGAAATTGGCTCGACGGTACCTAATCTGCTCAGTTTTTCATCTCGGCCGAATACTATCACCTTGCATGCTCTGCCCTTGCTCCTAACAGATGAACGGAATGCCGCCCAGTCGTCATCGTCCGCATCTGAAACAAACTCGACCACTACCAATGTCCTCCCTGACAGCCTTTCATGGTCTGCCATTCTCGAAAGAGTAGCTCCCTTCAGGTGCAAAATAGTAGCGAAGTGAGAACGCACCCTCTCGTCGTCGCAGACATGCGCGACAAGAGTCTTCTTCCCAACTCCACGTCCACCGGTGACCGGTAGCACCGCCGGAGGGCCAGGCACGTCGTGTCGCAGCAAGAAGCCGATGATCTGCTGCTTCTCGACATGTCGGCCAAACATGAAGTTGTCGACACGGAGATAGGCGTCATAGGGTCTACGGGCGATCCGCTCGCATCCGCCCAAAGGCACCACAAACTCCACCATGTTAGCAACGGCAGCTTCCAGATTTTGCAGCACACGTTGTAGCTCCGAAGAAGAACTAGCACCGGTGGTTGTACTTGTAGTGCGAGAACGTTTGAGAGGAGTATGATCATAAGATAAGGCAAACGGATCGCTCACCGAGTTCCTATGTTGCCTGCACGTGATGCTATCCAGCACACGGTACCCTTGGTACATGGCTGCCGATAGCGTCTTGAGCTGAAGCAGCATACAGGAGTTGGTGATGTATCGTCCGTCCGCCTCCTCTACGACCATGTGGACTCTCAGCAGGAGCTGCTGTAGCCTCTCCGCCTTCTCTCCTCCGAGCATAGATGATCGCAACACTTGTTCATCAGGAAAGAGATGAATCGGCCGGCGAGATCGCCTGTTACGGCAGATATCGCAAGATCCATCTCAAAATCTTGTGAGGTTGGTGAGTTTTTGAGGGACAGAAATCTAGCTATAGAGAGTGAGAGAGAGTTAGGTGCACAGCAGTGCTGCAAGTGGACAGAAAATCTCCAACATGCATGCACATGTGAACAATTTTGGACAGGGACTCCTTGGTTCCTTCACACCTATGGCAGTCATTACATATACATGTGTACCGCTATCGAGCAAGGTGTCAAAATCGAAGATCCTAACTAGTTGGTCAGCCCTCCTTATTCGACTACAGTCATCGTACGGGTCAAGCTTGCCGTCTGCGTGAGGCAAGTGCCGATACAGGTGTGTTTCCTGTGGTCCTTGTTACTAGTCGATCGTTTTTCCACCTAAAAGTCAGACGTCTGGCCAGTTGATTTAAAAAGGAAAACCAATACTACTCTGTTCTTGAATATGCAATTTGCATCTATATAATCCCACTATCTCTTCCCAAAATGAGTTGATCAGATTCTAACTCGTACAATGGTGCTAATTAATGCGAACATTACATACAACCATAAAGAAAGAGTCATATATTAGTGTTGGCAGAAAACAATGCCATGTTGGGGTGAAAGAGGTATTAGTGTTGGCCGAAAACTCGGGTGCCTGTTATATAACGAGGAAAAGGGCGGAGTAGTTTACTACACCATAAACAACAAAATGCACCACATGCTACATATTTAATTCGCCCGAAAATGAGAGATCCTTGTCATGATATGGTGCACATGAGATTTTACTAAAGTCAAACCGTGGTGTGCAGTTTGTATGGGTAGACAAGGTGGTTGTGTGTGCCCTCGCGATGGTCGTGCTACATGACGGTCGTCGAGGGTGTCCATGGTCGCCACCGTGTCGAGAAGACTGAACCTGAACCTTATGGTCTCAGAACTGAAATGATTGACAAAAGGTCTAGTACTATAAGGCTAAGCACTGGGAGATCTGATTATAGGGTGCTATCAGAGAACGCAGTTGAGAGTCGAAGCTTTCCCCAAACTTATCATCAGGTTTCTAACTATTTGACTGATCTGCTTGTTACTATGTTAGATCATTACATTTTAGCTTTTGTTGCCTTTTTCTCGTTTTGACCATAGTGAGAGGGTACTTGTAGTGTCTTCTGAGGACTCTCGTAGGTAGTAAGCTAGATTACAGATATCCTTTTTTTTCTGAGATGAATGGTCGTCCGGTGTCAATCAAGGTTGGGCTTATCTTAAAGGGGTGTTATACTCCTTTGTTTACGTTGATCGGTAGCGATGCCACCTTATATTTGTCCTTCTTTCAGAATTTACATCAGATGTCCTCTTCTCTTCTTGAGATGCTTGATGATCCCGATGAATCCATTGGTTGAAATTCTCGAAAAGCAAGTAAGCGTTTTTTGTGTGTGTAGGAACATAAGCCTTTCTTGTGTCCTTAACGTACCATTATTTAATGTCAGCTTCCATGAAAATGACCTATGTGGCTATGCTATGGCCATGTATTCCAGGAAAAGGCACTGGATAACTGTATCGAGACTCTTGTGGTTAAATTGCTGCATGCAACCGATGATGCCTTGAAGGTACTACTACACTTTCTTTTCTGGGTTGCATTGGTTGACACCCGCAACCATAAAGTTACCCTCTCAAGCCTTTAGGTCATTGTCATTGCAGGTTGTAAATCTGGCCCATATCTATCTGACAACCGTCGTTACTCAGTTTGATCCATTGAGATGCCTTCAGGTGAGTATTTCGTATGTTTTTGTTTTTATGGATACTCCTAGGATTGTAAATGATAGATGCCTTGGAAGGACGTCTGACTAAATGGAACGAGACAAGCATCCTGAAATGTCTTGCTCATCCGATTAGATTCAGTCCAATTGTCGGAAGGTCTAGATATATTTCAATGGAATCTGACGAAGAATGGTAAATTCTCGGTTGATTCTATGTATAGAGCAGTAGTTCTACCCGAAGTGCAAGTCGATATTAAGGATTATAAAAAAATTTGGAAGATGAAAATCCCGCTTAAAACTAAAGTGTTTGCGTGTTATCTTCGTCGGGGTGTAATTCTTACAAAAGACAACATTGCCAAGCGTAATTGGCACGGAAGTAAAAAGTGTGTTTTCTGTCAACATGACGAGACCATTACACACTTATTCTTCCAGTGCGAATTCGACAGGTCTATATGGTCAGCCATCCAGATAGGTTCTATCTTACATCCACCACGTACTGTTGCAAAAAAAAAAAATTGGCAACTGGTTAAATGGCGTGGATCCTAGGTTTAAATCTTCAGTAGGATGGGGGCGATTGCCGTTATTTGGTCCTTGTGGCTATGTAGAAATGACAAGATTTTTAACGATAAAAATGCTTCTGTTATGCAGGTTATCTATCGGTGTACAGCTACGCTACGAGCATGGTCGGCCCTGCAGCGTGTGGAGCACCGAGACTTATTTTTGGAGGTGGCGTCGAGGCTGGAGGCTGCGGCCAGGGAGTTATTCTCCCGGCATGGATGGCAACATAGATTCCGGATAGACCTACCAGCATCTTAGGCGGATCTACAATTTCTCATTATGATATGTAATTCGTCTTTTTTACTTTTTGTTCTGAATTGGTTACCGGTGAACTGGTGGCTGTGTGCATCTTAGCTATGCAGAGGCCGGGTGTAATGCTTAAAACTCTTAAGTAATAAAATTTCTTTATCTAAAAAAAATGCCTTGGAAAAGCTGTTGATGTAACTTTTACTTTTTTCTTTTCACAGTTGTTGGTATCTAGAGTAATGTTTCCTCATTTAAATACGCAGGCAATTGCTTCTCAGTTGTTCTCGAATGATGAGAAAATTCTTATTGTCAGCATTGATAGTTTGTGCAAGGTAAATCCCGCCAAGTTTCAGAGTTGATGTATGCAAATATATAGCATCAAAAAAGAAAAGAAAAAATATGATGGAAGAATACATCTCCCGTCCCCTGCATACTATGATGTACACGACAAGCATTAGTATCAATAGCTGTCCCGTTTTATTCCATCAGATTATATTATTGTGCATTAGCTACATAGTTATGGCTCGTTACGTTTCTTTGACCTTGGTTTAGTTAGGTGAGTCATACAGTTCATTTCCTTACTGTTATCTTTTCCATGTTTGGTTTTGCAGCTTGTGATACGACTGTCCGACCTCATGATTCATCTGTCAACATCACTCTTTTATCTCTTTCATCTCCCTAGAATTTCTGAATCCTGAAGGCAAAAAGTTCATGGAACCAGCTACGAGCTTAAAAATTTAAGATGTCCACTTGGTCTTTGCAATTTGTGCAGGCCTTGCATCACATGCATGCATGAACCACGCAACATCTAGATATTGTGCTAGAATCAAGTAGGAAACCTGAGAATGTGTTCTGAGCCTGAGCTGTTCACGGCAAATTCATCAGGTCACAACTCAACTTGTTGAGGAATTCATTGGTAGTATTTCATAGATACATGCACTTGGGCTGTCCTCTGGAGTTAATAATCTGGTCATTTCCATGAGGTACCTTTATTCGGATCCACCAGCAAATCAGAGCTCTCTCCCTCTGTACTGCAAAACCATGTGTCTATCCTGAACCCTGGCCCTGCATCTTCTTCTAGGGTCAAACAAATGGAATCACCCAGCAAAAACAACAACATTCAATCTCTTCTTAAAAGACGATATACACTTGTGCTGCTCCCCTTGAGATAACAATGATATGGCCATGTTCATCTGGATCCAGTAGACATCAAAGCTCTGCATCTCAGCCTGCATCGGCACACACAATTACACCTTGTCTGTACTGCCGCTGCATCCCATGTGTCTCTACGTGAGCCCTGCATCTTCTATGGCCGGCTTGTGGCTCAGCAGCGAGCACACGAAATGATCAAACAAACAGATGAATTCACGCAGTAAAAGACAGTGACATTGATTTCCTTCTCCCTGCTTTTCCCATCCCCTCTTTATTTTCTCCTTTCTTTTAGGTGAGGATCCTGCCTCCTCTGCAAGCTGCACCTGTGCTGTGCAAATCAACTTTTCCCTTCCACCATGGCATCCGAACCTACGTGGAACCTGGGGCAGTGGCTCTGAGGCATCCCGCTGGCCATGCCCTAACGGAAAAAACAAGAACATTCAAAGACCTTAAAAAGCTCCTGCAGCAGCTGCAGCAACGGCACGTTCTTCCTTGAATAAACCTGCTTACTAAATTAATTTAACCACGTGCTGGTGTTGCAGGACATCTTGGTGTGCGTGGTGGAGGCGTACGTGAAGCTGGGACCGGCGCTGCTGCCGCACCTGGAGCGGCTGGACGGCGCGCAGCTGCAGCTCGTCGTCACCACGGCCCACTCCCGGAGGCGCGCGATCGCCTCCGGCGAGCACCAATAGAGCGGGGGAGGTGCCGATGGTTGGTTGGTTGGTTGGATCAAGACGTATGCACTAGCATGGAGCGACTCATGCATTAAAACTGTACTAGTGGATTCATAGCCCTTGATCCCCTCGAGTTAGTACTAGTACTAATAATCTGGCCGTGTTCTCCCTTCAATTGGAGCCATCGGAAATCAAAGCTCTATCTGCATTGCATTGTAACCCATGTGTCATCGATGTTGTATACTCCCTCCGCATGCACATAAACGGTCGATCAAATCACCTAGGAAAAACAACAACATTCAGTTTCTTCCTATCCTTGTTAGCAGTGGCGGAGCTGCGTTATGTACATGATGTCAAGCGACATCATGAAATTTTAATGAGCACCATGATACTATGTATAAATACGCCATTTCTGACCCTGTTATTACTACAGAATGACCTCACTAGCCCTAGTTTTCAGTCATTTTGGCCATTTGACATCACTGGCTGGCAATCCTATCTCCGCCACTGCTTGTTAGTACAAAGGACAAGAACATTCAAAGGCCTTATAAACTCCTGCAGCCGCGGTCCTCGATCATGTCCACGCTGACGGTCTGAGTTAAGTTCCCCATTAATTAATCATGTGCTGCGCTGCGCCCCACTGTATCGCAGGCCATTTTGCTCGCTGTGCCTGCATTAGACTTGAGGCTAATTACTTCTTTCTGAACCATAACTTTGCGAAAAAGCTACAACTCAACTTGTTCATTAATCCAACAGCTAGCACGACTCAACTTGCTAATTAATCCATTCAATACCATCGCATCGACACATACATATGCACACTTGTGCCACTGATGCTGTCCTTGGAGTCCAAAGTCTGGCCATGTTCACGCACGGGTACGTGCCTTCGTTCGGATCCACCGGGCATAAGAGATCTCTCTGCCTAGTGTCGTATTTTTTTTTTTTTTTGCTAAAAATGACCCCTGGCCTGAACTAATAAGCATCTGGCCGTCTCGTAAAGCTATTTTTATATATGGCCTCAGAGCTCAGCGTCAGAGGGTTTGAGGCCAACGTTCTGCTGCTCGGCGCTAGGTGAATGCGGCACCGAACCAGGGTCAGCGCCCAAGACAGTGGTGCCGAACCCTTGGACCGATCTAGTGCCAAATTTGCTTGGCGCCGCGCAGCACTATGTCGATGTCGAGCTTAGAGGCCAAATATGAAAATAGTTTTGGGGTACGGCTGATGTGTTATTAGTTTTGACCAATGGCCATTTTTTACCAAAAAAAAATACCCTAGTGCCTGTGTGCTCACCGCATCTCGCCTTGGATCGATCGGTACACGCACACACACGTACACCTTGTGTGTACCAGACCCCATGTGTCCAACCTGAATCTCCTTCTACACCTCTGCATGCCATTCACTCGCCCGGCCAGCTCCCAAACGAGCAGATGGATTCACCGGGTAGAAAACAAAGAACGTTCAAAGATCTGAAAAACTCCTGCAGCAGCAGCTTCAAGAACCTAAGTCCTTACAAAAAAAAAGAATCCATGATCACTATATACCCCCGAAGGTACTGAGCCCAAACATCTGAAGCCATACGGATACTCACATCGGCAAAAGGCGGAGGAACCACTCCACTAGCCCCAAATGAGAATGACAGCAGCAGCTCATCTGAAGCCATACGGATACTCACATCGGCAAAAGGCGGAGGAACCACTCCACTAGCCCCAAATGAGAATGACAGCAGCAGCTCATCTGAAGCCATACGGATACTCACATCGGCAAAAGGCGGAGGAACCACTCCACTAGCCCCAAATGAGAATGACAGCAGCAGCTCATCTGAAGCCATACGGATACTCACATCGGCAAAAGGCGGAGGAACCACTCCACTAGCCCCAAATGAGAATGACAGCAGCAGCTTCCCAGATCATCATCTCCATGCTGACGATCGAGCTCATGCCCACGAATTAAAACCTTCTGAGTAATCATATCCATGTTGACGATCATCATAAAAACTCCTGCAGCAGCAGCAGCTTCCCAGATCATCATATCCATGTTGACGATCGATCGAGCTCCTGCCCACGAATTAAACCTTCTGAGTAACTAACCATGTACTGCCTGCATCGCACTGATTTGCAATGCATACGTTGCAGGCAATCTAAATCTTCTCTGGATCTGAATTGGACTGGACCTGCTTGATCAATCACCATGTGCTGCACTGCAGACTGTCTAGCTTGCTGTGCGCCGGCGGAGGCATACGCGAGGCAGTGGCCGGCGGCGCGCAGCTCGTCGTGGCCGCGTCGGCGAGCAGGCCGTGCGGACGTCCGAGTGCAGCAGACGCTTGATGGTCGAAGGCAGCCATTGATGATCTCATTTACGTGTATTTACGCCCATGTGTGCACGGGCAGGGCAAACCTTAATGCATCCATGGTAAGCCGAGTTAATGGGAGTGAGAGAGATCGTGGGGCGTAGTGCAGTGATCGCCGCTACCAGTCCGGTACGGAGATCGACGACGGTCTGTACGTACGTACTACCCTGCACTAGAGTAGTAATTTTAAACTGTAATGCATTTGTCGTGGTTTGATCCAGGGAAAATGATGAAGGTTGTCAAGTTTCTAACTTGCATGCCCAGTGGCTCCTCCGCCCGTACTATTGACTACTGTTGACTACTGGTCTCCGAAATGGGAGGGAGGATACAGAGTCCTGCTGATCCTTTTGGTTGTTGGAATTGATCTCTCGTTGCAACAAACCGAGATGAGATGGGAGTTTAACCTAAGAAAAACGAGGCAACAAGATTTGCCATTTTCATTAACCTAATGTAAGTGCTCTAGTCGGGCCACCAAAACCAACCATTTGGTTTCGGTCGTGGTTGGTTCCCATGCGCCACGCATATATAATGGGGGATGACTCGGCTCGTTTGTGGCGACGACTACACACGAGATACACACCGAAATCCTAACTATCAAAAAAGAGGCGCCCAAGACGTCAGGTTGGGCGTTCGGGTTACCCGAATATTTCGGGTCGGGTAGTTCGGGTATTATGTAAATCGGATAATGAAAAATAGAACCCGAGATTTAGCCTAAAATTATTGAACCCGATATTTCGGGTTCCCGATATTTCGGGTTCGGGTACAGGTTTTCCCGATTCACCCGAACTGGAGAACTGTCGGAGAGAAGATTGAGAGAAGATTTGATCTAGAAGCGCGTCCAATACTGAGCGCGTCTAGGGCAGAACGAGGTTGATGCACACATCGAGTCAGTGTCAGCCGGTGGCCGGCGAGGCTGCTCCTTGCTACCGCACTCCACGAGCGGGGCGGCCGGCCGACGCTATCTTGCGCGTGTCTCGCGCGGGAGACGGGCAGGCGGCGGGATTCGACGGAGGCGGACGGCGTGGCGGCAGGGCCTGGGTGGCGGCGACTAGGTTGGACTTTGGAGGAAGAGGCGAGGTCACTCTGGCTGCGTGCGGCCGTGCGCGCTTGTACGATTGGGATAAGATGTGTCGTGTGTTTGCTGGCTACAGGTAGGAGATTCCTTGGTTGGGCTGGGCTAGAAAGGCAACGGTGTATATTGGGCTGCTGTGTTACGCATGTAAATTATTAGACCATTAATTTATTTCGGGGTGATCGGGTTGTTCGGGTACCGGGAATAAAACCCCGAATTTCCTGAAATAAATTCGGGTTTTAAAAACTGCTACCCGATGTTGTACTCGGGTTTTTCGGGTTCGGGTTCGGGTTTTTCGGGTTCGGGGTTCGGGTATCGGGTTTTATGCCCACCGTGAGCCCAAGTGATCTAAAGCGGCGTCTCGTGTTTTGATTCTAATACTTTTGTTCGATATGAGCAAATTGGAAATATTATTTGGAATTTTTTCATGTGATTAATGGTGTTGTCATTATTTTGGCATTTAATTTCAGTGTTGATCTCTATCTTTTTTGTATCATTTGAATGTTGAAGTATTAATGTTAAAATAATCATAATATTGAGTGTGTATCTCTCTTAAGGTTCTAACTATTTTCGTTGGAAATTTTATTTGAGCATGCCAGTTTATGATAATGTCATAGTAATGGAAATTGTCAACGATGTGATCATCACTAATGTGCCGAGACCACCTAAGAAAATATTAATGGCCACATAGAATGATGTATTATGATACTCCCACTTTGCCATAATATAGTGCGTATGAGATTTTTTTTTAAAAAATCAAGCAGCGTAAATTTTGACCAAGTTTAGCGAGACAATTATCTATTTCTACGATACTATATGCTTGGTCGTGCATATTTATGGTGAAAAGTGCGTTGTGACGCGGGTCTGAAACGATGGTGGTGTGTGTGGCAGCCTGGGAAAAAGTCCATTTTAAACCCTGAACTCGTAGAGGTCAGGCGATTTGAACCCTGAACTTTGAATCCTGGTCGTTTGAACCCTGAATTTGACAATCCCGGTCTAAATCGAACCCTGAACATGTTTGGCGCAACGCACGGCCGAGCTCCGAAACAATCCCCAGCCACGGGCTCACGCCGGCCAGCGGTTAGCGCATCGTATTCCGGCAAGAACGGCAGTGCTTCGGCACCGAGGCAATAGCAGCAGTGCAGCACTGCAGTGCAGAGCTTGCCCACAGTACCTCTCCCACATCATTAAGATTTCTCAATCCAGAGTTTCAGACCATGAGTGCAGGCGGAGTGCTTCAATCCTTGATTTTTCTTCTTATTTTCTCCAACTGAGATTAGACAATTTGAAAAGCCTGACAATGAAAGAACAAGGCCAGTATAGCATCAATTCTTCTCGCACCTAAAGGATGAAGAAATTATTTCTCGCTTCCAAAAGGGAATACATAGAGGTGAATATTATTATTTTTCGGGTCGCACATTCGTGGTGGACAGGGGCACGATGGCACGGCGGCCGGGGGCGCGACAGGCGTGTGGGCACGGCGGCCAGGGGCGCGACGGGCGTGGGTGTGCTGCGCCGACCGACCGCATGGAGCTGGGGCGCGCCGTCCGTGAGGACGAGGTCAGTCCGTGCTGCTCAGCCGGGAGGAATAGTAGAGAGAAATAGAAGATGTATATGACATGTGGGCCATCTTAGTCAGTGACATTAGCAAATTATTCAGTTTGAGTTTGTTTTTTCTCTGTGGGGGAAAACATGTCCAGGATTCGATTTAGACCGGGATTGCTAAGTTCAGAGTTTAAACGACTGGGATTTAAAGTTCAGTGTTCAAATCGGCCGACCTCTAAGAATTCAGGGTTTAAAATGGACTTTTTCCCGCCAGCCTGCGAAAGCAGAGAGTAGACGGGTGAGGCGAAATCCTGGACGGAGTGAATCTGAATCCGCCTACGTTGGTGCGTGACCGCGTTGGCTTTGGCGTCTCCTCCTTGTCGGATCGCCGACGACGTGTCGCGCCCGGGAGGACCGACGAGACGAGGGCGGCCCCGACGCAACACCCATCACATCATCAGTCAGTGCATCATGACCCACCCCCATGGGAAGATGAACGAAAACCGCCATGGTTTTCACCTTGGGCGTTGATTGAGCTTCGCCCGCCGGTTCGGTACGGTACTACGGGGAGGGAGGCCCAGCGGAGCGGAGCGGTCGTCGCGAGCACTGTGCGGGCACATGCACGCACGTACCCGCCAGCCGTGCCACCAAGCTAACCGATGATAGGGATCTCGCCTCCCCTCGTCGTGTCTGCACAGATAAATCTCGCAACAGTTTGAGTGTTTCCATACGCGCGATCCATCCATGAGATCGCGGGGAGCAAATCCCGGAAGGCGCGAGGATTGGGGATTTACCGGCACTACTGAGGCCATCAGTGAGCACCCAGCCGAGCTTCACCGGTACTATGGGGAGGCCCAGCGAAGCGGTCGTCGCGAGCACTGTGCGGGCACATGCACGTACCCCGCCAGCCAAGCTGGCTAACCGATGATGATAGGCTAGGCTGGCCCAAGGGATCGCCGTGTCTGCACACGGCATAGATAAAGAGCAGTTTGAGTGTTTCCATACGCGCGATCCATCCATGAGATCACGGGGAGCAAATCCCGGGAGGCGCGAGCATTGGGGATTTACCGGCACACCACTGAAATGGTAGGAAATAGGTTAATCTAAAAAGAGTAAAAAATAAAGGGAAGGAAGATCCTCATTCACATGCACATGGACACGGGCGGGCAAGAACACGGGGTGAAGATAATACAGACATCCCCCGTGGCCGGTTCCACCCGGCTCAGCTCCCTAGCGGAAGTGATTAATTAAGTGAGGCCAAGCCAAACGAGGGGCTGATGCGAGGCACGTGTGGTGTGAAGCTGACGGATTTGACAAGCAAAACCAAGCAAAGTGTCATGTTTGATTGAGTGAGGCGTAATCGCAGTGGATTACGGTACGGTACCGGTGGAGTTGTGGTCAGTGCGGACGGACCATTAATGAGGCTTCACGTGCCCTGTGCTCTTCCACTCTCCCTCCCTCCCACTCTTCTCTTCTCTAGCACTAGCAGCAACCTTCCCCGCTCCAGCTCCCCTGCAGTTCTTACGTGTGCGCCAGCCATCACGGCGCCTCCTATCTTCCTTCCTGCGGACAACCGGCCTCGCCTCGCGCCCTTCACATGCGCGCGCGATCGGTGCTGGGGCTACCTCGCTTCGGCGGCGACCGAGTCATAGTTGGGCGGGTACTCTGGCGGTCCGCGTCCCGCTGACGCCTCCTCTCGCTCGGGGAACATCCGGCGCCGCCGCTCTCGCCGGCCGCCACCGTGGCGTGAGGGAACCGGCCGCAGAGGAGCCGCGGCCGGCGGTTAGGAGGTCACCGACAAGATCCGCGCGTACAGGTGCCTCACGGGTGGTCCGGCCACCACCGGCGCCGCCGCGCTGCAGGTACGATTCCCTCGTCCCAAACCCATCGTTTTCTTCTCCGGGTGGTGGTTTGCCCTTTTGGGGGGCTGGGTCGCGGAGGTGACCGCTCCTTCCCTCGTCCTTCCGTTCAGCCCCGTCGCTTTCCTCTTCCCCAAAAGCGGCGCCTTTTCTTTTCAGGCCGGGTCACCTTCGCCCCGATTTCATTACTCTAATCTTCTCTTCCCTTTCGCTTTCCCTGAAAATAGACATACAAAAAGAAGGAAATACTTCTACTACTGGTGTCCTTTGTACTGCCGATTCATGCGATACGAGTAGTAGTAATTGATCGATCGATGAATGCTGCCTGCTAGTACCGCAGTTAACTAAAACCAATCCCCTACGCGATCCATCCATCCATGGGGATCATCTCATCGCCGTTGCCCTTCTTCGCTGGCCGCGTCGTGCGCCGAGAAGGGATTAATCGTCATAGTATCAGTGGAGGAGGAGCGTCTGCAGACCACGGCATCGCCGGCCCGGCGCCCGTTCTGCCTGGCCGTATCCGCTCCGGCGTCTCGCCGACCAGGTCCCGTCCCAATCACGAGATTCCCGCCGTCCCTCAGCCCTCTTTAATCTATTCACTGCTCATCCCCTAATTCTTTACTATTACCGCCGCCTTTGGATTTGATTCGCCTTGCGGGGGTTGCTTTGGTTGGGGGACGTTTTTCGCATCGATCCCGCGGCCATTCACTCACTCACTCCACGGCGTCTCGCCATTGCCGTCGCATCTTGGTCGAGCGGCTGGATTCTCTCGGAAAATGCGTGGGAGCTTCACCTTTGCCGCTTTCCCTTTCGTGCCGATTTGATTCTCCGGGGGCTCCATCCATCGCCTCCCCGGTTCGGGTAAGAAATCCCCCGCCTTTCCCTGCGTGGATTCGCTTCAGCAAAGGTCTATCATTTACGACGAGATTCTCTTCAATATCATTTGCGGCGAGATTCTCTTCAATATCATTTGCGACGAGATTCTATTGCTGCACACGCACATTTGTCGACTTTGCCATCTTTTCCGAGCCCAATCTTTTTGGCTCCTCCTGTTGCCTTTCGAGCCCGGCGAAATTGCCATGATGAGCTCCAGTGGCCTCTCGCGGGAGCGAGTGCGTCTCACGTGACCAGTCATCTTTCGTACTAGCTCGTCGTCGTCGGGCCCTGCGATGCAGTTGTTTTTTGTTCCGTTCTTGGCGCTTGTCCTGTCCGCGTCTCATCCCCCCCACGGTTTCAAAAGTTTTTGTTTTTCGATCCAAAACTGACTCATCTGCTGTCCCCAAGATTCAGATTTTTGAAAATCTTCTTTCTGGTACCAACGCTGATACGCTCCTCCCATTAATATGATGCATACGTGCGTGCAGGGTGTTGGCGGTGGTGCCATGAAAGGGGCTCAGGATAGGAAGCAGAAGAACAAGAAGCAGGACCTGCAGGTACCATTCCCTGGCTACCTCGGCAAGGTCATCAACATGTTCGACCTCGGCAACGGCGTCGTCGCCACCAAGATGCTCACCGAGAAGGCGCACCGAGACAGTACGTTGCTTTCTCCCCTTCAGTTGCTGTTGTGGTCTACTCTCTGCTTCCTCTTATGAAATGTACCATATGGTTTGCAGTTTCTCCGGCTGGTAAGGACCGGAGCGGGACTTTCAAGATGGCAAGTAACCATTTCCCTGCTCAGATTGAAGATAAACAAGTATGTGAAAATGGTTCATCTTTCTTCTGGCCTTCTGTTCCTATTGTTGTTTAACTATGGAAAATGCCCAACATAAACTTAATCAATTGTGACAGTGTTTCTGATCTCCATTCTCTTTTTTACTACTACAGAGAGACAGTCAGGTAAGGAGGACCTCTCCGACGAAGCGATCAAGCTCACCCACCAACAGAACTGGTGTGGCACCCGTCAAGATGCTCATGGAGCAGGACATGTGGAGAGAAGGGGTGCCTGATGACGAGCCGTTGAATGTTGTCGCCAGACTGATGGGTCTAAATGATGGTCCAGTCCACCAGTCTGATCTGATATCCGGAAGAAAACCCAGTAAGGAGTACCAGTCTGGTGGTTTCGGAGAGAATTTTGGCCGAAATGTCAAGCCAAAGAAGGAAAGCAGATGTTACCAAAACCAGAAGGCAGGAACACCCCATGAGCAGATATGGGGTGGTTTAGGTGATCAGCCCTCTAAGATCAATAGCAGCAAGAGCAGGCACCAAGGAAATGAGCCTTCTTGTGACAAGAGAATGTCCCTTGTTCGCGAAAAGTTTGCTGAAGCGAAACGTCTGGCGACAGACGAGAAGCTTCTCCATTCAAAGGAGTTCCAAGAAGCGCTGCAGTTTTTAAGCTCAAATAAAGACATGTTCCTGAAGTTCCTGGATGAGCCGAATCCGCTCTTGTCAAACAGCCATTATGGATTTGAACCTGTTACGCCACCTTCCGAGGTAAAGCAGATAACCATACTGAAGCCGTCGGAATCGATGAAGAGAAAAGGCAACATTCATGTCGGGAGGCAGCTATATTCAGATGGAAATGAGACTGAAGGGAACAGATGCAGTCGCCACCAGAGCTTAAATGCCGCCCCAGCAAATTCAGCTTTGCCTGAACCAACAAGAATTGTAGTACTAAAGCCAGGACTTGCAAAGTCTCATGAAGATATGATCCCAGTGTCTCCGTTTGCATCATCAACAGAACCAGATAGTGAAGATGATAGTGTGATGGCAGTTGATGAAACTGTATCCTCGAGAAGACTGGCCAAGGAGATCACTTGGCAGATGAGGATGCGCTTAAAAGACAGCCAGGATGAGGAAAATTCGATGTCATATGAATACCATGACGCTTACATTGAAGATGGATCCTTTAGTAAGTCAGGGACTGAGATTACAAAAGAAGTGTCGGGCGAAATAAGTGAGGATTTGGAGTTTGGTACTCCCACTTCTGGCCGTTCCTGGGAGTTCCTGAGCAGGAGCGACAGCCCTTACTCTGCATCATGCTCTAGTCAGGCATCCCATCGACGTGAACCCTCGGTGGTTAAGGAAGCGAAAAGGCGGATTTTGGAGAGATGGTCAGTGGTATCATCAAGTGCCAGTGGTGAGGAAGAAAGAGGGGCACGTAGAAGTACGGGCACACTAGGTGAGATGCTCACAATTCCTGAAGGGAAGAAAGATCAGGAAGTGTTTGGGGGGATAACATTGGAGAGCAGAACACCTGAGCAGGATACTGAAGATCCTTTCTCATGTTTGCCAAGGTCTCGGTCTCTTCCACTTTCTCTATCTTATGGAGGCCCGGAGTTGAATAAAGTTGATGTTCATTCTCAGGAACCTGCCAGTGAAAAAAGTAGGAAGCCATCTTCATTTAGGGAAAAAGTTTCCAGCCTCTTCTCTAAAAATAAGAAATCAGCTCGGGAGAAGCTAGATCCTTCTGGAATTTCATCTGCTAATGATACACTCATGAATGGAAGTGCGGTGACTGTTGGTGATAGCAGTGAAGCCTCTAGCTATTTTACACTGGACAATACACAGAAACTTGCTTTAGTTAACACTGATGATGATGTTATGCAAAGACTCGTGGCTAGTTCTTGTCACACCAATGATGTGGCCATCATCCCCGCCAAGGTAATTGCTCACTTTGTGCTGAAAAATTCTTTTTATTACAGCAATTGTTCATGCTTTTTTTCTCGTTCTGTTCTATAGCTATCCATAGCTCGAAACTGTGAACTACATAACTCTTCGTTGCTATCTTAACGCAGTTGTTGTTCATACTTCTATTCTTTCATTTCTATAGCCATCGAAAGTTCAAATTACTCAAGTTTTGCTCTATTTTGTTAGGACATTTGTCCCTTGCCAAGTCTTGATGCTCTCGGAATCTTTGGCGAGTCTCAAGAACAACCAAGCCCTGTGTCTGTACTAGATCCGGATGGACCATTTCTCTGTGATAATAATAGGAGGCTACTGTACTCATCTGAAAATTTCATCTCTGCATCCCCACGTAAGCTGTGAACCAATCTCATCAAACTATTGACTGAAAAGGTATCATCATAGTGTGAATGACACACCTGTTCATCTCTCTGCAGATGCCTTGTCCAGGTCTCCGCTTATAGGATCATTTTCAAGATCCCTGTCATGGGAAGATCCCCAAATGAAGTCATGTCGCCAAATTCTTTGAGACTATCAAGGCTTTTCTCTAAGGCGGACGAAGATCAGGACTCGTTGACATTTATACAGAAATTAGTCTCCTCAGCTGGCATGGACAGAAGCGGCTGCATGTTGGCCAGCCCTCTCGACCCAAAGTTGCTTGAAAAATTATCTGATTACAAAGGAGAGGGAATTAAGTGGAGGGAAAGGCGGTCGAAGGAGAAGCTTCTTTTCGATGCTGTCAACGAGGCACTCACCGAGCTTACTTGGACAGCAGAATTGTCTGCTTACCCATGGGGCCGAACATGTTCGCAACGGAAAGATTGCGACGATGATTCCAGTAATTCGGCGGCAGATGAAATCTGGCGAGTCATAAGGAGCTGGTCGATACTTGACCGGTATCCGCCCGGCGAAGTTATCGAGCGAAACCTTCTGGTGGACATGATTCTTAGGAGGGAGTTGGTGGAGGCTGCCGGCGCTGACACGACACGGTTAGAGATGTTTGAAGCCAACACCATGGTTTGTGAGGTGGTTTTGGAGGGCCTGCTCGAAGAGGCACTCGTAGATCTGATCTGACTAACAACACCTAGTGAGGTACCTCCACCCCCTAACTATTAATTTTGCTCTGTTCACGTGATACTTGCTGCTGTAACACTGCTCTATTTATCGTGTTACCACGCAAATGTAATGCCAAATGTGCCTTTGCCTGATGTGTCCTCTCTTTTTTCTGATATAGAGGAACTGCTGTAATTAGCTGATTGTTTCCACGGTTGGAGAAATAAACTATGTCAGTCTTGAGATTATCACCTTTTCTTCCTCATGGGGCACAAGACAGTTAATTTCATCCCTTTGTAGTAAGCTGTCGGTGTTACTTAAACTAGTATTATGATCTATTTCAAAATAGAGAAGGCAAACTAACTATAAAACGGGTACGTAAAAAAGGAGAGTAATATATTGCTTGATCCTGTGTGGTCCAATCGCATAAAATCAGTAGAGCCCATGATCTGATCCACAAGACATCAAAACATGCAGCTCAGGACAAATCACAAGGCAATGCAAATCTTTTGGCAGGTTCCATGTCAACTGTGAATTTTCTATATGCTCAGTGCACCATTAGTTTACTTCAATCAGTAGAGCCCATGATCTGACCCACTAGAGCAAAACAATGTACCCGTTTTAACAGCAAGACACTGATGCTGCTTCGCCATTTGTCAAGTCACGGTGAACCTATCCGACAGACAAGCACCTAGTTGCCGTGATCTTGGCATATCTTGGGGTTCGCTGAAAATTAAAACCACAAGGTGAGGGAATGCAGCTACTATGTAATTGCTGCTAGTAGTTCAAAGTTGATCCTGGAACTACCGCGTCAAACATGCATTGATCCCTGGGTGTGGTGTTCAGTGCAGTTCCAGCTTACATAATCTGACCCATATCCATATACAGCTTGCTGCTACTAGTTCAAAAGAAAAGATGTGTTGCCGCGTGATTGGATTAGGGTTGCATTGTTGTGCCTGGTCATCTCCATGTGGACAACTGTAGCTCCACGTTTGATTGTGCTGCCAGGGCCCACATGTCAGGCAGGTCCACGATCCATCTCTCCACAGGAGAGAGCGATTTGCATTGCAGATTGGCAGTGCAGGTTACTGTTGGTGGACCTGGATGAGGGCCAAAGAACCAAAAAGCTGGTATGTGTGCGCCTGTTCATCATCTTTTTCTTGAGAGTGGCCTAGCATGTGAATTTCCTGGGGCATCTTCTTCCCTTGTGTGTGGCTCACGGCTCACCATCATCCTGCCCTGACCAACCGGCCTCTGCAACTGCCAGCCCCGTCTCTCTCTACACACAGCGCAGCAAGGGCCCTCGGTTTTAGGGCAAAACAAGTTGCAGCTGCTGCTGTTGCATTGTCTGTTGCGCCATGTAATAAGTGATGATCAGGGGTAGTGGAAAAGAAAACAGTTGCATCTTCTTCTGCATGCCCCTGGCTCTCTGCTTGCCTGAACTTGTGCTGTCATCACGTGCAAAGATAGATGATTATTTGCTGCTAATCAACAAATTTGCAGTACTTGGTTTGAGCATTAGCCAAAGCAGTGGGCGCCCGTGTTTTGTAGCATGTGGTCTTGGGGAAATCTGGCGCCTGATACTTGAGTGGTATCAAGGCATGGATCAAGCAAGCCTAGGATGCAATCAGATCAGATGGCTGTGTGATTGTGAAGCTGCTAACACTGAACAGTGCTTGCCACAGTGTTCACTCCAAAGGTGCCTGTTCTTGCTACGGTATATAGCAGCGGCAGCAGCAGAAATTGAAAACAGTCTGGTTTGAAAATCTGCTGCTCCCATGGCAGATCACATGCGTGCCATTGGCTCCATGGATGCAGTTCATCATTGCTTCATTTTCTTTTCTTAAGAGAGGGGAGAGTGGAGTGTGGTACAACCGGAGTCCAGAGGAAGAAGAAGCCGTTGGGGTCGTTGGGAGGCGCATTCAAGGATGGCGCAATGGTTCTCTCTTTCTTGCCCTGGGTCTAGGAAAAGAAGTAGGCGTACTCCACACTGAAGCTTTTCCCTGTTGACCTTTTTGGGTCCATGCAGCAATGGTATGGCCAAATCGGAAAGTTCAGATGGAGCTAGAGCTAACTCGTTTCTTTAAAACCAATGTTGGGATCGTGGTGCATAGTTGCACATTGCTGTTTGTAATTGTAGGGTATGCAGCTATGTTGCGTGCTCAGTAATTATACCTGCAACTGCAAAAAAATGGCTACAGTATATAATTTGCCACCGAAATTTAACATTCAAAAAAAGAGTTTGGTTTAGAGTAAAAAGGGAGTTGCATGGCTTCCAAGCTGTGTCTTTGGCATGTGATGCTGGACGTCCTGTGATGCTACGCAATAAATACCGGCGACTCCACTGGCCGGCAGTCGAGTGTTGCCTTGTACGCCTAGCTCTCCACGATACCGATCGATCGACCCTCCCCGTCCCTCGATCGCCGTACCGTGGCCCATCCCCATGCAGCGCTGATCCCGGCTGGCCGGAGTCTCGGTCACGCCAGCCAGGCCTTGAATTTTGCGAGTTTTCAAACCCCAAGAAACGTCAGGTTTGAATCCGGCGTTATCTTCAACTAGGGGATTAAGCGCGGCCTCCGTCGCACCCGTGGGCAAAATTATTGAATTTTTTCAATCGTAAAAGTGTTGAAATTAATTTAGAAACGATATGGAAATTTTGAATTTAAATTAGAAATGATATGGAAATTTGAAATTTAAATTTTGGTCGTGCATATGTAATTTTATGTGATCCCGTTGATATATTTGTCATTTTTTTGTATGAACATGTCTAAAATTGATGGTTTGCATTATTTAGAATTACTTTAAAATCATATGGATAGGTTGGATTATTTTCCAAAAAAAAAGGTAGTATTTTTGAAATTATTAGTTTGCATTGTTTTGAATTATTGCAAAATCATATTTAAAAATACTTACAATTATTCAAAAAAAATGTCCACATTTTTGTTGGATTGTTTTCTATTTTTTTAGTTTGGAATAAAAATTTTCTTTGGACTATTTTTTTAAAAAAAAATTGGGGCATTTTCAAATTGTTAGTTTGCATTATTTAGAATCGTTGCAAAATTATATTTAGAATTGTTTACAATTATTTCCGAAAAAATGTCAACATTTTTGTTGCAATGTTTTTTATTTTGTTAGTTTTCACGGCTTTGCTGCGCCCGTGGGCTAAAATTTTGAATTGTTCGATCGTAAAATTGTTGAAATTCAAAAATTGTTTAGGTTGTGAAGTTGTTCAAATTTTTGAAATGTCCATATTCAAAAGTTATTCAGATTTGAAACCGTTGATTTTTTTTTAAAAAAATACATGTGTAAATTGTTTAGTTTTTGGAATTTGTTAAAATTGGTAACTTATTTGTATGTGAAGTCGTTTTTTTTAGTTTGTTAAATATTTGAATTTTGTAGGAAATACACGATTTTAGTATATGCAAAATTGAATTTTGATTGTATTTTGAAGTATTGTTTTTCCATATCTGTAGGTTCGAAATAATGTTGTAGTTATTGTTCAAATATATAAAACATTTCCGCATTAATATTGTTTTTCATGTTTATATTTTTGTTTCATATTTTCCTGACGAACCAGCGAAAATAAGTTGATTAATTTAAATTTATAAATACAAAATAGCTTTAGATTGTTTCCAAATATTTTTTCAAATTGGAATGTTACAAAATGTATGGATTTTAACACAAACAAATTAGATTTATTTTTCTGAACATTTTGATATATAATTCATATTTTTCTAATAAACCAGTGAAAAGATATTGTTATTGCAAATTTAATGATTTTTCTGAATTTTATATAATAAGTCGGGCCCACATGTCAGGGTTTTATCAATTTTGTAAATATTTCCGAAATTGCACAGCCGCTGACGTCGTCCTGACGTCAGCAATGGCGGGCGCGGATCTGCCCGCGGATCCGCCGAGCACGGCGGCGACGCTGCAGGCCGAGCCAGCACGCGCGGCGGGGAGCGTTCAACGCGCCCGGACGCGGGCTGCCAGAAGGTGGCGGCGCCGCCCCTCCTAGGTCGCCGGAACGTCGCCGGAGAGCCGCGGACGCGGCGGAGGGCACCAACGACGGCGGCGTCGATTGCGGCGTGCTCGCGTGGTTCTGGCAGCCGATCTCCGGCGAGAAGGAAGAGGACGCGACGGCGGATCATCCTGTGTGCTCGGATTTGAGCGGGGAGGCGCGGAGAGGCGGCGATGCGCGGCGGCGGCGACGGTGAGCCCGAGCTCGCGCGGGAGAGAGAAGGAAGGAGGGGGGTTGTGGCGTTTTTTTGCACGGAAGTCCCTGAAGTTTTATAATTTGCGATTTAGTCCTCCCACGATCACAAATAGGTCCTTCCGCGGGTTTTTTTTTGCAATAGTCCGCGGTCACCGGCTGGTATCGCCGCGACCGGCGCGTGACCGGGCGACGTGGCGCGCCCCCATTGGCCAAAAATAGGCTGCTACAGTGCTGGGCGAGTTGGGGGCGACGTGGACGCATCTCGGCCGTCCGTCTCGACGATCGGACGGCTGTGGATCACCCGCGACGTGGAGGGCTGGAGGAGGCTGCGATCCCACCAGCTTTTATATATAGTAGAATGCGATCGCAGGGACAACCCATATGCAACCCGCATGCTCGCGCCCGTTGCATTGCAATTAGTTCATTATTTGCAGGTTATATATTAACAAGACGGTGTATTGGATTCACATGTAGTCATTTCTCCTCATCTGGTCCAGCGAGAACTTATGAACACCGGTTGTGCTCGTTTGATGGCGGTCACTCGAGATGTTGTGCTCGTTTGATGGCAGTCACTCGAGATATCTTCAGTTGTGCTGGGTGGCTTAATAATTCTAAAAAAAAGGTGTGTCTACTCTGTAGTACTCCAATTTTTGGGTGGTTGATCATTGTTTCAACCTTGCGTGACCCGTGAACTGTAATGCTCTTTATATGACTGTTTGGATTTTGCAATAATATATGGCCATGCATGTGTATCGTTTCGATGCAAAGCCGTCGCCCCCATTTCGTAAAAAAAGAAACAAGTGCCATGATCTACAGCTTTGTCAGGACTGAACACACAACGGTGTAATTTGAAAGGATTGCACGTACAAAATAGATGGTTAATTGCAAAACTAAGAAAAACTACGGCAGAAGGACTGAACACACAATGGTGTAATTTGAAAGGATTGCACGTACAAAATAGATGGTTAATTGCAAAACTAAGAAAAACTACGGCAGAAACACATTTAAAAAAAATGCATTGATGCTACTATGGACGAGTGTAAAACAAGGATTAGGGTGTCTCCTATCGGATCGGGGCGTAGGAACACAATCCGTAGAAATTGGCTCCTACCAATCGCGCCGGAGATGTATTGAATCTAAACAATTTGCTTCCACGGAAGAAGAAGACGAGAAAGGAGATTGGACCGGACGTCCTAGCAATCAGTTGAGTTCCATGCATGCATTCCGCGCATTCAATTCGCCCACATGTACGTACTCAATCAAACCAGAAGCAACAAAACAAATTATGAGAGTAAACTGGTGATCCAAGCTGCCAAAGTGCCAAGCCAAAATGTCTACTGCAAACAAAACCACATACTCCGGCCATATACCAACCGTATCTCCCCGGTTAGATCTCAAGCTCGATGTGGTCCTGGCCACGGTCGGGCAGGCAGCAGATCGAGCTAATACTGGTCCACGTATAATTACGGCATAAATACAACGCTAGCTGCTAATACTGGCCCATGCATAAATACGGCATAAATACATGCGTATTTGCTGTCCCTGGGATGCATGCATGCAGACTGGTCCTCCACTCCTGCCTGCAATTTTTTTGGAAACAATTCCTCCTGCCTGCATTTAAATGGCAACCAACACTTTGCATGCGTATAAATATATATATGTACTAGAAATATACCCCGCGCGTTGCGGCGGGAATCTCTCTAAAAATATTTAACTGAAATCTCTCTAAAAAATATTATGTAAATAGAGGGATATAAGACAAATGGAATATGAAGTTGCTTATAGAAATAAACAACATTCAATTGATCACAATTGTCGGAAGGCTAAACTTAATTGACGTGTTATTTTTGTGTTGATGATTAAAAACTGGTGATATGGACAATTGTATAATGAAAAGTAGATGACCTGGATATGTTGCATAAAAAAATACTTATCATTAATAAATATTAGTAGGATGACAAGGAAAATTGGTTGCTGAAATAGTGGGTGATGTGGTTAATTTGCATGTATCATAAATGATTGTCAGTTTTTTTTTGTATTTCATGATTGAAACTGGTGACATGGACAATTGTATGGATGAAAAGTAGATGACTTGGATAGGTTGCATGCTAAAAAAATAATGAATGTTAGTGGAATGACATGGACAATTGGTTGGCTAGAATAGTGGGTGGTGTGGATAGCTTGCATGTTGAGATAGAAAAATCATAAATGAATTTAGTGTGATTTTGCTTTATAAGAGGTATAGATATGTATATATGACTTTGAGACACCGAGGACTGTACATGTGTGTGCTGCCAGGGCATTGCATTGTGCATGCAACAACTGACTAGCAAAACCACCGATGAGAAACAAGCAACGCATATGATAGCCAGACTGCTGCTGCATGCTCGATTTGTGCCCACATAAGTGTTGAAAAGTGTGTTAAACTTCACGAGACTTTGCCAAAACTATCTGGTCTAGCTTCGGCGTAAGCAAGAACCTTACTATGAAGGTAATTTTTTTGGGTCAAAAGTTCCTGCCAGGTTCCATGAGAGTATTGCAGATTGCAGAGCCATTTGAACAGCAAACATCTGCTCATACTAGTTTCAAGGTCTAAAACCCCAGACCTCCACAATCTTTCGGTAAGCAAATTGTCTGCCAATTAACCAAATGATATCTTTTGTATCTTGCCAAACCAATCTCTTTCTATAAAACCAGGGACCGGTTACAGACTTACAGGCAATCAGTTGAGTTCCATGCAGCGCATTCAATTCGCCCACATGCTGGATCGTGCTACGAACTGGACCAGACCAAAAGCAACAAAACAAATTATGCAAGTAACCTGGCGATCCATGTTGCCAAGCCAAAATATAGAGTAGCAACAAACAAGCAAGCAGACGCATGGATGCAACCAACTCCGGACTCCACGCATGCAGCGTCTCCGTCGTGGTTCAGATCTCAAGCCCTGGGTGGTCCGAAGGCGTGCCTTGTGTGGACAAGCATCGGCGACGTGTCCATGTATCAGCTCATGAGAACTATTACCTCCGCTTCGTGGTTAGCTCAAACCACGACAAGAATTATGTAACGGAGGGAGTAATTAACGTTTCGACATTCGCACGGCTCAGTCGATCTCCACCTGCCAAAAGAAGGGCCGGGGTGAGCTACCTCTGAGATTGAAAGCTCTATCGGAGTTAGCAAGAAGAAGAATCAGCTAATTTTTTGCTTTTGAGTTGATGGGGTAGAGGTGAAATGCAATGCAGGACATGCTCTTACAAGTGGCAGTACAAGCAGTACCAGTACTACATTTTCAGCCGCGAGATTTGTAACAGAACATGTATGCATGCTCCAGTGAGTAGGCGTGTGCAGACACATGGATGAAGAAGACATTTATCCTATAAATTGTAAATAGTGGTTCAGTTCACTTCCAGCGATACATTTTCTGGATCGGAGGGAGTACCAAAATAACATATACTCCCTCTGTTCAAAATTAGATGACTTTTCATTCATCCACATGCGGATTTACCTATACATGTAACATGTCTAAATATATTTACAGGTGGATAAATTGAAGTCATCTAATTGTGAACGGACGGAGTAACTATATAGCAACATACCTTCGTCTGCTGATGATCTGCGACATTCTTGTGGCGTTTTTCAGTAAGCACAGGCGCGGGTCATGTAACACTGAACGCCACGGTGGATGGAACCTTGGGAGCCAACTGCGTCGAAGCCATCTCCCTCGCGTAACGACACCTCGCTTTATCTTTATCTTGCGACTTATGTTTCTTTGATCGGACGAACCATATGGCTCCAGCGCACGTGTCTCGAGTTGCAGCGTCTTGAGCGTGGGTGCCCTTCTCAACAGGAAGTATAGAAGTTCCATCAGTTCAGATTCCCCACTAAACCCTTTGATTGAGATTGTGTTGAGCCTCGCGAGCATGAGATCCTCGGGCCACATATAATTCAGCTCACTAGGTTCCTGAAGCTTGGTACACCCCTACGTGAATAAGCTCGCTAACTTAAAACATAGGTGGAAAGTGAATATACAAACTAAACTACAGATTTGTGCTTTTGCCTCCGGGTATCTCAACTCGTTTGGAGCAAGGAACAAAAAATCATGCCTCTCCCAGCGCCATAAGAATCAGGGAGCTGCCATCCACATGGACCGCAGCCACGGATGATCGTGTGTAACAATAGCTTAATCTGCTTCGATTCCAAGTGCAATTTCCGATTACAAAGTCCTAGAGTATCATCCCCTCCGTCTCCGACCAAACCCTAAACCCCTGCCTCCTGTTTAGCTACGGACGAGGGGACCTTTTCTTATAAATCTACTGTAGGTGGCAACGATAGAGGCATTGCAAAGGCAGCTAGAGGAAAGAGAGAGGGGACGGTTACCTCCGGTGGCTTGTGGTGGGGCTGGCGCCGGCGGCGATGTGGAGTTCATGCCCGCCGCAGCAGCCGGCAAGGGAGGACAAGTTGCTTCTTCTTATTTTTTCAGAGAGGAACGACCGAAGGAGTTTGCTTCTCCCTACTCCCTAGTCCCTACTGGGCCGGTCAAGTAGCGTGGCTTTAACTGTTCCGTACCTACTGGATCCACAGCTTACTGGGCTCTGCCCTGCCCAATGCTTCACCGCCAATCTTTAATTTCTTTCATGGCCCAAATGTGGGTAGGACTAGAAAAAGAACCAAAGACCGACCATCTAGAAAAGAAGATCATTGTTTCATCTGATTGTCTTGAGGTTCTTAATATGATGAAGATCTCGTCAAAAAAAAAGATGAAGATGCAGAATTCATGCAGATATAGAGTTAGAGGGTTGATTGGGATTTCTTAAGGAGTTTGATGGTAAGGTTGGGTTTCTCTTATAGGTGGGTCAATTGGATAATGGAGTGTGTGACCACACTGACATACTCAGTGAAATTTAATGGGACCCTCCGCCTTCTCGTGGTTTACGACAAGTTGATCCACTCTCGCCCTTTCTTTTCCTTTTTGTAGCTGATGGTTTATCTGCATTGTTGCAACAAGAAGTACAGGCGGATAAAATTACACTGGTGAAAATCTGCCAAAGAGCACCTGGCATATCACATATCTTGTTTGTAGACGATAGCTTGCTATTCTTTTAAGTGTAAGGCTGATCCAATACAAGCGAACATAGTGGTGCAGGTACTAGAGAAGTATAGTAGAAGCATGGGTCAATTCATTAAGAGTAAAACGCAGGTTTAGTACACCAACTTGCCGCGAATGTGCGTTTTGGTCACCAGGTTGCGAAACGTGAAAAGTGGGTCACCAAGTTGCCATGTGCGAGCGTTTTGGTCACTTCGTGACGGCGGCTGTGAGTTTGCATACGTGGCAGACTGTTATGTTGCAAATTGCCCCTTAAATTTTTAATAATTCCAATTGTTCGCTCGTTTTCAACAGATTTTCTTACCTTTTTAGGACAGAGTTGTATTAAACAAAACATTTAGGGGGAATTTGTAAAAAAATAGTATGCATTAAAAATTTAAGGGGCAATTTGCGACATAACAGTCTGCCACGTATGCAAACTCATAGCCGCCGTCACGGGGTGACCAAAACGCTCGCGCGTGCCAACTTGGTGACCTGTTTTTCGCGTTTCGCAACTTGGTGATCTAAACGCACATTGGTGGCAAGTTGGTGTACAAAACCTGTGTTTTACTTATTCATTCTCCATTTACTTTGGGCCATCTTGTGAGGGAATAATCAGAGGAGAGGTAAAGCATGTATTTCAAGTCTTAGTCGAATTTTTTGAAGCTAAGTATCTTGGACTACCCACTCCATTTACTATTTTTTTAGCTTAGAGGTGCTCTCACTCTCCTCTGTAATTGGAATTTGTATTCATAAACTAGACTGTGATTGAGAGATGGTAAAGTACACTACAAATGCATACAAATGTTGACGTGAGAAGTTGGTAATCATTACTATCAAGTTAAATAAATGTTACTACTAATTTGAAGCTGCATCTAAATCACAATCTTCTACTAGCAAGAAGTGGTGCTAATCTAGAGCAGATGCTCGATATTATGGTCAATACTCAATACGTTTGGACTTGTGCCTGACCACCCAGAGCTTCGAGGAGGATCCTGCATCTCGCACCACCTCGACGCCGGTGAGCAGAGTCGCCGTGTCGGCGGTGTACGATTCACCATACCCATCCGTGGCCATGATGTCGAAGTTTCTGTGGATGCAGAACCTGCCGGCGCCCAGGTATGCCACGCTGTCTTCCGACGGATACCAGTCCGGCGGCGACGGGTCGACATCTGGCCACGCATGTCGCAGCACCGGGCCGGCTGATGATGGTCCGTTGTTTGTCATCTTCATGGCACCAGATACGTCGACGGCGCAGAAGCGGAGGCCGTTGATGCCGAACAGGAGGTTGTCGCCGAGCTCGGGGACGTGCAGGGCCCGGGAGTAGCAGAAGGGCAGCGTCTAGTCGCCGACCTTGGTCCACTCACCGGCGGCACCGGTGTCGAAGCAATAGGTGCCAGTGCGGGAGTCCCTGAACCCCTCACTGCAGCGGCCGTTCAAGGATACGCAGATGGTGCTTCCGTGGAGCAGGGCGTAGGACTGGAGGGTGAAGGAGGAGCCACGGCCGGCGTAGGTATAGGACTCGAGCGGGAAGGTGGAGTCATGGTCGTCCTCGACGAGCGGCGACGGGAGCTGGCGCCAATGCCAGGCGAAAGTTCTTCGAGCACAAAACAGCCTTATGGAGCTGTCCTGGAATTCTCGGCGCTGCGGCAGGTCACGGCCGGGATCGCCGTAGACGAGGGCCTGAAACTGGAAGCTGTCGTCTGCGCAGTCGAGGAGGTAGATCACGTCGGGGCGGTCGGGGTCGTGGGCGTTGGCGCGGGTGACGGCGAAGGAGGTCGTGGACCACAGCCTGGTGGGGTCGCTGAGGGTGGGCATGGTATGGACGGTGCCGGCGTCAGCGTCGTAGAGGAGGGAGCGGCCGGCCTCGTCCACGCACATGATCTTACTTCTCTCGCCGCCGAAGGGGAAGAACTCGAGGTTGCTGGCCATGTGCGAGGGGGACGGCTCGAACCTGAGTTTTCGCGGGGCTTCTAGCTCTCATGCGACATGTTTTCAGCGAATTGGAAGGAGAGCGACGTATTTGGAGCGAATAGCTGCCATGCGACGCATCTGAGCGGGTAAATAGCCCACGGCCAACATGGCCCTTAAACGCTCGTTAGCTGTTAGGTTGGGGTGACCGTTAGGTTTCGGTGACCGTTGGGAACATTGGACCCACCACTTATCCACGTACGCACGGTGTGGGACCCACCTCAGCGCAGCTAGAAAAGAATCGCGCCCGTGCCCGACCGCCCGACGCCGCCCATTGCTTCCCCTTTCCAGCATCTCTCTCTTCTTCGGCGACGACGCGCACCGATGTCTAGCTCCTCCGCCTCGCAGTCAAGATGGCCAAATTATGGTGCAGTGCCACTGACACGGTGCCCTAAATGCCCACGCCCAGAGCCCCTTAAACGTTGGGTGAGTAAGACGGATGAGAATGGCAATCTTGGGCGCGAGTTTGTCAAATGCCCGAGCAAGACACTGCAAGGAAGGGATGGCAAGGTTAGATCTCAGTTCTTTCGTAGCCATTTGCTCTGATTTCTCCCCAATTCGTGTTTTCTCGTCAAATTTTGGATTTAGGGTTCATGTGGCCGTTTTCAGATCTTGAAGAACTGTACCCATTTCGAGTGGACGGATTTATATCTTGAGAGGCTTAAGAGGGAGGGCTACATTGATTCGAACGGGGCCGCAACCTGGGAGCTCAATTGGGGGCTGCCGCTTGGTGTGCAGAATTGGGATTTTGGGAGCTCGTCCGCCCCGGACAGAGACGTGCCGATGATGAGTAATGCGCGCAATGGTGCAGTGCCCGTGGAGTGCGAACTGAACCAGGAACTGAAGAAGATCAAGAAACATCTGAAGCAGATGATCGATTTGCAGAAGCAAGCAAATTTGATGGCAGCTGGATTTTATTGTTGTATCATTGCTCTGTTTTTCTTTTACTTGTTGTTTATCCGTCGTTAGGGCAGAGAACGCGATCTGTGCGCCATGCCAAGTTCGTGTAACTTAATCGAATCGAAGCAGCAATTTGGAAAGTTTGTGAATTTGTTCGGGCCCGATTAGATGTTCTTCAGTTAACAGTCCAGACAGTTCTTCAGTTAACTTCAGTCGACAGCTCTGTTTTCAGTAAAAAAACGTTCTGGGCTGCCAGATTAGATGTTGGGCCATGAGAAAATGATACGTCTCAAACGTATCTATAATTTTTGATGTTCCATGCTGTTATTATATCAATTGCTACATGTTTTGGCTACACTTTATATCATTTTTATGCATTTTCTGGGACTAACCTATTAACAAGATGCCACAGTGCCAGTTCCCTGTTTTCTGCTGTTTTTGGTTTCAGAAAATCTATTAAGGAAATATTCTCGGAATTGGACGAAACAAAAGACATCGTCAATAATATCACGAGGAGATCACGGAGTCCAAAGGGGAGTCGGAGCAGACCCACCAGGGGGCCACGCCACACTAGGGCGCGGCCCAGGGTGGGCCCGCGCCCCCCTATGGCGTGGTGGCCCCCCTCGGCCACCGACGCCGCCTCTTCGCCTATATATTCTCCGCGACGCGAAAACCCTATTACGGTCGATCATATTCCACGAAAAGTTCCGTCGCGGCCGTCATCGTCAATCTCAGATCGGAGGAGTTCTGAAGCTCTTCCCGGCACCCTGCCGGAGGGGAGATCATCACCGGAGGGCTCTACATCACCATGCCTGCCTCCGGAGTGATGCGTGAGTAGTCCACCCCTGGACTACGGGTCCATAGCAGTAGCTAGATGGTTGTCTCTCTACCTTGTGCCTCCATGTTTAGATCTTGTGAGCTGCCTAACATGATCAAGATCATCTTATTGTAATGCTAGATGTTGTGTTTGCTGGGATCCGATGAATATTGATACCATGTTTATTCAAGTTGTTTATCTATGTGCTCTTGATCTTGCATGCTCTCCGTTGCTAGTAGATGCTTTGGCCAAGTAGATGCTTGTGACTCCAAGAGGGGGTATTTATGCTCGATAGTGGGTTCAGTCTCTAGATATCTGGATCAGTGACAGAAAGGTCTAAGATGGTAGATGTGCTGTTGCTACTAGGGATAAAACATTGGTGCAGTGTCCAAGGGCACTTGTATTGATTACATTACACACTTTACTTCATGCAATAATCTGTTGTTAGCAACTTAATACTGAATGGATGCGGATGCTGCCTTGAAGGTGGATTATTTAGGCATAGATGCGGTTGGAATAACGGTCTATGTACTTTGTTGTAATGCCCAACTAGATTTCATAGTAGACATCTTGGCATGTATTGCATTGTTATGCCCTCTCTATTTGTCAATTGCCCAGCTGTAATTTGTTTACCCAACATGCTAGTTATCTGTTCTGAGAGAGACACCACTAGTGAACTGTGGACCCTGGTCCAATTTCCTCATACTGTTTACACAACCTGCTGCAATCATCTGTTTCCTGTTACTTGCTGTTTTCCTGCTGTTTTCCACACCATACGTTTAACTCTTTGTTTCTGCAAGACCGGAGAGATTGACAACCTCTCTGTTTCGTGTTGGGCAAAGTTCTGGTTTGTGTCTGTGCAGATTCCACGTTGGTGCAAGCTCCCTAGCGCCAGGGGGAGTCAACATCAACAACCTTCCGATAGATCGTCAAGTCCTACTGGATTGATAACCTTGGGTAGATTTTCAAGGGAAAACTTCTGCTGTCTACATCATAACCTTCCTCTTGGGGTTCACCAACACGTAGCCATCAAGCTGTTTTCTGGCGCCGTTGCCGGGGACTTGGAGGCTATTGGAAAGGGGAGTCTCTCAGTTCCAATCTCTTTACTTTGTTTTTGTCTTGTTTTTTTTTTTTTTTTGCTTGCTTTAAAAATCAAAAACAAAAAAAATTAGTTTCTTGCATCTAGTTTATTTCGGTTTGTTATTATGTCTAGTTATTTATTTGCTATCAATGTTTCTCTTTTGAAACAAAATCTTATTGGCTAAGTGGGTTCACGGAGGAACAAAATTATTATAAGGAATACCGCTTGTCTCAAAAAGGGAAACATTATGGGAACAAATAAGTAGATTGAATTATTTTGCTAAAAACTTGTGCTCTACTTATGATGAATCCTACTGCTTTAATGAATCTTTATGTTGTAGAAGGCATAAACACCTCCCTTTCCAATGTGATTATAATGATAATGAAACTTGGCTGCTTATGCTAAAGGAAATTATGACTTTGGTAATCTTGACGAATTGAAGAATTTTTTGTTTTTAAGGGTGCTATGAAATTGCTGGTTATATTCAAATGATGATGCTCCTTATAAACTGAGAATTTGCTATACTTGGTTATTGCCTTGAATATTATAATGATAATCCTTATATCACTAAATTTCTTGAGAAAATTATTCTCCAGAACAACTTGCTCTTTCAGGACCTGTGGAGAAGAAATTGCTAAAACTGAGCTCATTGGATGAAAAAGAGGAGAGAGTGAAGAACAAAAGGAGGATCTACCTTCTAATGATAGTAACTCTTTAACTCTTACATTATATGATTACCCTCCATGCCACTAAGGAGGAAATGCTATATTGTTGAATGTCATGATTCTATTGAAATATCTCCTTTTGATAAATTTGAAGTAACAAGCTCCTTGACTCAAAAAAGGAAATTGCAGAAAGTAAAAATGTGCTCCCTAATGTTATATATGATAATGCTCTTGATGATGGTCCTATATTGCTAATGATATTTATTATACTACTATTGTCAAAAGTGGGTTTAATAACCCCACTGTTTTAGAGCTTAATAAAAATTATGTGTTTGTAGATCATGAAAAGCATGCTTTATGTGATAGTTATATTGTTGAGTTTGTTCATGATGCTACTGAAAGTTATTATGAGAGAGGAAAATATGGTTGTAAAAGTTTTCAAGTCACTAAAACACCTCTCTTTATGTTGAAAGTTTTGAAGTATATTTGTTTCATCTTTCTATGCTAGTTGCTTTATGCTTCAATAATTTATTTTGTTACAAGATTCCTTTGCATAGAAGTGGGTTAGACTTAAATGTGTTTGATATTTGCCTCTTGATGCTCTCTTTTGTTTTTCAACTCTTATTCTTATGAGAGCATCATTAAAATCTTCTAGCCTAGCTAAAAGGCATTAAAAGAAAGCGCTTTTGGGAGGCAACCCATTATCTTTTATTTTGTATTAGTCAAGGATGCTTGTTTACCTCTGTAGCAACTCCTTTGTATCTTTTATTTGCTGTTTTGTTGTGCCAAGGAGAGTTACTAATGCAAAGTTGGTATTTATTTTCGGGACTGCATTGGGACAGATTGCTGTTCGTCACCGTTTAATTCAGTAGAAAATCAGAAAAAATCGAAAAATGCTGAAACTTTTTGTGCATGTTCCTGATGATGTTACGCAACTTTCATTATTTCAAAAGTTTTCATCTGAGCATCGTAAGTGCCTCGAAAAAATTCGTCATTACAGACTGTTCTGGTTTGACAGATTCTGTCTTTTATTTTGCATTCTCTCTTTTACAAGTTTTTAAGTGGTTTCTTTTCGTGTAAAAGTGCCCACTTGAGCCTAGTAACAGTGGCTAATGTTTAAAATAGTTGGCTTGTGAGTTTTGTCTTTGCTAGAACTTTGAAGTATTATCTTTTAGTGCACTAACCTGCTAATGAGAAAAGCTGTTAAGTTTTGGTGTGAAGGAAGTTTTCAAGTGTTGATAGAGGAGAATGATATTACATGATCAAGAAGAGTGAAGAGCTTAAGCTTGGGGAGGCTTACCTCCCCAGCATATTTCAAGAAGACTCAAGCATCTAAGCTTGGGGATGCCCAAGGCATCCCCTTCTTCATCTACAAATTATCAGGTCATCTCTAATGGTGCTATATTTTTATTGCTTCATGCTAGTGTACTCTTCCTTGGAGCGTCAGTGTGTTTTTGTTTTCAGTTTGTTTTGTTTTGTTTGCTGTGCTATACTTGTTGGATCCTAGTATTCATGTTTGGGAGAGAGACACGCTCCACTTTTTCATTAGAATACTCTTGTGCTTCACTTATACTTGTTGAGTATTCCTGTCTAGTTGCTGTTATTGCTGTTAGCTCTCAGTTTTTCATATCTCTTGTTAGAGCTTTCAGTTTCTTTTGAAGAAAGTACTCTCTTGCTTCACTTATATCTGTTTGGAGAGTT
The DNA here is from genome assembly GCA_947311845.1 of Poa pratensis. Lineage (NCBI taxonomy): Eukaryota > Viridiplantae > Streptophyta > Magnoliopsida > Poales > Poaceae > Poa > Poa pratensis. The sequence continues at coordinate 4,146,713 of CAMZMU010000107.1, read as the reverse complement.
GTCAAATAAGTTGATTGGTGTTTGGTTGGACCAGAAAAATGCTATGCATGTGGTAGTGGTATAAAATGCTTACATGAATCTTTTTAGATCGTTGTCTTGAGTAATTTGATGCTTGCCAATTGTTTTGAGCTGTCAAGTAATTAATGTTTAAGCTTGTGCATCATGTAAGTAATGGCTATTAATGAAGAACTACTATAAGGATTTTCTGCTATAATAATCTGTTGCATAATTGGAAGTCCATAGTAGTCTAGATAATTTTTGGATGAAGGCTATGTGTTAACAAGGAAGACAGTGGGAGTCTATGGTTCGTCAAACCTTGTGTTTTATGTACACTCTTGCTATTCCAGTTGATAATGATGTTTGCTTATAATAACCTTGCTAGCCTAAACTCTGTACTAAGAGGGAATGCTTCTTGTACATCCAAAACCTTGAGCCAAATCCATGCCACCTGTGTCCACCATACCTACCTATTATGTGGTGTTTTCACCATTCCAAGTAAATTTCTTCATGTGCTATCTACTAACTACTCAAAACAATTTCCTTTTTGTGTCACTACTTGAAAAGCTCATAAGGACGTAGTAGTGAGATTTGTCATCTTCCATGCTAATTAATTTACAAGGATTGGCAGCTTCATCTGCTTCTCCACCTTTTATTTTGCATTAAAGAGCTGGTTAGTCCACCCTATAAATAAATAAATAAATAGACACTCCTCCATGGTGAATGTTGGTGGGCACCCGAGGATTCGGTTAGCCATGGTTTGTGGAAAGTAAATGGTTGGGAGGAGTGTCACCAATAAGTGCTTGTTACAAGTGCAGTCCTAAAAACTCTCGGAACCGCTCTAAAAGTTAGTTAGCCATGGAAGATGACAAGTACCTGCTATTTGATTTGTTGACACCTGTATACACCATTACCTTACAAAACAATATTTTATGCTCTCTATATGCCTTCGGGAACTACAGCTCTAGCACATGATGTTAATCCCTGCTTCCCTCTGCGAAGGGCCATTCTTTTACTTTTATGTTGAGTCAGTTTTCCCACTTCTTTCTGTCTACTTAAGCAAACATCATTGTCAACTCCAGTATAACAGTTTTTACATAACTTTGTGTTTGGTTGATCATATTCTTTGCATTGACATTATCTATATGATATACATGTTGAAAGTTGAAGCAAAAGCTGAAGCTATTATCTTCCTTTGTGTTGATACAAACACTTTCATGTTGAGAATTATTGCTGCTGTGAACTAACTATTATGTTAGACTATTATATCTCTAAATGTTTTATAGTGTTATTCATGAAAGTTTGCACTTGTGTGATCACTTATGTTTACTCTTTATTTACTTGCTTGCAAACTATAGACCATTGGCTTGGATCACTTCATTCAGATCATGTGCATTACATTGTTATTTGATCAAAGATTGTGTTGGTAGCATGTCACTTCAAAAATTATCTGTTTTTATCGTTTACCTACTCGAGGACGAGCAGGAACTAAGCTTGGGGATGCTTGATACGTCTCAAACGTATCTATAATTTTTGATGTTCCATGCTGTTATTATATCAATTGCTACATGTTTTGGCTACACTTTATATCATTTTTATGCATTTTCTGGGACTAACCTATTAACAAGATGCCACAGTGCCAGTTCCCTGTTTTCTGCTGTTTTTGGTTTCAGAAAATCTATTAAGGAAATATTCTCGGAATTGGACGAAACAAAAGACATCGTCAATAATATCACGAGGAGATCACGGAGTCCAAAGGGGAGTCGGAGCAGACCCACCAGGGGGCCACGCCACACTAGGGCGCGGCCCAGGGTGGGCCCGCGCCCCCCTCGGCCACCGACGCCGCCTCTTCGCCTATATATTCTCCGCGACGCGAAAACCCTATTACGGTCGATCATATTCCACGAAAAGTTCCGTCGCGGCCGTCATCGTCAATCTCAGATCGGAGGAGTTCTGAAGCTCTTCCCGGCACCCTGCCGGAGGGGAGATCATCACCGGAGGGCTCTACATCACCATGCCTGCCTCCGGAGTGATGCGTGAGTAGTCCACCCCTGGACTACGGGTCCATAGCAGTAGCTAGATGGTTGTCTCTCTACCTTGTGCCTCCATGTTTAGATCTTGTGAGCTGCCTAACATGATCAAGATCATCTTATTGTAATGCTAGATGTTGTGTTTGCTGGGATCCGATGAATATTGATACCATGTTTATTCAAGTTGTTTATCTATGTGCTCTTGATCTTGCATGCTCTCCGTTGCTAGTAGATGCTTTGGCCAAGTAGATGCTTGTGACTCCAAGAGGGGGTATTTATGCTCGATAGTGGGTTCAGTCTCTAGATATCTGGATCAGTGACAGAAAGGTCTAAGATGGTAGATGTGCTGTTGCTACTAGGGATAAAACATTGGTGCAGTGTCCAAGGGCACTTGTATTGATTACATTACACACTTTACTTCATGCAATAATCTGTTGTTAGCAACTTAATACTGAATGGATGCGGATGCTGCCTTGAAGGTGGATTATTTAGGCATAGATGCGGTTGGAATAACGGTCTATGTACTTTGTTGTAATGCCCAACTAGATTTCATAGTAGACATCTTGGCATGTATTGCATTGTTATGCCCTCTCTATTTGTCAATTGCCCAGCTGTAATTTGTTTACCCAACATGCTAGTTATCTGTTCTGAGAGAGACACCACTAGTGAACTGTGGACCCTGGTCCAATTTCCTCATACTGTTTACACAACCTGCTGCAATCATCTGTTTCCTGTTACTTGCTGTTTTCCTGCTGTTTTCCACACCATACGTTTAACTCTTTGTTTCTGCAAGACCGGAGAGATTGACAACCTCTCTGTTTCGTGTTGGGCAAAGTTCTGGTTTGTGTCTGTGCAGATTCCACGTTGGTGCAAGCTCCCTAGCGCCAGGGGGAGTCAACATCAACAACCTTCCGATAGATCGTCAAGTCCTACTGGATTGATAACCTTGGGTAGATTTCTCAAGGGAAAACTTCTGCTGTCTACATCATAACCTTCCTCTTGGGGTTCACCAACACGTAGCCATCAGAAAACAGGCCAACAGTTCATATCAATGTTTTGTTTTCCAGTAAAAAAACTTTCTAGGCCGACGAAGAGATGATGGGGCTTGAGAAACTAACCAGATCCGAAAAGAAAAAAGCCCACCCCCGTGTGGGCACTCTTTTTTAATAGCATAGAGGCACACATGTGTAGGGAAAAATGATTGGATTATTCCTGTAAAATAAAATTTTGCGTAGAGGCACACATAGAGGCAAATGCACATATATTTACTTGTTTTAGCTTGTTGTAACAAATTTTGCTTAGAGGCAAACTTATTTACTTGTTTTAGCTTGTTGTAACTAATTTTGCTTCGGCAAAAAGGTAGCACATGTTTTACTTGTTTCCCGTGTTTCCCTTGTAGCACATGTTTTACATGCTTCGACAAATTTTTTGTTACTTGCATGGCAAAAGGCAAAAATCACATATTTTGACCTTTAAAAAAAATATTTCTGTTTCTTACATGGCTCATGCAAAAAATTGTTTTGAACGAAACAAACATATTAGGACCAACAATACATTTTGTTGGACAACATAGTAGCACTAACAGCATCACACATATAACTTGTGCCCTCTTACAACTTACGAACCTTACACGATAACTAGCATCGACTCAACACATAGATATATAGCCCGATATATAGGGGCATCATCTTACATGGAAATAAACTAAAGAGGGGCATATATGCCCAAGCAAGCGACAAACCGAAACAAACATGGAAATAAACTACATTGAAATAAACAAACCGAAACAAACATGGCAAACAAACATATAACAGCTCCTCCTTGACTCCTCCTTGACTTCTCCATGGCTCCTCCCTCGGGGTGGCTCACTCGTCGTCCTCGTCGTCCTCCATGTTGTAGGGGAGGGTGTGAATGCGGCCGTGGTAGTGGAAGATGTCGCTGAAGTTCGTGTAGATGTTATAGTTCGTGAATGCGATGAACTCGCACACATACCAAAACACCTGCCCGAGGAGGTGGTAAGGGTCGAAGCTGTTGGTGAAGGTGACGTAGTAGCCGACGCCGAGACCGTTGTCAGTGTACTCCTCAAGCCGGAACATGCGCGGCGAGCCCCGGGGAAGGTGGCGGTAGCCACACGAGAGGAAGTAGAGTGCCCAATCCCTTGCGCCCCTCCACCTCGAGAAGGGCCACACGCGCAGCTGGTTCACAACGAGGACACCAGGCGGATACTGCCACTCCGGCACGGCGGCAGGGCGTTGGAAGGTCGGGCCGTTGAACTGCATGGTGGCTAGGGTTTGAGAGAAGAGGAAGGATGCGGCTTGAGAGAAGAGTGTGAGAGAAGAGGAAGAAGAGAGGGCCTTATAAAGCCGTGGTGTGAGAGAAGACGAAGGAGCGGTGGCGTTTCTTCCACGTCGATGTGTGTATTAAGTGGGAGAGATGAAGAGATGAGCGGCGCGGCGGCGTTCAGACTGGGCGGCCTTCGGACTGCGACGATGAATCGATGAGACGCGGGCAGCATCGATGAGACGCGGGCATGCATCGATGAGGCGCGGGCTGAATCGATGCATCGCTGCTAATAGCGTGGGTGCGACGCTTTTTCTGAATCGAGGTGTGCAGGGCTGCGTCGAGGGCTGGGGCGGCGGCTGCGGCATGCATGCAATGTCTGCATGTATCGGGCTGGTGAAAGGGGCCCACTAGTCTGTGGCCATTGGTGCATGCAGTTTCGTTGAGACAAACACACGAAGTCATACACTCCTACGCCCAGTCCATGCACCGCATCATTTAGAGTCGTTTGATCGTAATGAACGGTCCAGATCGAGCGCACGGGCCGATCCAAACCCCACCAATTGAACCAATCAGCGCTACACGCACCGCTAGCCAATCAGAGAGCAGAACGAGCGCAGACGCGGATCGCAGTCACATGCGCACGGAGCTAACCCTAGCGCCAGATCTGAACCATCTACGCAGAGCGATCAACGGCCCAGAAGGGTGCGGGGTTTAGAGGGGTTTCGGACGGGGTTTAGAGGGGTTTTGAGCAGTTACTAGGGTTAGGGTTAAGCATAACTAATTCAAAAAAATCAAAAAAATATATAACTTGTGCCCAAAGTCTTATTATGTAGTGTAGTAACGATAAAAAATATACATATGATTTACATCCATTTTTGTGAAAAATCCTCAAATCATGTGAGAGACCTCGAACAACTAGGGTTAGGCATAACTAATTCAAAAAAAATCAAAACATCCTCAAACCAACGCACATGGTCTTGTTATGTGATGTAGTAACGAGAAAAAAATATAAATATGGTTTACATACATTTGGACGGAAATGCCTCCACTAAAATGTGAAACTTCAAACAATGTACTATGGTTTTCAATGGAAGAGGATGTGTGTTCTAGTCACTAAGGTCGAGCATAACTAATTCAAAAAAATCAAAACATCCTCAAACCAACGCACATAGTCTTATTATGTGATGTAGTAACGAGAAAAAAATATAAACATGATTTTAATTTGTTTTATATATGATTTTCTATTAAACCATGTTATTTAAATAAAAATAAATAAAAAATGGAATATTTATTCAATACATAATGAAACTTCAGATTTACACTACATAGGTAGGATAGAGGTGTAGGAATTTTATTTGGATGATTTAGAGAAGATGCAAAAAAAAGTTGCTTACAAATGAGGGCGTTTACCCTACCTTTGGAGGTCATTTGAAACACACTTTTGCTGACTATGAGTCTAACTTAACAAAAGGGCTCAGAATGATCAGATAACATACATATTTGAGTTGACGTAGCATTGAAACATCATACCCTAGTCAAAAGTTCAACTTGAGTCCAAATTTGAATTTAAACCGAAATTTGAATTTTGCATCAAATTTGAATTTCAGTTTGAAAACAATAACCAAACAAGTTCGGATGGAAACATGTGGATACATAGTGCCCAACAAATGTTATTACATGCCATAAATTTCAAATGACCAACAGTTCTATCTCTTCCGACCACGCCGTGTACTCTTCTTCGCCTTAGCATTTCTTGTTTTTGGTTGTATTGCACACACAAGTTCACTGATCATCTTGGTTTTCTTCATTGGACTCGATGTTATCACCTCCTGAAACTCGAAAGCAGGTTCAGTTCGATCAAATTCTTTAGTGTGCACCTCGACATCAGTTTCTTCAGTGACAACAGCTGCAGTTTCTTCAGTTTTGACAGTGTGCACCTCGACTGCAATTTCTTCAGTTTCAGCACCAAACTGTTGGCACTGACTTTTCTTCCTTCTGCAGCCACTGACTCTTGCTCTTTTTGTTGGCCAACACTGTTCAACAACAAGAGGCTAACTTGCAAACTTCCTCCTGAAAACAATAAAGCATGCCACATATTTATAATTGAAACAAAAGCACAATATGAAAAAACACAAATAAACAAGCACATACTTTGTGGGCTTAGGAGAAGAGTAAATGCATTGTCTAGATCCCTCTCTGTGCCCAAGTACTTGGCACCGCTTGCATCTATTTTTGCTACCCTTTTGAACCCTTTTTGGCTTTCCATCTTTCTTGTCATTCTTGCCCTTCTTACTACTCCCACCTTTTTCAAACCATGCCTTGAATCTACTCTGTTTAGATCTGCCTGCCTTTCTTTTTGTCAGAGGAGGACACATGGAAAATTCAAGCGGCACTTCTGGCCACTGAGACTGATCTGTAAGAGGTGGAATTGGAATTGCATATGCAGCTTTGAATTTTGCTACCGAATAATATTCATGCAGATATGGATGCATGTTTATCTTCGGCTGTGAGGCTAAGAATATAATGGCATGCTCACATGGTTTACCAGTGTGTTGCCACTCGAGGCAACTGCAATCATGCAATTCAGTGTCAACAACATGCCTCCTTCCAGTCTTGTTATCTCTAACTTTAGCACCCCACAGTGATGATTTTTCAACAGACAAATGTGTAAGACTTCTGCTTCTGTTGACCACCTGTTGCACCACTGCTGGAAGTTTATCACCTTGCAGGCAATCACCAATCTTTTTTCTCAATTCCCACAGCCGCATGAGCATGATCCTGATTTGGTCAACCATGTCATGCACAGGCAAATCTTTTAGCTGCTTCACCTTGTTGTTGAAACTTTCTGCCAAATTGTTGTTGATATGATCACACTTGATGGCAGTGTTGAATCCTGACCTGTACCATAATAAAGAATGGTAGGTGTTCAACCATGTACCAAACTCCTCGCATGTTGCCATTACCTTACCAAGATGATATGAATGTGTCTGTTTAGTGTAAGATCTTGCTGCTGGCCACATTCTCCCAAATTCATCTCCTCTGAATTTTTTGATCAAATTCATCCACAAATGGCCAAAGCACTCCCTCTGCTCAGCATGTGGGAACACATTTTTAACTGCATTTTCTAGACCTTTGCATGCATCTGTGTGTATTGCCAAAGGTCACTCTGGCCCTAAGCTTCTTTTCAACTGCATCATGAACCATGTCCATGAAGCCTCTATCTCTGACTGAAACAAGCCAACAGCAACAGGAAACATCCAGTTGTGTCCATCTAGAGTATTGCATGCTGCCAACTGACCATTCCACTTGCCTGTCAAAAATGATGAGTCTATGCTCAAATATGGACGACATCCTGCTTTGAAGCCATCGGTGCAAGGCTTTAAAGCCATAAAGAATTTGGAGAAATAAACCTTGTCATCCTCTGATACCTCTGTATCTATCTCGACAATACTGCCATGTGACCTTTTCTCCACCTCTGCTTTGAAATTGTAAAGCATCCTAAATGTGTTTGCCCAATCACCATACAAATTCTTCATTGCCCTTTGTTTAGCCTTCCACACTGTGGTATAATTCAGTTTAATGGGGTACAGCTTTTCCAAGTCTACTTTCAGTCTTTTGGCAGTAGTGTTCGGTGTTTTCGCCAAAATTGGAGTTATCTTTTCTACAACCCAAATCTGTGATGTCATGCTTGATACTTTTTGTGAACTTGTAAGACAAGTATGTTGATGAGGGATTTGGTTAACCCTGACTGTACTTCCATCAGGCTGCAGTCTAGCAGATATGTACCACTTGCAAGGCCTCACACCACTACCATAAAAACCTCTGCACTTAGCATAAAACTTCTTTCTATCAGTCCAAAGTGTCTTGGCATCAAACTGATGTCTGACTGCATAAGTCTTGAAAGACAACCTGAACTCATCCATGTTTGGCCATAACTTTCCCACTTGAATGACATGGTTTTCCTTGTCATACACATGCACCAGCTCATCATTATGTGCATCATCTACATAATCTGCAGCATCTTCCATCAACTGTTCATCTACATCTTCACACAAATCTCTGTCAGAATTATCACTAGCTTCATCCCTCTCCTCCTCCTTTCTGTCATCGACTGGAATGCCAAATAGTTTAGCCATCTCAGTGTCAGCAATTGGTGCAATGACCAAATCAGTATGCTCCTCCAATTCAACTGCATTCCAATCAACAACAGCAACATTTCCCTCTTGTGCATGTGCATTAGCCCCATCGGCTATTACTGTCACATCGGTAATAATGGGAACAATCTGCATCTGTGAAGCCCAATCATCATCTGCCTTCTGCATAGCCAAGTGTGACGGCACATAACCCACCTTCGAATCAATATTCAGATCAACGAGCTCAGCAAAAAAATCAGCCCTGAGGCTTGCCCAGCCCTCTTGCCTATCGATTTCATCAATAATTTGTTCACCGTCTTCAATTCTGACATACTCTCCTTTGAAATCATCATACCGCAATAGTGAAACCTCTTGCTCTGGACCCCAAACCACAGTTTCCCCAATTTTCTCCACCAATTTCCTCACCGCCTTCTCTTCCATCTTCTGTAGTTCAGTGGGATCAATCTCTGCACAATCAACCTCCCATTTCACAATTGTGTCTCTCTGGATGTTCTCCATGCTACCATCAACTAATTTTGCCATCGATGGAAAGAAATTGACCGCAAATTCAAAGGTTCGAGCAGCATCCTCTCTGTTATAGGCGGGCAGTGTGAGAAAGATCAGAGGAGGCCGGAAATCGCATTCAAAATTGGGCGGGAGGAAGGCGCATTACCTGTTCGAAGCTGAATCTAGCGGCTCCTTCTCGATCTGACCACGGGCTCCGGGTCCACGAGCTCCTCTCACCGGGCGGCCCCCTCTCACCTTCTATCGATTTCAACGGGCATTTCAACAAGCAAAACAGAGGCACGAGCTCAGATCTACAAACAGGCGGAGGGGATTGGGACTAGAGCTCTGAATTCACTAACCATGAAGGTCGCCGCTACCGAAAGATGGCTCCGCCGCCGCCGCCGGAGCTGAAGAATGGAGCGCGGGCAGTTTCAGACAGTTCAGGTCGGGGGCGGGCAGGCACAGGGGGCAGTTTGACTTGATGCGGTGCTAATTAATTTGGTGGCCCGACATGTCTTAGCGCTAACTAAACTCGTTGACGACCGATTTAATGTCTGTGTCGCACGAGAGCTATTTACCCGCTCCGATCCGTCGCACGAGAGCTATTCGCTCCAAATACGTCGCTCTCCTTCCAATTCGCTGAAAACACGTCGCATGAGAGCTATAAGCCCGTTTTCGCGGGGGCAGCCTCAAGACGCCGTCGTACTCGTAGTCATCCTTTTGCGCCGCCGCCGCCGCTTGCTGATGTTGGATCTGACGGTGGTGCTGTGCTTGGGCGGTGGATGGGTAGAAAAGGTGGTTGCTGGCGTTGATTCGGCTCAGCGAACCGCCGTTGAGCTTCTCTGTCACCATGTTCAGCATCCGCCGCGCCTTCATTGTTCCCGGGCAGCCGCCCGGCCGGAAGCACGCAAGAAAGCAGCCAAAGCCCTAACAAGACCTGCGAAAATGTAATCTCCAGCCGTAATTAGAGGTCTCATTTTTGCATTGTTGCCTTGTTGGGCTGCATGGGCCAGCCGACTGGCGGATGACAAATACAATTGAGGTCGCGGGCGAAATCAAAGTATAAAAAGAATTGTGGCAAAAAAAAACTTGTCTTGACAAAATAATATATGTACACTAAATTACATCGGCACGTTCCCCGCGTGAGCTTTGTGGCATCAAGTAGCAGCTGGTTTTGAGCTTGATGAGATGCAGCTCCTGTGTCAGCTCCAAGGCCGTGAAGGAGACAATGCTACGTCTTACTCGCTTCTCATGGCTGTTGTGACTGGTAAGCGAGATGCAAAACCTGCCGCCCCCAAAGTAGCTCAGCTGGGCGATGTAGGGGCATACCTCATATCCGGCGCGCCGCGCCTTGGGGGGACATGCCGCGGCCTCCGGCCAGGACGCAATAACCACCGGCGGCTTGGCATCCATGTCGACGGCGCAGAAGGGGCGGCTTAAGTCACTCAAGGAAGGAGCACGAAAGCCGAAGAGCAGCCGCCGGCCGGTGCCCAGGAAGTTGGGGACCAAGACGCCCCGGCCTTGGACGGGCAGCTCCCACGGGCCCTCGCTGCGCCACCGGCGGCGCGCCGTGTCGTAGGAATAGGTGCCTTGCCTCTCCAAGGAGACATAGACGCGCGCGCCCGAGACGAAGTATCCCGTGACTTCTCTTCTCTCTTGACGGGCGAGGCCCGGCGGGTCCTTGATGGCGGTCCAGGCCCAGCGGCCGCCGGGGCGGAGCTGCTGGAGAGCCTCGAATTGGGATCCCTGCGGGTCGTCCAATTCCGGGTAGGCCGAGATGGCGAAGAACATGTGGTCGCCGACGGGGACGAGGAAAAGGTAGGTCTTGGCGGAGCGCATGGTCGGGCCGGCGGATACGGCGCCGGCGCCGGCGCCGGCGCCGTTGTGGAGGAAGGTCCGACGGTAGGTGCTGGCGGAGGCAATGACGTCGCGAGAGGGAGAGGCTGCGAACGCCATGTATTCAATGCAGTCGTTTTGCTTGAAACAGGCGACGGGGGCGGGCAGGCTGAGCACCGGCTCCTCGTCGTCGTCGGCCTGCGGCTGCGGGTGCGGGTGGGAAGAGAAGAGATGTTTGAGGTTGAGGTTGAAGACGAGGTTGCCTAGCACGCTCGCGTCTTGCGCCACCACGAATACTAGGCTGCTGCGGCGGCGCGCGGCGGCCATCGATCGACTCCTCGGTGAGGAAAAGGTAGTACAAGATTCTTTGGCGGTCTCGGTCGGTCGGTCCGGGTGGGATGAACAAAATATAGAGGGTTTCCTTGAAGAGTCTGGTTCGGAATCCACTGCTGCTACGTCACATACATACATATGGGAATATCAGGACATGGCACGATCTTACGATAACGCACGTGCAGGAGCAGAGGCACGAAAAATGTTTGGGCGGGGCCGATCAAATATTATTCGTCTTGCGAAAATATACACATGTTCTGCATAATCTCTCTAGGTCAGATTATGTGCACAGATATTTATATCAGAAACCTTCACGAGCACTAGCATGGACCAGATGACACCGATAAATTGTGGACGAGCATATACCAAACAATCGATTATTATTTACACAAAGTAGTATAATCTATGTAATTCATTTATTCATGATTGGTTAATATTAGCGATAATAATACCAAGTACATATCATCACTTGTTGTAAACTCATTAATTTACTCTCTATAACTTGCAAGACATAATTGGTCACAGAAATAACGGTAAAGAATCATGCAAATATTTAGTTTATACTCTGGAAGTTTCTATAAATATGGTAACATATCATACTCTAAAATACAAAATTAATATATTTGCTAGAACATATGTTTTAGATATCGCTCCATAAATAAGGATACACTATACAATTTATACAATTGTCAGAACTTAATTAATGAAGAAACTTACGCAACAAAATATAATTTAAATTTATAATAATGCAAATGTATTATTTAACTATATGCATTGCTAGTATATGAAAAGAATGCTACAACTAACATCTCATATATTTTTATGCGATGATCAATTTAAAATAAAAAATTATGAATATACTCGTAATATTGTATCATGTTAACATTAAGTATAGAAGTTCAGTATAAATATAATTCTTAAATCGAAAAATCTCTTCACGTAACCATGTTTATGGTAGCATTTCTCATCTCCCAGCGATCATTCTTCCACATAAGAATGCAAAGCAAGTGTGGAAGTGCAGGTTGGATCTTCGGCCTGCTACGCTCCCATGGCAACAAGCTCACAAGCGCCGGAGTGCATAGGCAGGCTAAGTAAATCCGCAAAATTAAAACTAAAATAAAATATATAAATAAACATTTATGTACTTAAATAAATGGAAAAAACTTTTCATAATAAATGTTGGCCCAATAATGTGGGGACTTTCTTCTTTGTTTTCCTTTTTCCTCTGTTTTTGTTCGTATGGTTGCAGGTCAGATTACAAGGGGCCAGCGCATCAGAGCAGCAACCATCGCCAAAGATGAGAACAATTGATCGGAATAATCTGACCTGCAACCACACGGACGAACCGAAAATGGACAAGATCCGAAGAGCAGTTTGAAGAAAGGTACACCATACAGGCGCATCATGTGAAGAGCATTTTGACTTTGGTGAACACTAATGGGCTTTAAGGTTTTGTTGCATATGCATTTGCCTTACTGTTCGTTTGTTTGGTTGCAGGTCAGATTATTTCGATCTACTGTTCTCATCTTTGGCGATGGTTGCTGCTCTGATGCGCTGGCCCTTTGGGGTCTTAGCACGACTACTCCCCGTCTCTACTACATTAAGCTCTACTACGACAAGCTTTGCCAGACTCCACTGATGGAGGGGCGAGGACAGCGGCGCGCCTTCGGCTCGCTTCAGTGTTCATAGTCGTCGCTAGGTGGTCGATTGACCTTTTTGTAATTTTTATTACTTTTTTGGGTCTTTTGTACTGTTGTGGATGATTAATAGATCGCTGATCTTTTCGCCAAAAAAAAGTAAGTAAAAGAAGAATTTAACAGTGTATACATTTTATTGCCATGACATCCACATAAGAACGCATACAATGCTACAATTGTGTACCTTTCTTCAAACTTCCCTAGTCAGAATATGATTCCCTATAATTATGAAATAAGAGACCAGACTTTCGTAGCAGTTTTTTTTTAGATTATTGTAGCAGCATATATATAATAAAGTTAACAACTGTACCAGTCAATTCAAATATAAATAGAACGATTTGGGCTGTGGTAGCATAGCAGGAGACCTGATCAGAACATCTCCAACAGACACCCAATGGGCCGGCGCTCTAAAATTTTTTTGCATCGCCAAAAAGTCGTTTTGGGGCGCTGGACGCCTGTTTTGCTTTAACAGACGCCGTATATTTTACCGCGCCAACACAGCAGTTTTCCATACGCTGTAAAATACAGCATCACAAACACATTTTCTTTACAAATAAGTACATAATTTATAAAAATAGGTCCCGGGTAAAAAATAAAAAATAGCAAACATGTCCCCAATCATTGGAGCTGCTAGCTCTTCTTCCCCACGCACTGCGGAGCACTAGCACATCCACGCCGGGCAATTAGCTGCCCAATCGTTGGAGGGAGCTCGGGGCCGGACGCGTCTTCTGGTGGAGCAAATCCACGCCAGAGGTCGGCGCCGAACGCAAGCGAGGTGGTGAGGGGCCGACCAGCAGCGGCGTGCTCGCGGCGTGGGCGGCGACGGCGAGCTGCAGGGGTGGCTTGGCGAGCACGGATGCGAGCGAGGAGCTGGGGGGCCGGCCCGCGGTGGAGACCTGCAGGGGCGTGGGCGGCGGCGGCCTGCAGGGGTGGGGCGGCGAGCTCGGGGCGTGGGCTGTGAGCAGGAGTGTGGCGGCGGTCGATTCCGGCGGCCAGCGGCTGATTCAGACGACCGACGGCCGATTCCGGAGACCGACGGCAGATTCCTGATGTACGGCGGTCGATTCCGGTGGCCGATTCCGTCCGCCATGAAGTTTCACCGTGACAGTTACCTTCCCGGGCGTTCTTTATTTTGTCCAGTGCCACGCACAAATTATGGTGCAAAATCAACAACATCGGCCAGTGCGTTGGACGATTTCTACAGAGCGCTAACTTATAGAGCCTCTTTTGGAGCAGTGTTTTTAGCCCGGGCGCGCTAAAAAGGTTATTTAGAACGTGCGCCTTGAGCGTCTGTTGGAGATGCTCTCGGTGTGGCCCGGCGGAACTTTTTTTTTTTAGCCCATGGCCCGGCGGAACTGAGTAGTGTGGTTTGTACTGGCCCGACCGAGCAGTGTGGCTTCAATTTTCTACTGGACTAACCCGATCCATAGACCCATTCTGTTTGCTTATGCGGCCCGGCCCATAGATTCAACACCCATTCTATTTGTAGGCCCCTTCGACTAGCCACACAGGCAGAGCGTCGCCGTCGCCCCCGCGAGGCCTCATTGGAGAAGAACCTCTGACCCTGAGGTAGAACACCCTTTCCCGGTTCGCAGTGGAGACACGATTTCTTCCGGTGAATGAGGCCCTGTTTAGGATCTCTCTTCACTCACTACAGCCATCTGTTGCCGCCGCTGGTTATTCTTGTGTCGTCAGGATGGCCACACCGAGGAACCTGAATATCAAGGCGTCGACATGCAGGAGGGTGGCGACGTAGGCACGGAGCTGCGGTCGTACGAGGACGAGGTGGAGAATGAGGCGTGCAAAGACCGCCGCCATGAAGGAGAGGGCCGCCAATCCTTACGACCTGAAGCAGCAGTTGAGATCTTACATCTTATGTAATTGAGATTGGGAAAGATATTTTGATCTCAAAGCTTAGTGATATCTTATGTCCATGTCCAAGATCTTCCGCTTAAGTGCATTTTTGTAGCTCCATATATGAAGCCTTTTGCACTCTATCGTTAGTGTCATTTATTTCTTCAGGAGAATGTATTGGTCGAGTCACGGACTCACGGATGATGATCACAGACTGCCATAAGCAACTTGAAGCCACACACTGGCAGGCCTGACTCTGGTACCATTCCGAAGAGTTTGAGGCTTCGAGCTAAATTTGACATCATTTGTGATCTCTCCGTGAGTTTTTTCAAACTGTCTTATGCTGAATTGAAGGAGTCAGACGGAGTTAATTGCACTGACGGTCACACATCTTGTCGCGTATGCGCACTTAAATCACACATTTGGAAAACGTGAATAATGGGTCACACAACTGAACAAGTGTGTACACTTTGGTCACAAACGGGTCATGTCATCCCGTTCTGCACAGAAAGTTTTCAGAAAACCCCCTACGGTAATATTAGGAGGGTCATATTGTAAAAAAAGAAGAGGTCATGTTTTGGGTCAGTGTATCCATTTTATGGCTGATCAGCCTGAATTAGTTTGCAATATCTCTCAGAAAAGAATTATGTGTTTGCCATATATCCATATGTTTCATGCGACTTGCAAGACTTCACAAGGAAAATCAGAATTGCTGGTTAAATATTGGTTAATCTGCATATATAGGCAAAAATTATATACATCATATTGCTGTACAACACTCTACCATTGTGTATATGTGTTTTGTTTTGTATAATGAAAAGGAGAAACTCTCTAATTTCCTGTCAGAAGAAAAAGAAAAGACCGCTTCACAAAAATGCTTCCCGAATCACCCGTGCAAACACCCTTGATGACAACCGGCTCAAGACATCTGGTAGGATCTTAGAAGAGATGCTCGGTAAAATAGGTAGGAGCTCTTGCGCTAGAGACACGATATTCACGTCCTGCGTCAATAAAAGAATGTAACCAATATCAATTTATCTTCCTTTAAAAAAAATCAATTCATCTTCCCAAACAAAAGCAAAAAATAGGCCGGAAAAGAAGTGTTCAGCATGCATACCCCATTTACTGTTGGACTTGCTGTCCCAGCTGTTAAGAATTTGACGACCTTCTCGACATTATTCAAGATAATCCTGTCTTCTTCTGTGATTGTAGGAAGCAACGCACTGGACCTGACAGGAACCATACCGAAAACTGGGGTGGGATTTCTGATCCCAAAAGATGCAGCAACTTGTAGCAATTGCTCCCTTGAAACCGCGTCAATGGCTTTCACGATCTACACCATAGAAAATAAGGGGGGGGTCAATACAAAAGAACTTGAAAAGGTACATTTTCATGCATTTGGTAAATTACTGCAGCAAGTACAGCAGCTACTCCTTAGATCATCATCAAGTGTTGTGACATGAGAGCTCACCTCATCAAGGATGAACTCTCGGAAGAAGTCACCCCTATCGGAGAGTAGAAAACCGAGAGCAGCCCGAGCTTGGATTGGGTTCTCAGGTTGCGATATGGAGTTTGGAAATGCAGGAACTAAACCGGTATTAGGTTGGAATCCTATAGAACCCAGCCCAGCCATGTTACCCTGCATATCCTCTCCACCACCACTCTTTGCTGAAGTAATGAAGTTC
This sequence comes from Poa pratensis, assembly GCA_947311845.1. NCBI lineage: Eukaryota > Viridiplantae > Streptophyta > Magnoliopsida > Poales > Poaceae > Poa > Poa pratensis. Next base: position 4,130,358 of record CAMZMU010000107.1, on the reverse strand, counting down.
TCAAAAGCTTGCATGACGTCAATGAACCTTTCTGCGTCAAAAACACCTGTTTTGCCATATATTGTGTAACGCAAGGCACTCCTTAGTCTAGGCGATTCATCCGTTAGTAGCCTCTGTTATAGTAGTCAACCAAAGAAATGAATCAATGACACAAAACATAGAAATTTGAGGGATGAATGAGGTTAAATTAAAGGTTGAGATGCTGACCTGTGCAATATATGGGTATGCTTCATCCACAATGGCAAATTCAGGGTCTCCTACCAATGCTATACCTTCTAATACTCCAATGGCTCTAATAATCAAAGCAAAATAGGGTGGTATCCTGAATGGATAATCAAATGTTATCTGTGCTAGATCCGCTGCCAACTCTTGAAAGTTAATATTCTTTGCACCGCCTCCTTCCAGTGCTTGATCAAAAACCTTTGCCAGTACAGGTAAGATTGGATCCAAGTTAACTCCCTCATCGATGAAACCAAGCTTCACAAAATCCTTAACGATTGCCTCATAATCACGATGAATAAGGTGAGCTATTGCTTCAATCATACCATACTTTTGATCATCTGTCAGTTTTGTTACAAGCCCTGCAGAAAGAAGGTCCATGTTATTTATTTTCAGGTATACTGAAGGAGGTGGAATCAAAATTTACACAAAAAAGGCTGATAAAAAAGATAGAATAAAACAAATTAACAGCTGAAATTTAGTCAGCGGAATCAGTTTACATATTCTATGATAATTATTTTTACCAAAAGCAATACACACAGGCTAACATATAAAAATGATGAGATCCAAAGGTTTCAATCGTCATGCTCAATCTAGTATGACACACTGATTAGTAAAACAGGATGCAAGCATGACGTAGTACTACTAATACGTTAGATCAAATTCGTATGCCAGTTGCATCACTGCAACATGGAATGGACAAACATTTATCAGTTTTGTATATCAGTTGATGAGAAAGATAGCAAATTGTACAGTTGTACATGAGAACTCGAGAAGCATAGATTGCCCATGTTCTTCATTTACCAAAATCAAGAATGGCAAGCTTTCCATCTGGTGTCCTAATCATATTTCCGGGATGAGGGTCAGCATGAAAGAATCCAGTATCAAGCAACTGCAATACAGAACATGGCCAAAAAATTCTTTGAGAAAATTGTTCAGACTGAATAACATTTCTTCGCAATAGCAAGTGTGTGTGGAATCAAAGAATTCAGAATATTACTACATGTACAGGAAAGAAGAGGAAAAGCAAACCTGCTTTAGATAGCATATAACTCCTACGTTAACCAATGATCCAACATCATTCTCAGTACTCTGTGATAGCTTCTCTCCATCGACCCATCCTGTGGTAAGGACTTTTCTGGATGTGTATTTAGGGTACGTCTTTGGTACAACAACCTAGAAAAATGTTGAATAAGTTCATAAGTGGACTGCTTGACATTGAAGCTAGCATGTGTATACTGTAATAAATATTTTACAAAATACTCTAAACGTACAAGAATAAAAGCATTCAATACAACCATATTATTGCATATTGCACCGCATCTACTAAGCTTCCAAAGGAATTACCTGTGGAAGATCTTCTCTCATCATTTCAGCAAAGCGGAGGCCATTTTCTCCTTCATTTACATAATCAAGTTCTTCAAAAAACCGGGCAGCCCATTCGTCTACTAGGCCAACGACATCAATGGAGACCTAGCAGTATGCAGTAATTTCAGCGTGAGTTAATGAAGATAGTCTTCTTCACATCATTTCTTACCAACGACAAAGAAGTATTTTACCTGAGGAAATCTCCTGAGGACCAACCCTAGAGATCTAATGATGAATAGATCTATGGTGACAGTCTCAAGCACAAACGGTCTCTGCACTTTCACAGCTACCAGTTCCCCTGTTTCTTTCAAACGGCCCTTGTACACCTGTCCCAGAGATGCTGTGGAATGACACATAAGCTTAGTCAGAGAACAGTGGCTATTGTTCGTGCAGTATGATGTCATTTGCAGCCTTAACTGACCAGGTGCAAATGAACGGGGATATTTCTAGTATAGTTACCTGCAGCAATTGGGGAGGAAGACAGCTCCGAGTATATCTCTTGCCATGGCTTGCCAAGCTCTTCTTCCAGGAGAGCCATCGCGATATCGTCCGGAAACGAAGGAACCTTATCGCAGAGCTTCTGCAGCTCGGTCATGGCTGCAGGGGACAGGATGTCCGGCCGGATACTCAGCGCCTGGCCGAGCTTAATGTAAGCAGGGCCCAAGGACGTGACGATCTCCCGCAGCTCGATCGCGCGCTTCACTTCGTTCTGTCATCCAAAAGAGAAGACTCATTTGTCAGGCCATCCAAAGAAAACAGCGGCAGAGCTGTTTTGCATGAATTGGGCAGTACCTCCTTGATTTTGTCGCCGATGAGGTCCGATATGATGCCGGAGATGAAACCCCCGGCCACGGACAAGAGCTGCACGGCGCGGGTGGCGACCGCCCCCGGGCGTGAGCCCCAGTAGGCCGAGATGATCTCGGGGCTGTACACGAGAGGCAGCCCCTCGGTGTTGCTCACCTAGAACCACAAAAGGGCAGCATAATTCAGATGACAGCAATAGTACCAAATTCAGTGAGTCTAGAACCAAATTCAGGCCGTCAACATGGCGATTAAACTGTCAGACTCCATGGGTGTGATTGATCATCGAACCGTGTGGGAATGGAAGTAACTGCTGCGGGGGAGTGGTCTGGGGGATGGGGAATACCTCGACGAGTCGCATGGTGACGTCCTTGTCTGCGAACTGGTCGTCGCGGAGGTTGGAGCCGCGGAGGCCGCGCATGAGGGAGGCGAGCTGCTCGTCCTCCTCCATCTGCTTCCGCACCCGCTTGATCTCCTTGGACACGTCCCCGAACCTCTGCACTCATCCAAATTGCAGAGCAACACACGGCGTCAGTCAGCGAGATCATCGTGGCAGCGGGCAGGAGACGCCGTGGAACAGAGCGGGGGCAGGGGCTTACGGTGGACGTGATGGCGCTGGCCCTGACGCGGGGGGCCGCCGGCGGCGGCCTGGGCTCGGTGGCCACGGCGAGCACGCGGCGAAGGCGGCGCCAGCGCGGGAGCGGGAGCGGGGATGGAGAGTGGAGCCCTGTGGCCCGGGCCCGGCCGAATCCGCCGCAGTGCAGGAGGTGCGGCGCCGAGGCCGACGCCGCCGTCGCGGCCTCCATGGGCGGGACGGACGGACGAGGGCTTCCCGAAGGAAGGTTGGAGACGATGCAGGTGTACTGTATAGCGGAGGACGGAGGCTCCGAGACGTGGAGGTAGCTGAGCGAGTGGCGGAGCAGCAGTAAGAAAACTGAACTGGACCGAGGTTCAGTGGATCGATGTGGCTGGGAAAGAAGAGGCGGGGGCTCCTCCACTCTTTGTGCTTTCGACGGGAAGGGCGGGCGTGGTGGCTGTGTGGCCTGGCGCCCACGGCGAACGCGTGGACGGCGCCGAGACCCGTGGGTAGAGCAGCCTGCTGCCTCTCCGCCACCAACTTCGCACCAAGCGCAGGTGCGCGCGATGTGTCTGCACCGGCTTCGAACGTTCAGACATGCATCCAACCACAGGCATGCTCAGCCCACACCAGCCACGAGAGGCTCTAATGTTAGCTGATCAAAAAGAGCAGAGAGAGGCTGCTTTCATCGAAATTCAGATGGTTACAGCTGCGTAAAAATCGACGATACCGTAGCTTTCCACGGCCAGTTAGGCGCGATGCTTTCATTTGATTTTGCTCGACTGTCGACACTCTTGCTGCTACTGTAATGCAGCTACCGTAACCTGAACCGTTGACCTCGCCAGACTGATGAACAACATTGTTTCATCGCGGTAGGTCTAGAGCTGGAATGAGAAGGATGGGCATTACCTCACCAAAATGATCAATAACAGTGTAACTATGACGGTCAGGCGGTACAAAATGTGAATCATGTTATTGCTTCTTCTAGTATTTTTTTTAGTTTGAAAGAAAGAAAAAAGATTTGCCTTAATTCATTATATAAGGAGTGTAAAGACAAGGTCTATAGGTTACAAACCCAAACACCACACCCCACAACTACTCTCCCAACAACAAAAGATACAAATGTTTAGCGCCCACAAGGACCCAAGAGTGGGCTTCAAGCTTGGTGCGACGTCCAAGAATGATGGAGGGCTAACATTTTTGAAAACTCTTTCATTCCGCTCATTCTAAATCTCCCAAGAAACCAACATCATGAGCGTCGCAGGAGCTTTCTCCTTCCGGGGTGGGCGTGAAGAAGGTGCTCCTACCAAGATTGAATGTCCTCCAAGAAAGACCAATCTGAAAGGGTAAAATCAACGAGCCCACACCAATGTTTAATCATCCCCCAAATTTGAATAGGGCAGAGAGAGAGAGAGAGAGAGAGAGAGAGAGAGAGAGAGAGAGAGAGAGAGGGGCTGCTTTCACGGGAAATTCAGATGGTTACAGCTGCGTAGAAATCGACAATACCGTAGTTTTCATTTGATTTTGCTGGACTGTCGACACTCTTGCTGCTGCTGCTGCTGTAATGCAGCTACCGTAACCTGAACCGTTGACCTCGCCAGACTGATGAATAACATCGTTTCATCGTGGCAGGCCTAGAGCTGGAATGAGAAGGTGGGCAATACCTCACCAGAGACCAGAGACTGATCAATAGCATTGTAACTATGACGGTCAAGAGGTACAAATGTGAATCATGTTATTGCCTTCTTGTAATATATTTTTTGTTTGAAAGGAAGATTTTTTTTGCCTTAATTCATTAAATAAGGAGTTTAAAGACAAGGTCTGTTATGTTTTTAAGCCAAGACAAAAGCTCTGTCTTATTCTTTCTTTAAAAAAAAATACAAGGTCTATAGGTTACATACCCAAACACCACACCGTACAACTACTCTCCCAGGAACAAAAGACTCAAATGTTTCACGCCTGCAAGGACCCAAGAGTGGGCTTCAAGCCAGGTGCGACCAAGGATGATGGATGGCTAACATTTTTTAAAATCTTTGATTCCGCTCATTCTAAATATCCCAAGAAACATACATCATGAGCGTGACAAGAGCCTTTCTCCTTCGGGGGTGGACATGACGAAGGTGCTCCCACCAAGATTGAATGTCCTCCAAGGAATACCAATCCGAAGGGGTAAAATCAACGAGCCCACACCAATGTTTAATCATCCCCAAATCCGAATAGGGCAGCGGCAAGTGGAAAGGAGATGACGACCACGTTTCATTGTCCCGGCTGCAAACGGGACAAATTCTGCCATTGGGCCAATCCCTACGCTCCAAACGATCCACCGTCCAAACTCTATTATGTACGACGAGAGAACAATGCTGGATGGGGGGACGATCCATGTTCACATCTTCTGGTGCCATCCTTGGGGCAGCCCCACTCGATGAACTCAGTTGTGTTGTTGATGAGGTTGTTCACCTCGACGAGATATAGAACCTTCATGTTATTACGTATTTTTTCAATCGATATCGTCTTAAAGGTTTTTTAGTGCAAGCCAAATCTGGTGCGTTCAACATGTTGTTCGTGGGAGCACTCCACGGGTTATTTTTTCATCCGACAATAAATTGAACTCCGAGGTAATGGACAAATACACTAGCTAGATGTTCTTTCTTGCGAAAGAATAAAAAAATAATTAAGCGAAAAACATAAATAACACTGATCAAGTGATTAGACTATGATATATAACTATGATGGTAAATGGATGCAGTGTCTCTCAATGTGAACCATCTTATTGCTTCTTGGAGCAGTAGCTCGACCCAGATGGATTGGAGCAATGGTGGGTTGGGGGAGGAACCATGTGTACATCTGGTGGTTCCATCCTTGGGGCAGCCAGTCGATGAACTCAGTTGTGTTGTCAACAAGGTGATAGAGTCCCACTACTTCCTCACATACGGAAACATGATTCGGAGTTCATCAGAGTCTCGGTTACACATGATTACAGAGGAATTGGATGAGAACAGGAAGAACTGATACAGAGGGTGAGAAAGGAGGGTAGGTGAGATCTGAAGAAGAAGAAGTTGTTTGCCGTTTTCTTGGATACCACGCTCTCTGCCCTCCTCCGCTTTTATCCTCACCGAGTCCATTCCGGGCCAGCGTAGGGTTGGCACGGAATCCTCCTGCGCGTCACCTTCTTAGCCGGGCTTGAGTTGGACCTTGGCCCAGGCCCGGCGCTCATCTCTGCTTCTGCGTGACTTGGCTCATGTTGCTCATCCGGCATGCTGTCTTCCTTGTTCAGGTCACTGACATTTCCCTCTTCTTTACCAGCGGCTTGCCCCCAAGCCGGCGCCTCCGGAAACTTAATCTTCAGTTCGTGCTCGTCCTCCCAGGTCGCCAGATCTTGCGGCATACCTGACCATTGAATGAGAAGTTGAGTGCCAGTCGACGTACCTTTCCTATACTGACGTTGGTCCAGTATTTGCATTGGTCGACAAGGAGTTGTTGTCACCCTAGGCAATTCCTTCTGCACCACTGTTCCTGCCTTCAATGCCTTTTTGAGCTGCGACACATGCACAACCGGATGTATTTTAGCCACTGGGGGTAACTCCAACTTCTATGCCACCGCCTCAACTCTTTGCAGAACCGTATATGGACCATAATATCTGAAGGACAGTTTCTGATTTGCCCGTGTTGCCACTGATTTTTGAATGTACGGTTGCAATTTCAGATAAACAACATCTCCCACAGCGAACTGCCTCTCTGTTCTTTTCTTATCAGCTTGATTCTTCATACGCAATTGCACTCTTACCAAATGCTGATGCAAGATATCTCGCATTTGTTCATGTTCCTGGAGCCATTCTTGCACATCTGGAATTGCACAAGCTTCCAAACGATCAATACCTAGATGCACTGGCGCCTGTTCATAGACCACCTCAAACGGCGACTGTCCCAGTGATGAATGCTTGGTCGTATTGTACCAAAATTCTGCAAGGGGTAACCACTGTATCCACTTGTGTGGGCAACCATGTACAAAGCACCGCAAATATCCCTCCAGGCACTGGTTTACTCGCTCTGTTTGCCTATCAGTCTCTGGATGATATGATGAACTGAATTTTAGTTCCACTCCTGTCACTCTATGCAGCTCCTTCCAAAAGTGACTTGTGAAAATCTTGTCCCGATCCGAGACAATCGACTGTGGCATACTGTGCAATTTGAAAACATTGTTCATGTATGCAGTAGCCACTGAACTGGCTGTGAAAGGATGCACCAAAGGAACAAAATGGGCATATTTTGAAAATCTGTCCACCACAACCAGAATACAATTATACCCACCAGATTTTGGCACTCCTTCAATGAAGTCCATGGACACATCTCTCCAGGCTTGTTTTGGTACTGGTAAGGGAGCCAGCAGCCCTGGGTACTTCACCCTTTCGGGTTTAGCCTGTTGGCAGATCTCACAAGTTGCCACAAATTCTTTTATTTCTTTCTTCATTCTTGGCCAAGCAAATAACTTCTTGATGCGATGATACGTCACAGGAAAACCAGAATGCCCTCCCACTGCACTTGCATGAAGAGCTTGCAAGATCTTGCTTTTCATAGGTGACTCACTGTGCAACCACATCCTTTCTTTGAAGTAAATAATCCCCTGCTTTAGTGAAAATGGCCCCACCTTCTCTTTAACTGTTAATTCTGCTAACAGTTGCTTAGCTTTACTGTCTTGCAGATATCCTTCCATGATCTCATCTAACCAAGTCGGTGTACATGTGGATATTGCTAGCATTTCCTGATCCCCTTCCGGTGCTCTTCTTGACAAGGCGTCAGTGACCTTGTTCTCATGCCCTTTTTTATACACAATCTTGTAGTTCAAACCCATCAGTTTCGTTAGTGCCTTGTGCTGCCATGGCGTCGACAGCCGCTGATCATCCAAGTGTGTCAGGGCTTTTTGGTCTGTCCTAATGATGAACTCACCTCTCTGCAAGTAAGGTCTCCATCTGTCCACAGCCATTAAGATTGCGAGACACTCTTTTTCATAAGTGGATAAACCCCTGTTTTTAGGACCCAAGGCCTTACTCAAGAATGCAATTGGGTGGCCCTTCTGCATCAGAACAGCACCAATCCCATAGTCACAAGCATCTGTTTCAATTTCAAATGATTCCTGAAAGTTTGGCAATGCTAGCACTGGTGCAGTTACTAATTCCTCTTTCAATGTTTGAAATGCTTCTTCATGTTGCATTGTCCAGGAAAACACAACCCCCTTCTTTAGCAAATCGAAAAGAACTCTGCTGATAATGCCAAAGTATTTGACAAATCGCCTGTAATACCCTACCATGCCCAAGAAACTCCGGAGCTCTTTCACATTCGTTGGCACCTTCCAGTTTTTTATCACCTCGATCTTGCTGCTGTCTGTGGCCACCCCATTTTGACTGATTTCATGCCCCAGAAACAATAATTTCTTCTGAGCAAATTTGCATTTAGAGAACTTCACCTTTAGCTGATGTTCCTGCAACACTGAGAACACTTGTTGGACCATTTTCAGATGTTCCTCCCAGTTGGTTGAGTAGATCAAAATATCATCAATAAAAACTAGCACTCCTTTTCGCAGCCAGGGTTCTAGAATCTTATTCATGGTTCCTTGGAAAGTTGCTGGAGCTCCTGTCAGGCCATATGGCATCACCTTGTACTCATAATGACCTTGATGTGTTTGAAAAGCTGTTTTAGCTTCATCTTCTTCCTTCATCCGGATTTGATGATATCCTGCTCTTAGGTCCAAGCTGGTAAAGAAAGCAGCCCCCTGCAGTTCATCAAGTAGCTCTTCTACTATAGGTATAGGAAACCTATTTTTGATGGTGATGGCATTTAAGTGTCGGAAATCAGTGCACAATCTCCAGCTGAGATCCTTTTTGGCCACCAGTAGCAAAGGAGATGAATACGGACTGGTGCTGGGTTGGATAATGCCATTTGCTAGCATTTCAGCAATTTGTCTCTCAATTTCATCCTTTTGTTCCGGGCTGTACCGATACTGCCTCACATTCACCGGCTGAGCTCCCGGGATCAATGGTATAGAGTGATCAAATTCTCTCTTAGGAGGTAAGCCTTTTGGTTCTTCAAACAAGGTAGTAAACTTGGTTAACAACTCTTTCATTTCTTCTGGACAGTCTTCCTGGTTTTCAGTCACCAAAGGATTCAGTAAGAAGCAATACCACACTGCATTCATTTCTGTCATATTAAGCAATTTGTCACCAGAAATTTCTGCACATTCTGAGGTATCTGGAACCATTCCTTGCAATCGCACTTGCTGTCCTTCGTGAGGTAGGATCATCCATTTGCGCCCCAAATCCACTTGCATAGGACTATGTGTCTCGAGCCAATCCATTCCAATTATAACATCATAACATTCCAATGGCAACACTTTAAAATCTGTCCGAAACACATTCCCTTGGCAACGCCATTCACATGCAGGAAATATACCTTGACTTTGTAACATTTCTCCATTTGCCACCTTCACCTTCAACTGTTTTTCCAATGGTTGTCTTCCTTGAAGTTTTTCAGCCAGAGCAGAACTCACAAAGCTAGTTGAGCTTCCAGAGTCTACTAATATGATCACCGCATGTTTTTGCACTTTTCCCTGCAGCCTCATGGTTAATTTTCCTTCCACTCCTTTTTGTGCGTGTGCAGACAAGGCATGCAATTCTTCTTCGTCACTTTCACTGTCTTCATAACCCAGAACAGGTTGCACTGCTGGTTCATGAACTTCGGCTGCATCTGATTGCAGTAATTGCAGCAATTCTTCAACCACATGGATCTGCACCGTTTGCCCACACTTGTGTGTGGGGCCCCACTTTTCACCACAAGTAAAGCACAGACCACGGGCTCGCCTGTAAGCCCGAAGAGCACTCACTTTATCTCCCGATGGACGAGCTCGAGAAGCTTCTAGCCCCCTCTTATCTTCTGAACTAGTGGTGTTAAGTGTCTTCTGTCCCCCCACACCTGGGAGACTGGGAGTAGAGGCAATGCCAATAGACTTAGCCCAATTTGAGGGATCCCGCCTTCGATACTCCTTGGGCCTCATACTTTCCAGCACCTCCTCCTGCAAGATAGCCAAGGAACTCGCAGTATCTAGATCTCCAGGTTGTTGTATAAGAACAACAGATCGTATTTCATCTTTTAAGCCATCAATAAAGGTAGTAGTAAAGATTTCAGGATCAATACTAGCATTGTGAGCTAACATCTGGTGCATAAGGTTACTAAAATTTTCTATGTACTCCTGCACCGATCCTACTTGAGTAACTCTCCTTAACCTCCTAATCAGGACCTTAAACTGATTTTTCCCAAATTTTTCACACAAGCACTCACAAAACTCCTCCCAATTCATTTTCTCAATTTTATGTTCAACTGATTGAAGCCACAGAGTAGCTTGACCAGTGAAATTCATAGTGGCTAGATCCTTCCAGAAGTACTCGTGAGTTTGGCAAATTTTAAAGTACTTTTCACAATTGCGTTTCCACCACTTGGGGTTATCCCCATCGAATCCAGGAATCTCAGATCGAATCACACCCCCAGGAGATACACCACTACTAGTGTCTCCCACATCGAAATCCAACACACGAGTAGTAGCAGTTCGTGGCTCAGGTGTGGCAAACGTACCATTGCCCGGAGGTCCATAGTATGACCCCCGGTGTTCCTGTTGCAGACGGTGCCCAGCAGGGCCGACAACTCCAGCGACGCCGCCACCCGAGAGATCCGGCTTGTGCAGCAGCGGTGGTTGTTGTCGAGTCAGATCGACCACTCCATGGCCAATCCGAGTAGTCGTGGCAGCGGGTGGAAGTTCCGCCGCCTCTGGGCCAGCCTTCGCGACCGCAGTAATTAGCTGCCGGTCCATTCGATCGACCCGCTCCGTCAGCGAGTCCATCGCGGTGGAGAGCTTGCCCAGCGCCAGATCGACCTGGGGCTTCCAAGTCTCCGCCATCTCCTTCTGCGAAGTTTGGATCGCGCCTAATTTCTCGCTCAGCGCGGCAGCATCCGCCTCCCGTTTCTTCTCTGTAGCTGTCATGAACTCGAACATCTGACGCATAGTCATCTCCTTCTCCACTATCTCCCCCATCGCCTCCGATTCGAACTCGTCCTGATTCCTTACTCAATTTGGGTACGCCGGAGCGTTTTGCGTCAGATCCGAGCCGGATCCAACACCCTTCACCGAGTTTTACAGGATCCAAGCGCGAGCACTCACTCACTCCCTAGCGATCGTAACCGCTCTGATACCAACTGATAGAGTCCCACTACTTCCTCACATACGGAAACATGATTCGGAGTTCATCAGAGTCTCGGGAAGAACTGATACAGAGGGTGAGAAAGGAGGGTAGGTGAGATCTGAAGAAGAAGAAGAAGTCGTTCGCCGTTTTCTTGGATACCACGCTCTCTGCCCTCCTCTGCTTTTATCCTCACCGAGTCCATTCCGGGCCAGCGTAGCGTTGGCACGGAATCCTCCTGCGCGTCACCTTCTTAGCCGGGCTTGAGTTGGACCTTGGCCCAGGCCCGGCGCTCATCTCTGCTTCTGCGTGACTTGGCTCATGTTACTCATCCGGCACGCTGTCTTCCTTGTTCAGGTCACTGACACAAGGTTGTACCTATACACGCCAGACCGGACCCAAAAGTGCATGAAGTAGGCGAAGCCGCCATTAATGCCCAGTCGCGAGGCATCCACGGAGAAACTGTTGGGCCATCCAAGAAACAATACGAGGTTGGCTAGGCTTGTGCCTTTCTTCGGCACCCACCGCGCCTCCTCCAGAGCGTGCACCGAGATCAGGAGAGCGCCGGACAGATCGCTGCCGCCATTGTCAAACTCATCCCAGTTGTAATCCGACCTTATATGCACGGTCGCCCACAGAAGCTCGCCGCAGGACTCCAGCACATGGCCATGCAACTGGCTGAAGTAGTAGCTGTCGTGGTTGATGGCCGTCGGTGACGGCGTGAGGATTAGGACGTCGTCGCTCGGCGTCGTGGCCACGACTTCCCAGACGTTACACTCGACGGTGGCAATGATCTTACCAGCGTGATATGCGGCACAAAACTTGCCTAAATAAGGGGATTCAAGATTTATGTGGACGACCATCCACTCGTCGTCCCCGGGACGCAGGAGGGCGGCTCCGAACTCGGTCGTCTCAAGGTAGCAGTTTTTGTAATTGTCATACAGAAGGACCGTACCGTCGTTGTAGGTGATGCCCCTAGGATTCTTTTCCTTCCACTGGCCTTCAGGAAACAGGGGCAGGTGGGTGACATCTCCGGTGAGAGGGTCTGTGAGGGTTGGGACGGCGGTGCCATCGGCGCTGGCCACCCAGTTTTTCCCGGTAAGGTAGTTGGATTGGGCCGGCGGTGAAGTAGCGGACGGCGGTGCCATCGGCGCTGACCACCCAGTTTTTCCCGGTGCCAGCTACTGGCAGCGGCGGAGCAAGGTAGCTGGATTTGGAGAAGACGCATCTGAACTTGAGGGAGTCGTCCTTATACCTGTTGGGCGCGAGCAGCCATGGCATGAAGTGATCATCAGTCGTTCATAGTTCGTGCGATTCGCGCCATGGCTTGCAGACGGCGTGGAACCGAACGAAGTCGGCGACGTCGTGTATGCGGCAGGAGATCTCGCGGAGCAGATCCGGCGGGAGGTCCGGACACCGCGTCGGCTGCATAGCGGCGCAGGCTCGAAAAAAATTGACCCGCGGATCAGCCGGTTATATTATTGGCTCCTGTACGTATACGTCCCTAACTCGATCTGCTCTGGTGTGATGTGATGTACCGTCTACACGTTACATCGGATTCAGATGCATCGGTTTGGGTTCCATCGTTCAGACAACCAAGGCAGCCCAAGAGAGGAGAGGACTGTGATATTACTGCTCAAAGAAAGAGAACCGAAGTACAACTCAGATGTTCATGAGAAACCGACAGTAAAACGTAGCTTTGCATGACCAACGACGCCTTCTTCTTTTATTTACACACATGCTCTTTGTTTTGCTGGCAAGATCATGTAAAAACACATGGACACCATCCACCGTGCAACGAGTCTTAGTTTCTTCATTTTGTTCGCAGACACAAGACAAGTGGAACAGGTGATTCCCCTACACACAGACATGACAGTGACACAGACACATGCTGCACCTAATGTCACCTAAACAGACTGAGGAACGAAGACGTTGTTCACTCACCGCGACAGCACGGATCTGAAACGACGCCGCTTCTAACACATACATGCCCTTCATCATCGTGTTTTGGCGCCGGGCATCATCCCGTCCTTGTCGATCGCCCGCTGTCTTGCACGCTCCATCTTCCGTTTACGCCACTCCTCCAGAGCTGCAAGAGTTTGCAGAGAACATATCGTCAGGTTCGACGTTCTATACCATCTGAGGTAGAAAAGCATTCGGCTGCTATGTGTGCATCTCTAAGAAATGCAAAAATAAAAAGGTCCGGGACTTTAAAGATCGCAGAGCGGTACTAGTGCTCGGGAGCGGTCAATTGGCAATTCGTTATATGAAAAGACAAAAACATTACTTCCTGCAGAGAACAACGTCAATGTATGACTAACTTGCATCATTCATGTATTCCTGTTTCCGTCTTTGCAGCCCTTGACCAGCTTGCAAATAGTGATAGCTCAGTGATGCAAATACAAATTGCGATGGTTCACAATGTCAGTGCTGCGATCAAGCGCTCTAAGCTATGTCGTGTTCATCATTTGCAGATTAAGTTTGGTTGATAGTTCTACCGTGCAAGCAGTCTTCTAACCCCGGCAGTGGGACTGCCGGATCACTATGGCCGACTTTCGTCTCTGTTCGACCAATCGGTCTCACAGTCAGGCAGGCTTATAACATTACGCGTCCGAATGAATTAGTTGGTACTAGAAATGTTAGAAATAGTAAACGAAAGGAGTAATACGAAGTGGAAAGGACAGAGACACTTCCCAAGCCCAGGAAAAAACACCTTCATGTGGATCCAGTGCATCGGTAAATGATTATGTTTTAACTATGTGAGGGTGCAGGGATGCTGAACCAAACAACAATAACCTTTGACATGCTAAGGCATTGGAAAATATGGGTAGAGACAACAATATTTTAAAGCAATTATTTCTACACCCATGTATGAAAGCATCTAGGTTTAAACAATATACTAACTCCGTTCCAAATTATTAAGATGTTTTGGTAGACCATTTTAGCCTACACATCTTATATGTTGGAACAGAGGTAATAGATTATAGAGTAACTTCTGCCAAATGTATAGCATTCCCCTAAATTGGTAGCAACGAAAAGAGACTGAGATGGATCACATAACCTCTTTGGCTGCTGCCATCATTCCCTTGTCGTAAATCTTTCAACCTATTTGATAAGTCAACAGCTGCCGTCTGCTTGGAATCCTCTTGTGTTGACATGCCATGCTCCCCGTAAGCTTCTTGCTCGATTTCCTTCACCTATGCAATAATTATCAATGAGCATTGCCTAATAGATGATCCGTTTTGTTGTTGAATGACTTTCTTAATATCACTGTATCAGCAGAAATGAAGGAACCAAATGTACATCGACTTACTCTCCTGATCAAATCCACAGGCTCCATAGCACGACGCAACTCTTCAGACTCCCATATATACCGTAGCTGAGCTGCCAAAGAGTAGCACCCGGTCTTTTGACTCGATTGGATTATCAAAAGAAAGTTCTAACACATGATACGGATCTGACATTCTAGTGGAAGAGAGAGGATAAACTAGGTACATGCATACTGGGACAGAGGGGAACTTGTCTTGCATTTGGAGCATATGAACACTCTCTAGACTCAAATCTCTGGGGGATTTGGAATAAACAAGGAAAATTCTCAGTCGCCGCGACGAACAGACCCGCATTTCCTGTTCCTTCGTGCTATCCAAATATCATACCCTACTTGGCTACTTCGACTGAAGCAAAATGTTCATGGTTTTGCTAGATTTACTTCGCTTGAAACCAGAGAATGGTGCCAAATTTGGGCTAGGTTGAGAAATTTCTCGACCCTAGCGATCCAATGGCAGCGTGTATGTTTTAATCCGGGGGGAACCATGATCTCGTACCTGAATCGAACCGGTGGCTGCCGGGGAGCCGCGGCCAGGCCGAGAAGTGGTTGCGGAGGAGGAGCGCTACCGCGAGGACGTTGATGGCGCACAGCGCGAGGGTGGCGTTCTTGTACGACAGCCTCGAGCCCACCGTCCCCGCCCTCCACGGCGCCTGGGCGTCCATCCCGTCGACGGCGGTGGCGCAGAGCGAGCTCGCCGGAGGAGAGGACGAGGCCCACCCCCACCAACCGGAGCTCGCTTTAGAATACAGGTCACAAAACGGGCCCCGGCCCAACAAGCCCAAATGGGCCGTACTGAGTTGGGCCAGCAGCACCTAGATAGATTCCATCGCCCAAGGCCCACCCCCCAGCACCACCTCTCTGACCACACACCAGCTCTGCCTCTTCCTCCTCCGACGACCACCACCGACGACGGCGACGATGCAGGCGGCGGCGCTGCGGCGCCACCTCCTCGGCCAGCCACCTCTCCCCCGCCTCCTCTGCGGCCATCGCGGCCTTCAGATCCGCCGCCCAGCCGGCGCTCGCCCCCCAAGGTACGCATCGGAGATCTTCCCGCGCCGAGCTCGAAATGGAGGGCGGATCTCACCGGTGGCTGTGTCTGGGTGCAGGGTTGGTCGGGGCGGATGGCGCGAGGTACATGTCCGCGAGGGCGCCGGCGGTTAAGGGGGCGGGGCACCTCGTCCGCAAGGGCACCGGAGGGAGGTCCTCTGTGAGGTGAAAGCTTAACCGTTTCTCGTCTGAACTCTGGTTGATTATGTTGGATGGTTCAGTGTTGTTAGTGGTAGGCGTACGAGGTTGTAGGTTTGTGCCTTCCCGGCGATTTCATTCCTGTGTGTTAGATTATGCTGATGTTCTTATCTCCTCGTACTGCCATAGTAGAGAGGTTGGGTGGTGTGATTCCCTTACCGCCTTCATGCCTAGCTCTTCAGGTCATGTAGCTTGCATACCGCATCTGCATCGTTTGTGTTGAATCGAGTTGTGTTAGGGGTCGATGTCATGCCTAAAGCTTGTACTGTGCAACTTGACATCTAGAAGGTTTAGTGATTAGTGCTTCAAATAGCACTCCTTGGTTGCGTGTTCACGAACCTGTCTGAATTGGCGCCTCCTAGCTTGTAATCCGAGCTCTATCGCTCCAACCCATGTTGTAACCTGTACACAGCGTTGCCTAAAAATCTCTGAAGCGTAGCTTTAGTCAAGTTGAGCTGAAGTGTTGTTTTGTAGACTGTAGTTGGCAAGGTTTTTGAGTCACCGAGCCAAGTCAAGTTACCAGCCCTGCGACTGGCTGTATAGTCGACAAAAGTCCCTGTATAGTCGCCTGAATAGTCATGAGTCGCCCTGATTTTGAGAAAACGACTCGACGACTATACATCGACTTTTTAGCGACTAAAAAACCATGGTAGTTGGTAAGCTGGTGGCTAGTATCTCTATGGTAGCTATTATTGGATGTCGTGGTTTGAGTAGGATATGAACCTTTTGCAAATTTGTGTCAACTATTGATCCTTATTCTTCGCTACTACACCATTCATTTTTTGCCCTACATCTGGTAAACACATGAATTTAGCATCTGGGGTTGTAGTGTGTGGTGTGCAATGTGCTGATATTTTCTGACCAAGCATGTTCAGTGATGTCCTCAGTCCACAAGAGTCTTCTAAATAGCGTGTGGTGTGCAATGCAGTTTGTTATTGCGTCTAACATGAGAAATCATGGCCGCTTTTCTTGACAGTGGAATTGTCGCTACGGTGTTTGGGGCTACTGGATTTCTTGGTCGTTATGTCGTCCAACAACTTGGTAAGATGATAAGACTGGTGCTATATCGAATCAGTTGTCACTTAAAAAATAACTAGGGATAGTCTGGAATATGAGAATCACTCAAAATATCATTTTTCTTCAGCAAAGATGGGATCTCAGGTTCTTGTCCCATTCAGAGGTGGCGAGGATTCACACCGCCACCTGAAGTTAATGGGTGACTTGGGTCAGGTACAATAACTAACTAATGCATTTGTCATTAACCCATTCATCTTTTCCTCTTATTCATTTCCCTATTTTTGGCAGATTGTTCCAATGAACTACAACCCAAGAGATGTGAACTCGATCAAGACTGCCGTGGCCAAGTCAAATGTGGTCATTAACCTCATTGGTATGTTGATGTTGAGACACATTACATTCAAATTCAAATCTGAGTCTGATTGTGTTGATTCTGTTTCAACAGGACGGGAGTATGAAACAAGAAACTATGGGTTTGAGGAAGTAAACCATCATATGGCTGAACAACTTGCAACGGTACGTCTTCCTGCAACACACTTTCTGTCCAACTGTGTAGACTGTCGCTGCAAGGGCTGTTGAGTGATAGGAGTAGATGCCTTCCAATCATAGGAACTAACTTGAGGTCTCGCCTCTGTACTCTGGCCTGTCTATCCTCGGCCTGAGATCATATTCATCGGCAGACAACTGTTCTGCTGGCAGTGCTAACTTAATCTTTGCATGATCATTCATAGCTGTTAATTTCCAAACTCTACATATTTCGGATGACCTTGGCTTGGTTTCATCCAGCATGATCCAGAGCACAAGATATTCTAGCTTGCTGCTCTGGCACTAGAAACTGTAGAACTCTACTTTCTGTAACATGCTGTTTTTCTTCTGCAAAAAGTGGTCTCACATTAATACTTTATATAATGACCAGCTACTAATACGACGTTATATTTTGCACAGATATCTAAGGAGCACGGCGGTATCGTGAGATTTATCCAGGTTTCCGCTTTAGGGGCATCAGCCTCTTCACCTTCTAAATTGCTTAGGGCAAAGGCTGCTGGAGAGGAATCTGTGTTGAAGGAATTTCCTGAAGTAAGAATCCTTTCGCAGTTTCGATTTCTACAGTTGGCAATGATGGTTCTTGTTTTTGTACTATCTGAAGTTAGCAGTTAAATATTTCCCATCTATGTAGTCAATGACTGCAACTAATATTTTGTATTTGTTTATCAACAGGCTACAATCATGAGGCCCGCAACCCTGATTGGCACAGAAGATCGGATTTTAAACAGATGGGCAATGTATGCTAAAAATTGGGGCTTCCTCCCACTTGTTGGTGGTGGATCTACAAAGTAATTAAGTTTGCCTCTTTACTGCTATTTTAATTTCTTCACTTCGAAATCGAGCCTATAGCATGAATGATGCGCTCCTATACTTATATGCTTTCACCAGCAGCTGAATTACTTGATGCAACATTCTGCAGGATCCAGCCTGTTTATGTTGTGGATGTTGCTGCTGCCATTGTCAACTCCCTCAAGGATGATGGCACCAGCATGGGAAAGACTTATGAGCTCGGTGGACCAGATGTTTACACTGTCCGTGACCTGGTAATAATCACACACAACTCCTATGCAATAATAAATATTGAACTTACATGATAAGATGATAATGTTGCTGGTTGTTACAGGCTGAGTTGGTGTATGAAACAATACGCGAATACCCAAGATACGTGAATCTCCCATTTCCTATTGCAAGGGTACGGATAGAGACAGCAGCATGCTCAAGTTAAGACAACCTGAGGATCAGCTGACCTACATATTGACCACTGCTGCTCTTGTTTTGCAGGCAATTGCTTCTCCGAGGGAGATGCTGCTAAACAAACTACCTTTTCCTTTGCCAGTTCCCTCAAATTTCAATCTTGATCAGATCAATGCACTCTCCGTAGACAACCTAGTATCTGAAAATGGTAAGGATACTGCCCATAAGTAGTACGATGGTCTCATTTTTCGTTACTCGTGTCGTTGGCTCACATTGCTCTTTGAAACGTGATGCAGCTCTCACTTTCGCGGACCTGGAAATCAAGCCTCACAAGTTGAAGGGGTACCCAACGGAGTTCCTCGTCTGCTATCGGAAGGGTGGCCCGTCTTTCGGTTCTACCGTCAGCGAAAAGATGGGAAGTGAGGATGTAGCCCCCCGTTTCTGAAGACGCTGTAAAATTAAACGATCATTTAGTTGAAGATAAATTTGTTGTTGTGTGTTTCCTTTTTCATCTGCCACCGATGCGAGGCGCCTCACCTTGGGTAGGACCAGATTCGATGCAAAACTTGCCATCTGCTCCTATGGTTTCCCCTATCAATAAGAAAGGCACGGATGTATTGTGACAGTTTTGAGTTGGAAATTCAAGTATACAAAATCATTGCTATGCCGATGACACGATTGCAGAGATTTCAGAGTATGAGTCTCATTGCTCCTATGGTTGAGCATTTCAAATTGTTTTGATATAGTTTGAAGGTTCTGCTTGCTGCTGAAGGACAGTTGAAAGCACTTTGTCAGTGGAGCTCGTTGCGTGGTCTAGCCCAGTTAACTCGCTTGCCCAGCCTCTGGTTCCTGTCTTTATTCTGCTCGCCTTTTATCCACTTAAAAAAACGTTCCTTGTATCTGGTTTTTCTGAGAATTTTGAAATTTTAGTGAAGTCAAAAAAAGTTCACTGGCTTTTAAAAAGCACAAATATTTTAAAAATATTCAGGATTTCAAAAATGTCCAGGAACTCATTTGAAATGGAAAATACATTTGTATATGCACAAACGGGTGCATGACCAATCTTGTCCATGTACATCCTGTTCGTGCTTTGAGATTCGAAGGAAGATACGCGATGGGAAATGTTTTCACTGAAATTTATACATTTCACGCCCCTTTGAATCCTGCCCGTCTTGCGTGCTAGGGATCCGCTCCTCTACTCCGGCCGCACAGGGCTCATCTCATGGTGGCACGCCAAACGCAGGGCTCGACGAGGAGATCCGCGCGGCCATGCTCTGGAAAGACTCCGGCCATGATGATTTCCGCGCACGCGATCCCCGGCGAACACCGGGATGCGCTGGCTCTGTTCCAGCAGATGCTGCAGCAGGGCGTTCGTCCGGACGAATCGACGTTACTCGCCGTCCTCAGGGCGTTCGCACGCGTATTATCTGGGCAGGAGGACTGGACGGAATGGCGGCTGCGGACGGCGTCGTCGGCACATGTATCATGTATGCCAAGTGCGGACGCGGAGGTATTCAGTTCAGCGCCATGATAGGTGCGCTGACCAAAGACGAGCTTATGGTGGCGATCTACGACGTTTGGCATATCTGGAAAGAACGGCGCCAGAGGGTTTTTCAGCAATCATCTCTGACGGAAAATATGCTCCTTGACCATATATATTCAGGATGTTCTGCTGCTGCTAGGCACATACCTGGCGAGAGAGCACTGTAACGTCAGGTTCCCAATGAATTATCTGACGGTGGCGAGTAATAGCGTTGCGATCCAGTCCATTGCGCCAACAAGAACCAAATGGTTCGGGCATATGGGTTGTCTTGTTTTTTTTATTTGTCTTCCTTGTTTTCCTTTGGCTAGAGCCTAGAGTCTCTCTAGCTTGTAACCAGACTTCTGCTTGCCCCTCTTAATTGATTTGGCAGAACAACTACCGTTTCACCTATAAAAAAAATAGTATATGTAGACTTGACATTTGTCATACCACATTTGTAGGTAACACATGGATCAGGCTATTCGCCCTTTTTTCAGCTTTCGAACACCGTCCTTTTGTTGATAGTTGAAACCATGGAGGTGAAAAATTAAGCAGAGATATGAATGCACCATGTTGCTCAATTATAGCTCTCTTGCCATCGTCAAATTCATCAACAATAGTGCGCAAATGTTTTGCTGTAAAACTTCTTAGAACACCACGATGCCCCCACTACTCAAAATAGTAGTGGGTAAACCACATTAAATCCAGGTACATTCCAGAAGCAGGAAGAAAAGGGCTGTGGACAACTGCATTGCACCAAAAAAAAAACACATGCATAGAACACACAACATTCCACATGATATACTCACATCAATTTTCATAAAGAACGCACAAACCAAACACTGCTGAAACAACAAAGTAGCTCCTGGTTAGCACAATTTACCCCTGAAACCTACTGAGAGACATTGTACTCATGAACTAGCACAAATTTACCCATGTAACCTATCATAAATTAGCAAAAGTAATATACTGATGACCACACCCTGTGCAAACTAACCATTAATCCCTTGAACACAAACATAGTAGGGGAGGCTCATGAACTACTAACAATCTAGTACTAAAACACTAGCATTAACAACATAGGGAGCAACTAAAACAAGTGGAACCCTAGGAGGGAGGAGTAGAGGAACTCACCGTCATGTTTTCGCAGAAGAGATACTCCTTGTCTATAACACCGGCGGCCAGCGGCGCCTCCCCTTCACCGAATTCTTCTGTGGAGGAACACACGGCGGTATCAGTAGAAGTAAACCGAAAATCTAGCAATCGTAGGTGCGATTCGGGATACACGCGTGAGTGGGGGACAAGTACGTGTGACCACGGGGCGGCCACCGTCTGAGGTTGTAACAAATCAACGGCGGCGCACGGATTGCTCCGCGCCATCATCTCTCTCCCCACGTCTCGCCTCGTATCGTAACAGTGTGAATCATCCGGGAATGGGTATAGATGAAGAGGATCGCTAGTTGTTGCCCACGCGAGCGCTCGCTCGCTTTGCGGACGCGGTGCGCACGACGCCCACGTGGGTGGGTCCCACCCACGTCTTCTTCCTCGTCCCGTTTTTCTCCAAAATTCCCCACGATTCTCTCCTCTGCCCCAAATCCTCCACGATTCGCACGGCGCCAGGCCGAGCCGGAGTCGCCGGAGCCGCGGCTGGCCGCGGCGGAGGCGGCGACGGCGAGGAGGAACCTTCGGTGGGGGGGTGCAGGTCGGGGGTGGGGAAAACCGAAGGGAAGCCGGCCGCCGCATCTTATTCTCCGGCGAGTCGACGGCCAGGCCGAGCCGGAGTCGCCGGAGCCGCGGCTGGCCGCGGCGGAGGCGGCGACGGCGAGGAGGAAACTTAGGTGGGGGTGCAGGTCGGGGCTTCTCTTCCCCCTCCGTCCGCTGTGGGGCCCACCACGTGTGCTGTCGGAAACCGCGCAACGGGAGTCTTCCTTGCGCGCGCGTGCAAGCTAGCCTTGCCCATAGATGAACCCAGGTTGTGGTAATGACGGGGTAATGCGTGAGCCGGAGGACACGAGACACGTAGCCTCTGAAACATAACCGGGATAAATCATGTCAATGAACTTATAGAATACTAGTATTGCATCTTGGCCATTCTTTGTGGATTGCATCTTGTCCATGAACAGGTTGGTATAAAATAATTTTAATTAGCTAATCCATCAAATAACTCCATATTACATGTTTCACGCGAGGAGGAGGGTGCAAAAGGGCGAGAAATAAATAAATAAAAGGAAAAAAGAAACTCGAACCCTGCCCAAGCCCAAGACCGGTCATACTTATATTTGTACCTCCCGCAATCCAACGGTCGAATCCCCAAATCCCCAATCCCCACTTCCGCCGCCCTCGCCGCCAATCCACCCGCCGCCTTCGCCGCCAATCCACCCGTCTCTTCGCCGCCGCCGCCGCCGCCACCGCGAATCTCCAAGAAACAGCTCGACGACGGATTAAGATCCCGCTCGGGCGACCAGCGGGGGCGCGGGAGCCACCGGCCTCGGCGCCGGCAGGGCCGCGCACAAGAATCCACTCGGGCGGGCGATCGGGGGCCTCGGAGGCGCGATCGGGCCACCACCACCGGCGGCGGGGGCGGACGACCGCGCGGGGAGTCAAGAACACCTCGGGCTCGGCGGCGGGTTCGGATGGCAGCGCGGGAAATCAAGACCACCTCGGGCTCGGCGGAGGACGCGGACGGCCGCGCGGGGAATCAAGAACACCTCGGGCTCGGTGGCGGGGGCGACAGACGCATGGGCGAACAACGGGGGGCCGGGGGGCAGCGGCCTCGGCGCCGCCGGTGCGCTCGGGCGGGTAATCAGCGGTCTCCGCGGCGCGGGCGGGCGACCAGAGGCGCTCACCACCTCGTCGCGGCCGTCGGGAAACCGCGCGGTGGTCGCTCCGCTTGCTCGGGCGACACGCGCCCCCAATAAAGATCCAGTCCAGGTCGCAGGCGTTGGCCACTCCGTGTGGAATATCTGAACCCCGTCTTCATCGGTGGCAATGTATGGCAGCGGCGGCGCCACCACGGCGGGGCGCCTTGGGCAGGGGACGAGCTTGGTGGTCCGACCGGCGGCGCGCCAAGACTACGGCGCGGCGGCCACGCGCGCCTGCTAAATCTGGTATAAGTTCTTTTCTTGCCCAGTATTTTGTTGAATGCAAGTAATCTAGTACTCTGTTTCTCTCTGCGGTAGTTCACTCCAGCTGGTAGAGCTTCAACCAAGAACTGTTCTTGAACAACATAGAGTGTCCTTCACTCTTGCTGTTATACCTGCTACAATGTGTATGTTCTGATTGTCCATTCGCAAACCATGCTCATTGTTGATCTCGGCCTCCCAGAAACTTGAGCAACGTGTACTGTAGAAAGGGGATTAGGGTATATGCATTGCGAATTTGGGAGTCATTTATGCTTTGTTGTCTATAGTGTGATTTGCGTTTTGTAACAAGCGATCTCATGCGTACAGGGTACCCACAGAGTTGGAATTGGAAAGCCAAACAGTCACTTCACTCGTCAGTTATTCAGTCGGAAGTCATATTGTTGTTTCCCGTCTCTCTGCAGGTAAGCTTTTCACTGAATTGTTGCGAGTTCCGTGAAATGCTCATTTTTATTCTCTTCACACAAACGAAAGTAAACTTATTATAGTTGTATTTTTGGTGAAACGTCTAGATTGACAAGATAGATCAAGGAACTTCATCAAGCAAAAAGAAGAAGAAGGAGAAAGAGCCTGAAAGAAGATGCCCTTACCTACTATATGATGATGAGTCTTGTACTCCTTTGACAGAGTTCCTGAATGGGTTGGCAGATGACATTATATCAAATCAAGTTCCTCCTGGAGAAGACCCACAAGTGCCTCCAAATGTACCAGGCATGT
Organism: Poa pratensis; assembly: GCA_947311845.1. Taxonomy (NCBI): domain Eukaryota; kingdom Viridiplantae; phylum Streptophyta; class Magnoliopsida; order Poales; family Poaceae; genus Poa; species Poa pratensis. The sequence continues at coordinate 4,106,462 of CAMZMU010000107.1, read as the reverse complement.
TGATTCCTGCTGCCCAGGATATCTTCTTCAAGATCATTCATCTAGTAGTCCATGAGCTAGAGGCTGGATACCACTTCACAAAATTATCTGAGTGTAACTTCTTCGTTACTGGAGCAAACCTTGTGAAGATTAAGAATAGTAACAAATTGGAGAAGGCCAAGACAGCAAAGGATAGAACGAGCACAATGCGGCAGCTGAAGGAAATGCTGGAAAGAGTGTTGCTGGCGACTAGTGGCTTGTACAAGCATAACAGAACAATAAATCCTGAGCTCAGCCACCTCTTAGGTCTAATGAGGGACTACAAGGATGGCAGCTCCACGCTGTTCCTCATCAAGTACCCGTTTTGCCTTCTTCCTGTCGCCAACAGGGGTCCAGCATTCATTAGGTTCTATGATCATACCTTCGATGTGCTCCGTGTTAATGATCCGGTTGCCTACTTAATGGTGGTCGAGAACTTGGATATTCCGCAGGACTGGTACCCATCTCTTGGTACAAATATGTACTTGGCCGAATCACTTACCAGGTAAAAGCTTTGTAATAAACTGTCAAATCAGGTTTATTTTTGGTACCATACTAATCTGCTCGTATTTGCAATTCCAGGGGCTTCTATGACCTAAACACAACAATCTATTCATCTACATTTGAGCCCCAGCTAGCTCCCCTCCGCTTCGTGAGAGATAAAGCATCGCATGCCCAAGAAGGGGCGGCGTCTCTACTCGAGCCGGGAGGTGTCAGCTTCACCCCTTCAGATTTGGCAAGAGCCATATACATACGCCTGCCACATGCTTTTGTATCATTCCAGAAGTCCCTGCAGTTCGTCGGCCAGCTCGCGAAGATTGATGGTTTTGTTGATCTTTTTCCCGGCAGGCCGACTCCTGGGCTTCCTTAGGTTACTTAGGATTGTTGTTCATCAAGTGGATGAACAGTACTATAGGTTTCTCTGTACTTAAACATGAACAGTACAAATAGTGAACATTAGAAATCTAGGAGAAAATTGCACATAGCACCAACCTTTGGTGCAAAAGTTGCGCAAAACACAAAATCAAATCATCTTTTGCAGTACACCCCATGTTTGGTTTAAAACGTTGCAGCTAGCCCAAATAGGTAATTTAGAGCCTTAATCCGTATCCGACAGGTGGGCCCATACTCGTGTACCATAGCCAATTCTCCAAAAAAAAAAGGCACCGTATTCCTCCTGGGCAACCTCGACTCGAGCAGACGGTCAGCGGACGGGGGGCGTAGAAGATGAGAATCGGCGATGGCGGCGGCGGAGGCGCGGGAGCGCAGGCGGCGAGGACGGTCGATCTGATCCGAACTCGTATGATTCACCAATCAGTACGCATTGCGGCAGTGCTGGTCACGGCCGCAGCGCCGGTGGTGGCGGCAGCAGCAGCTCGCCGACGGACGAGGTGGACGCAACCGTCGATGGCACAGAGCACCGCCGCGCTGATTGCCCCGTCCGATAACTCCAAGAATGCAAATTCCCATTGTCGGTGGCGCCCGGGATCCCGCACGACTAGGTCCACCAGGTTTCATCTTCCTCCCACAAGCTTTTTGGAGGACGAGGCCATGGCAAGAGTCTAGCGCAAAGAGATCACAGCAGCCGGGGTGGACTTGGAGGACCTTCTCGTCGTTCTCAAAGAACATGTCTGGAGTACTACGGTACAGGTAGAGCGTACTGACAGAGTCACATGCCCACACGGTTAGGTTCAGTTCAACATTTTTTTTCGAATCTGAAAATTCCATATTTGTTTTATTGATGCTTAAATTTTGGGAATACGATATATAAGTATGGCTCCACCTGTCAAATACGTTGTTAAGGCCCTAAATTACCTATTTTGGGCTAGCTGCAACGTGTTAGACCAAAACATAGGGTGTGCTGCAAAAGATGGTTTGATTCTGTGTTTTATGCAACGTTTGCACCAAAGGCTGGTGTTCTCTGCAATTTTCTCGAAATCTAGAAATACCCCAACAGTGATCATTTTCTGGGTGCGTACATACACGACACACCACTCCTTTTTCTATCTAGAAAGCAGCAAGATTTTGTTGTGCTGACTTTGGTCATATTCTCATGTGTTCATTTTTTATCCATGTCATTTTTCTATATGTACATCTGCATAAGTGAATGGGTGAGTTATTTGTGTATTACGATGCTTCCCATGAGTGAATGGGTGAGGTCATAGTCTGATGGTCTATCTGTACCTCTATATAAGTGAATAGGTGAGGTTATTTGTGTACCTCTGCATGAGTATTAAGATGCTTCCCATGAGTAGCAAACAAATTGATCACACAAGTCTTCTGTTTGATTCGTATACTTGGTTATTTGCAGTAATTTAAATTATGCATGCCTATACTATGGTTCTGTTCGATGCGCGCCCTGCGATATTTCAGTCTCTAGTGCTGTTTTTTCAACTTGATGAAGAGTTGCCTGATGCAGAAACTTGCATGAGTAGCATTTATGATTAAATAGAACCACCAGATACACCGTGAACAAATGAGTTACTCGCGAGAAATATCTACCAGGCAAGATAAGCACTAGTACAATCTATCTGTTTATTAGACTGAAGCCTAATCAGCGAACACCCGTGGGTCATAAACTGAAGATACTGACATGATTTACCAAGTGCCAGACTATAAGGGAGCTAATGCTCAATAGTTGTAATTGCTGGACTCTGGAGTTAGCTGGCTACATTGTGGCGGATTTCTTCTGGAAAGATTACTAAACATTTCCTATCCGAGCACTGTATCATAGTATAATTAGTATCAGATGAAATGTAACTTTGGCCCAAGTCCATAGCAAATTATCCCCTGCTTCTAGCACAGCATGGAGGACCATAAGGATGGTGCTTCTCAGTTGGATTATCTTCGGTAGGCCTTGTGTCAGCTTGATATGTAGTCTGGGAACATGCTCCGAGACCCAGCAATATCCTCATTGACTGGCTACTGTGTGGCAAACTGGCAATGCTTTCATACTCCTATTTGACATTATAGCTTGCTTTCGCAGTCATTGCAGTGCAATATGTAGTGTACTATTTTGTTGTATGAACCATTATGCTAGCCATAGTAGCAGTTACATTGAGACTGTCCAGTAGAGACATCTGATATAGGACCCTGGTTCTGGATTACCTACTTGCTCCTCTGAACTTTCATGATTTCAGTCCATAGGCCTTGGAAATCTCGATGCATATTTTTTAGCAGTATAATTTGAGATACTCGTTGGATGCAATTCCATGTGAATACGGATTGTTCAAGTTTTCACCTTTTCTTCACAAGTTATCTTTTTGAACTTTTCATAACCATTGCTGTATCTGCAGTTATATATGCTGTAGCCCAACAACCCCTTATGATAGTTTAGGTATGCTTGCCGTTTCTATTTTACACATATAATGAAGGAACATTGTGCAGTGAAGGCAAAATAAGCTTAACTTACTGCTGGTACTAAGTTACACGGTACTATTGCTAGTTTATTAACTGAATATATAGTCTGCTGGAGTTTTGGCATATGGACTGCTTAATACACTGGTGACTTCATAAGTCATGTAGGTTTCTGAACTGGACTACCGGAGTAGTAATTAATCTTCACTACGTGCAACTAGCTAGGCATTATTACTTGAATGAATTTATATGCAAACTGGAGTACTGAATCATATATATATGGAAACTGCAAATGCCAATTGAGAATCATATGGAAACTGGAGTACTGAATTGATGTTTGCTAATCCATATTTACAAGGTTGATGGCTGATAACCAGCATAATATTATTTCAGAATGAAGAATCATGAATTACTATCCTAGAAATACAGAGGCTCTAAAACAAAGTCTGGTTTATACATGTTGTGCCAAATATGGTAGTATACGAACAAAAACTATATTTGCACAATTCCGAATTTGGGATCAAAAAAGGTAGTACGTGAACACAAACTACATGTGAACAATTATAAGGTCCAAAATATTAAGCAAACATGGTAGGTGAAGGGAAACTATATTTGAACAACTTCGAATTGGTGATACGATAAAATATAGTAGGTGAACATAAACTATATTTGAACGATTATAAGGTTGGGATACGAAAAAACATGCTAGGTGAGCCGAATTTGTATTTGAACCATAAGTATATTTGAACGATTCCGAATTCGGGATAGTAAAAAAATGTAGTAGGTGTATGAAAAACATATTTGAACAGAAAGTATAATTCAACTATTTTGATTGTTAAGATACGAAAAAAGGTAATAGTTGAACATAAACTATATTTGATAGATTTTGAATTCAGAATACCAAAAAAAAGTAGTAGGTGAGTGAAAACTATATTTGAATAATTTCAAATTTGGGATACGAAAAAAATATACTAGGTGAATAGAAACTATATTGAATGATTACAAGATTGGCTGAAAATATTAAGCAAATATGGTAGTTGATTATGAGCTCATAAAGCGGAAAGGGAAAACGCAGGGCCGAGCTACATGTAGATGGGTTTCCTAAAAAATACTTGAATCTGCATTTTGTGTTTCAAAAAATTCTAAAGTGAAGATAATATCGAGATTTACCACTTTGCAAAATTTCAAAGCAAAATTCTTATATTTTGGATTGGGCAAAAAATACAAAAATGTACATCTGGATTGGTGTACTGTGTCGCCTAAACAATCCGAGTACTTGCCAGATTTATTATTTTTGTGTGGCGCAGAATAATACGAATTTTGACTTGAAAATTTACACAATGCGAGAGGATTTTCTTCAGAATCTTGTAAAGCAAAAAAAATGAGTTTTTTTTTTGTCGAAACCTAGCTACATGTAGCTCGGCCGACAAATCTTCTGTATCATCTTGCGGGGATGCGGATCGGTGCCATGACTTGAAGGACTTTGTTAGTGGGTTGGCCCACTTGACAGATTCTTCTTTATTTTCTTTTTTCTTTACTTTTTCAAAATATTTTTATATTTCGAAAGTTTTTTTTTACATATTTCTATGTTTTTTCAGATTTATAAGTTGTTCAAATTTCCAAATATATTCAGATTTAAAAAAATCATTTTGAAAAATTGTTCAGATTTGAAAATTGATTAAAATTAGTTCAGATATAAAAACTGTTTACATTCTTAATTTTTTTCATATTTAGAAGATTTGTTCACATTTTTAATTGTTCAGATTTGAAAGTAGAAGAAAAGGAAACAGTGTTTAATTAGTAGAGGCCGCTGACATCCTCATAAAACCGAAACTGCCTCGGCCTTTTCTTGAACAAAACTAGGAAGAAGAGAGGGCTGGCCCAAAACTCGGGTTGCAACCGGTCGCCCTGTCCTGTCCTCTCCTAGACGGGATCGGAGCCGCCTCCCCTCCGCTCTTATAAATACAGTATTAGTTCGTCCCACCCAGATCAAATCAAAATCCCCAAAGAAATTTCGCACCTTTTCCTCGATCCATGGCCGCCGCCGCCGCCCGCCGCCGCAGTAGCCGAGTGTTTGTGGCGGCGCAAGACGCGAGCGTGCTAGGCATGCTCGTCTTCAACCTCAACCTCAAGCATCTCTTCTCCTCCCACCCGCCGGCCGACGACGACGAGCCGGTGCTCAGCTTGCCCGCTCCCCTCGCCTGCTTCAAGCAAGACGGCCCCTTGGACTATATGGCGCTCGCAGCCTCTCCCTCTGGCGACGTCATTGCCTCCGCCCACACCGGCGGCCGGAGCCTCCTCTACGGCGGCGCCGGCGTATCCCCCGGCCCTACCATGCGCTCCGCCAAGATCCACCTGTTCCTCGTCCCCGTCGGCGACCACATGTTCTTCGCTATCTCCGCCTACCCGCGATTGGACGTCCCCCAGGGACCCCCATTCGAGGCTCTGCAGCAGCTCCGCCCCGGCGGCCGCTGGGCCTGGACCGCCATCAAGGACCCGCCGGGCCTCGCCCGTCAAGAGAGGAAAGACGTGACGGCGTACGTCGTCTCGGGCGCGCGCGTATATGTCTCCATGGAGGGGAAAGGCACCTACTCCTACGACACGGCGCGCCGCCGGTGGCGCTGCGAGGGTGCATGGGAGCTACCCGTCGTTGGCCGGGCCGTCTTGGTCCCCAACTTCCTGGGCACCGGCCGGCGGCTCCTCTTCGGCTTTCGGTCTCCTTCATTGAGTGATGTATTAAGCACCCCATTCTGCGTGGTCGACATGGATGCCAGGCCACCGGAGGTTATTGCGTCGTGGCCGGAGGCGGCGGTGTGTCCACCGCAGGCGTGGCGCGCCGGGTATAGGTTATGCGCCTACATCGGCCAGCTGAGCTATTTTGGAGGCGGCAGGTTTTGCATCTGCCTTACCAGTCACAACGCTGAGCTGCCAGTAAAACGCAGCGTTGTCTCCTTCACGGCCGTCGAGATCACACCGGAGCTGCATCTCATCAAACGCCACACCAGCTGCTACTTGATACCACAAAGCTCACGCAGGGGTCGTGCCGATGTAATTTAGTGTGACCAGCCCATGAATCAAATAAGGCTGTTCCCTCTGTACATGTATATGTATCTCTTTCTCAAGCAATCATCAGCCATGTACATGTATTTTATCTATCTATCTTTGTATTTTATTTTCTTACAGTGTCTCTTGTAGTCTTGTACATGGACTGGCTTCTTGTGGAGGTGGTGATACCAGTATTTTGTCTGAAAAATCGTATATTGCAATTCACAGATAAAATTAACTCCTAGCTACATATGTGCATGTCATTGAGATAAGTTATGTGCTCAATAGCAATGTTAGTTAACAATTCCAGATTATAAGCTTATGTTTAGTTTTGTCAAGCTGAATACTAATGTCAGACAAGAATAGTGTCATAGTACTGGGCACCTTTTTCTCATGTCTCGAGAAGAATTGTAACATCCACATCCTCTGTGAATAAGGTTGCTCCCTCTACAAATCTGTCTCCGGCGCTGGGGCTTGCCACTGCCGTCCTATGCTCCTCCTCCATTCGCCATGCGACCAGCATTTCTTGGATGCTACTGGAGCTGATATCCTCTCAACAACATTCAGTTTGCTGGGGCAGATGCGTTCGAGGGAGTTCAAGAAGCTGGTCGCCTTGTGCACCCCCCAGCGTTGCCAACACCTCCAATTGGCTCGAGCAGGATTGAGAATATCACAGAGTTGGGGCGAACTGGCCGCCTATCCGGCAACAAGTGCATCACCAGAGCGAGCATTGGCATAGCCCAGTTCCTGTTCAAGGTCAATGCCTCGGAGTGGTGCTGAAGTGCAACGGCATGGAGTCGGTCATGTTGCTGCAGGTATTGAATCTGCACATGGTGGTGGGACTTGATGCCTCTGTTCCTCATTTTTCCGGTCGACTTGATGCTATTCTACACGATGCGCTTCGATGCTTTGATGATGTCGATGCCAATGAGATTTAATCAATGCTGGGTGCCTTTGGGCTATGCTGCGTGGCCGCCATGGTACTGGCTGCGAACGCGGCCGATGTCGTTCCAACGAAGATCTCTAAGTCTACCAATGGCAGCGCAATAGTAACTAAGGAGCACGATCATAGAGTCAGGCAATTATTTGCTCATCAAGAACAATGTTACCTTGTTATCAGGAATGTTCTAGCTGATAGGCCCTACCACAGAAACTGTTATGGTTACTCACACATCAAGAAAAAAATATGTGTTTCAAGACAAACACCTACTCCAGTGGACCAGTCATGGACCAAGCACACCATCCAGTGCTTCCCCTTCTCAGGTTACTGTCACTGAACCTTCTGAGATATTTAAAGTTTTGAATCTTCTTCTGAGCCAGCATGAGTGGGTCTTGACAATGCCGCTACAACAGTCCAGGTAGATGACTCTAGTGCAGATGACTATGAACAATCTGACGATGAGAGGCAATATCCAGATGCACCACTGAAGAATAACAAACAAATGGGAGGCCACTGGGGAGACCAGGATACAACATCATTTAACATACAATAAAAACCAGTTCGGTTGCAATATTAATTTTTGTTACTCGTTGACAAATTTGACATATTCTGCAGGTCAAGGTGAACCAAATTCCTTACATTGACATGAGCAGGTTAGGCCAGTCACAAGGAGGTGGGTCTGTGAGCAAGTAACTGTGTTCTAAGAGATAATCCATCAATTGGTTCTATTGCTTCCCAGAAAAGAATCCAAGACTTTTCGCAAAAAAAAAAAAAAATCCAAGACAAACTCAGCGTAGAAGTTCCTTGCATTAGCGTTTTCTGTGCTGAGAAAATAGCACTGGAGAGGATTCACACAAGGTGGGCAGTAAGTTTTCACATGCTCAGCTCAAAGGCAGCACTGAAGATGGTAACACCTGAATAGTCAAGACTGAAAATGCGCAAGTGCTTCAGTAAAGTTTTCTGCGTTGCTGAAGTCATACTGGAGCGGTTTCCTACAAGGTTACACGCCTTACATGGGAATAGATAGCACATCTTTGACCAGAAGATTCAGAGGTCCGCGCTGCTGCTTGTGCAATAGATAGTCACAACTGCTTCTCTCCAGTGGCATATGGTATTCTGGCTGTGGTTCTGGTCATTCACACTGACTGAGGCTGCTAACTTTATGAAGAAATTCAAAGTTTCAATATTTGTTGAGAACTTGAGGCTATCTTCTCATACTTATATGGCGAAAATGTGTGCAAATCCTGATGTCCCAAAGCATCTGGGCACATTAAACCCACATATGGAGCAGAAGCAAGTTAAGTGAGATATGCAATGTGGACTATGTTAACAATAATCTTGAGAGTCATGTAACAGCAAATATCAAGAAACTGAAGTTTCTTTCGGTAGTTGACTTACTTGAGAAGATTAGGCAACGATCATGGAGAAATTTTGACCTGGGACAAAGAATAGCCAAAAATTTGTAGGTCTCAAATTCTTACCACTCAATGTTGTGGATAATTAGTCACATAGTGAGACACTGCAAAAAAAACTGCACAAATAGAAGGCACTGGAGCAAGGTCCGCAAGGTAAGAATTTAACTCCATCCCCATCCCTGTTGGTTTAATTCAACAGAATATTCATGCAACATTTGAACCATTGTAGCTCCAGAAAGGGATGCCCAAATAAAAAAGAAGGGGCAAAAGAAGAGTGTCGGAAGAATGGGGAGGAAGCTGCTACACAGATGTGATGTTCATGAAGCTTCAGATAGATGCTCACCAATTCCAAATATCACTGCTGCTGCACTACCTTACAGCCCGACATGCAAAACAATGAGAAAGAACAGACTTGCAGTTTGATGGTTTATCTGATGTGTTTGTGACCTGATGGCTCATAATGATGCCAAAAACTGTAATGGCACAAGGAATTGTGAAGCTACCTTTTTTTATAACTTAACTTGTGAAATGTGAAGCTTCCATAAACTCTATGCTTTTGTAATGATGCTAGGTGGTGTGATGGTAAAAAGACTTGTAATAATAAGTGGAGCCTGATATTAAGCAGTTAGTTGTGATTGGTACCTCAAAAATAGGTCTTTTGCAATCTTATCCAATATTCCAATGCTTATGATGCTTGCTTAAAACTTGCTGCTTTAGTGATGGATGTACGGAAAAGGAGTTGTCAAAATCTCTAAACTTGATGCTTATATTGACGGGGTTTTAGTGTTATAATGCTCAATATTCTTTTTTCAGCCATTTCTGTGTACGGACAAAGAGTACATACCAAAAATGACATGAGAGATAAAGTGCGTCTATAAGATCCTAGTTTTCACATAAGTTTATTCTAATTCACCCACCCATCAGGATGCCTAAATAAGGACTTGCAGACCTCAAAATAAATACATCAGATTGCAAGCCACCGTCTCTAAATGCTAAAAGCAACAAAAGGATTTAAGCGGGCATACTGGGTGAAATCTTGCCTAGACTAGTCAAGCTGAATGTGGCAGAACATAGCTGAGAGCAACAGACTAATGGAACTAGCATAGAGTAAATGTATGGACATAATGAGGGTGGGCCTTTAGTAGTTATACTGTCAACACCGGCTAAGGCGCTCACATCACAGAACTCTCAGGTGTGTACGAACATGAGTTAGGAAATGGAATTCTAACAAATCACGTTTTAGTCATCTGTCGTTGTACCAATGCCTCAGCAACTTCATGCCTGACCATTGGGTGTTCATCAACAGTCTTCAGAAAACATGAAAGTGCATGTGAAGCAGCTTTGCTTTGGAGCTGGCCTAACACATAAGCAATCTGCAGAACGATTATGCTGAACAAAGAAATATGCCCGCTTTAGGCGCTTAGGCCTCAGAGCAGGGTAGAGCGCCTTAGGATGCCTTACTACCTTAAAAACCATGATTAAATTGACAGATTCTAAAAATAATTTCTCGGTGATCTTATTTACTACTACTTCCGTTTTTAAATATAAGCCATTTTAGGATATTCTTGATTTGTATATGTGTGGACATTTTAATGTGTATGTTCACTTTGAGATATATCTAAAACGTCTTATATTATAAAACAGAGGGAGTAGATAATTCAGAAAGGTGCAATTGGATAGCTTTCATTTAGTCATGTTCTTTCTTTAGAAACACATGCTATATTAACTGAAACAAAGAGCCTCCATCGTTCATAACTTATGAGAAGATGCAAGCATGATCTTCAAGCAAACTGCATTGTTAACACATAGAGCTTTCAAAGCTGCTAAAGTCTAAACTCTCTTTTTGAAGAGGTAGCAACATAACTTTTGTGGTAGTAACTAACTCAACGAGATAAACACCACCCATTACATCAATAAACATTGAGAAATTCAGAAGCTCACACTAAACCAATCATAAGAGGCAAGTCATAATAGGCTTGACACCTATTACATACAGCTATCTTAGCATTAAGACCATTTGACGATGTCGGAAGGCCTAAGTTTTCTTAGTGCAGTTAGGCAACTTGTGTCCTGCGACTCCACAGTTCGTGCACACGATCGCACCGCTCCACTCTGAAGTCGGGCGATCCGGATGCTGGCACTCTCGGGGGCGATGTCGTTGGCTACATATGTTGCAAAGCGGAAGTACCGTGGCACAACCCGGGTTGCTCGGTATCCCATGGCCATAGCCACCACAGGTGTGGCATCTCAGCGCAGGGATAGGATTCGTGCAGTCCTTGGCATAGTGCCCGACTGTGCCACACGAGAAGCATACCTCACCCGGGGGAGTCGTGCAGGGGCCTTGCGTGTGCCGCGTACCCATGCAGCGTGAGCATGGCAATCGCGGACAGTCCTTCCTGTAGTGCCCCGCAACTCTACAGTTGTTGCACTTGTCGCTGCTCCCGGACGGGTTGCTGCTCCCAGATGGGTTGCCAGCGCCTGACATCTACACGGAAGTGCAACGAGAGAAAGATTGAAGACGTGTTCGAAGAACAAAATAAAACCTAAATAGAACGGGGAGGAGTGCTACCTTGTTGGAGGCGCTAGGAAATCCGGCGGAAGGAGGGAGTCCGGCGGGTTCCTGCGAGCTGCGGTGGAGGCGTTGCTAGTTGGAGGGGGCGGAGCTCCGGCGGAGGGCGCTGACGAGTTGGATCGGTCAGAAAGAACGCGGTGGCGTGCCTGCGTGAGAGCACGGTGGTCAGCGTCAGACGGCTGGAGATAGGACCAGGGAGTATAGGAGGTAGAACGGGGGCGGGGCGGCGTACCGGCGTGGAGTCCGGACGGAGGGGTATCGGGCTCGGCGTCGTCGGTGGGTACCGTGGAGATCGGGACGGGGTCGAGCTCGCACAAAACCTAGGGTTGGGGGAGCGGCGCATCCAGGCTGTGCAGACTATATGATCCCGTAGCTGGGCTTTGGCCCGCAAACGTTTTTCTGTTTCGGTCCGCTTCTAAACTGTTTCGCTGTTTCTTTCCGAACTTTTTCGACATTTTCGCTGAGGTAAGTACCTAATTGAAATTTTGTTTTGAAAAAATCCCGTAAACATTCAAACTAGGCACAACGGTTTGAGCAGAAGCCTTGTTTTACTTGAATTAATTACACACAGCCTTTGCAAAACGCAATAACCGAAGATATCTATTGGTTGACACTGGTGCAGTATCAGTCGTTCCTGCAACTGCAAGTCTGAAACAAAAATATTAGTTGCACTGCACGTTGGTTTTTTGCCTCATGAATGACATATTTCAACAAATAAGAAACAAAATCACCAGGCAGGAACAGAAAAACGAAATATTCGCTTCTTTTATCAAGTTGGGGGCCTCTCTCCAGAACTTCTATTTGCCATGCCTCCTGACTTGAACAGAAAAGATCTGTGAACGGAAACTATTTTTGAACGGTTTTTAAGTGAAGAGAAAAAGTATGAACATAAACTATTTTTGCAATGTTTTTAAGTGAACTGAAAAGGGCCGATGAACATAAACTACTTTTTAACGATTTAGAAAAGTGAACAGAATAGGTCAGTGAAGAATTTTTTTTTTGAATGATTTCTAAAAAAAGTGAACAGAAAAAGATATGTGAAAACTATTTTGAATGATTTCAAAAGTGAAGATAAACTATTTTTATACGATTATAGAAGTGAACAATAAAAGGTCCGTTAACATAAACGATTTTTAACGATCATAAGAGTGAACAAAAAAGGTCGGTGATGACAATATTTTTGAATGATTTCTAAAAAAGTGAAGAAAAACATATGCGGAAACTTTTGAATGATTTCAAAAGTGAAGATAATCTATTTTTATACAATTATAGAAGTGAACAAAAAAGGTCCGTTAACATAAACGATTTTTAACGATCATAAGAGTGAACAAAAAAGGTCGGTGATGACAATATTTTTGGACGATTTTTAAGTGAATAGAAAAAAAGAACATAAAACTATTTTTGAAATTGAATAGAAAAGGTATTTGAACAGAGTTTTGAATGAATTTCAATAGCGAACATAAAAGGTTTTTGAACGAAAACTGGTTTTGTCAAAAGTGAACATAAAAGGTTTTTGAACGGAAACTATTTTTCTCAAAAGTGAACATAAAAGGTTTTTTAACGGAAACCTTTTTGAGAGAAGTGAACATAAAAGGTTTTAGTCCTCCTGCAAGGAATGGACCATCGAGCAACCAAACGGTATGCATAACATGGTCTAGAGCCTGAATTACCCTGACCTGGCCCTCCACAGCCTAATCTGGCGAGGCGCGAGATGACCTGCAGGTTACCAAACGCGACCTAGGTCACCATGCACATGTGCACTCGGCTAGGTAGCTACGTACGTCGATTCTAGCAGGGGAGGAGAGAGAGACAACCTCTGACCATTGATCGGTGCATGTTCCATGGCGCTGACCATGACAAGCGGGTCGATCATGCATTCTGAAACGTAACCACTCATGCTCATTGCATCGCGCAATTAACGACGCCTTTTCACGGAAATCACGCGACGCTAGAGGTCTAGAGCACTCTACTGCATGGTGCCCACTGGATCGAGGTGTTCTGTAGGTTGTTGAACCCGAGGATGATGGTGTCGAGTGTCGACGTTTGCCTTTTAGCCGCGTGGCTTGGCCGAGCTCGGGAGTGAGATCGACCGACGGGTACGGCCGGGGCCGCGTTAGCTCCTTGGAATTATCTGCCGATGTGATGCAGCAGCTGATGAAGGACAACACGAGGCGACGCAATCCGTCGTCCAATATATGCCAATCAATCATGCAGACGCATGGGTTTCAGCTGTTAATCCATGATTGATTGCTGCTTCTCCTATTACAGCCGGAGCACTAACTCTAGCTAGCCTGTGCTGTTTCATGGGAACAAAAGAGGGAGTAATCATATTATCTGCTCGGTTGGCACTTGGCAGGTTGTTTAGTTGTACTTCTCGATCGAAATGCTGAGCACGATATATGGATCCTAGCTACTACTCCTCCGTTCCAAATTAATTGACTTGATTTTGTCTAAATACGGATGTACCTATACTTGTATAGTGTCTAAATACATTCGTTACTAGATAAATGCATGTCAATTAATTTGGAACGGAGTGAGTAGCTAGCAATATCTTCTTGGAGCTACTGTATTAGGTTGCAGAGGAACCGATCGATCTGTCATCATCATCGTCCGAATTAAGTATGAGTTTCCTGATTATCATATCTGCCTGTCTATTGCCATAGTTTCTTTTCGCCACGTGTGTCTTCTGTTCATGTAAATGTAATTTAATTTTCTTCACAGAAGCTACTCCGACATGTCATTGATGAAAGAGGGTTTGACTGTCTCTCGCATACTCTTCCCTTCTCCCGACGCATTTACTCGATCTCTTGCTTGCTGCATGCTCGTACCGTTCTTATTCTTCTTGTTTGCTCTCTCTACATGGATCCGGTTCCGACGCTGACGGAGTTGTACCTTGCCACTTTCTTATCTACTCGACTGCTTTTTTTCTGAATGAAGTGACGACTCCGTCTGCAAAACAAGTGTAAGTACGTAATTGTTTAAGTGCTACTATAATACACTGCTTGCTTACTTTGGGGATCACTTTCCATCGCTTCACTTGCGTCCGTGGCTAACTAGAAGGAATTTTAAAGAATTTGTCTCATGCTTCTGAACTACTTGCTTGCTTGCTAACCAGAACTTTCGGAATGTAAGCATTTGGCCGGTGGCCCTTTTTATGGACGATGGACTCAATCAAGGCGGTTGATCGCTTGAACTAAATAGAGCCTATGCTTAGTTTACGCCGTAGTACGACCTGGACTGAATGAATGGCAGGACGGTACGGTTGGTCTTAACTGAAGGAGAATTGGCAAGCTGCGAGCTGGTAATCAACAGTTTTGTCCTTAATTCATGAAGCTGTCCTCTGACCCTGATGCTTAAATGAAGAAGCATAGTCTTTCTTTTGTTATTACATAGAAGTATCTACTATTTCTTTCATTCTGGGGACATGCATGGACATCTTCCTCCACTCCAAAATTGATGACCGTTATTTATTTCACACATACTAGAGAGTATACCTTGGCAATATAGCTATTACATGCATATATATGCAAGTAAAAATGTCGGAAATAAATAAAATGTATACGGTAAACCGGTTTTCCGTGACGAACCTAGCTGAGGCATTTGCACTACCCAGCTCAAAACTAGTGGTTTTGGCTGTTAATAATGAGAAACCTCATCTGTGCTATCAGTTCGATTGGTTCCTACCGGCCGGCCACACAAACGTGGTAGGCCAGACAGCATTTCTTGGGCTACCTGTCAAGTAAAAAAAAAAGGGGTTCCCGTGAATGGCGGCGTATCCACAATGTTAGGTGTGAGATCACGATGAATATTTTTAAAGAGTCAAAACACACCAGAGGTCACCAAGTTACACAAAATTTAAGGATTGTTTACCAAATTGAAAAAGCTCAAAACGTGGTCACGAAGTTGTAGATTAGTGACATGTTGGTCATTCCGTCAACGTCGCTGTTAGTTTTTGCAAATACCCACTTCACCTTTTAGTTCTTTTAAATTGCTAGTCCTTTATCCCAACATTTTTTTTACTAATCAATCCCTGTGAAATACAGTACAGTATCTCTACACCGAACCAGGTTTGATCGATCTTGGTTTTGTCTTCTTCCCCTTTCGTAGCGGAGGAGACACAGAGTAACTGGGCGGGAGGAGTGCCGCCGTCGGCAACGGCCGGACCACAGCACGCGGACGTCCTCGTCATGCAGCTGGCACGCCTCGGCCATGGCGAGCAGCTCCGACGCGCTGAAGGGCGCGGAGCCACGAGCGTGGAAGACAACGCCCCGGAGTCCTTGACTGCCCTGACGCGCGACGCGCGCTGGACGGCAGTCTCGAACAGCGCTAGTGCGGGGCGGAGCTGTGGGAGTGGCGTCGGCGGCCGCAGCGGTGTTCGTGCGACGCGGGCGGCCGAAGCACGCTCTGGGCACTGCGTTTGACGCGTTCCGGGATGCCGATCACGTGCTATTTCACCGCTCGAGCCTCGCCGCCTGCGAACATGCTCATGGCCTGGGCGCGACGGGCACGCGCAGGTGGCGCTGCGCCAGCCGGTTGGTGTCGTGGATCTCAGCGTCGCAAGGCAGCGCACAGCACGGCCGTGTCGGCCTGGCACGTGACGGGAGAGGCCGAGCGGGTTCACGTAGGTCAAGCAGAAGCGGTCGCCACTTCACGTGCTTGTTGCTTTCACTTCACCATGACCGTTTTTCACTTTTGTTTCTGGGACTTTCCATCACGCTATTTTGGGGAAGAATTGGTCCTTCTAAGCCACATTGTGAAATTATATGTAAAGCGGCATGGGTATTAGACTCTCAGTATATTCTTTTCGCGTATTGCACCCCACACTCTTGATGACAAATAAAACTTAATTATCCGCGAGGCGACGAATGGTAATGAATATTTCCCTTGTTACATCGACCATCAAGAGAATTACCGATTGTTGGTCGAATTGCTAGAGGCTGGTTTGTCGTTAGGCCGTCAACGATCAAACCTTGTTACATCAATCATCAAGAGAATTACCGATTGCTAGTCGACTTGCTAGAGGTTGGTTATGTCGTTAGCCCGTAAACGATCAAACTTAATTTGATACCATGATAATTAATTTTTTCGCTAGAAGACGACGTGGTTGCTACAACACATGAGCCTTCTTCTTAACTTTGGTCTGAGGGCCTTTCCATCATATGCTATTTAACAAACAATTGCCTTATGTAAAGTAACTCAAATCATACCTAAAGCATGCTCTTGTCATGTTTTTTTCGTATGCACACCTCCTTTTATAACAATTATCAACTTAATTTTCACGAGGAAGATAATATTTTGGTCATGCGTCAATTATAGAAGATTGAGAATCAAACATTGGTTGAACTGTTAGAGAGGTGGTTGACTTCTCTAGCTCGTCAAGATCAAGCTATAAGTTTGACGCCATGTGTGACTCTGTCAGTCCAAAATGAGTGAGTTTACTCTTCTCAGTAGGTGTTGTGTGCACGCGTGGGTTTATAATGTATTTGAGTTTCTTCCAAAATATTAAAAAAACACACTACTCTCTAACAACATTTATTTTGAAAATAACACACCTTTTAACATTAATTCATTAATAAAGAAGGAGTTTGGCAACAAGGTTCAACGGTTACAACGCCCTGAAGCAACAAAGGATAACAAAGACACCTATCTCCGGGATTAAATGACTAGGAGTAGCAGCATTCTAAGGACTACCAAATCTCAAAGCAACGTTTTTCCAAAAGAAAATTGCTTACAAATACTTGTGAACCATGCATGGCCAATACGTGTAGCAGAAAGAAACACTACCAAACTGAATGCTT